>OX365952.1:17421871-18621871 GCA_947247005.1 Spisula solida | reverse complement strand
AATTGGACATATTAATAAGTGCTGCTCATCATGTTTATAATAAGCAAGGAAGAAAAATAGTTGGCTAAATACTGGAAATACCGATGCATCAAACTTTAAGGCATCTTAAAGTTTATGGAATGAATGGTTGAAAGAAATCAATGTATCTACATAAAATCATTTACTAATTTTGATTGATTTGATTGATTGATTGATTGATTGATTGAGATTGATTGATTGATTGATTGATTGATTGAACCAGTAATTGCTGATTTGTTGGGAGACACTTTAATACTTATTTTGCTACAAAAGCTAGTATTACTAAATGAGAAGGGCTATTGGCAGTGGTGTATTTAAATTATTGAACATACTGTGTTAGGGATATTTATTATTATATCACTCTTGTAACTTGCACGCCAGTATTTAGATTCATATATTAATGACATAATTTTAATATAGTGCAATTGCAGATATTATATTTTCATGCAAAACAAGCTATAAATTATCATATGGCATTGTAAAATGTATACATAATGATGTACTTTTTACTAATACATGTATAACCATTATTTTATTTTGATTGTAAAACAAATTCGACAACTTAATTTTATGAACCCCTCTCAACACCTTATTCTTGATGTTATTCATGGCTACAACAGTATGAAAGAAGAGATGCCAGTTTCTGTTAATTTCTGTGACTGAATACCAGATGAGGAAAATACTGCAACATCTGATATTGTCTCTATAGTCTAGCATCAACTTTGAGTATGGGAGGTTTAATGATTGGAGGGTTGAATGTGGGAGGTTTGAGTATGGGAGGTTTGAGAACTGTGGGTTCGAGTGCGGGAGGTTTGAGTACTAGAGGTTTGAGTGCAGGAGATTTGAGTATTGGAGGTTTGAGTACTTGAGGTTTGAGTACGGGAGGTTTGAGTGCGGGAGGTTTAGAGGTTCTCTCCCTCACCATGTTAAAGTAAATAGATGGAGAGATCTGTGTTCAAGTGTCATTTTTATGCTACAAAGTCAGTACATACTATACATGTATATGGAATTACCAGGCATTATTATGATGTGCATGTTTGAATTAGGGGACTATGATGTGTTTCCTCCTTTATTAACCATTTATCAACACACTTTCTACCTGTCATCTCAGTGCATGGGATGTTGGTGTCTTCTTTATGCATGCTACATGTCATTTAGATCAGCATACTCGTTATACTTTCAACATAGATTTTCATAAAAACAATTTTGTACTACTATAAGATTGTTATAAATATTATATTGTTTAATAATATCATCAGACTTTTTAGCTCCCCTGAGCATAAGATGCTCAATCTGAACTATTGTGATTTATGGAAAGCCATTGCTGCCTTCATATGACTATTATTGTGATGTGTCCAGAACATTCATCAGTACGTTCTGTTCAACCTTCTGTATGTTTGGTACATTTGTCAGTATGTGCAGTAGTTACAGCATTTCATGTTTTGAAGGATTGAAATATAGTTTTGGTGCAGGGATGTGTGCTAACGGCATCCACAACAGATTTGCACCTTATTTTCAGGATTGGGCATTATGCCTTTGTATGAACCCTGCCTATAGTCTTTAGGATGACTGCATAATTACGTAGATAATTACATTTATAATTCTAGTCATACATTATTGCACTTGTGTATTTGCGCTTGTATATTCATTTATATGAGCCAGTCTCCAGGAAAACCTGCTCTAATGACATTATGTAATTACTATATGTAACAAGATTTTGATAAAGCTCTAAAATAAGGAAAAATACATATCTATTGATTCCATTTTAAGTAATTGACCCATATAGTACTATACCTTAGCTTTAAATTTTCCCATGAATTATGTCGAAAACACATACTTCGTTGCTATGGTGACCAATTTCAGATAGGTACTCCGATTGAGAAAAACGAGGATGTAGTTGTTTGAAGCAGAAGTAGCCTTTCTCTGAATTAAAACAATTTCGATTTTGATACATATTTTGAAAAGTGAAACATAATTATAGAATTTGGTACTATTTTGAACAGTTTATGTCAAGAATTGATCAAATGATTTAATAATGAAACACTTATTTCAGTTTCGTCGAATAACGTTTGAATGACGTTTGCGACGTCACACAAAAAGCTCCGAATAGGGACTCTACAAAAACAGCTGTTACTTCCTTAAAACTCAAGATATTAACATAATGTCTTTTGCAATTTGCTTATTCAACATTATTTTGTAATACTATGGAAAATCTAAAAGTCAATATTTTTGTCAAAATAGCAGGTTTTCCTGGAGACTGGCTCATATGTTTATTTGAAGAACTATGCTTTATAAGCAAAACTTATTTTGCTACTTGCAAATTTTATTATGATTATAGACAGATGAAAGTTGGTTATACCTGTGCTCGATCAGAATGCTTATCATTGATTGCTTCGTAGTTCTAGGGATACCATGCTGGATCTTGCACTAGCTAATTAGGGATACCACACTCGATCCCACACTGGATCTTGCGCTCACTAATTCATATGGCTCAATGTGTGTAAGATTTTTAGTCGGTTAAACTGGGGCTTATAACCAGATCGTTAGGCTTACAATTATTGTTAACAATGACTTTTCTAGGACATAACAATGATGGTATACCTAAGAATAGCTACTGGTTTTTAGCCCCTGATTTGCTATATATTCAATAGACTAAGATGGATTCATTATGAAGATTTTCTTGATGTTGGTTTACTTTCATTATAACTTGTTTGTTTCATGTATCAGGCAATGTATTGTACGAATAATTAATTAATCTGATCATCTTATATAACCTGGATACCAATGGGCTCCATGTTTAACAGTTGATTATATTTGTTAGACTTTGAAAGTTCTATATGTACACACACACACATACTCACACTTAAACATACTTCTAATAATTATATGATGTAAATATTTCATGTGTGGCTTGAATGATGTTATATTTTAGACACTGAATGTTTGTTACCTAAGAAACTAGAAGAGATTGCATACCAGGCTTCAGATAAAGTGTTTGGTAAAGAAGATACTGGTCCGTATGATTGTCTCAGGTAAGAGAAATTCTTGTAGTTGATGAGTACACAACTGACTGTTTAATAATTGATCACTTTGCTGTGAGACACTACTTATTAGTCCCCTACTGGTTTTCAACAGGAGGGGACTATAGGTTTGCCCTCCGTCCGTTCGTCTGGGGATAATGCACTTCTGAAAATATTTTGATTCTGACAAAAATTGTGGTTGCTATGGAGACAGAAAGAGTGAAAATATGTCCAAATTCTGGATCCTGCCATAGCTCAAACAGTTTCCAAGCTATGTTTATGAAACTAAGTATGTAGGTAATTGCCAATAAGGAGATTATGCCCATCTTACTATTTTTTTTATTCTGACAAAAATTGTGGTTGCTATGGCAACAGAAACATTGGAAATGATTTAAAGGTCATGGCTTCAAACTGGTAGGGGACTTCTGTATTGCTTGCAATTCTTAGTGACTTGTTAATTATTATTATATACCATAGTTTCTTGATTTGTTTTCTTGGTTATTACTGACTTTATTACTCTATCAGATTGTCATTCGGTGTAGTAGTTGGAACAATGAACAAGACGGCAAACGCCATGGAAAATGGAGAATATGACTTTGATGGAACTGTGGATAAAAAGGTTGGTTATACATACGAGTATGTTTATACTGAGTAAAATACTTAGTTCACATTGTCTGTTTAACGTGATATTGCATGTTATATGTAGTATGGAGAATTTGACGTGATCCTGACCTTTATGCATGGAGTTGAATAATTATATAAATTTCCATGAGCAAATTGTGTAATATCGGTCCTTTAGATTTGTGTTTGTATTACAACTCATGCGTCTTCCTGATACACCCCGCTTATGAAAACCTGCAATCGGGGCTTTAAATATAGACAAGATATCGCACGAATAATTTGACCTGATTCTGAACTTTATCCATGAATATATTACAAGGTTCTTGCATTGAATATATAAATTTCCGCGAGCAAATTGTTGAACGGTTTGTTCTATTCAGTATTGCCTAACTAACTTATAAGTATAAAGCATTATGTCCCTATCTGCCTTCTTTAAAGGTTCCATATTTGATTTATCAAAGAAACACAAATTTATTGGTAAAATATTTATATCCAGGGCTTCCATTTGACTCAGGAGTTTTTACACTTGAAATTTTCTAAAAGCCATATTTGATCCTCAAGAATTTGGTTTGAAGGGTCATTTTCTCTTAAAATAAAAATTTGCCTAAGTAATGGTAAAACTTAGTCAAAAGTATTAAAATGGCCCATTCAGATTCAGAAGCTAGGGGTCCTCCGTTTATCACATATTATTTAGAGGATAAGTTGGTTATTTATTGTTATTATAAATGCTTACAGCCTACAGCACCAGTTACCTTGAGAGCTGCTGCCGTGAAGGCCGAGATAGCAGACATTGAGGCCATGAAGTTCAAGCTGGAGGGCAAAGAGGAACAAATTATTGATCTTCGTAGGCAACTTAAAATGAAGGTACAGTATTATTGTGGTGGGGTAACCTCTGTTGATCGTGTCTTTCCTAATTAAACCCCCTGAGGGTCATATTATGTTATGTGCTTGACGTCCTCCTTCTGGCCTGTTACACCAGGTTTATAATAACCTTTTGGTTGACTGCAACAGTAAAGGCAACTTTTGTTGCCTTTGTTACATTATGGGTGACTTTGCCTTGTGGCAACTGTCAACATCTGTTGACAACTTTACATTGTCTCCCATGATAATGTGTTGCTGATACGATGATGTTTTGCCATTTTAAAGAACTACAACAACATCAACAAATATTTTATCTTTTTTTCCATGAACATTGTGTGGTGTCTTGCACTATTTGTTGCCGTTTGTTGCATTATTGGTAACGTTATGGGTGACTGTTCACATTCAATCGCAACGTTATGTTGTTGCCGTCAGTTGTCTCCAATGATAATTTGGTGCCGATAGGTCGCCAATTTTTGGCGTTTGGCTATTTTAAAAAAATTACAAAAACAACAACAAATGTTGAGTTCGGAAGTCAACAAATATTTTATCATTTTTGTCCGCTGAACAAGATGTGTTGGCTTGTGATAAAGTTTGAAGGTATAAAATTGGAAGATATAAAGTTTGAAGGTATAAAATTGGAAGATATAAAGTTTGAAGGTATAAAATTGGAAGATATACTGGTAAAGTTTGAAGGTATAAAGTTTGATGGTATAATTACAGCAAGAGGAACTAAGTGAGCAGCAGGTACGTGTAGGACTGGTAGAGAAGAAATTAGACACCGCGTCCAAGGATGCCAACAGCATGGTGGATGATGTACAGAGAAAACTAGAAGATGCACAGAATCTCCTGAGGAAGAAAGAAAAGTAAGTGATCAACAATCAGTTTCCACTCCACTAACTTTAGTTAACTTAAACAAATGAATGAGATATTGTGATGAAAGGTAGCTTGTGTGGAAGATATTAAAAAAATCAGACAGGGAAGGCATCACTCATCTGAAACAACCGAGCACAGAAAACATAAAAACAACACAGACCACAACTACACGGCACAATGCCCAACACACAACTGAACGAGAAAATGAACTTAACGGCTGAAAGTCCAAGTAGCTTGTGTGAAGACTTGTGTGAAGACACTGTCTGGGATTGTAAGTAGGATAGGCCGCTGTTACTAAATATAGAAATCAGTTTACTGTTAATAACTTCTATTGGTTGGTTATAAAGATAGATAACCAAATATTTTATCAGTTGCAACGCTAACTATTATTTCTTTATATTTTAGGGAGTTTGAACAAACAATGGATGCTTTACAAGCGGATATAGACACGCTGGAACAGGAGAAACTAGAACTGAAGGAACGTCTGAGTGTGTTGTCTAAGAAAACATTACTTGAAGGACTTACCCGACAGGCTGGACAATCAGGTGAGACATTGTAACTCTTCCATCATCCTGCTTACACAAGTTATATCAAGTCTGGAGTTGTAATGTAGGGACCGTTAAAATATCTGCGTATTACTTTCAAATTTCAAATGTGTTAGTTAGTGCAAGTTATTTAGCTAGCTAGTTTTGTCAGGTCCGGTCCTGTCAGGTCCAGTCAGGTCCAGTCAGGTTCAGTTAGGTCAGGTCAGGTCGGGTCTGGTCTGGGCCCGGGATTACAACCAATACTTACACTTAGCACTCAAATATTGAAAATGAAATAGTATGAGCTTCTATTTGTCCTAGATTGCAAATCTTGATGAGGAAAATGTCAAATTGTTATATGTGTGTTGAAAACAACATTTGATACATTCATTATTCCGGTTTGTACTATTTATGAGGTAAAGATGTAATTATTGAATCTGAGTGCCACACTCAGCACTTAGACTGAAAATTTCCAGTTATATGTTACAAATACATTAAATTACACTAAGTAAGTAAGCCAAACTAATATTTAGAACCAGTTTAACATTATAACAACTTCTTGCTCAAAAAAGGTGTCGCTATGATCTCCAAAAGAGTGTATTTCAATATTTGAGTGGTGAGTGCTGAGTGTAAGTTTTGGTTGTAATCCCAGACCAAGGTTGGGTTCGTTCGGACGTTTGTTCGTTCGTTTCACCCCACTAACCTAACCACTTTAAACTGTACTCCCTGGTGTAAAGAAATGTTATAAATGAATTGTATGTAAAAAACTATTGTCACATACACTAACTTAAGGTGAATCAGTCTCAGTTTGCCGTGCAAAAATATTGTAAAACCCAGAAAAATGCTCTAAACTGCTACATGCATAATTAACAATTTAAATAATTCTTTAGTTAGAAAGACTTTGCTATTATGTAATGTAAATGAAGAAGATTGTATATTTTCAGCTGCTGCATCATCTGTAGGCGCCCTGTCACCTACCAACAGTTTCTCCGTGCACGATTCACCCGCGCTGATTGCCCAGGTACTATCAACATACATTATAACCGCAAAGAAATTAACTTGAACCTCAACTTTTTTATACGCCCGTTGGAAACGGGACGTATTATGTTAACACCCTTGGCGGGAGGGCGTTTGGGCGGGCGGGGGGGCGGGCGGGCGTGCAGGCGGCGGCGTCCAGTAATTTGTCTGTACTCTAGCGCAAACATTTTTCATCCGATCATCTTCAAACTTTCTGACAATGCTTATGGGCATAATATCTAGGCCAAGTTCGATTATAGGCCAAATCGGCCTAGGCCTTATTGGGTTATGGTCCTTTAATTACCAAATAAGTATGTTATTGGCCTTGTCTGTACTCTTACGCTAACAGTTTTCATCCGATCATCTTCAAACTTGCTGACAATGCTTATGGGCATAATATCTAGGCCAAGTTTGATTATAGGCCAAATCGGCCTAGGCTTCATTTGGTTATGGGCCTAAATTAATTACCAAATAAGTATGAAATTGGCCTTGTCTGTACTCTAACGCAAACAGTTTTCATCCAATCATCTTCAAACTTTGTGACAATGCTTATGGGCATATCTAGGCCAAGTTTGATTATAGGCCAAATCGGCCTAGGCCTTATTGGGTTATGATCCTATAATTACCAAAATAAATGTGAAATTGACCTTGTCTGTTCTCTAGTGCAAAGAGTTTTCATCTGAGTATCTTCAAACTTTGTGACAATGTTTATGGATATAATATCTAAGACAATTTCAATTGTAGGCCAAATCAGCCTAGGCCTTCTTGGGTTATGGTCCTTTAATTAAAAAAAAAGTTGGATTGTTTGTTTTTTTCATTCACCATGACCTGAGACTCACCATGCCCCAAGACGGGCGTATTTTGTGACATTTTGGCACTCTTGTTACAAGAATATATTACAAGTTTCTTGCCCGAAATATATCAATTTCTGCGAGAAAGTCGTGCCATGTCGGTGATTCATATTAATGTTTATAATAAACTTTGTACATATTCGTTATACTCTCCATTTAATATGAAAATAAAGGCCGAAGGTAAATAATAGACAAGAAATCAATTGTTAAACTAAGATAATAGTCAGTTTGGGGATCAGGTTAATTGATTTGCTCTATACTTGAATATTTGTATTTAGTCCTATTAATATATAAATGCGATTCTGAACTTGATGCATGGATGTACTGGGTGTTACAAAAGTTTGTTCTCAATGTTTGAGTTTCATTAGTCATTTTTCTGATGTCAGAAGAATGTGAAATGTTCAGGTTAAAATTGAGTTCTAATCTTTTTGGCATTAAATGAAATTATCAGAGTAAGAAATTAAAGTGTACATTGTTTACATAGTTCAGATAAAAGTTTGTAAGATTTCAAAACAAACTTTTTTAACACCCTTTATATAACACAGAGTAATAGTTCTTCTATTTTTATGCCCAAGGGAGACAATTTGTTATTAAGTCCAATATTTTGTTCACTATCCATGCTATTGGTATGAAACTAAATTAATGGCACACTTACTTAGCATTATCTGTCAGTAGTACTAGACATGTGGCATTACACCAGGATAATTTTGTAAGGAGTGATGGCCCTTTGAACCTAAATTGTTTGGTTTAAAGACTAAGTCTCATACAGGCACCAGATCAACACAGAGCACTTCTGGCACGTTGTGTCGTGTGAACTGTTTAGCTCTGCAGTAATCCTTGTTGGTCCTGGAACGTCTGGGGAAGTCCATGATTCTCCAGGAGGCTAACACTGCAGTTTTGGGAAGTTCAAAACTGCTGTGTTCTTCTGTGATGGTCATGGGCCATGGCTACAACAGGGGTGGCCAGTGTAGCTGTTGTGTACAGACAATTATAAACGGGCCATGTCAATAAATTTGCATTTTTGAGTTTGTGTTTTGATTTTGTTGGTTTAAAACTTACTTTGACATTATTTAAACCACAGTTTGGTGTTCTGATGCCAGTGCCTGGTGGTCGCTATATTAGCAGTGTTATTACAATATTATTTTACTTACACCAGATTGATTCACTGAAGGAGGCATTACACAGTGTCAAGGGAGATAATATGAGATTGTCTGCAGACCGTATGAGGGTGAGTTTTGATATCGTTCACTCGGGTTTAACACCCTTTCTCAATAATTTTTCAGTTCTATAGGGTGGCAATTCACCCAATCAGTTTTCCTGGACTATATCCTAATCAAAACTTACTTACTCTTCCACAAGATATCTGCTACTAACAACTAAATTTTCATAGAAGGGTATGACCTGCTGTGATAGGGAATCAAACCTGCATCAACAGGTTACATATATCCAAAGCCACTGTTCGAGTTTGTTATAGTAGTCTTTATACAGTTATATTTTTATAATATGAGTACATTATGGTGTAAAGTTCACTAGCGCCTATCCTTTAGTTTGGTGTTAAATACTTTTTAAGCCCAGGCATGTACTGACGCGGAAGGCATATAGTTATTGTCCCGTCTGTCTGTTCATTTGTTCCATTGAAATTGTTAACCAAAACTTTCAAGTTTTTGTCGTCGAAGGCATTGCTTTCAAACTTGACATACTTGTTTACCGTCATAAATACCTTATAATCAAAGCCATGTATCACTATCTAACATTTAAACAGAAATATGGCCCCTGAATGACTTAGCTAGTTATTATGGACAGGTCTTAAGCCTAGGTCCCACTGAGGAATTCCACATCAGCGATGTTCTCCCGATTTCTTCTGATAGCACCCTATTTATCACAATTATTCCTTTCGATATCACAAACGATCCCATGACTTCCCTGAAGGTTCCCCTAGATCACGAGGAACCTGTTCCCGATGTCCTGATAGCTCATGTATTTAAATTGCGAGTACATCACCGAGCCAAAAAATGCTCAGTGGGACTTAGGCTTTACACTGGGGCGTAAGCGTTTACTGAACACAGTCTTGTTTTATACTTCAGGATCAAATGGCTAAGCTTCCACCACTACGTGTTCCAAAGAAGGTGGTTGGTGTAGGGAGTCAGGCAGGTACTGTTGCTATGGGAGAGCTACCAGAGGGTATACCTGGCAAGATAGAACTAGGTAGTCTGGCCAAGAAAACATGTGATCTACTTCAGGTAAGACATGTGACCTACTTCAGGTAAGACATGTGACCTACTTCAGGTAAGACATGTGACCAACTTCAGGTAAGACATGTGACCTACTTCAGGTAAGACATGTGACCTACTTCAGGTAAGACATGTGACCTACTTCAGGTAAGACATGTGACCTACTTCAGGTAAGACAGGTGACCTACTACAGGTAAGACAGGTGACCTACTTCAGGTAAGACATGTGACCTACTTCAGGTAAGACCTGTGACCTACTACAGGTAAGACAGGTGACCTACTTCAGGTAAGACATATGACCAACTTCAGGTAATAAAGCATTGTCTCCTCAGGCTGGTCAAGAAAAGGTAATCAAAGCTGGTTAAGGAAGGTTAGTCATGACCTGCAAATGAACCAAGTTGCTTCTGTTGTTGCTTCTAAGGTCAAACATCTGGTCAAGGTTAGAGTGCAAATCCTCAATTCCTAATAGATAAATTCCAGAGTTCGCAATAGATCAGATTTTCCTCTAATTTACTTGCGGTACAAATAATGTTGACCTTAATCTAAGCTTAAACTACTGTGATTTAAATAACAATCTACAGGTTTCAATTGTCAATAGTATGAATATTTATTGTACAACAGACAGATAGCAGTAGACAATGTTTGTATCACAGGATTAGTGTAGAAAAACCAGATTGCATTGAGTTCCGGAGTAAATCTATTGACTACCCACATGGTACCAACTATTACTGTTATTGTATAACAACTTCTCATACCCTCATAGCAATGGATAACTCCAGGAATGAGGTGTCAAGTGTGATAAATATAAGTTGGATAAACTTGTTTCACAATCGACTGATAATAAATTAGTATAAAGCGGCCCTATCTTAAAAAAAACCTCTTCAACAACTTCATCAGCTTAAACTATCTTAACAACAACCTTGTAATAAGGACCACACTGTTATTTATTACAGACGGTACAAAAGATGAGCTCTTGTCCCAAAGTGATAGATATTAGTCAAAGGAAGCCGGGTAATGAGCCTGTTTCCATGGTAACCAGTCCACAACAACAACTGGTCAGAAATACTGCCAACCTTACAGTATTGGAGAAGAAAACCCAAGAGGTATGTTCTTACTGTGTACTGTGTAGTACTCAAACAAATTAACCTGGGGTGGTATTCAATAGTGATCTTACTTGTTGATCTTACTTGACCTAAGGATAAGGACAACCAGTCGTATCACACCATATTGAACTCTTGGCCAGTAACAGGCGATGTGATTGGCTATCCTTATTCTCGAATGAAATAAGATCAATATTGAATATCATCCCTGGCCCCAATCTCCTGATGCATCTCAAGAAGTAGAAACCTCATCTCAAATTGAGATTTTGCTCAAATCAGAGTGTGTTTGAGACATATCGGGTGTTAATTATATATAAAGCTCTCGAAATTTAACTGTAATAAACTTGAAATAATGTTTCCATTTTGTGATAACAATTTTGAGTTGGGTCTCGCATGGAAATGAACCCAAAGACATGTGACTATATTTGAGTTGAGGTTTTTCTCATATTGAGATGCTGCCGGAGATTGGGGCCTGGTCCACTTGCCTTCTATTTGCATATTTAACTCCAGCCTATATTTTCATAAGTGGTGAGAATTACAAAAAGATAATGAAAAATCGGACAGGGAAGGCAGCGCTCGATAAAAACAGCCAAGCGCAAGAGGGCACAAAAAGGAACACACACACACAGTTGTTTAACTTGTTGTTCAGCATAAGTAGCTCCATGTAATGTTGGTTTTCCAGTTGCCTGGATAATGTGACTGGGTAGTCTCCATATGACTAAAATACTGTTGACCAGCAGGTTTTTCACAGTCACTGTAGTGTCAGAGATCCACAGCAAGATGTTGTATGTTATTATGTGGGATATTGAGAGAGACATATAGAGTTTGTGCTGTATGGATGTCTCGATGTCACAATGTGTATCTGTGATATTTCTCCTTATTATAAGGCTTAACCATTGGTTAGATTTCAATGAAACTTCACATGAATAGTTGAAATCAAGCCTTGTTGTGCATATTGTCAGAAACTTTAGGTCAGATTATTATGTCCAGAGTTATGGCACTTTGTGGGAGATATACGTTTTTGTGTCATCAGATAATTATTGCAGGAGTTATTACCCTTTGAAGGAGACACATGTTTTTGTGTCAGAAACCTTTCTTGTTTAAATGTATCATGGAATATGTTGTGTATATTTCAGTTACAAGTACAAGTGACCATGTTACTTGCTGCTAACAGAACTGGTGGACAAGTTCGAACAGATTTCTCTGTGTTTCCTACACCAGAGTTTGCTAGAGTATGAACACATTTTATTTCATTTTCAAAACTTTTATTTGGTGTTTGATATGTTGTGGCCTGGAAGTTATTGCTGTAACAACTATACTGTCAGTGCGGGTTTCTGTAGTTATTCTGAAGTTATTTATGTCAAGCTGGTGTAACCAGTATGTCTGTGTAATCTAACAACCACACTGTCAGTGCTGGTTCCTGTAGCTATTCTAGAATTGATATAAGCACTATGTCTATGTTACCTGTAAGTATGTAGTAACAGCAACAGCTGCTATAAGGACACACCCTAACTATGTGAGGATCCAGAGGCGAAGGGGACTGAGGATCTGAACTTCCTCTGAAATTTTAGCCAAAAAGTGTAATTACTTTATATTGAGATTGTGAGGGTGTAGAATCTGATCAGGAGTACCATCTAAGACAAAAATAGTTGATTAGACCTCACTGAGCGAAATTGCTGGTGTTTTGCCTTCCTGAGAAAAAACGCTGTCTTGACCCCCATCCCCTCTTGAAAGAGAAATTGCTGGATCCATGCATGTTAATTAGGCAAAATTATTTTTTCCAGGTGCCCTATAGTAATCACACTGTCCTTTTTCCTTCCTTTCACATTTTCCAGTCTATAACTTTCATATTAAATTCTTTCTTATTGGATTTTGAAGTAACTTTGCCACAAATACAGTAAATATCCAAAACCGCCTTTAAACTGGGAAAATAAGTTGAGCCTTCTATCTGTTTGAGACATCTACTATGTACTAGTACATCATCATCACCAAAAGAGCTGTTCGAGGTTTCTAAGTTGTTTGAGGCCACATTTTCTTGGTGCGATTTTAGGGTCTGGCAAAAATTATACTCATACCGGGCATTTTGCATACATAAAAGTTCAGGAAAAAGCGATTTTGGGAGGTTGTTATATATTGACAACAGTTAGACTGTAACTTTCGCTAGCAGAAATGTAAGCAAAGATAGGACATTCGCGTAAAACGCGAACATTTCCGTGACGCGAACTTAACCACTTTTATAGTAGTGTGAGTTTATCTGTTATATATTACAGGTTCTACATGAGAAGACACGTGACAGTGTACTAGTCGGTAGAGTTATGGTTCCTGCACAAGGTGGCACTGGACAGACCATCCCGATTAATATACAGCCCAACCAACTACAAAACTTACATTCAAGGCTTATTACATAGAACTATGTGCAATATTTATAATATTATTAAGACTGTATCCATATACGTTGTATGAAGGGATTATATTAGGCTGACCTTAATAAATTCTTGGTTTGGAGTTACTAGAACCAGAACTTATTAGGTGGGTAGAAAGGTAGGGATTTTAAAAAAAAAGTACATACACCCCTAGCAGGTCTGTATTCAGAGGAAAAATGCACAGACTGAGGCAAATGCTTTCTAGGGTCTATTTGAGGCATTTTTTCCTTCAAAAACATGCTTATTTTGGTCATTTCTCAATTTGTCTCTGCATTGTGTAAAAAATCCTCTGAAAAGGCTTCAAAAGCCCATAAAAATGTGACTTTCTGGGATTTTACATGAGTAGGTAGGGTATCTAACCAAGAATTTATTTAGGTCATCCTGACTTACATCATTGTGGTGGACTGGTTTTATTATCGTATTTCAAATTAAGTGTTCAATACAATTGCTATTTATTATGTTTACGTGATATATTTGGTATTTTTTATGTACCTGCCCTATGTATCAAAGATGCTACCATTTCATGCTTATAACTTCTTCACCAATTTAGCTTAATAGTTCAGTATTTTGAGTTATAATGGTTGATGTTACTTTCATGCGTATGTTACTGAAGACCATTAACATGGGCGAGCGCTACGTAGCGCTTTCCACGGGAGGTAGTCCATGCCTTCTATATTTAATTGAACGGGAGGTAACGGAATAAAGGGCTTTGCTTAGGCAATGGACCCCTGTGGTGCTTGGTAGTCTTTTGACTTAAAACTCTGTTGCATTATGCTGACACATGTGTCTACATTCCGGATTAATCCAGAAATCAATCTTACCTTCACCAAAAATAGAAATCATGTGAAAAAATATTATAGGATTCTATGGAATTGTGGATAGTGATTTGTAGGTAGATATTGCAATTATTGAAGAACAATGTCAAATTAGATTTTAATTGAAATTATGTTCATTAGACAGGTGAATTTAACAATTCTAGGAAAGATTATGAATTGATAATTTGTTTAAGAAACAGTTGATTATGCATGTTTGTTGCAATTAATAGAAGGCATGTTTAATCTATTTATATTTTGATTATTTTATTCATAGTAAAACCTCAATAATAAGACCTTCCTTAGGATCCTTTGGAATAACTGGTCCATTCATGTCTTCCGCATAAAATTATTGAGGGGCAAAAAATATTGATACGTTTTTACAGTGGAAATCTGGATGAAAAGTGCATATTTGTTTTCCTTGACTATTGGTCGGATTTCAATGAAACTTCACATGAATACTTGGCATCAAGCCTAAATGTGCTGTCTGTAATTTAGGTCAGATGATCATTGCTGAATTTATGGCCTTTATTTGGAAACATATGATATGTATTTGTGTCAAAAACCCATTCTTATTCTTCATTTGTTCATAAAATTGTGGTTAAATTAATAGAAAATCTGTGAAAATGAAATTTAAAATTGCGTTAATAATAATTTTTTTGAGGTGGTCTTTAAGTGAGATTTTACTGTAACTTGTACAACTTAAACCTTCAAGGTTGCCTGGCTACAGTTTTCAGTAGTTTTCGGAAGGTTTAAATATTGGCTGTGTTACTGTGTAAAACCTTTTATTAAGCAAGGCCATATCGATCAGAGACCAAAAAGGACCAAGGCTAATTTTTTTTTTCTTCCAAAAAATGCTTATTTTGGTCAATAGTCAAATTTTCACCGACACAAGGGCCACAGTGTGCCTCTGCGTGACTATGTGACTGTCCAGCAAGGGTTTGCTGTTTCTATGGTATTTAAGTTATATAGGTCTTGCATGTTAGCAGTCTGAAAAATGTGCGACAATATTCAACTTAAAATTTAAATTTGAGATTTTCAAGAGATTCGACCAGGATCGCAAAAGAACATTTATAAATCCAATCTCCAATTCAAATATTTGACATAACTGTTAATTTGAGATGAGTTTGAGAAAATTAAGTTTTACGATGAGAATGATTTTCAGTTTCTTTTGTGAACCTTGGGCCTTGTCTTACAGCTGTGATTCTAGTATATCTCAACTTCCTCGTCTATGCTTACAGTATGCTTGTGTGTTGTTCAATACAAGTAAATAAGCCTCTATACCAAACTGTTGGGTTTCGTCTTTTTTTTTATCATTTATGTTCTTCGCCTTGATAGCCTAGTGGTAGAGCGTCTACTTTTTAGGATGCCCCTATGGTGGTATTCAATATTGATCTTATCAAATTTGAGAATAAGGATAGCCAGTCACATTGCCTGTTACTGACCAAGAGTTTAATATGGTTTAATCTAATTGGTTGTCCTTAAGTCAAACAAGGTCAATGTTGAATACCACCCCAGGTTTGATACTACCGGTAGCCAGCAGCTTACCAAAAGTAATAAAGAAATTGTAATGGTTTATCTCCCTTGCTTGACACTCCGTATAGTTATTATATAGTTTATAGTTAACTACTGGGTCGCCCCGGTGTCAGTATAATGTAGCTAGGTAGTCTCCACACATCCTCATACATCAGTGGTTAGTCATGTACCCAGACTAGCATGTTGCGGATAAAAAAATACACCGGTTGAACAAGAATGTCTCCACATGACCGAAATATTGCCGAGACGAGCATTACGGGGCTTTTCTCAATGTGTACCTTCAGATCTGGTGTTTAAACATCGGTGAACAAATGAATTTTTTATCCAATAGTAATGCCTTGGAAACAAAATGACCTGGGTTTGATCCCCAGTCGCAACATACCAGTCCTTAAAATGGTCCTGGTACTTCTTCCTTGCAGCCTTGCTCGACACCCAGCGTACAGGGGTAGCTCTAGGTGTAACTGCTGGTTGGCCTAGGGCCAGAATAGACTGGGTAGTCTCAAGGGTACTGTTTTATCAAAGCACTTACGATAATCTTAAAATTATGATCAAATTTAAATTGTTTATAATTTGTTTACAATTATAAAGTGTGGTAAATGGAGCTGTAATACTAAATTAATAAATAATGATTCAGTTAAGAAACTCCTAGAAACAATATCTGTTACCAATTTGCAAATGTTAATGAATTATGAATAATTTAAATTTGATCGTAACTTTAAGATTTTCGTAAGTGCTTTGATAAAACAGTACCCATATGACTGATATACGTTGGAAAACAATATTTAAAACCAAATAAGGATGCAAAATAACAAGCATAATTTACTTGATGAAATAGTATTTTATTTCAATAAGATTCAACAGTTAGCCAGCAAGCATTAAGAAATTTCACACGAATGACATCAATAACAATATATATAATATTACAACTAATATGTACAAAAATATGTAAGATTTTGATGGTAAAAAATAATGATACTTTGTTTTAAACAAATCAAAATTGAACAATTCTTGTGAAAATAACTCAACATAAAATTCTATAAAGAAAGGGTAGTTCAGTTTTGATAAAAAAATAACAAAAAACAAAACCACAATGAGATCATTGCACATTTTTAGTAAAAAAGGGTCAACAAAACGTGCCTATAATTCACAAGACTCTAAGGTATGAGCACACAACATGTAGAGGTTACTCTTATTATTAGGGCAAAGTTACTGCACATTTGTTATAACAAAGTGATTGGTACAATATCTGATTGCAACAGTTTTGACAAGTTATAGATAGAGAACGGATGACAAATTATACGAGGGTCATTCAATAATTATATAATGTGAACTATCTATTATCTCTAAAACCCATCAAGATAATTCAATGAAATTTCACATAATGAATATTTAAGTCATTTTGTTTTGTTCAGAAAATTTAAGGACCTTTACGTTGATGACTTCATCAGCGTGCGCCTACCTTCGACGTCACTAAATACAACATGGACGCGGCAATGTCACATAACAATCGAGCACCTTCGAAACAAAGTTTATTGCCTTAAATTCCAGGGGCGTGTGTTAAAATGACCTCTTTCATATTCTGAAGTGGCGACACTGTCAAATGAAACTAGGATAGACAGAATTGCAATCAAAGAATACGGGTGCTCAGGGCAGGATATCTATGCAATGGCCAATTACTAAACAGCAAAAAATGAGAGAATTTGTGAAAGCAGACAAAATATTAACATGCGAAGAAAACATCCTTGAAAAGGAGAGTAGTTTTGGCTTAGTTCATTCAATTTTGCAGAACAGGTAAAATATGTGCAAAGATTGCACTCGGTGGGTGCCCAAATTTTTGAAATCAGAAAAGACAGAACATCGCTTCAAACAAGTTACCGGCTTGCTTTAGCGCTTAATTATGGAAGAAAAAAATGTTCTATCCATACTATAAGCTATATATGAGACGTAGATATGTTCATATCAGCCGGAAATGAGACGACCGTAACGGTCTGTCGAAAAGATGGAAGTCCGGTCATTGATCACATAGAAGGTTGCATTGAATGATTATGTCCATGTTTGAATGATTAATATTGTATGTAAGAATTTATGTGTTAGCTAGTTCACATTATATATTGAACGACCCTCTTAGATAGAGAACAGATGACAAGTTATAGTTGCAGAACTGAAACACTATGTTATCTTATTAAGTCCAGGGCGTAGCCTGAGGTGGAATGTGATATTCCAGTGTTCACTATCTGATTTGTATCATAGCGTAACTGAAGAAGTGGTGCGTGGGATGATAGGAACAGCACACGTAATACAATACTACAGTTATTGCACTCTTTTACCAGTGCAGTAATGCAGATATCACACTGATTTTCCAGTGCAGTTTTACAGTTATTGCACTCCTCTCAGTGCAGTAATGCAGGTATCACACTGATTTTCCAGTGCAGTTTTACAGTTATTGCACTCATCTCAGTGCAGTAATGCAGGTATCACCTTGATTTTCCAGTGCAGTTTTGCAGTTATTGCACTCTTCTCAGTGCAGTAATGCAGGTATCACCTTGATTTTCCAGTGCAGTTTTACAGTTATTGCACTCTTTCCCATCGTAACTTATGATGGTACAAAGAAACAGTAACAATCATCTTGCCAAAAAAAACCTTGATAAAAATGTACATGTAACTATAAATACGCAATGGGGGCCATATGGTCCTATACCGCTCACCATGTTTGTTCACTACCAATTTAAAATAATTTGTATGTCAGATCTTTTTCTAAATTGGCCTGAAACTGACCCAATTTGACACTTTTACCAAGGTTTCATGCAAACAAATAATTCATAGCAACAAAGTGTCAATGACATAGGATTACTTGTAATGCATGAAGACAATGTCTAAAACTGATGTCCATTTAACTAGATTTAACGTTTTCCAACATAAGTTGTAATCAGTTTCCTGAAGATTAGCTCAAAACATTTACTCCTTTGACATGTGATTAAGATCACAGTATGATCACAGTAGTTCACCTTGAGCGTGTTAGGACAAAGTATTTTTAGGTTAACAGGATTTGTTTTTAAACATTTTGCTATCTGATGGACGGAATGGAAAAATAACAAGAGGGCCAAAACAAGATCCCTTAGGCTAGTGATTCACCTTCCATTGTGTGAGCGACCTAGGTCTTTAAAGGGGTCCCTCATTTATCTTTCCATTCCATAATCTAGACAGTGAAACTTTCAGAAAATTCCCTAAAAAACTTTGACCTAACATACTCAGGTGGGTTATAAATTACTGTAAATAAAATCTGCATGAATACAAAACAACAATCAATTCATCTGAGCAAAAAGTAAGAAAATGTGTATACATATTATTATGAAATGATGATGCAAGTCAAAAATGATTATAATTATGACACAAAATTTGATTTTTTGTGAGACAAAAATGATGTGAAATGTGAATCATTTGTAAAAATATTGACATTTAATACATGATTCATTGTTGAACGCAATTCATTGTTTATTAGACCCATTATGACTTCATGAACTACGCTCGTATAAAAATAATTTGCTACCTAGGTCATGTTTTGTTTCTGAGCGATGTATCAATAGTATAATCATCCGTCAAGTCATTCCACGAGAGATTGTCTCCCGATCATATGGGTTTTCTTCCTTTGTTAACAATCTTGAGTTCTTTCCCTTTGTTGATCAACTGAGTTCTCTCCCATAGTTCTTTCCCTTTGTTGACTAACATAGTTTTCTTCCTTAATTAATTAACTGAGTTTTTCCCATTATTAATTAACTGAGCTTTTTTCCTTTGTTGACCAACATAGTTCTATCCCTTTCCTTAACAATTGAGTTCTCTCTCGTTTTTGACCAACTGAATTATTTAACTTTGTTAACCAACTGAATTATCTCCCTTTGTTGACTGACTTCTCTTCCTTTGTTGATTAACTGAGTTCTCTCCCTTTGTTGATTAACTGAGTTCACTCCTTTTATTAACCAACTGAGTTCTCTTCTTTTGTTACCAAATCAAATGACGAAGTTAACATCTACATGTGTGCATAACAAACAACTTTCAATAGGGAAGATGGCAACTACAAGTTCTGTATTACATGCCATGGCCCATAACATTTGGCAATTAGGTGCCAAACACAGTTCGATAATAAAGTCGAACGGGCTCTATTTCTTTCATGAACTGTAGACACACAATTAACAAACATGCCTTAAACGAGAAACAGGTTATACAAAAAAACAATTTCAACTATAATTTTACCTTCATTTAACTAACATTAAACACAGGAATGTTAAATGACACAAATGAAACCATGGATGAAACATATAAAGCATTGAAACATGAAACTGAATGACCTACAGCTTCCCTTACAACTTTCCTATAACCTTGCTCAACACCGTATACCAATAGAGGGAGGTATTCTATAAGCATGTCAAGGATTCTAGTTGTAGTCATATAAATGTGACCATAGCAACCAACTGGTTAGGTCAGATGTTGCCTCTTCACCTAATGTACAGTGACCATAGCAACCAAACATCAAGGTTTGATATTACATCAAAACTAAATGCAATGTGACCATAGCAACCAAACGTAAGGTCAGATGTTGCACTTTTAATATAGCAACTGGATGTCAAGGTCAGATGTTGCACACTGTGACCCTAGCAAACAAAACTCAAGGTCAGATGATGCACACTGACCAAAGCAACCAATGTCAAGGTCAGATGTTGCACTGTGACCATAGCAACCAAGTTTCAAGATCAGATGTTGCACACTGACCACAGCAACCAAATGTCAAGGTCAGATGTTGCAGTGACCATAGCAACCAAATATCAAAGTAAGATATTGCACTGTGACAATAACAACCCAAATGTCAAGGTCAGATGTTGCATCAAAACAAGATGCACTGCAACCTGATAGCAACAAAAATGTCAAGGTCAGATCTTGCGTCAAAACCTGCAGATGTATTTAACAAATTCATGTCTTCATCTCTTCCTGTTGTTTTACATAAACCACATACCATCGCATGTCAGGTCTCAATGAGACAAATGTCACAGGCATTGTGTAATCGATAGAGAACTAAAATCCCAAGTGTTTGTTCTCTAACTTTTTTGTATCATAGTTCACTGAGGGTGTGGTATGATTGTGTGGTGGTAAAAGATTACACTTTATGCATTTTTGCAGTAATTGCACTCTCTTACAGTGCAGTATTTCAGTTACTGCACTCTTTTACAGTGCAGCATTTCAGTTATTGCACTCTTTTACAGTGCAGTATTTCAGTTATTGCACTCTTTTACAGTGCAATATTTCAGTTATTGCACTCTTTTCCGTGGTAACTATTGTACAATTGGCTGTGATCTAATCCAGAGTTCAATACATGACTTAACAAACTTGATTTCGTGCTTTTTGAATCCAGCTTTTTCAGCTTTTACCGAGTTTAAGAATACGTTTCCATTTTGATGTTCCTAGTGGACCACTACTGGAACTGGTGCTTGGACTTGGAGATTGTTGACCATTACTGTGTGGCGTGTAACTCGGCAACAGAGACAAATTGATTGGTGATGGTGTACTTTCCTTTGTGGAAACTGTAAGAGAATAAAAAATACACTTATTTAATAATAAAATAAGTACAAGGGGTGTTTAAAAATTATGCAGAAAAACATAAAAACAAGTACAAGGGGTGTTAAAAAAGCTAAAGCAGAAAAACATTACAAAAAATCGTATTATGGTCTTAATTTTAAGGTGTTTTTTTTTGTGCTGAGGTGGTCGTAATGTGAGGTTTTACTGTGTAATTGATCAGTAAATGTGTATTACCTGTTGGAGACCTGGGCATTAGCGGAGAGTCATCGGATAGGCTGTCTGTTTGGTCTGATCTACTCGACAGTTTAGAACAGAACTTCCTGGCCAGTGTAGACGACACATTGCCTTGTTGAAGGACTGGACCTTTAACTCGTACACTCTTCCTTCTTCTATCACTCTGTAGAAGGAAAGAAGAACATAACTTGCTATTAGAAATCATCTCTGGCTTTATACCCAAAAATTCAATAATGCTGCAACAGGACGTTAAAAAACCCACATATAAATCCAAATAAACACCGCCGAATGTTCAAATTCGATAAAAATAAGTCCTAGACAGAACTTGCGGTGTCGTCAGCCACGCAACTGTAAAAAGTGCCTTGCGCATGTGCGATCAGATCTCAGATAAGCCTTAAACAAAACTCTTAAACGAAAAAGAATTATAAGAAGTCAAATTTTTTTCGCATATATATGTAGAATTAAAACAGTTTTTGCTGGCATTTGCTGACAAGAAGAATCAACTTTCCTGTCGAAAAATAAAATTTTACTGGCCATACACATAGGCTTATTTATATTAAATTCAACACAATTTTAACAGAATGAGAGTGAAAAGAACAATTAAGATATTAATTTAAGTCTGTGTTTGGGTTTTAAATTGTTTGTGTAAACATTTTGTTAATGTAAATACTTTATTGCTTAGGACAAAACAAATTAATCATGTGGTTTAAGTAACCCGACCGACCCTATTTGTTTTGGCCCGACCCTAAACATTTTATTGCTAACGGTAATATGTTGAATTTGTATTTCGATACTTTTGATATTGAGATAAAGATATCATGTTTTGCATTTTTGTGCATTTCGGTTACTTCTGTTGGGTGTTGCCTTCTCCGTCTGATTTGTAATTATCTTTTTAGATCTTCACCAAAGGTTATTTGGTTTGTGCTGTAATATTGTTATAAAAGGAAAAAATAAAATGATTTTAAAAAATAAAATGTTTTTCCTACCTACCTACCCTAATTTTTTTCACCATGTTACTAGAACCACATAATTGTTTTGGACTAAGGACACTTTGTTTTGGATGTGATGTATTCAACATTAAAGAATTTTTAGATAACCGTGCTCCTCAATGTAATAGAGGAAGATACCAGACTACAGAATATTGCCTGAGTACACTAAAATAGCTACATACGGGCATATCTTGATCAAACTCCACCATGTCTCGATCTACCAGAACAAATCGACCATTGGTTTTCCATTCATTCTGAGCTTGATATACGCTCTCATCAGCTGAAAGTATACGGCGTAGAACTTTCTCGCTGTCCCTCTTTTTGGCGGAACTTTGAGTGTCGGCTTGAACATCCAATTCTTCCAGTAAGAAAAAGTTCCTAGGATCTTCCTCACCAGAACGATGAGCTTTTCTCATTGCCTGCAATATAAACCATGCATGATAACATACAATAACGGCATTTGAAGAAAATCATGCAAATGAAAAAGGGCCATAACTCCTTACAAAACCATCTTACAGTCATGCCACTTATCTATGTAGTACTATAGAAAGTTAAAAAGGGCCAAAACTTAACCAGGTGTTTGGCCATTTGTCCAGTAGTGTTGACTAATACATTGCATTAACACTGATAGTAAACAAAATAATAAATATTGTCAAAAACTTTTTACCAAAATTTAACCAAAGATAAAAATGGCTGAAACTCCTTCAAAATTTTCCTAGATTTATGTCACTAGCCTAGCACTGTTGTTTCAAGTGTTGTGTAAAAGATTATTTGATTTAAAACAAGAGATGTTGTAAAACACATATCATCAGCCCCCATGGGAGCCCAATAGTCAGATATGGTAAAGGTCACAGTGACCTTTGACCTACTGACCTGAAAATCAATAGGGGTCATCTACTGTTGAAACATTTGGTATACATACAGACAAACAGACCCACATGTGCAAAGCAATATACCCCCTAATCAAAGATGGGGGGCATAATGATTATACATGTACAGGGTCAAACAATTATCCACATTGGAAATGCATGGGTGCAAGTTTTCAGATATATACCAAATTTCAGGTATTTGAGTGTGCCAAAAAGTCTGGCATTCTTTGTTTTCACTATGTAAATTGATTTTTTTAATTTTTTCAGAATTTCAGTTGTTTTCAAAAAAATTTAACTTGCGACCATGCAAATGCATTTATTGACAATTTGTATTTGTAGACCAGGCTGGTGTTATCATTGGCGTACTGTATAATAGGCTTACCTGTGTGATGATATCTTGAGATGTACTGGATATAGGAGCTTTAAATATAGTATATGGTTGATCCGGTGATACGTTGTACACACATACCAGAAACATGTGTTCATCCTTGTCCCAATCACCTGATGGCGAATTACCGCTGTCGTACTTCCTCTGTAAATCAGAGGCAAAATTATAAATTTTTTAATTTTTATTTTAGACATGATTTTAAGTCCTACTGGTCTACATTATTTCAGTCATATTATCCTGACTCCCGACAAATCAACAGTTACCTGGAACTACTTATCATGCAGAGCATCAAGCAAGGGAGATATATATAGTTCAACAACTTTGGTATGTCACAACCTGGTCCCGATCTCCCGAAGCATTTCAAGTAGAAAGCTCAGCTCAAATTGAGATTTTGCTCCAATCAATATCTACATTTAAAATAAACCTCAAATTTGAGGTCTCGAACATTTACTGCAATTAACTCAGTATAAAGTTTCCATTTTGTAAGTCCAATAATCGGTTGAAATTAGCATAAAGACACATGACAATATTTCAGATGAGATTTGGCTCAGATTGAGATGCTTCGAGACATCGGAGCCTGAGATCAAACCAAGACCTCTCTTACTTAAAGCTCTTCATCTAGGCCATTGAGGTGGATAAATCATAGTCAAACAACATTTATTCTCAGATGGTCAAGTACAATGAATAATGTAGTCCTAGAGGAAGTGACATAAACAACAAAGACGCCGACCTCCAGAAACATCTCAAGGGGGAAATCTCAGCTCCAATTGACATTTTGCCCAAATCTGAGCCTGTGTTTAAGACAAATCTTAAGTTCCAGATAAATGTATTTAACTGTTATAAATGCAGGACAATGTTTTGCAAAAAATATTATATTTTGAAACACTTACTGTAAAATAATCATTTTTTGAGGGGGGTTGCATTTTCGTTGATTTCATTGTTTAACTTGACCGCAAAATCTAATTCCCACAAGTAATCCACCTCCTAAATACAAAATATTCGTTTACCCTTCCATGATTTGTAATCCACAAATTTTCTACCACACGAAAATGCATTTTTTTCTCAAAATCCATGAAATTTGAAACCCACAAAAATATGTGATTTTACAGTATTAAAGTTACGATAGACTACTTACCCTTTGTTCCTTAGCCAACATCGATGTCACCCAAGCTCTGCTACTGGGATCCTTAAAATGAAATAAACCTATCTATAAAACGACCAAACCAATCTAGAACTTTAATTTAAATCAAACTGTTATTTCATCTCAGACAATTAAACGGATATTTTAACAGCCTTGCCGTTCTGTAACAATTAAAATGAAAACACTTAAAAATAGAACCACATTTTTATTTTTTTCTATTTTTACATTTCAAACTTGAAACACAAATGATACACATGTCTAAAATATCTTCATTGTCATTTTAACTTAATGTTTCCACATAATGTGCTTAGTTAGCTATATTTCCACATACCGTACTGACTTTCCTCAGGACAAACTTGCCAGCCCCTTTCCACTTATTCTGTGCCTGTAAAACTTTCTCTGACATGCTCAAAATTCTCTGACTACTTGATCGTTCTTGTTCCTTCTTTTCCCAACTATTCTGAACATCTTCAACAAGTACATGATCTGCTACCTTTTCATCATTTCGTCCTGCTTTAGCGAGAGCCTGAAATTGATAATATCAGAATCGTACGATAAATTTCTAAAATTTGGTACCACTAAGAAAATCATCCTCATCATAATTATGAGCATGATTAACAAGTCTAAGCATAATAAACCAGTCGCTATTAGCATAATAAACCAGTCCCTATTAGCATAATAAACCAGTCGCTATTAGCATAATAAACCAGTCGCTATTAGCATAATAAACCAGTCCCTATTAGCATAATAAACCAGTCCCTATTAGCATAATAAACCAGTCCCTATTAGCATAATAAACCAGTCCCTATTAGCATAATAAACCAGTCGCTATTAGCATAATAAACCAGTCCCTATTAGCATAATAAACCAGTCCCTATTAGCATAATAAACCAGTCTTTATTTGAATAATAAATCAGTCCCTATTATCCCTATTAGCATAATAAACCAGTCTTTATAAGCATAATAAACCAGTCCCTATTATTCCTATTAGCATAATAAACCAGTCCCTATTAGCATAAACCAGTCTCTATTAGCATAATAAACCAGTGTCTATAAGTTAATAAACCAGTGTCTACTAGCACAATTTACCAGTTGACTGCTTATTAATTTTATATTAAACTTGAAAAAAGTATTTGACATACTCAAGCTATACTTATATAGACCTAAACACACATGAATGACTGGTAATGTTTTACAATTTTGTTGATAATATTGCCAGGGCTTTTTTTTCGAACATTGGGGATTGGACCTTACCTTCGGTATTGGTCCTTTGGTAACATGGGGAATGATTTATCCAGGTAAACTTGATTTTTGGGGAAAACTGCATGATTTTAAAGAGTTTTTTCCAGGAGAAGGGACCTTATAAGGGCCCCTATTATAAAACGAAAACAGCCCTGATTGCTATCAGGTTATTATGACCTACCTGGGCTATAGCATCATAGACAGAAGTGTCCTGAGTGACCTTGAGTATAACGTACTCGTCCGGAGCCGTCACACCAAATACACTGATGAAAAACATTCGCCTCTTCAATTTTGTGCCAACAGGATTTGTAATCTGTAAGATATACAAACACCATCTTAGTAAATACTTAGATAACATTACACCATGTAAATTACAATAAATACATAAACATTTCAACCAACTAAATGTTCCGGGTTGCACCGAATGAACCTAGCAAGAAGAGATAATGGTGTAAATACAGGTGTTTGTAATGATCAGGCCGCAATTCAACAACACCTAATATTTGCAACTGATCATGATGCACAGAAATCAATATTTTCATGAGTGGCGTATATATACAATGTGTATAGTCCGTTAAATCAGGTCTGTCACTTGTATACAAACATTGCAAAATCATAACATTGCATTTGTATTGTTTAAACATTTTAATTAGAGAAAAAGGCAGTGAAAATCGATACCTACATACTATTACACATGATGTCTATAAAAATAATGCCTTAATAAGAGAAATTGCAATGTAAAGAAAATGTTACATACACATTGATTACGTAAGATTAACCCGAAATAAAGTCGGTAATACTGTCGGTAAATCATCTGGCCGCAGAAAACCATTTGACTTGTTTCAACTTACATGTACCTCCTTGCCGTCTTTACCGGTCTCCGACATATCTTTGGTGACTCTAAACATAGATTTTAGAATAGCGGAGGTGGAATCCTGGGAGTATTCTAATCGACTACATGGCTCGATCAACTCCTCTTCATGTTTGGAATATATGAACAGTGTGGCTAGTTCTATTGGTTGGTTGTTGGTGTTACGTAATCTTACATGACGATAACCTGAAACACAAGACAAGTCCATTGTTCAAATAATACATCTAACAAGGGCAAATATATATGCCCCCATATATAGGCATAAAACGTCTTCTTTTAAAGTACATGAACACGTTTCTCGGAAAAATTAAAATAAAAATGCGCGTGTCAGCTAGGTGGCGCTATTGCCAATGAAACAATGTATTTATGACCAAAATAAATACACCAACATAAAGAGGAGTCTTTAATGTTTGTTTGTACCAAGTTTCAAGAAAATTGACCAACATTTATTTTTTTCTGAGGAATGAGTTCATATACCACTGGTCTACAGTATTTCAATTATATGGAGATAGTAACCTAGTCACATTCTCCTTACTCCCTGGGTACTGTTTTAACGAAGCACTTGCGATAAACCTAAAGGTACGCTCAAATTTAAATTCTTTTTTAATTCTTTTACTGCTGCAAACTGGTGACGGATATGATTTATGGGAGTTCATTAACTTAATCATTGTTATGAGGGTTGTGTACGCCTCTAACGCTGTCTGCGTATTTGACGACCGCAAAGCCCGCTACTCAGAGAGTAGTGATGTGTGCAGGAGTCCTATATATCAGACGCTGAATGCTGTATCTATAATCTGTAAAAACAGATGACAAGACTTGTTAAAATTGTGATGTTTATTTTCCAATGTCCAAATTTAGAATGATGCAGGACATTGGAAAATACTGTAGCTTGAAAGTTCTTGTCACAGGTGGTTTCTTAAAGTTTTACTCAGGAGTTAAGTTAAGAATCCTTTGTTAACCATAATTGCAAAGTCTACATTTGATAATAATAACTGAAATAGCCACTAGGACAAAGAAGTGATAAAAACAATCCTTTAGACAAAAGGTGGTGGCTTCATTTATGTAACTACCTAAGTTTAACACTATCTGTATCCTATAATTAAGAAATAATGAATACGTAGCTATGTTTTGTTGCGTAATAAAATATAGGCACGTGTTTGGATGCGTAGTAATTAAATCACGAGTGCGTAGCACGAGTGATTTAATGTACGCATTCAAACGAGTGCCTATATTTTATAACACAACAAAGCACAGCTCCTATTTATTATTTCGATTCTAACATCGCAAATGCTCTGCCATTTATAGCACAACAAGACAGGTTGACGTCAAACTACTTTCTTTCCTATGAACGTTACCGTCACTGTTACGTCATTTGTCATAGTATATGACGTCAAACGTGACGTCACCAATCAGCTATATTTTATCGCGGTAATAAAATATGGTAATCTCAATATACGCAAAGAAGGCAAATATCACGTGCTATGTTAGAATATGGATTCAATAATAATATGTGTGAATTACATAATTCACAAAGCATGTTGGAAGGAAACTTAGCACTTTTTTTCAAGAAAAAACTACTCAGTGGGTGATATCGAGAGTGGTTAATATTGCTTATTTGCACCAAATCTTTCATAAAGCAACCATCAGCGGCTTTCTATTACATCAATACTTGGTTAGGTTGGAAAATCACGATATACAAAAATTTTAGCCCAATCTATGAGGCAGCACCTTTAAAATCATTGGGTTTTTGCCAAGTTTAGTCGAAAGTATCAAAATGAGCCTTCACATTTAGAAGCGAGTGGAACCCCTGTAAAATTAGCAACATGCAAATTTTCGAATTTTACATGATGTCATTATTTTATAATTATGCTCACTGTGCAGCTAGTATCCTTCTAGTATATGGTAAAAATAGTTTGCACTTTGCACCATTAGTGGGATTTGAACCTTTATTGAATGTGGCACTATCACCTAGTAATGTGTTATACATAGGAATGAAAACACTCAACCAGAGAAAAGGTTGCACAAATAACCAGTATCAATGTCACAACATTACACCACAGCAGGCCCCGATCTCCCGAAACATCTCAATCTCAGCTCACTCTCAACTCAAATTTGTCACCGATCGTTTGTGAAAGTTCCCATGTGAATTGTACTTTAAAATAGTATAACAAAACAGAAACATTATTTATACATTATTATTATATAGTTTATTACAGTTAAATTTCGAGAGCTTGAGCTTCATATTGATCTCAAATTCACACTCTGATTTGAACAAAATCTCAATCTGAGATGAGATGCTTCTACTTGAGATGCTTCAGGAGATAGGGGCCAGTAATCTGTTCATATGGATAGCATTACTGACTATCACATGCACCGTTCAATGGTATGTGTTAATGTATGAAACATGGAGGGGTATATATTCTGACTTACCTGGTCGTAAGCATTTGAGTGGAATTACTCGATGAGCAACAATATGACTGGTGATGGTGTCGGTAACAACAAAACGTATAAATGCTAACTCCGAGTACATCACCTGAAAAAAAAACACCTTTATTTATACCTGGGTTACAAATCACCGGAACACCGGACAATGTCTGTGTATCAGATGTGTACCTGATGCACACACCAGCAGATGAATAGCAATGCATATTTCAAAAGAGACTTAAATTACTCTTGCTGCATACCAGTCACTGACTGATGCAAAAATGTTTAACACTGAATATCATTCAAAACTCATGGCTCTTAAGCTGTTGATTTTTAAAATAATTAAGTAGAGTTGTTATGGTAAACTGCTGGTCTTTCAAAAGCTGTACTATTATAACCAATACCATCAGCTTTAATGCGGCTTTTCTCACAGCTTTAATGCAGCTATTGTCATATAATAAATGCAGCTTTTATTACAGCGTGAACACAGATTTTATCTAGCTTATATGCAGCTTTTATCATAGCTCATATGCAGATTTTATTACAACATTAACACAGCTTTTATCATAGCTTATATGCAGCTTTTATCATAGCTTATATGCAGCTTTTATCATAGCTTATATGCAGCTTTATTACAGCTTGAACAAAGCTTTAATTGTAGCTTACATGCAGCTTTTATCATAGCCTATAATTTTTTTTATTATGCAGCTTTTGTTACAACATGAACACAGCATTTATCATAGTTTATATTCAGTATTCAGCTTTTATCATAACTTATATGCAGCTTTTATTAAAGCTTGAACACAGCTTTAAGCATAGATTATAATAAATGCAGCTTTAGCACTTTTTTTGCACGGACAATGCATGAAATAAAGCTTTACCTGGAATGTGAAAACATCGTTCCATATTGGATTCAGACCATTCCTCTGTACATTCTTTGTTTTATATTTGGCGCAATCAACTGGTATACCGATAATTTCTACTTCTACTTGAGTATTAGAGGAGAAATTCTGACACACATATTGTCCAGATATAACCTGCAAATATAGCAACAACAACAGTTTCACCAAATGTATGAATACAGTATAACCTCTCCAGAGCTGTTATTTACTATAACTTCTGCAGTGCAACAACCTTTAAGCAACGGCCAATAGTTTCAGCTCCCAAAGGATGTAGCACTACAGATGTTGTACTGTATATAAAAAATAAGTGCTCCCCCCTTCTTAATGAGATCTATTCAACTAGGCAGTTTCAAATTAATATCTTTAATACTGTATGAGTTATGGCCCAGACAAGAATTAAGTATGAAAAATTACAAAGGGCCATAACTCCAAAAATATGCAATGAAGAGTTATGGTTCTTGGGCACTGCACTTTCTCTCAATGAGATCTATGCACATACAAAGTTTCAATCATTAGGTGTAATAGTTTTGGAGTTATCATGCGGACAAAAATATATCAGATGGACTGATAAATCTGTGTATGTTTCACATTATGTTATACATACATGTAGAGTAAGGACAGTTGTATGTAGTCCATCAAATTCCTTGTCTAGCGGGTTGAAATGATTATACATGACATGACTTTTATCCCAAGTGACGGCAGGTTTTAGGACATATCCGCTTTGTCCGTTCTGTTCAAACATGGCCGTGTTTGTGGCAATTGCGGTATCTGAAATATAGGCATAGCATTTGTCACGTGCATGATCTTATATATATACGAGGCATCATCTTTTATTGAATTTATTTCCATTGATCAAGTCATTTTAATACAAAAAAATATAAACACAAGGCTAATTTTTTATCAGTTTCAGTTAATAATTTTAACAAATTCAATCGAAATCAGGGCTGTTCCGAATTGATTTGATGCAGCAGCCACTACTAACTATTAGAGAAATGTTGACGTTTTGCCGTTATTGAGGAGGTGGCAAGAAAAATACACAGAAAAACAGCCGCAATTAAATGAGGGGAAACAAGGGTCAGAATCATGAAATTTCAATTACCCAAAACTAGTGGGCCAAAGATTAGGGGTCAGTGGAAAAAAGGATTTACACAGATCCTACCTACCTTCAGTTTGATAGTTAAGGGCCACCATTTGAATACCAAAGGCCCAGAACAATACAGGATTAAAGTTAGATGAATCAATTCTCATACCAGCAGGATAACTTCTCATCAGTTGTTTCTCAGTGTGACTGGTGTACTCATTAAGGATAACTCAATGATAACAAATGTGTAGGTTGAAGCATGGTTTGTGAAAGAGACCCGAGTCCAATCTCTAGAAAAATTGCAACTCAAGCTAAATCTCTGCTCATACAGAATCGCATACAGGGTATTATGTTTTTAAATGATTGCTTTATGATCAGACTTGAAATTAATGCATCAGTCATCAATGTGCAGTGTTTAATAATTATAGAGTCTCCCTAGCTCTGGTTTCACAAACAGGTGAGCACACGGGCAATAAACAGGTTAGCGCACGGTAACCATTATCTACCTCCCCAACTCCATCCAATGAAATCTGATTAGGGCTCATTTGATTTTCAACCAAAGTCTGTCTAATTAAATGCCTTGACACCATTTTAGATCAATTCAATCTCCATCTGACAGTCTGACAGTTTCCAGCTATTGTACTCTGTCTGAATGTCTGACAGGTTTCTTTTTTTTTTCTTTTTTTTTAAAAATGCTGAGCATAGCCTTTTTTAGCCAGTCAGCTTTCTGCTGAAATATGGCAGGCATATATGTGTGCCTCTACCTGGATTTGAACCCGGGTTGCCAGATTAGATGGCAAGCGCGCTAACCATTGAGCTACGGAGGCTATTGTATGTCTGACAGTCCGACAGGTTTCCAGCCAGTGTCTGATAGAATGTCTGACATATATTAAGTGGGGGAAGTCTGGTGTTATATTGTAAAGGATACTTGATAACAAGGTTAGGATTTCGACGACACAATTGTTTGGCCTTGTTCTCATTTAGCGAGGAGACAAGGTAACATGATGGTGTACTGTCAGGACGTTTCTGTCTCAAGGAAATGTTGGTGTTCATGTTGTGATCAGGTCGATCTGAAAATATAACACAATCATGCTGTTGTTAGCATCCCTCTCAATACATGTACATCCAACATGGCTGACATGATGTCCGCAGTTAATGAAATAGCCCATCCTGATTGTTCCCAATATCGTATGCATATCACAAAAAGTTGTGCACTTATTTTATCACACAAATGCTGTGATCTTCCATGTGAGAACAAAACTCGGATTACTGTTCTCCAACGTGTATGATAACAAATGCATGACGTCGCCAACTTTTAGTGTGAAAAAGTAACATCGCCGTGTTCAATTTGTTATTTTTGACGTTGTTTAGACACGGTAACAATAGTAATGTGATAAAAATAATCCACCACTGCTTGTCTTTGAGATCAATATTTCTTAAACTTATCACAAAAAAATATTAAGCTTGCCAAAGACTCTCTTTGACATGCCTGGCGTGTAGCACCAATACACGCAAGACCACCTCTGGGTAACCAACCAATTCATCTCTAGTTGGGTGTGCAACACTTACAGAAAAGCAGTCGCGATTCAAACTAGGCACCTACCGATACATAGTCAAAAGCGTTACCCACTCAACCAACATGCTGCCTATATCAGTTGTAGAAGGATACAAAAACATTTACATACCTAACGATGCAGGTGGAGTTCCAGAAGTTCCCCCATGTAGTCTTTTAGCAGCACCTGGTTTAGTATAACGTTGTTTCACTGAGGAATTTGGACTGACGTTCAAACCTGTAAAATATTATGATTTCCGTTAATTATTTCATCATAGTTTCACATTCTGAATACTATGGTAACCAAAGTCTTATTTAACTGAATCAACTATATTTTGGCAATGTTGGTGAAGGAACCTTTGAGTAATATTTGCTAGAAAATCTAATTAGTCAGTAATGTTCAAAGTCAAAGCAACCTTGACCTTTGAATCAAGAGGGGTCAACTACTGATGGTTACAAACAATTACATTATTCAAAATTTGAAGATCCTTGCCTTACCATTCTTGAGTTAAAGATTCACAAAATATTTGGTCTATTCATTCCTGTTAAAGGTCACATCGACCTTTGAACTACTGGCATAAAAATCTAAAGGACTGTTGATGACCAACCTCCATGGTAAGCTTGATAATACAAGGGTCAAGCATTCTTGAATTATTAAATGGAAACTGTTTGGTCAGTGGACCAACAGACACATAGGCGAACATGCACAAAGCAATAGTTCAACTGCTCATCAAAGATAGGGGGGGGAGCGTCGGAAGCATAAAAAACATGGCAACTAGTCAAATATCTGAGCAGACGTTGTTTCTATGAATGTTATAAGTGTGTGTTTGTATATTGTATTTACTAGGCCTAATATTTACCTCTAAATTTAACAGCTTGAAGGTAGACCACTAAATCAGAAAGCTCTTTCGCAATTTGACTTGTTTTCTTAGCCTTCTTTATCTGACTTTTCGTATCTTGTAGATCTTCATCAAACTGCCAGTCTAATTCTGGATGACTCTTAGGACGACTTCTTTCACTGCACAAATATGACGCCCGTCTTTAAAGTTTGAAATATGACAGGATAGAAAGAGAGTGAAAGCAAGCAGAGTAAAACATCATGCAAATAAAACAAAGAGTGCTTTAGTGAAAGTAATATGGGCCGACTTCATTTGACATAGAGCGGTGAGTGCCGCCAACTGCTCAGTTTAGTGATACCATGTGATAAAGAGGTGTGCGCCGCCAACTGCTTGGTTCATGTGATACCATGTGATACCATGTGATACCATGTGATATACATATTGTGAATGAAGAGAAAACGGCTAATCCATCATCCGCCAATATTGGTAAGCTGTTTGCCAGTTTCTACTGAGCAGCTTGCTTCGTGTAAACATGCATCAAAAACGGCTAAAACCCAAACCCATGAAGCAGTAAAATGTATACTAGTCTCTATTGGTGCAGCCTGGAAAGGTCAATGAAGTCGGCCCTATAGAAAGGATTACAGTTAGACGTGTTCTGTATGAAAAATGACAAAACATGTTTTGCTTAAACATGATGCAATTGACCGGACACCAGATGTTTACATAATAATGTAAATCAGGAATTTAATTTAAGTATTAAAATCATTGAAAATATCGCACAATGCTTGCATAATCCACAGGATTTGCTAGATAGCCCTCGACAACAACCTTCAACAAACAAATGGGTCTATACTGGGGTCTGGTCAATGACTGGACATCCAACTATCCTGGCTCTTTATATTTATTTATATATATATTTAAAAAACTTATTCATTAGTGTTTTTGTTATGAGTGAAATGTCCACAGGAGGAGGAAAAAAATTAAAGAAATAAAAACACCCAAAGTATAGCAACCAGCTGTTGGTGGTGGACTAGTCGTCTGATTTAAAACAATCAACAAAATTGTTAGTTTTCAAGAAAACGGCCAATTTATCTTCAGATGAGTACACTGCACTGAAGCAGCTTTATACCATCAACAAAATAATAAAATAATAAAACAAGACAGGTACATTACCATCAAACATTTTAGTTTTTCAATTCTTTAAAAAATATCTTTTTGAAAATGACAAAAAATTGGGCAGGAGGGTCTGAGTAACGAAACATCAAAGAACTCTGGCCTAAATGTGCAGATGTTACATGCAGAACAGAAAAATAAATAAAATACATTAAATCAATATGTGATTCAATCAAAACATAAATATTCATCATTTTAGCAGAAAAGAGCAAAAAGACTGAAATACTCTACCTCACACTTGCCAAAAATTTTTTTTTTTACAACAATATCATTTGTTGAGCTTATAAGCCACAATTTCGCTTCTAGCCTTTTTAAGTAGGTCAGGCTAAATCTGGACTCTTTCAAAGATTATATGACAAAATGAGGAAGAATAATTGCACCCTGAAAATGAATGATTTTACTGATCTTTGAGGACAGGATTTTAGTAGAACTAGTAGAAGAGCCTTACATACCTTGCTAAATCACCACATGATCCGGATGGATGAATATGTTGATCCTTATCATCACCATCAGGACTGACTCGACTTTCTTGACTGTCCATAGATCGTCTCGATTCCTTCACTGTTAAAGGATAAAATAAGCTTACAGACTAGAGTAATTAAGTAGTCAACTTGTCTTACTGATTGTTTTCCCACGACGCAAAAGTTTCGAAGTATGACTTCCAGAAGGGTTGTTTTATCATTGGCACTAATGTAAGATTTCAACTGGCTTTTTATATTATCAAAAATCAGGTACACCCAGTAAAGCCAGTTGAAATCAGACGTTAATTTACTGCCGTTGTGGACAAATGCAATGGTTGATTGATAAATAATGTACACCAATTAGAGCAGAAAATTGATGGTTTCTCCAAACCATATATTTTTTAGCTGGAAGACAAATGCGAACAAATTATAACATCAAAGTTGTATTTATAAGCTAGCTTACCTATACCATCAGCAACATCATCTTCTTCATCATCATCATCATCCTCAAAATCAAAGTCCTGTGAGGTACCACTTTCTGTAAGCACCATACTGTAGTTTCTACTGAATGCCGACGCCTGTAAATTAACATACGAGGGGCGTTCAATACATAATGTCTTTTTGGTCACAAATTATTGAATGCCCGTCATACTCTGTTCATAACCACAATCACAATTTAAACTACAAAATCATTAATGATTTATAGGATTAATTTTTTTTTTTTTTAAATGCCAGACATTATAAGCCTTTATTTGCCAGCCAGATTTCTGCTGAAATATCGCAGGCATATGAGTGTCTCCGCCCGTATTTGAACCCGGGTTGCCAGATTAGATGACAAGCATGCTAACCATTGAGCTACGGAGACACTTTCTGTCTGACCTTTAGGACTTAACCCCAGAGTTAAATGATCTTAGAAATACGAGTACATGACTGTGTTAAAATTTTTTTGAAAAACTTGAAGAACAAAAATTGCGTAAAATTTTTGGTGGTAAAGTACCTGCCTTGTTTTATTATTTCATTATGTTGTTTATGATAAGCGGGATAAGGTGGTATTATAAGTGATTCATTACAGTTTACTACTCTTAAGAGATAAATTTGCTGTTTTCTTGAAAAACCAACACTGTTGTTGATTGCTTTAAGTCCACCACCAACAGTTTCAAGCTTTATTTTGGGAGTTTTTTTTTCTCTCCTTCTGTGGACATTTCACTCACCGAAGTCTGAGCAACAAAATTGTTAAAAACCCTGGCCTAATTTACCCTTTTTGCTGTTGCATGCTGGTCCCCTTCCTCCCAAATCTTCTTGTTTTTGATGAGGATTTTATACCTCAGTTGATTAGGGGACGGTAATACTGGATCATCGCTGAAGTCCGAGTCAAACAAGAATTGTGTGACTAGTTTCTCGCCAAATACAGTCTGCAATATACATGCATGCAATAAGTTCATAACAATGAATTTCTCATTACTGATACCTGCCAACAGAGAGGTGCTCTCTATGCATTTTTATTTGGGTCGCAACACGCAAGTAAATGTAGGTCAGATATTTCTACAAAAAGACAGAGCAACCACCTTTTGACGAAAAGTAATCATATCAAGCTTAAAAACAAAGAATTTTTTCAAACACCATTCAAACATTTATTAGGATTGCAGCAAATATTTTGGGTTGTCAATTGATATAAACTTATATTAAACAAGTTCTGGAAATTTTATTGAGCGAGCCTTTGGCAAGCTTAATAATATATCCTGAACAAGTTTAATATAAGTTTGCATCAATTGAAAACAAGTGTTAGATTCTTTTTATCACACGACATTAATAACACAAAATACACATCTTTCTGTTGAAAATCAGTCTGTAGTATAAACGACACTAAAAATAATGTCATTTTTGGCATATAATGAAGTCATTTAGTAGATATTAGAATATACAAACTTGTTATATAGCAAAGAGAATTTGACATGATCCTGACCTTTATGCATGAATTTATTACAAGTTAATTGCATTGAATATATCAATTTCCGCGAGCAAATTGTGCAATATCGGTTCTTTAGATTTGTTTTGGTATTACACCTCGAGCATCTTCGTAATACTCCCCGCTGATGAAAACATACAGCCGGGGTTATAGACAATATATCAGCTGTTAAATTATGCTAATTTAAAGGTCGAGAGTCGTGTCAAATTCTCTGGACTATACTAACCCGGATACAAGGAGTCATGTGATAAATATGTATACTAGTACATATTATTACATTGCAACCTTCTACCTACCCTGAATATATGGGCCATCTTCTGTTGTTGTGTAATGGAACAATGGTTTTCCAACGACAGAATCACAGGGTATGGGGATGTTACAAAAGCACTTTTATTTATAGCATCAACAACCAACTGAAAACACAAAATATAAGAAGTTATTAATTGACCCTCATTTTTCAAATGATTTTTGAAAACAAGGTTTAACGACAGAATCACAGGGTATGGGGATGTTACAAAAGCACTTTTATTTATAGCATCAACAACCAACTGAAACTACATAATATAAGAAGTTTTTGACCGACCCTCGTTTTTCAATAATTTTTTAAAACAACGTTTAATGACAGAATCACAGGGTAAGGGGATGTTACAAAAGCACTTTTATTTGCAGTATAAACAATTTATGTTTATATGATTTGTTGTACCGCAAACGATCTTTAATGAACTCTAACCTATACAGATTAGACAATTTATTGTACCTTGAATGATATTTTAGTGGTGAGAGTATGTCCGTGGTATATGATAGGCATACCATCATCTCCGTCCCAACAATCCAGCTCCACACATCGACATCCCGTCAATAATATCTGAAAATACCGCCACATTATATAAAATTAATTATCATCAGTATTACAAATCATGTGACATAAACAAGCCGGTATGAGACGATTGTTTTGCAAGTAATACTCTTTAATAAGGCTTCATTTCATTTTACTCCACATGCGGAGAAGTTGTTTCTTGCGGAAGAACAAGTTAGTACTGGTTGATCATTATTTCCAGGAAAATTAGTTAGGTCAACTGACAGCTGGGTAAGGGAAATGTGTCGCTGTACATGACAGAAAAATTGTTGAGAAATGGTGTTAAAACTAAATCAATGAAGAGATAAGTACTTAGAATCAGTGCTAGACTTACCTGACTGTACAATTCCACCGAGGAATCACCTTTCAGCTGATGAGATGTAAGATATGTGTTATGACTGGAAGCGATGTAATAATGTGCCAACGGATGGTCCATGTCCTGCAATAATGATTGGAACAATATATCAGACTTAAAGTCCATACTTATCTCTACAATCAGTATCTAAGGATGGAATGTGAATGTTATGAGACGAAATTCAAGGGGTTCCACTAGCTTCTGAATCTGATGTGTCATTTTGATACTTTTGACAAAATTTTACCATTTTATAGACGCGAAATACCTATGATTTTAATAGAAAATGACCCTTCAAACCAAAAATCTTGGAAGGTCAAAATGTGGCCTTTTGGAAAGTTAAAGGGTCAAAACCCCTACTCCTGCTTAATGATAAGACTAATTGGTTGGCCAATATAATTAATTAACACTTTTCTAACTATCAATTCACATACTGTAAAATCATTATATTTTTGTTTAGCAAAATTTTTGCTAATTTGTTATTGCGAAGTACGTCACAAAGTTAAATGTTCCCAAATTTTAAGTTTAAAATTTTTGTCCGTAAGGAAAGTTCTAGAGCACAATTTTGGCAAATTTATCGAAATTGTGAATATAGTGAAAATTAAAACCTCACCAAAATTTCTTGTATCACGGTACCATATGAGAAAACATTTTATCCATAAAATAGCGCTACTAATAATATATCGAAAAATGCATTTCAGACCCATATTACCACTACAGTAAGAGGTGCATTTCTTGAACTTTGTGTTATAATTAACCTCAATAACAGTCTGTTTACTAAAATTGTTATTTTAAGTGCATTTAACAAACATTGTACCTCATCATTATGTTTTGTTTTTTCAAACAGATACGCATAGTTGTCTTTGTCCATAAGATATTTGGCAAATCCCTCAAACGATAAAAATCCGCTATCCCGTAGTGTTGTGTCGGGCTCATGTCTCTGCAAAAATATCAAACAGAAATGTAACTGAAGAATTCGCATGAATATAAGTGATATTGTTCAATGTATGATTCCACTTAGCTTATATAAGTCTGTGAATCTGGTGATTATCACATTTAAATGAATATAGAATCTGTCATAAGTTGTCTTTGGAGATTAACATTTCTTAAACAAGTCTAGAAAACCATACATGCCAGATCTCCTGCATCATGCGTGAGTCTCCTGCATTTGAGACTCTACTCCTGCATGATCAGAGGCCAATTTATCAAATCTCACGCATTTCATGGACAAACTGGAATCTGACATTTTTTGTTTACATTATGAAAATGATGACAACAAGTCAAAAAGTCTGATATCGACCCGGCGGAGTGATTACCTGCAAAAATATCGATTTAACAAGCAGTTAGATCTTAGAATAAACAAATGTTGCTGATTGAATTAAATCAGTTTAAAAATTTGGAAAACATATGTAGCAGTATTGGGAATGTTGACAGTTTCTGGAACTACTTGAATGCGGATTCACATAGCAGCCTAAAGGCGGTTCAGGTTGTATTAAGAAATGGGCAAAGGTAGTAATGAGAGGCAGTCGCCTCCCAAAAATTAAATGTTCGTTACCTCCTGGTTACAAACATATCACTATGTATAACATGCTTTTCCTGGTATCCGAGGATATGACTATTCATGGCAAGGTAAACAGCGTCATAAGTGCACATAATAGCAGTTCTGGAAAATGTCTCATAGCGCCAAAAACCACCGTCGACACTATGTGCACCCGCTTATTGAGAATTACTGTATAATTATAATGTGATAACATAAGATAACAAGTTTTTACAGCCATGGCACATTGGTTAGTTCGGCAGATTTGTAATCCCAGTCGCAGCAGGTCATACCCTTCCATGAAAATTGGACTTCGATATCGATTTCCTTCACATGTGGGAAGGTGCTGGTTCATTGTGGAAGGTTAATTTTTTTTAAATTGTTACATGTAAGGGTAAATTAGTAATGGTTACATTAAAGACCAGGGAGATTGGCAAGGTGAATAAAAAAAGTGGCCGCTGTATATAGCTTAAAGGTGCTGCCTCACAGATCAGGCTAAAATTTCATCAAATGGAAACAAATTTCAGGCAATTTAAGTGATAATAGTGCTAATTCTATAGGGTATTAATACCCTATAGAATTTTGGGTGTAAAAATGCTAAATTACTACAAAATGCCAATGTTTCCCAAGTTATTTTTATGTCAATGTGGTTGTTTATGTCATATACAGGAAACAATACCAAAATTACATGAATATTTGACAATTTAATTTTATTTTTGCAATACACCAATACGTGAGGCAGTCCCTTTAAAAGTTGTTGAGAAATTACAATAAGCATAATTAACCCAACACGGTTTTTACCCTAATTAATCCGAGAATATCGGTATCATCTAAATGCTCCTCCTGGTAGTCTTCTAGAAACTCTCGGAACTCTTTCAGGCCCAACAGTCTGTTCTGAGAGGTATCCACGCCAGCACAGTTCTCAAATATACTAGCTACAGCAATGGCGTCACAGATTTTACGTCTTTGCAGGTACGATGCTTCCGTGGAATGATTGAGATCATACGATGTATTTCTGGTGAGAATGTCTGAAATAATTTTTTTTCTTTTATTATTACTTTATTATTATAATTTTTTAATATTTTTTAAAATTATCTTTGTTATTATTATCAATTAATAGCGGTGAGATTATGTCTGAAAAAAACAACAGAAATTACATTTAGAGGGGTTTTGATGAAAAAAATATGTTTTCTACAGTTTAAAGGGCCATATATTGAACTCCCGCTTAAATCATCAGACTTAATATTTCTTAAAAAAAATCCAAATTCACGACAGTGTCCTTCCCCAAACAGGCCAGGAAAACTCCTGCCGTATTGTCCAGATATATTCAGTTTGTCTCAGACCTGAAATCTTATCACGTTCAGGGGACAGAATCTAGAGACTTCTTAAATTTCAAGAAAAGCTTTAAACTGTGTCACTGATGTCTTTAAGGGATATAGAAGGATAACAACTAAGGTTTAGATAAAACATATACTCACTGGCGTCATTTGTACTGGAATGTGTGTATGGGCGACCCTGCTTAAGTCCAGTAGGTTTTGCAATAGCAAACTGTCCAAATAAATATCTAAGGTCTTTTCTACTTCGAAGAGAAAACGATCGAAATAAATCGAGGAAATCGAAGAAAGATAATCTAGTAGAATGAGTAATGGAATTGTTTTTATTTTCCCCGGGTAAATGTTTGCCTAAAACACTCGTGCGCCGTCTCGTGCGGTATCGACTGATGTAACTGGACGTACAGGGATGACTTTGAGAACGCAGGGAACCATTTTTTGGCGACGGAATGTTCATGTTTGTAGTATCACTATTAGTATCACAGGTGGTCACGTTGCTACCAATACTCTGGCGATTTCCACGTGACTGGGGACTTGGTGAACGCTTGCTTTTCTTGCCTAAGCTGGTGCTGGAGCTTTCACGTGTTTGAAATGGCTTTGGACTGGCTTCCTGAAATGTTTAATAAATCTTTTACATATAACATAAAATGCCTTTCGACTGACTTCATGATACATTCGTAGAATAAACAAATTACATTCAATATAGCACCTGTATGCATTATTTTATCGTATTTATAAGTGGATATTCCGCAGAATTTTGAATTTCAGACACTTTGTTTGGGGAAATATTAGCATTTTTAAAAATTTCTTTGTAAAAGTCTTTGTAGACAAAAATTTATCCTAGAGCAAATAATTTTTTTGTGAGCGGATTTTTTAAATTGACAAAAGTCGCCAATTTTTCTATCTCGCTTACTAAACAACTTTTACAGTTTGCAGACACATTCAATAACCATGGTGTAGGTACGTAGCAGATGTTCAGAAAAAACATTTGGCATTGTTTAACTTCCAATTAAACAAATCTTCTGCAGAAAATAAACACAAATGTATACAATTGTTACAACTTGATAACAAAATGTTTTTTATTGTAATTTGGCATCGGTATTATCTTAAATGAGAAGGAGAAGAATTTATACCCACACAAATACAAGGCAGATAATTTGAATCCTTATAACAGTTAATATTTAGTACTTAGTAAGGCCAAAATTAACAAGAACTGTCAGAGATTGGTGCATGATGATAACTGAATCAGTATTAGTATTGCAGCTCCATTTACCACACTTTACAATTGTAAACAAATTATAAATAATTTAAATTTGATCGTAAGTTTATGATTTCCGTAAGTGCTTTGATAAAACAGTACCCCCGGTGTATAGCACACTGGTACATGCGGTTAAACCCTTTTAAAATCTTAAGACAGACAAAATCATAGTTTTCTTACTTTTGGCGTTTGAAATGTACTTGATGGTTTCTTTTTGAAGATATTTGAACTCATAACAAAACTTGATGTACGTTTGAAAGATGAGGTACTCTCCGTTAAACTGTTACTGACTTGAGGCCCTGCAGGTGTCCACCGTCGTCCACCAAATACCTGTTGGATATAAATATTAAAACAATTAGTTTGAACAAGAACTGCCGGTACTGTGCTACCTCTCGTGAATGGCCCTATGCAGAGCAACAACCTCTCTTAAGCAACAATCGCTCTTAAGCAACATAATCATTTGGTTTCAGAATTAATCATTTACTATATATTTTACCTCTCCAAAGCAACAACCTTTATACAAAATGGCCCAAAAAGCCCTAGGTCGTTCACCTATTTTAGTCATCTAGAAAAACATTTTGACCAACTTTAATGAAGATCTAGTGATAATTAAATGCAGCCTCTATTATTAAGAAAACAAATGACTTTTCTATGATTTGACCTAGTGACCTGGTTTTTGACCCCAGATAACCTTATAATGACTTGCCTAGATTTTGAAATGACCATTGCTACCAAGTGGCATGAAGAGAAGACATAATTTATGACCAAAATTGTGATCTCTAATTACTACACAAGGACTAACTATGATATGACCTAGTGACCTAGTTATTTACCCTAGATAACCCAATATTAAACATGACCTAGATGATGTTTAAGTGCTCATTATGACAAAGTTTCATAAAGATCAAGCCAAAATTGTGACCTCTATTGACTGCACAATGTGATCAACACAAGGCAAAAACACTCTGGGTAGGTTCCACACAAAAATCACTTTCATTTTAGAGCATCGATTAATGATGACTAGGGAAGTTTTTGAGACAGTTTTCACGCATAACAGAAAGTTGTGGTGACTTGGAAATAGGAATGATCATGTAATGAATTTTGGAATATTGGCACCAGTTTCCTGCAATTGCAGCATTAGTATGTGTGCAATCTACTGATACATGCTCATTCGTTTTTTCCCTGCCATTTAAATCGAGTAAAGGGCTTTTTTAAATGCCTGTATGATAGCAAAGGGCCAAATTCAAGCAAAAGACCATGGCCCTCTAAATAATTGCTTACATAGCATCTGAGGGCCTCAGGGGGGGGGGGGGGGTAACTATGTATTTATAAAACATGGCCCTAAGCACATTTGTCTATACTTGTCCATAGGGGGCCAACCTAGTTGCTGAGAATGGAGTATGGGGCCTATGATGACCCCCTAACTTGGATAATAGCGGACCATATGGCTCTGTCTTGGCCCTTTACTTGATTTAAGTTGTCAGTCCGAGCCATTTTGGCCAATGACTGAGGACTGCAAAGGAAGGAGTCTTGGTATAAATGAGATCTTTTACTAAATTCAACATACCCGTATAGCTTCTGCTGGTGTAGGCCCCTGACATTTTTCACTATCATAATAAAGTTGTAAATATTGCACTTTAAGCCACTTTATCCGTTTGTCCGTCTGTTTATGAAGCTGTTTGACAGCTTGGCACAGTTTTAACAGTCCCTGATACCAGGTTTTGATCATATTTGTTGGCCCCACAAAATAGAGATGTTTATTTTCTGCCAGAGAGCACCCGTACGTTAGACATACACAGTTTCGTTCAGCCGTTATATTTTCCAATCCGTATCGTTTAGAAACTGTGGAAACGTCAACGTCATCTTCGTGTGCCCATGAAACATCCTTAAGAATATTCAAATCTAGGTATCCTTCTTCCATGGAATCGTACACTATTTCACCACTACAGTATCGAGAATAAATCGCTTGTATCGAGCTGAAATCTGCCCCACCCCTTAACACATAATCCGGCAGGCTTGATATGTTACCGCGAAGCGCACTCCAGTTTGGCTTTTTCCAAGTCAAAGTTGCGTTGTCCGCTTCGAGTTTTAAGAAGCACATACATGAGCGACCACCTTCCTCTTCGACATGAACAAACGTACTCCCATGATTCATGATTTGTAAAGAATGGTGATTTAACTGAGCAAAGGAAGGAGTGATGATCATAATGTCATGTCCACTACATAGTTGTTTGATTGGTTGATACGTATCAAAGTCTAGATCCGTGTCGCTCTCGTGTCGATCAGCAGGATCATAGAACACCTCGTCAACTCTAAATGTAAAATAAAAAAATATTACAACGGTTTATAGAAGCCCAAAACTTTGACCATAATTGGTCTGTGACATTGTCAATCTCATTAAAATCAGATCCTAACATTTGCTACATTCCTTTACGCTGTTAAGAGATTTGACTACACTCTGTAAGAGGTCATGTTCAAATGACCTCTATGGCGCACAATGATGTAACATAGTTTGTCTAATGAAATTATATCTAGCAGCCTAAGCAAGTTTCACTGCACAGATTTGTGATAGAATGAATTTGATTGGATGATGTAAAGTTCACATCGACATGACCCCAAACTGAGTGTCGTCAGATCCTATATCAGCGTAAGGTAGTGAAGCGTAAAAAGGGTCTGCCATCATTTAAATGAGATTGTGAATTTTTCTCCGGTTACTAGAACCTCTGGAAACAAATATATACCTGTCAATTCATACTAATAAAATAGTTAAAAACATTTAAAATTTCATTACAGCAATTGCCAGCCACTTTATGGGACAATCGTGAATTTTGTGGACAAAGCTAAAAATAAGAACATTTCCCTGCATATACTTTTCGAATATTCCTTGTAGTATACTATATACTTACAAATCGTTAGTGAATTCTGGAATGTCCGAGTTACCATCCAAAGAGGCCACTAGATTGTTATGGTACTGGAATAACTGTATATCACTTAGGATTGCTTGCGCTTTCTTCAACTTTTCTATATTGATCAATCCACCAACACCGATCCTAGTCATGAACCGATCCTCACCCTGATAGTCTGATATAAACTGTAAAATATCCCAATATAAACTGTAACATATCCGAAATAAAATATTCCATATCACCTGTAAAATAGCCCATATAAACTGTAAAATAGCCCATATAAACTGTAAAATATCTCAATATAAACTGTAAAACATCCCATATAAGCTGTAAAGTTTCTCATATAAACTGTGAAATATCCAATAAAAACTGTACAATATCCAATATTAACTGTAAAATATGTCATAACAAGAAATATTAGTAAAAGGTGTAAGCCCTTATGGCAGCCAAAAGTCTTTACTTCAGAACAACAATTAACAAATTACTTCAGAATAAAAATTAATGAATTACTTCAGAATAACAATTAACAAATAACTTCAGAATAACAATTAAAGGGACTATTGACTGACTTTGTTTCCATTATACATTTAGGTCAATAAATGTCTATTTTTAACATCAGAAACGAAAATTCCGATATTTTACGAGTATTTACGATGTTTATGTCGACTAATCATATACGCGTAGTGCACTTTTTCCGATACCGCTGATATCGGAAATTTCTGGAAGCGCGTTCGTATATCTTCGTAAAATCTGACTGTGACGTCACAATCGGTACTCGCAGTTTAATCTGTCGCTCAAACCGCGTGCTCAAACAGAATGTTTCTGTTGATTTCAATCACAGTTTAGTGCAAATCGGGAAAATTTAACTACCTGTCTTGAGAGAAGCATCTTTTATTGTAAAAAATAATTGATTTTATGGGTTAATACATATCGCTGGCTTAGAATTTGAAGGTTGTAAGTACAAAATCAATATTTTGAGAAAACAAGAAAAAACCCGTGTCTGAGACCAGTTCCGATTTTCATGAAATTAGGCTCATAAGAAGCGCCTCGTGGTGCAGATTTTAAATATGTATGAGTCTTATAAGGTCGTAAATAGTACTAACTATCTTCTATTGCTAAGCAAGCGATATATTTACATATATACACTGTGTAAAGAAATATTCCATAAACTAGCCTTTCATCGTTTGCACCCGGTCAGTATGTTAGAGTGCTAATTAATAATCAAATCCAAATGTGCATAACTTTTTTAAAATAATAGTATAGTAGACCAATCTCCTGATTTTCTACCTCGGGTTTTTATTGGTGTTTATCAAAGAATACGCAAGAATCTTTGGTGTTATCCATGTGCTCTATCGCTTAGCAGTGACATACATTTTGTTGATTGCTAGCAACAGAGTGACAATGTTGTATTTAATTGCAACTTCCATAATATGTGTAATATGGGTACACGGTTTGCCATTGGCAGTTAACAAATAAACTAATTACCAATGTACAATCACGCGTTAGCAATAAAAAAACATAATCGTTTTCTAACATAACGTTATAAATGTCGGGTCAAGTACAATAATTTGAGCTACACATATTTTATATGCACCATTATACCAGAACTAAAGATGTAAGTCCTAGATTATAAGTCAGTTAAAATTCCAATGTGTTATATTCTTTGATGATATCCCGCGGTAATCAGTCGGGGTTCTATGATCTACGACTGGTCGCGGTGTCTTGCTGATTAGTTTACTGTCAATTAACAATGTGTCACCAGTTACTTTGATTGCAGTTTTCGCAAGGTCAGATAGTGTTGCTATATACGATTTGTAGTAATGTATACATAATAATATTATATATGTCTGACAGTACTCTGGCCTATAGCACGGATATACACAGAATGTCTAATGTATTTCCGTGCCTATAGATACTTTCAAATAAATTTACATCGATCCGTCATGATTTTCAATTGTCTTAGACCTTACATATAATTTTAAATCTATATTTTTATAATTATGCTTTAGAGATTGAATGCAATTGAGTACAGCAATGATATCAACTAAAGAGCGCTTTAACTATTACATAGACCAAACCAACATAATTATGTTCAACATTATAAAACCAGCTTTTATGGAAAAATCCACACGTTCTCGTTAATTGGGATTTATGTGTCCTTATTTTATAACAAACAATAACATACTTTCACGTGTCTAGGGCTTTAAATGACATATTTTAAAAGAGTCAAATTAAAGACGAAGCTTTTTGTCTCAACATGTGATTGTCAATTTTTTGGGAAAATATAAATGATATTGCTTCAAACTCAGACTAAATTTAAGAAAATATACATAATTATGTATCTCTTACTTCCGAGGTCCTCAGGGTTTAATAAATTTATTTAGTGTATAAATTACTTTCATGGCATCGCTACCAACCAATTTAAGTTGAAATTCTCTAGTTTCTAAACGTGCCAATGTATTAAGAATTTCTTCATTATTAATGAAATAATGCTTAATTAAATATTGCACAATTTCCATTGATTTTAGTTCGTGTCCTACAAAAACCAATAAACCGTAGCCGAAATGCTGCAATATGATTGGCTAACGCCACCTGTCAATCAAAATCAACAGGAAGGTCAATTACCAGTCCGTGTAGCCAATGCGGTCAGCGATATTTACAGTGTGAATGTCTGGCAGATTTCTTCGTCGCCGTTATTATGATTTCCCTTATTAATAATAGGTTTGAATTGATTCGGCAAAATATTTTCATTGTCATCATAATCTGTATCCGAAGAATTTATCGTTTCAATAGCTCAGGGACCGTATATATCTTCCCAGACTAGCTGAGTCGGAGAACTTCGCTGTCCGACATCTTGTTAATAGCACGATTGTGACGTCACACGCTTCGTTTCTAACATCGGACTTTTCCGGAGATATTTCCGTAAGTTTCCGTACAGGTATAACAATGGTCGTGAACTATCGGTTGTACACAGGTAAATGTAAGGGGAATTTCGGGGAAAATGTTGCGAATGCAATCACGATGCCGAATAGAACTATTACACAAAAGTTTAAATCACCGGTAAATATTCCCTTTAACAAGTTACTTCAGAAAAATAAATACACAAAAGTTTGACCTCACAAAAATGTATGATTTTAGAGTACAATTGTTTATAATCACCTCAATGGAATGATCCGCGTCTGCCGGTGGAAGAACTATAATACTTGGTGTGGAAGTAACAACAGATCGAATGTCACGGAGAAAGCCACCAAAGAATGGAACTACATTGCACTCGCGGATGTCGAGAGCGGCGCTTACAGCATCCTTGTATTCCATTGAGGTTTCACGTGAAAACATGGCTGCCGACAATGTATGGAGAGTTGACAAATCTTCCTCAGATAATAGTAACCAGAATGGTTTCAGCTTCTCTGACCTGGTAAAATAAAGAACATGAAAGAAGAATTGTTTTCCTTTCATGACAATATTATCTGGTTTCATGATATTTTTTTCTGTTTTCATGAAATCCTCCATTATTTTTACAAAATCATTTATCGTTATGTGGTGGCGTATCTATGCTTCAGTAATTATATTGTATTAAATGGAAACGAAAATATATGTTAATATTATGTGGCAATCATATGGTATGGTTACTAAATGACAAAAGTTTCGTATGTTTTTTAACATTCACAACTTTTTTTAATACAGTATACTGTAACAGTTGCACTTACTTTAGTCCAGCAAGGATTTCCATAGCTGAGTTGAGGTTACCTAGGCACCAACAGTAGTGTAGCAAGCGACGTATACAGGATAACACTGCCTTCCTGTTATCATGTGTAGGTTGTGTTATAATCAACTGTGTGATCCATGTGCTCACCTAAAACATCAATTAACATACAGTCAATCCCTATATTACAGTTAATCAATATACAGTTAATCAATATACGGTCAACCCATATATGGTCAACCAATACTAGTATATGATCAATCAACACACAGTCAATCCCTATATTACAGTTAATCAATATACAGTCAATCAATATACGGTCAATCCATATTATGGTCAAACAATACTAGTATACGATCAATCAACATACAGTCAATCCCTATATTACAGTTAATCAATATACAGTTAATCAATATACAATCAATCCATATTATGGTCAAACAACATATGGTCAATCAACATATGGTCAATCCATATATAGTCAACCAGTACTAGTATATGATCAATCAACATACAGTCAATCCCTATATTACAGTTAATCAATATATTATGGGCAACCATTACTTGGATATGATCAATCAATATATTACAGTTAATCAATATGCAGTCAATCAATATAAAGTTAATCAATGTACAGTCAATCAATTTATTACAGTCAATCAGTATATCGACAATCAATGTACAGTCAATCAATGTACAGTCAATCCCTATATTACAGTTAATCAATATATTATGGGCAACCATTACTTGGATATGATCAATCAATATATTACAGTTAATCAATATGCAGTCAATCAATATAAAGTTAATCAATGTACAGTCAATCAATTTATTACAGTCAATCAGTATATCGACAATCAATGTACAGTCAATCAATGTACAGTCAATCCCTATATTACAGTTAATCAATATATTATGGGCAACCATTACTTGGATATGATCAATCAATATATTACAGTTAATTAATATGCAGTCAATCAATATGCAGTCAATCAATGTACAGTCAACCAATCAGTATATCGACAATCAATGTACAGTCAATCAATAAACCAAATTAATGACCTAACAGTACATTAACAAATCTTATTTTTTGTTTAAAAATACCTCATTAAATCTGTTGATTAGTTCCTCCACCTTCGATTGTTTGGCATTTACACTTGACCCTCGACCGAGGTCAAGAGTCACCTGCCTTATATAGTCTCCAGGAGGAACACTGGCAAACAGACGGGACTCTACTTCTGTTAGGAGCAAGGCCACTTCCTCAGGAAAATGGAGCATATTTTGTAACTCAACTAACTCTTTTGTATACTTTGAACAGCCCTCGTCATCACGTGCCAGCGTCAACTGCTTCCGCTGGAAATCTGAATTAGAAGCAACATTGATTACCACTGTCATACTTAGGGGTGGGCCGATGCATCCAAATATCAATGCATTGCGATTTCGAGTGTCCCGATAGTATGGATCGATAGTAAAAGTCTCGATCCAATAACTATCGCCGATAGTTAGCTCACCTATCGATAGTTACGATAGTTTGCTTTTTATAAATAAAGTTTATTATTAATTTAAAACAACTTCCGTTTTCGCATCAAAACAGCCACAATGGACCAATATCGCATTAATTTTATTAATCTATTTCTGTCAAATTCATTTTAAATCATTTCCACAAATAAAAGATTTGTATGTTGTACAACAAAATGATATCTTACACAGTGCAAAATTGCATTTACAAGTTAATCTCTGGTTTTCAAAGCTTGGCAATAACTATTGCAATAGTATCGCAATAGTTTCCAGCAATACAATAGTATCGCAATAGTACTTTCAGCAATAGCAATAGTATTGCAATAGTCAAAATTGGACTCAATAGTCACCCCTAGTCATACTATAACAATACATGTGCTAGTTACCCAGCACAAAGGGGGATAACTTCATGTGTTTTACTTAATTAACTTTTGAAGAAGTTATTTTTTGTGTGCCAGACTGAATGCACAAGGGTGCAGAATAAAAGAACAAGCATGAACTGATGATGTTATTTCATTGTATATTCCCCAGAACCATCACATGGTGGAGAATCCAAAACGAAAACGTTGATGAATGATCGTTACTAATCCATTTCTTCATGCAATGAACCCCAACGATGTCCTTGGTTGATCAGCAAACACTAGGTAATTGAGTAAAATGAGAGGCATCATTATGTTAATTTAAAAGGTAAAACTCCCAAATTTTTAACTAGAATAAAATGTAATTGCCTGAGCTGATACATACCAAATTCAAAACTTTCTCTTCGCAATGTACTGCTGTTTAGGAAGCGTCCTTGCATATCTAAGGCATCCCACAAGACAGCAGTCACTGATTTCAGACTGTCTGGTGTTAACATAGATAGTGTCCATGTTTTAGTGCCTCGAAATTCAAGAACCAGTCCATCTTGAGACTTTCCGCTTCCTGTTCGCCATTCGTCAAGATCAGATATATTCTGTTTTTTGAGTAGCAGTTTAGTCTTATTGTCTAACAAAATAACCATTTGACTTGATATGCCGAGCAGCCTATTCACCTGTAAACCAAAAGAAATGCAGTCAATCCCACTGACTCCTTAAACACCACAAGATGGCTGCCACATTGATTAAAGTTAGCCAATTGCTTTTTTCAAAGCAATATCTGAAGATTAGGTGTAGCTATTAAATAATTAACTGCACATTGTGGACTATGTGGATTCTAGATTCTTAGAATGCTGGTCGCAGAAATCAAATTGAGGAAAAAAGCAACAAATCCATGAGGTAGAGTAAGGGAAATTCGATAAAATTCAATGCTTCCGGTCATGAAAACAGGAGACAGTAATTGTTGTTCTCAAAATTTGCAGTAGATATATGATATTTTACAAGCAGAAAAGCTGCTAAATTACAGACAAACGATTAAACTTTATGTTACAAATTTTTTTTTAATGTAGGTTAAAACTATACGAGTACCTTTTTCTGGGTGTTTCCTTTAAGTATCTCCTTAACATGGTACAGCTTGCATGCATACCCTGGTAGATTCTTACAGATCTTTATGTATAACTGTTTCAGTTGTACCTCACTGTCATAGAACGCAGTATGCCATAACTTCTTCTGTTTCTCCTGTTAAAATACATGCATATCGAGTATATTTCAACTTTACTTCACTTTATTTGGGTTAAACACCATTTTCAATAACTTTTCATGGAATAACTTTAAGACACTTGATAGTGGTATCCCCCTAGCGTCGCCCACACATTGTTTTGTTCATTATATATATGATTATATAAGGCGGCTTATTCACCTTCTTAACCAGTTTTCCAAGACTGTTTTCTAACTTTTTATCGCATAGACAAAAAGAAGACAAACAAATTAGTTTAAGATGCTCATATTTGAGTTCGCTTATAAACAATTTTATTACGAAACGGGTTGCACGTAACACTGCTTTACCTCAATGAGATGTTTCACTTTTTTCGACGTGGTATAGTGTGGAGGTAGGTAGTTTGTTAGATCAATCTCGACTTCATTCTCTGGCTCCTTGTCACTCATACATGATAGCTGGCGTACTAGTCTCCCCTTGCGGCGACTCAGAGTTATTCCCCTTGCTTTATTGTTCCGAATAAGCTCCTTCTTTTTCCGTAAGTTTTCCAGTTTTTCCTCATTGCTTGACACTTTCTTAGCTTGGTCAGTCATTTTCTTGTCTAAGATTCTGATAAGAACAGGAAAATAAGTCCTGATATATTGTTTAAGAAATAATGAATAATTATGTGTTTTATCGTAGAATAAAGCACAGTCACAAGTTCGGATGCGTATTTAATAAATGTGTGTTGCATCCGAAAAAGTGACTGTGCTTTATTATAGATATTCATTATTTTGATTCTAACAAAGCCAATATTCCGCATTTGACAACACATCAAGACATAGTAACCACAGCACTATTTCTTCCTTGCATTTCCAGTTTGAAGTTATTCAGCCATAGCTGTGTTATATAAGTAATTCATGCACACTGTGGTTTCCTCTATGTGTATATACCTGAAAGTGCTGGTTGTGTTAGAATAGACATTTTCATTATTTTATACACTTTACTCCTTATACTAAATAATATAAAGATGTAATGAAATCAATGAAAACTTTTGTCGTTTTCTCCTAAATTTCTACTGTAAAATCCTAAGTTTTTGTGAGATAAGAATTTTGAAATTTTTTAAATAAAAATATAGATTAGAATTAATCATTGTGATGTACGTAAATGCATGGTGTTAATATTTGGTGAACGAAAATGTATATACGTAAATTATGCAACAACTTGTGATCAATTAGTAAAACACATTTAGGAATTTGCGTAAGAGAAATATGTATACGTAAATTTACGTGACATTTACGCAATGTTAGTAAAACAGTACCCTGATGTAACTTAAATTTTAAAGACTCTGATTTTAGCAAAATCTCAATTTGAGCTGAGATTTTCACGTCAGATGCTAAGTGAGATCGGTGCCAGATGGAGATGTTTGTCCTTACCTATATTTTGTGCCACTCAACTTGGTCATCTCATTCTCAGGCCACGCCTCCTCTAGATGAAGTTGTATTCCAGCCAGTGTTGCAGCCTCTTCCTTCGTACATGGCAAGTCACCAGACAGAATTAAATCTTGAAGCTGAAATAGAATAGTTTTTTACTTAGTGAATATATGTATACTTGACTTTTTGACCAATCGACGGGCTTGATTTCAGTCTTCTAATCCGTAAGGAACGCTCTATTTTCTCATCTTCACCAAGACCTTAAGAAGTAATTTGAAGTCACAGACATGCGCAAGTAGACTAAAGCCTTTTAGCGAACTTTGTGCAAAGGACAGCGTGAGGTTTTAACAAAAAATATAATAGGTGGTATAACACTATATATCTTTTCTTTATAAATTTTGTTTTGGCTAATATGATCAAGAAAAGAATTATTAACAAATATTGTTATTTTTATTCAAAATGTTCACTAAGATTATAGATTCATGGGATAAGGAACGTGCATAAATGGGCAAGCCAATAACAGTGTGAAAATTACACCATCGCCAGTAAAACCAGATTTTACAGCATTTACAAGATTACTGCAGATTTACAGCAAGGTCTAAATCAATACATTCTAATCAATAGCCTAATTTATTCATCTAATAAGTCCATTAATTTCTAGCACCGACCTCAGTGAGCAAACACTTGAAACTAAAGGATGAAGAGAACATGTGGACAATAAACGCATGTGGAGAATTTACACAAAACTTAAAACTATCAGATACAGAGTGTTTATAGTTTTATTTTGTTTAAACACTGATCAAGACTTTAAAGCACCTATCAATATCAGTCAAGTGTATAATTAACTTTAAGGCCACACTCCATACTTTGTGAGTCAATAAATTCCAGTCCTGGGTGTGTGAATATTGTATCTTTTCACATTGTACAGCTGTAGAAAACATAATAGTTTTGCTAATATGGCATACAATTGCATTAGACATGTCACAGGCAATGAAGCTCTCATAGGGCACACTCAAAGTCTGAGTATTCAAAGTCGCAAACATTTTTAAAATTAAAAAAAAATCAATAAAAAAAATCATAGACACTTGGACAAAAACATCACACAATATTGCAATGCACTTGGACAAAAATGCCACAAAATGTTGCAATGCACTTGGACAAAAATGCCACAAAATGTTGCAATGCACTGGGACAAAAATGCCACAAAATGTTGCAATGCACTTGGACAAAAATGCCACAAAATGTTGCAATGCACTTGGACAAAAATGCCACAAAATGTTGCAATGCACTTGGACAAAAATGCCACAAAATGTTGCAATGTGCTTGGACAAAAATGCCACAAAATGTTGCAATGCACTTGGACAAAAATGCCACAAAATGTTGCAATGCACTTGGACAAAAATGCCACAAAATGTTGCAATGCACTTGGACAAAAAGGCAACAAAATGTTGCAATGCACTTGGACAAAAAGGCAACAAAATGTTGCAATGCACTTGGACAAAAATGCCACAAAATGTTGCAATGCACTTGGACAAAAAGGCAACACAATGTTGCAATGCACTTGGACAAAAAGGCAACACAATGTTGCAATGCACTTGGACAAAAAGGCAACAAAATGTTGCAATGCACTTGGACAAAAAGGCAACACAATGTTTCAATGTACTTGGACAAAAACGCCACATAATGTTTCAATGCACTTGGACAAAAAAGCAACACAATGTTGCAATGCACTTGGACAAAAATAACACATAATGTTTCAAGAATGAATGTACTTGGACAAAAACGCCACATAATGTTGCAATGCACTTGGATAAAAGCAATCAGTCGGTCGGTCGGTCGGTCGGTCAATCAGTCCAGCTAATAGAATACATCCTGGTGGCCATGAATAACATCAGGAATGAGGTCTCGATAGTGGAATTATGACATTATAACACACTCAGAAAATGGCATTTGTCTACAGTAAAAAATGTCACATGTCTTCACCTGATATAAACAGAGACACTGTTGAACTTTATGCACTAAGTCACATCGATAAATCGATAAAGAAACAAAGGAATGCGGATTGTACATTTACAATTTTATAAGCAGCTAGACTGGAGTAGATTGTTACCTACTTATTGTGGATTTTTACCTACCTATCATTCAATGATAAGCACTTGAGAGAAGTTTAGGTTATCTAAGGATCAATTAAGATAAAAGAAACAATCCACACGTGCATCAATAATATATAGAATTAATTAGAGAATAACTGTTAAACAGTGTAATAATGGTGTAACAGAGAAGGTAAAATGGTGTGTGGTTACACTATTAATGCAAGAAGCAGCCAATCAGAAAAGGTTCAAGAATAAAAATTTGAAAGAAACAATAGGGTTTAAGTACAGAACACGTGCAAATTTAATTGTCCTGCACGTACCTCGGTTTAAATGCACAGGTCAAATGTCTGCACATGTTTTATGTGAATGTTAAATATATAATTGAAAATTGTAAGGATGTCATCTATAAATCATACAATATTAAAATACCAACTTAATTGGTAAACGATTATTGAAAAAAAATGTAAAATTCATTTAGTAACAAAAACAATTCAATTTTTTTTCAATTTTTTCCATGTTTTTTTTCAATATTATAAAGAAACCCACAGTGCATAAAAAATCAGCAAGGCAATTTAAATTGTCAATTTTGGCAAAGTGATAATTTTGTAGGACTTTTATATTTTAAAACCTTTGCAACATAACTGTCAGAGGTTACCTATTTGTGAGGATTTAATTTACACTTGATAGTCTGAATCGCCCTTCATATTTTCTGAGTTAATTTCTATTGTAATTAGACTATACTATATAAAGGTCTTAAACTTAAACAAAGCTATAATCAGTGTGGACGATACCACATGGCATGTGACATAATTTTTGTCCACTCTGATAATGTAACACAACACATGTGCACAGAATAAGGGTTTTCAAACAAAGTTTTTTTGTTTAAATATTTTAATTTGTTATTATATGCAAATTGTGCATGTGTTCTCAAAAAGGCATATCTGCACAATTATTATAAGCAATAAAACAGTAAAAAACAGTAAAGCGCTATGACAATAACAAAATATAAATGTCAATTTGAACGACACACAAAATATGACATTTACCTACCAGACTAAATTCGACAGTGTATTAAATAATGTCAGTACCTTTCCTTTAGATGAGGATTATTATATAAACTATCACTCCACCTAAAAAAAACCTTTTCCTGGTTAAAAACTATAGAAAGCATATGTATTAGGTTCTTTCCAAAGTCTTCTGTGAATCACTGAGCTATTATCAATCCTAGTAAAACACAAAATTTGTATATTTTGATCTGATTTATTTTGTCAGCATTTAAACGGATTAAAACGAACTGATTATTATCAACTCCTATATTAATATAATAAAAATCGTGCAAGTTATCGGATCCCCAACAAAAAGATGAACATAACAATAAACACTTACACTTTAGAAGATATCATTCGACATGAGACCATCCCTCCAAAATTCAGAATATTTCACAAAGTACAACAATTCAAACCCTTACGTACACATAAAACAAGTTCAATATTCAAAAGGCAAACTGATCAATCTCAGTTACTGAGTTCAAAAATCTGATGCAGAACACCCGGGCATCCAATGGAAATAAAACTACATCATTCAACCTCTTCGGTTTATCTTAAATATTCCAAATAATGGGACAGATGGTGTTTAAGAGTAACTGCAAACATTCGAAACAGACCACAAAGTGTTCATATTTATTGTTTGTAAATACTTGATGAAACAATTGAATGTTAGGTAATCTGAGTGGAGAGTCAGATAAGAACCAGTCCTTGTACAATGTGTAGTCTAGTTAGGATATTGTGACAGTGACGTTGCAGTTTATGTGTACGCAAAAAATCACAACCATTGTCTAAACAGGTAGAGCGAAGTTTAGTATGTTAGTTAAGCAATGAAATTATAGTTGTTTGCACAGTATAAGCCTTTATACTTGGTTTTACACCGTTACAGTGGACTCGACCGCTGTGTCACTGGATTTTTATCCTGACTGGTCTATATAACTAAGTTATTTGCAAGGTCAACACATTCTGAAAACACCTTGGTAAAAATCTCTTACAACACAAATTTTGTCTCATTATAAGTGTATTACAGTTTTGCCTCAACAACTGTACTTTGCTTGTGAGATACAACTCTTGTTGAAACATCCTATAGGGTGTCATTGAGACACAACTTGTTGTAACATCCTATAGGGTGTCATTGAGACACAACTCTTGTTGTAACATCCTATAGGGTGTCATTGAGACACAACTTGTTGTAACATATTATAGGGATGTCATTGAAACACAACTCTTGTTGTAACATCCTATAGGGTGTCATTGAGACACAACTTGTTGTAACATCTTATAGGGTGTCATTGAGACACAACTCTTGTTGTAACATCTTATAGGGTGTCATTGAGACACAACTTATTGTAACATCCTATAGGGTGTCATTGAGACACAACTTGTTGTAACATCCTATAGGTGTCGTTGAGACACAACTTGTTGTAACATCCTATAGGGTGTCATTGAGACACAACTCTTGTTGTAACATCCTATAGGGTGTCGTTGAGACACAACTATTGTTGTAACATCCTATAGGGTGTCATTGAGACACAACTTGTTGTAACATCCTACAGGGTGTCATTGAGACACAACTTGTTGTAACATCCCATAGGGTGTCGTTGATACACAACTTGTTGTAACATCCTATAGGGTGTCATTGAGACACAACTCTTGTTGTAACATCCCATAGGGTGTCATTGAGACACAACACTTGTTGTAACATCCTATAGGGTGTCATTGAGACACAACACTTGATGTAACATCCTATAGGGTGTCATTGAGACACAACTTGTTGTAACATCCTATAGGGTGTCGTTGAGACACAACTCTTGTTGTAACATCCTATAGGGTGTCATTGAGACACAACTTGTTGTAACATCCCATAGGGTGTCATTGAGACACAATTCTTGTTGTAACATCCTATAGGGTGTCATTGAGACACAACACTTGTTGTAACATCCTATAGGGTGTCATTGAGACACAACACTTGTTGTAACATCCTATAGGGTGTCATTGAGACACAACTCTTGTAACATCCTATAGGGTGTCATTGAGACACAACTTGTTGTAACATCCTATAGGGTGTCATTGAGACACAACTCTTGTTGTAACATCCTATAGGGTGTCATTGAGACACAACTCTTGTTGTAACATCCTATAGGGTGTCATTGAGACACAATTCTTGTTGTAACATCCTATAGCGTGTCATTGAGACACAACTTGTTGTAACATCCTATAGGGTGTCATTGAGACACAACTCTTGTTGTAACATCCTATAGGGTGTCATTGAGACACAACACTTGTTGTAACATCCTATAGGGTGTCATTGAGACCCATCTCTTGTTGTAACATCCTATAGGGTGTCATTGAGACACAACTTGTTGTAACATCCTATAGGGTGTCATTGAGACACAACTCCTGTTGCAACATCCTATAGGGTGTCATTGAGACACAACTCCTGTTGTAACATCCTATAGGGTGTCATTGAGAAACAACTCTTGTTGTAACATCCTATAGGGTGTCATTGAGACACAACTTGTTGTAACATCCTATAGGGTGTCATTGAGACACAACTCTTGTTGCAACAACCCATAGGGTGTCATTGAGACACAACACTTGTTGTAACATCCTATAGGGTGTCATTGAGACACAACCCTTGTTGTAACATCCTATAGGGTGTCATTGAGACACAACCCTTGTTGTAACATCCTATAGGGTGTCATTGAGACACAACTCTTGTTGTAACATCCTATAGGGTGTCATTGAGACACAACTTGTTGTAACATCCTATAGGGTGTCATTGAGACACAACTCTTGTTGCAACAACCCATAGGGTGTCATTGAGACACAACACTTGTTGTAACATCCTATAGGGTGTCATTGAGACACAACCCTTGTTGTAACATCCTATAGGGTGTCATTGAGACACAACCCTTGTTGTAACATCCTATAGGGTGTCATTGAGACACAACTCTTGTTGTAACATCCTATAGGGTGTCATTGAGACACAACTCTTGTTGTAACATCCTATAGGGTGTCATTGAGACAAAACTCTTGTTGTAACATCTTATAGGGTGTCTTTGAGACACAACTCTTGTTGTAACATCCTATAGGGTGTCATTGAGACACAACACTTGATGTAACATCCTATAGGGTGTCATTGAGACACAACTCTTGTTGTAACAACTTATAGGGTGTCATTGAGACACAATTCTTGTTGTAACATCCTATAGGGTGTCATTGAGACACAACTCTTGTTGTAACATCCTATAGGGTGTCATTGAGACACAACTCCTGTTTTAACATCCTATAGGGTGTCATTGAGACACAACTCTTGTTGTAACATCCTATAGGTTGTCATTGAGACACAACACTTGTTGTAACATCCTATAGGGTGTCATTGAGACACAACTCTTGTTGTAACATCCTACAGGGTGTCATTGAGACACAACACTTGATGTAACATCCTACAGGGTGTCATAGAGACACAACTCTTGTTGTAACATCCTATAGGGTGTCATTGAGACACAACTTGTTGTAACATCCTATAGGGTGTCATTGAGACACAACTCTTGTTGCAACAACCCATAGGGTGTCATTGAGACACAACACTTGTTGTAACATCCTATAGGGTGTCATTGAGACACAACCCTTGTTGTAACATCCTATAGGGTGTCATTGAGACACAACCCTTGTTGTAACATCCTATAGGGTGTCATTGAGACACAACCCTTGTTGTAACATCCTATAGGGTGTCATTGAGACACAACTCTTGTTGTAACATCCTATAGGGTGTCATTGAGACACAACCCTTGTTGTAACATCCTATAGGGTGTCATTGAGACACAACCCTTGTTGTAACATCCTATAGGGTGTCATTGAGACACAACACTTGATGTAACATCCTATAGGGTGTCATTGAGACACAACTCTTGTTGTAACATCCTATAGGGTGTCATTGAGACACAACTCCTGTTGTAACATCCTATAGGGTGTCATTGAGACACAACCCTTGTTGTAACATCCTATAGGGTGTCATTGAGACACAACACTTGATGTAACATCCTATAGGGTGTCATTGAGACACAACTCTTGTTGTAACATCCTATAGGGTGTCATTGAGACACAACTCCTGTTTTAACATCCTATAGGGTGTCATTGAGACACAACTCTTGTTGTAACATCCTATAGGGTGTCATTGAGACACAACACTTGTTGTAACATCCTATAGGGTGTCATTGAGACACAACTCCTGTTTTAACATCCTACAGGGTGTCATTGAGACACAACTTGTTGTAACATCCTATAGGGTGTCATTGAGACACAACTCTTGTTGTAACATCCTACAGGGTGTCATTGAGACACAACAGTGAACTTGTTGTAACATCCTATAGGGTGTCATTGAGACACAACTCCTGTTGTAACATCCTATAGGGTGTCATTGAGACACAACTCTTGTTGTAACATCTTATAGGGTGTCATTGAGACACAACTTGTTGTAACATCCTATCGGGTGCTCGGTTGGTTCAGTTGGGCATTGTGCCTTGTGTGTTTTTAATGTTTTCTGTGCTCGGCTGGTTAAGATGAGTGCTGCCTTCCCTGTCTGACTTAATATAATCTTTTTGTTCTAATATCACAAAAGGTCTTGTTAAAACATCCTAAAGGGTGTCATTGAAAAAAATATTTGAACAATGTGCTGTTGTTGTACTTGCAAAAAGTAGAGTAACAATTACAGCTGTTTTATCTTAAATTTCATGGCAATAGCTTGGATAGATCTTTTTTAATTAAAATTTTGGTGATTTCATAACTGATAAAAACAGGGGTGGTAACAAAACAAATCAGTTTTCGCGATAATTTGTTTTATAAAAAGTGTGTATTATGTACAATGCGGCAGTGTTAGCTATAGGTTCTTCAGCATTTGCCTAGTTTATATTCTTAAGAAATAAAGGTAAATCGGCTGCTTTAGCACGTCCATCATATAATGGTATTTAAACTCCCTAAACATCAAGTAAGTCAAATGGTTTTTTTAGTAAACTAGAATATTCTTTGATGTCGCTTAATGATTAGCAAAATAATTAATTTATCTAGAAATAAAAATTGCAATTAGCAAATTTTATGATCGTTGCAACAAAATCTATAGCATGATCAACAAAAATTATTTTATGAATCATAAACTTAACAGAACACCTGTTTGAAGTTCTGAGTTGCTTTGAAGAGCATACTCATAAATACTGCCAATTTATTTTAAAAGGGTTCAGAACAATATTTTTGTAAAGCAACTGACAACTCTGCATGGTTTAACACTATAGATGCTAAAAGGTATTAATGGGAATTGATCTTTATGCTTAATACTATGGATGCTAAACGATAATGACACATAACTAGGTTATTAATGCAGAATACAAGTCATGCTTATCTTATGTTTTAAGCTTAACAACAAATTACCCAAATGCTAACTGCCATGCATTCAACAAATATCATGTGACAAATGTTTTTGTCATGTTTCGTACATATGATTCCGATCATTCGTTGAACGCTATGTTAAAAAAAAATTTTGGTTAACTATAGACGGAGGATGTGCGCCTATTAAAATTGGTGTATTGTACTAAAATGGCTGGCAGAGGAAACAATGGTCTGTGAATAGGGAAACCTGTGCATCCGTACATGTTTCAAACTGAGAATGGAAAAGGCGGGGCTTTACACGTTCAAGTAGTTAGTGCCAATACAACCAGAGTGTTCAACGAAGGATTAAAGTGACAAATATCGTGATTTTTTAACGTAAATGTTAGAAGCTTTCCTTGAACAACACTTGAATGCTTCCTTAAGCGGGGAGTATCTCAAAGATGCTCAAGGTGTAATACAAAACACAAATCTAAAGGACCGATATAGCACAATTTGATCACAGAAACTGATATATTCAATGCAAGAACCTTGTAATATATATATTCATGCATAAAGGTCTAAGGAACAAGTCAATATCTCCATATTATAATTCTTACTTCACAAGTCATGTGCTATTTGATGCTAATTACTGAGTTTTTGGAGCAGGTAACATATTAGATATTAAGTAGATATTTATACCTGAGTTGTTTACATTGATAATATTGATAGGTTAGGTTAATTGCTACTTGACCGCTACTGTATGTACTGGAATCCATAATTAACTCTTCAATATAGATCCTATGGAGATAATAAAGCTACATTGAGATTATCAAACATTTAATCAGTATCATTTATCAAACTGTTCAACAATTGTGTTTCATCAAAAGTTACATTTCCGGTTTCATTAATTACCGATTGCCCTCCTTAAGCTTTTACTAATTTATTTTAAGGTAGATCGTTAAAAAAGCTCTACAATTATTTATGTCATTAAATCAGTGCACTTCAAATTTCGTCCCCTTACTCAGGTGGGTAGCTAGCTACCTGTATGCAGAATATGCAGCTGCTATCACATGCTGCTGAAAAGTAAAAAAAAAAGAATGAAAAATGCAGTAAAAAGTGATGCCTTGAGGGGTTTAAAAAAATCAATATGTAACAACATATTTTTATCAGTTATAGAATGTAAAAGCTTAATGGAAAAAACATCAGAATGGCAATGCATCTGAGACATTGTAAGGATTGAATACATACTAGGGGTCAGCATGCCCCAAATGCCCTAGCTTGCTTGCAAACAAATTCAAATTCCTCTTGCCCTGCCCCTGTCATTCCTGATGGCATCTATTACCAGGAGGGTACAGACAGGCCTCGATATAACAACACCCAATATACTGACATATTCATATATTGACATCATTTTTTGAGGACAAAAGTTTTAAAACACTCTTTGTATCAATTCAGTATACTGATATATTCGTTACAACAACATCGTTCTTGGGAACAAACAGCCTCGTTTTATCAAGACCTGACTGTATAAGTGACAGGTAGATAGAAGCAGTCCATTGCAATAAAATGTGAGATATTTTACTATGGAATCAAGATCCACACACAGTATCAATTTCATCAGCTTATTAATTAAATACAAATACTTGGTAGATAACAATAATAAAATAATAATTATTTCCTGATAGTCAATAACAATAAAAACGAACAAGAAGAAGTAAAAACTAATTAGGTCTAGCTTGGAATCTGCCTCGGAATTAAGGAATTAATCAAATCGTGACATTATAAATACATGTATCACCTTTGACCATCCCAAGACTGTTTTATCAAAGCACTCACAGAAATCCTAAATAATTATAATAGCATCCAAAGGACAAGGTTCGATAAAACTCAGGCCCAAATTAAGCCATAAATGAACCTTTAAATTCTTGATAATTCTTGTACAACTACAAATTGTATTAAAGGAATCTGCAATATTGATTCAGTTAATGAACTCCTACAAACAGATCTATCTGTCCACAATCTGTAGTTGTGAAAGCATTATAAGAAATTTAATAGCTAAAATACTAAATACATTACAGTACAACACCCTAAATGAAACACATAAGTTGGTTCTTTCTTTACAGAGGGTGTTGGTTTGGAGAGGTAAAATTTATAGCAAAATGGTTCTTTCTATAACAAAATGATAATGTTGCTTCTTTAAAAGAATTTGCTCAGGAGTATGGAGGGCCGCTCTGTAGAGGTAGCACTATATAAACATTGTATTTACTATATATCTTATAAAAAACAACACTACTGACGATGCTAGAAAATGCTAGTAAAAAACACACATAAATAACAATATCAATGCATGATTGTTAAACAAGCTATGTGCTGACACCTGCAAAAAATGAGAAGACAATAGATACGTGTCATTACAAAAACACGCCAACATTAACGTGGTTTCTATAGACTCTTGCTCACGTACAGCAACTATCTAATAACAGAATCGTAATATTTCTTTCAGTTGTGATCAATCAAACAGATCCTGGAGAAAAAAGTTGGGAGACAATGCTACTTAGGCCACAATTTTTTATTTTAGGTATATTGGAAAGTTTGGAAATATTTTCCTTTGGGAAGAAGGAATGGTAAAAATAGAAGATTGTTGGGAGACAAAAGAGGCGAAAGTATGCTACTTAGGCCACAATATTTTATTTTTGGTTTACTGGAAAGTTTTGAAAATTTTGCCTTTTGTGAAAAGGGAATGGAAAAATAGAAGAAAGTTGGGAGACGATGGAGAAGAGAGTACCGGTAAGCTACTTATATAGCCAAACTATTTTTATATTTGGTTTATTGGAAAGTTTTGAAAATTTTGCCAATGGAAAGAGGAAATGAAAAAAAGTAGTTGGGAGACGGCAGAGAAGAAAGTAAGCTACTTATAGGCCAAACTTTTTTGTTTTTGGTTTATAGGAATTTTTCAAAAACCACTCTGTCGGGAAGAGGAAAAAAAGAGGTTCTAAAGACCCTAGATCTCTCACATGCCATTGTGTGAGCACCTTAAGACCCTTTGGACCCTCTTGATATACATTTGAAGTTTCATTTCCTCTTATAGACAGCAAAATGTTCAAAACTTTCATGTAAACCAAAATATTTACATACTGTAGCCTTTGGATTATACAGGAGAAAGTTGGGAGACGACAAGGAAAAAAGTTAGCTATTTATCTATCCATCAAATCACCTATCTTGTCTTAGTCATACCAAGTGATGATAGAAATAAGTTTGGCTCATATTTCCAATATGTTTAGTTTATTTTGTAAATATACACTGCCCACCAAAAATAAGTATACAGATGTTATTTGCCCATTTACTTACCTGTAATAATGCTATTTGCAGAACAGTGAAGCAACAATATATTTGAAGAAAAGGAATATGTTTGTTTATTAAATGGAAAGGCCATACATTAATTGGTACCCTAGGTGCAAAATCTAATGTTTGTTTGTCCCCCTTGAATGGTAACTTTGTCACAAAAAGATGGAAAATTCAGCCTTTTTGATTACATGGTTATTTCAGTTCCGAACATCTTCATCTTTATTTCTATCTCTATTTTGACTCATTTAGTAACTGTAGTTTCAAAAACTAGTATAATTTTGACCGGCTGGTAAACAGATGTTGAATAATTTAACCAAGTTTAATTTTGCAACATTTATTTACTGTATTCTTATTTTTGGTGGGCACTGTATATACAGAATGTTCAATGCTCTGATACGCATTTGAAATGAAAAACCTTCATTATCACATAGATGCACATACGTACGGTATAACATAATTATGCGCTCGAACCTGTCTTAGTGATAACCTCAATTAAGCAACCACCTATCTTAAACTGCCTACTATATAAAATTCCATAGGTCATGTGACATTACATACACCTGCAAACTATGCATTTAACAACCACTTGAATTAAGCAACCACCTGTCGTAAACTTCTCATGATATTAAAGTAAAATTATATGTCATCTTATATTGAATACACCTATAGTAAAACCTGCATTTAATGATAACCCAATTAACAAGTAACTGAAGAATTTCAAGCGATACAAAAGTTCCCTACTGGTTTAAAGCCATTAATATTTAACCTTTTCCACATCCTTTCACTATTTCAATCTCCATAGCAACCACATATTTGGCCAGAATCAAAACCAATATTTAAATGTCCATAATCTCCTTATTTGTCTATATAGGTAATTAGGCAACCACCTTTCTTAATTACTCATCATGTACCTATTGACTGACTGCTTGATAACGGTTACACTGCATTCAAAAAGATTATATTAAGTCAGACAGGGAAGGCAGCACTCAACTTAACCAGCCAAGCACAGAAAACATTAAAAACACACAATGCACAATGCCCAACTAAACAAGCGCAGATCCGCCCAAGTCCAAGCTGTCGAAAAGTATAATAAATTATAACTAGCTGAATGACCCAGTAGAAAAGATACAGCAAACCCAGTATTGCTTCATTGATATTCGAATAAACATTTTTTTTCGTAATTTTTTTTCTTCTTAAAAATGCGGAACATAGCCTTTATTTGTTAGTCAGCTTTCTGCTGAAATATAGCAGGCGTATGAGTGCCTCCACCCGTATTTGAACTCAGGTCGCCAGATTCGACGGCAAGCACACTAACTATAGAGCTACTTAAAACATTTTTAAAATTAAGTTATAATATAGCGGATATTGTAAAGAATGATGAAGGATGTCATTTTGAGTGCCTAATACACATACTACAAAAATAGTGCTTTACTAGTGTCCATATTTGGTGCAATAAAGTAACGGTAAGGTATGCAATGATACCAGTTGATGCATACTAGTTTCTATGTATTTATGATTTTGATAAAGCCGTTTGACAAAATATTAAATAGAGTGAAATAGAACAAGAACTTACAGTTTTTGGGAATAAATATTATATATAATCCCACCTAACATAACAAACAGAACAGAATAGAACAGAATTTTTATCCAACTCATCAATCATTATGACAAATAGCATTTAGCATTTTGTCACTTGTACTATTAGGTTTTTATTTAGATGCACTGTAGCGTCCCACTTGATTTAATTAAGCAAAATCATCTATTTTATGGTTAAACCTTACAAACAATATGGCCTGTTTCAATTGTAAGATCTAGATCCATGAAAGATACTATCAAAAATTAACCAATAATTCAATACACTGAATCTATAGAAAAAAGAGAAAATAAATCAAACATACATTCAATACATCCAACTTTTAACTTATTATCACAATTAAGTAGTTAAATTAAAACAAGTCCCCCAATCTGACACATTCAATACTTCATTACATCCAAGAAGTTGATTAAATTAAAACAAGTCCTAGTGTATCTCCTCAAAACCTAGGGGTGTACGAATAGTAATTCCAGTATAACTGCACAAAATGTGAATCAGAATATGAATTAGCCAAGGAAAGTGAATTCTGGTAATATAGTGACTGGAGAATTACCAAGGTTCGTTAGACTATATGTGTATATATTATACTACAAGAATGTACTGTTTCTCAGTAAAAAAGTCCTAATAGTACTCCTAGTGTATTACTATGCCAGGCATAATTTGTCAGAAGATTGTTATACTAAGTAGCAACAGTCTTCAAAAGTGTTCGGAAACACAAGTATGCAAAGTAAAAGTCTTCTGATTTGACTGCCATTTATTTCTATCATTTATTGAGGATTTACAGGAAGGGGACAGAACATGAATTATACAAACACTTAAATTAAGACATTATTTCAAATATATTGAGTATTCCAGTAGTCAACAAGTTCATACAACATATTACATCCAAATGTTCACTATTTCCAAAATCTGCATTATTAAATTTTTATACCATTTCCAAGATTGTAACAATATAATTTCAAACATTTTAAAGAATGCCATCACAATATTTATACAATTACCAATATCCTCATTATAAAATTTCAACCATTTTCAAGAATGCCTTGACAAAATTTTAACCATTTCAAGAACACCTTGACAAAATTTCAACCATTTTCAACAATGCCTTGACAAAATTTCAACCATTTCTAAGAATGCCGTAACAAAATTCCCAACTTTTTTACAAGAATGCCATCTATACATTTCCAAAATGACTATTACAAAGTTTACACCATTTTCATAGGAACGCCATAAGAAATTTACACAATTCAAAACAGTTTTCATTACAATTGTATAATTTCCAAAATCTTCATTACACAATGTGAACTATTTAACAAAAGTAACTTTAGAAAATTGACATAATTATTAGTATTTAAAACAGTTTTCATTCAAATTATAATTTCCAAATCTTCATTACAAAATTTACAATATTTCCAAGAACATCATTACAAAATTTACACCATTCAAAACTTTTCCTTACAAAATTAATTATACAATTTTCAAAACCTTCAATCATTTACAATATATGTACACAATTTTCTAAGAACTTCATCAAATTAATTACTTACGCGATGGGGCACTTCTAAGTAACTTTGACATTTGTTGCATTTATCTTCACAATTGGAATGCACAACATATTCAGGATTATCGCGACTTACAAACACATCGTCATCTTCGTTGTCGTCATCATTAGCAATGTCGTTCATGTCATTCTCATCAATATCATCCACACTTACACTATCCGAAATATTGTACGCTTTTGAACCATTTCTAGATCTTTTAAAACTTTCAAAACTGTTATCATTCCTCTGTATGCATCTTCGAATAGATAAACACTTCGTATGTAAGGCAGATTGCACAGAAATATTCTCATCTGAACAAGGCAGATCAAATTTCTTAAGATTGATTGGCCTGTGGACATTTAATCGAAACACCATTATCGCTGCCAGACATCCCACATGATCGACCATCGGTGCGTCATCAACACCATGTGGCACAATATCTCCGGACAATATGGCCGCTACCATGGCACGCGGACGCTCAAAATGACCAACATACATGTACGAATCAAAGGAAAACACGCATCCTTCTGTTAGTTGATCCATATTTCAATCTATTTCCATATATTTAATATTTCATTACACAGTTTCCATTTGAATTTCATGTAGAGTCTATTTCCCCTAACCTATAATCCGCCTCCTTTTACAGTTTGCACAGAGAACAAGTTGAGCTTCTACCTACTGACAGCAACTATAGTTCCATACACAACTGTTAACGAACTTAAGTAAAACATGTTCTAAGGATATGAAAGAACAACAACGCTTAGATAAATCAAGTTAACCATTAATCTCCTGATTAACATTACGACAGTTTGTATTAACCAGTTATGTTTAAAATGTAGACAAGAAACAATTATTAACTGCTATAGTATTTTGATAGGTAAGACATCAAAGAACTATCCCTTTAATGTCAAATTTTAAGCAATTCTTGGATTTTTACCTAATTTCTTAAAACAAATGTACATTAATCTTGCGAGGCAAATTACCAGCAATCTGTCTGCAGGTAAGCATACTACCGGTACTGTTATCAGAGCAGGGAAGCCGAGTAATTTGTTAATTTCGTTATCTCAAGATTTCCCTAATTTCTAGATTGTAATAACAAGTTAATGCATTACTGGCCCTTAGAGGAAAACGTGATGTCATATGTTATTTTGTTATTTCGCAATTTCAAGATTTTTCTAATTTCTAGATTGCATTAATGCATTACTGGCCCTTAATTTAGAGGGAAAGTGATGTCATATGTTATCATATTCATCATTGAGATACTATCCAAAATCCATGTGTTTCATTTCATTACATCATACCCGGATGTGGAGCACACCAGTACATTGATGTGTCTGAATTCTCTCTCAAGTAAACAAAAAAAGCTATTATGTAAATTGTATACACAACAGTTTATTTAAATCACTGTTTTTTACCGTTTTTTTTCAACCATTTTTTTACTTGCTTAAAGTTACATCCTCTCATTATTTTTTATTTCGTTTAAAATAAATTTTCATGCAGTATAATAATTGCAATAATTAACTGATAGCATTTTATGTTTGAAATGATATAATCTATTATTACTATATTTAAAAAAAATAATGCAATCAGTTCACTATTTTACTTTTTACTATGGGTAATTAACATTATAAAAATATTGCTTTGGGAAAGGTAATAATACCTCTTATATTTGGAAAACAGTACTAATTTTTATTTCACTGAACAGGAGCCCGTTACCTAACCAAGACGCAATCAACCGCTTAACTATGTCTCTGCAATGATACACTACAAGCTAGAAGTGCTCGCAAATAAGCTAGCATACTGTTTCTCAGCACTTTGCTAGCCGAGTGCTTATGAGCGCTAAAATTCTTGTGCAACCAACTGCTTCAAAAGCGCTCAATAGCGCACGCTTTGATGTGCAATGGTCTACTTTATCCACAAGTGCTTGCTGGTAGCATATTTTTTTTTGCTTTGTCTGTACATAGCACATTTTTTTAACAAGCTGCAAGTCCCATAGCTTAGCGCTATAGAGCACTCGGTAGCACTTTAGTTAGGCAACAGGCTCCAGGACTAGTACTCTATACACACCCACAAACACATCAATATATATCAGAGATGACAGGTATTTAATAAGCTACATTCATTATGAACATGGTAATCTATCAACATGGATATGACATTTCTAGATATTAAAAGAATTAATGTGCTGTTCCTCTGTTCTTCCTGGAATACATTAAATTACCTCAAATGTCTATCATGTTATTTATAGTCTGTTTAATCAGGTCTGTCATTTGTAAAGCTTAGAACATTTAACATGGAATCCTAAGATATATACATACATTATAATATCATAACATGGTATTTTTATTGTTTTAAACACTTAATTGGAGAAAAAGGGAGTGAAAAACAATACCTTTAATTCACTAAAAACATACTTATACACATTAAATATCTATTTAAAGGAGACATTGATAAAAGAAACTGCAATGTTAATATATGTAAACAATGTTACGTAAACAAGTGACAGACCTGAATAATCGATTTATACATCACATGTCTATCACATGATTATAAACTAATCACATGATTTATGATGAATCTAACAACTGGCCTGTGATGTTTGATGTTTGTTCAAGCAGGTAAGAAGGGACACATGCTGGGTATACCATATAATGCACTATATGATAGGTATAGGGCCAGAGTTCTTTTATTTTTCGTTACTCGGACCCTCCTGCCCAATTTTTTTGGCATTTTCAAAAAAAAAATTGAAAAACTGGAAAAAAACAAAATTGCATAATATGTTTTGATGATAAATGGACCAGCCTCTTTTCGAGTAGATTCCTTGATTCTTTAACGTGCCCTTAGTACAGCACCGATACACGCGAGACTACCTCTGGGTTCGTCTCTAGTTGGGTGGGAAAGACTGAATAGACCAAGTGCCCCGGCCGAGATTCGAACCAGGAACCTCTCGATTAGTATTAGTCTATTTTCAAGTTTTAAGTATGTGTATATCTCTGGTAAATTTGATATTTACTGCTTTATTTCTACAAGCATGCGGGTAAACATAATTGAATACACAGTTGGTATGTTACTACTACTTGTAGGTTTAGATGGAAAGGGTACACATGGCCCTAATTCAGTGATCAGTATGCTGCACCACAGTTTCAATCACAATGGGTTCGGAGAGAGTAGCTGCATTCTCCATGCAGACAATTGTGGCGGTAAGTACAAACATTCAAGTTTCGTGTCGGAATATACAATTAATAATACGCTATTGATCACTTTTACGTATTCCACTTGTATCGTTAACATTATTATATCACCAAAATTTAGAAAAAATAATTAATTGCGCATTCGTGTTAACTTTATCAAACATTACCTTTCAGGCCAAAATAAAAACCGCTTCATGTTGGCTTACCTGTGTTGGAGGATCAACTGTGGATACCACGATAACATCAAACTGCTCATGGCTATACCTGGTCACACAAAGTCAGTTAGTTTTTATCGTAAACACAATGCATGTTAATTTCAAATGTATTTTGTATAGCACTTTGGTTGTGAAATTCTGTTCACCCATATTTTACTTAATACATGTATTTGTGAAATGCCATTTCACACAATAAATACACCTAACTACTACATCTTTGTCCATAGGTGCCTGGTAGACGGAGGATTTGGCCATATTAAAAAGCTCTTCAGAAGAAGCGACTGTGATAGTCTTGTCCAGTTAGCAACGCTTGTTGATAAGTCAGCTATTTCAAAATATGCAGTTCCGTTCATCAACAATGATGGACAGCAAACATGGCAGTGGTATGTTAAAACTAATATAAACATCGGTGAACATAAATTTTATTAAATGTGTTATTTTTTAATACCAAGTGATGAATGTTACATATTATTGAGGGTTAAGTTTACACCAGGGGTGGTATTCAATATTGGTCTTATTTAATTTGAGATTAAGGTTAGCCAATCATAGTGCCTGTTACTGACCAAGAGTTTAATGTGGTGTGATCTGATTGGTTGTCCTCTGTATCCTTAAGTCAAGTAAGATCAATATTGAATACCACACCAGGCCATTTTCCTGAACGCCGCTGTAATAAGTGAGTTACCATAGCCACACTAATATAAAGCGTAAATTTATACGTCATAATTCATTAAATAAATTGACTTTTAAAACACATCTTCTCTGTTATCGTTTGCATATAGGTATGACTGGAAAACGTACTTGATGGAATACTTTACTCCAGTTAAAGGGAAACAGAGGTACCACCACTTCAGATTCACTGCGGAAGACAAGACGGCTGTTTTGTGAGAGAGCGTGATGGTGCTCAAGAAGAGAGAATTCCAATAATGAAGCGAAATACTGTTGTACCAGAACTATCAATGCCACCTGTCATCCAACCAGCAGGTATTTCACGGGAGAGACAACAATACTTATTCAGCAGTGTGCGGAGATATGTACGTCCACAATATCAAGACGTTACATGTCCGCGTGCCTTAGAAGAATAAATAGATTCTACATTAATTTAAATCGTTCACTCTCGATTTCTCAGATATTTCGGGACATTGAATTAACATATTCAGTTATGATTTAATACGAGTTTTAAACATTGTTTACATTGATTGGATCAACACCATGTTTGTTTAGTATACCTAGTTATTTTGATGGAATCTGATTTATTTGTTAGCCCATACTTTCATAAAACCTGTAATTACAACGCGGCAGTACGCTCAAGTCTTAATGTATTATTGGTGATTACACTGTTTTTTTTAATAGAATTAATTGTCGTTTGCAAGATTAAATGATACTTGCGTGTTGAAAACGTTTTTGTTGTTTTATTGTTATGTCGATAAAAACGCTTCTCAAAGCGTCGTCCTTGATATATGACGTTACGACATTCGACGTCGACGGTTGACGACGTCGACAGCGTCAGATGTATTTTATGCTAGACAGTGGGTTGCCAAAAATTCACATATCTTCACGAAAAATTGTCAGATTACTTTGAAATAAAAAACATAATGTTGACAAATGAATTGAGTAAAACATGAGCTAAAAAGCAAAAAATCGTCAAAAAATGTCCGAGTGTCCCTTTTCTCGTGGCGGCGCCCATATAATGTTTTGATGATAAATGGACCAGCCTTGTATTATTATTTCATTATTTTGTTAATAATAAGTTTTATTATATTAGTATTTCACTGTAGTGTACTAGTCTTAAGATAAATTGGCTGTTTTCTTGAAAACTAACACTGTCGTTGAGTGTTGATTGCTTTAAATTGGACCGTCATTGACTATTCTACCACCGACAGCTTGTGGAAGATATATTTTGGGAGTTTTTATTTTTTTCCCTCCTGTAGATTTTTTTCTGAAAAATGTCCGAGTAACAAAAAATTAAAAAACTCTGGCCTAAAGGGTGTGGTATTGTAAACAGGTGGTCTAGTTGCTCAGATATTTAGGAGAATATGAAATGATTTTATGATGATGTACAGTGGAACCTCATTTACAGTCCACCACACCATTAACAACACAATTAGCATAATAGATGATAATAAACCATCACTCCATTTTCAAAAAATAAAAAAAATTATCATTGCTCCATTTTCCCTGGATCTGTACCCAGTACTAATACCATCTCATGATCCCAGCTGGTTGATGTTGATGAGTGCCTACCTTGAGGGTTAGAGTAAATGAGCTTTTCTGCATTGGAGGTAAAATTGAGCCCTCCTACATTGGGCTCCTAAATTTGAGGTAATAATGAGCTCTCACTTCATTCAGGTAACAATGGGCTCTCTTGCATTACACATAATAATGAGCTCTCCTACATTAGAGGTAATAATGAGCTCTTATACAGTAAAGATAATAATGAGCTCTCCTACATTAGAGGTAAAATGAGCTCTCTTACATTACATATAATAATGAGCTCTCCTACATTGGAGGTAATAAGGAGCTCTCCTACATTAGAGATACTAATGAGCTGTCCTACATTGAAGGTAATTATGAGCTCTCCTACATTGAAGGTAATAATGAGCTGTCTTTGATTAGAGGTATTAATGAGATCTCCTACATTAGAGGTAATAATGAGCTCTCCTACATTGGAGGTAATAATGAGCTCTCCTTGATAAGAGGTACTAATGAGCTCTCCTACATCAGAGGTAATAATGAGCTCTCCTTGATTAGGGTACTAATGAGCTCTCTTACATTGAAGGTAGTAATAAGATCTCCTACATTGGAGGTAATAATGAGCCCACCCATCTTGGAGGTAGTAAAAAGTATATATGTCATATAAACCTAAGATATGTAGGTTTTGCACAAACTGGTAGAAGAAAGCTGCAGACTCTGCTGATTTATGATTACATGTATGTATACACTTTATGTGTTATGTAAACAAGTCATGCCAGTTTGTTGGCATCATTTTCATACCGATTAGCAGCATCCAAATAAACAAATTATACATTAATAGCTATATTATATCTTCATCAGTGATAATATTCGACACTTGTAGTATAAATCCAACTATTGACCTGGGGTGTGTGTGTAACGTCTGTTATGGACAGTGTGCCGAATGTTCCACTTCGAACAACTTATGAACAAAACGGAACTGTCCTGGGCAGTGTGCCGAATGTTCTACTCCCAACAACTTACGAAATAAACGGAAATGTCCTGGGAAGTGTGCCAAATGTTCCACTCCGAACAACTTACGAACAGAACGGAACTGTCCTGGGCAGTGTGCCGAATGTTCCACTCCCAACAACTTAAGAACAAAACGGAACTGTTCTGGGCAGTGTGCCGAATGTTCCACTCCAAAAAACTTACGAACAAAACAAAACTGTCCTGGACATGGCACCGAATGTTCCATTTTGAACAATTTACAAACAAAAAGGATCTGTCCTGGGCAGTGTGCCGAATGTTCCACTCTGAACAATTTACAAACAAAAAGGAACTGTCCTGGGCAGTGTGCCGAATGTTCCACTCTGAACAATTTACAAACAAAAAGGAACTGTCCTGGGCAGTGTGCCTAATGTTCCACTCTGAACAATTTACAAACAAAAAGGAACTGTCCTGGGCAGTGTGCCGAATGTTCAACTCTGAACAATTTACAAACAAAAAGGAACTGTCCTGGGCAGTGTGCCGAATGTTCCACTCTGAACAATTTACAAACAAAAAGGAACTGTCCTGGGCAGTGTGCCGAATGTTCCACTCTGAACAATTTACAAACAAAAAGGAACTGTCCTGGGCAGTGCGCCGAATGTTCCACTCTGAACAATTTACAAACAAAAAGGAACTGTCCTGGGCAGTGTGCCGAATGTTCCAATGCTTGGGGAGGGGAGTATAACATAACAACAGCACTATTTTTAAGAAAATAAGTAAATAGATAGGTAGGACATCCCAACACTTAATAATTATTATAAAGCTTTCTTTTCGCTAAATAGTCTAAATTGGTAAGATTATATTTGAAATAATGTCATTTTTAACTTTCTACTGAGAGGGTTTAGAAATAATCGATGGAAATAAAAAGTATGGGAGGTGAAAGAGGGGGAGAGGGGGAGAGGGGGAGAGGGGGAGAAGGAGGAATGGGTAATTGATAATCTTCGAATTAATTTATTCTGACAAAAGTAACTTACCTGTTTATACTGGGCATGTAACTCGTCATCTGGTGACTCCCTGTTTTCATCCGAAGTACAGATCTCCTGTAACAGCATAATACTCTAGCATCACAACAGTTATAGTTTGCTGGAGATAACTCTAGCCTTATAAATAAATAAACATTGATGATATAAACAATGCACAGTCTATTTACTGCCAAAATAGACATCGAAAATGCATTTAATTTTTAATTGTATACAAAGGCTAGTGTTATCCCCCGTGGACTAAACTGTGACATATTCGCATCAAAATAGTTTAAAATCATTAATATTCACAGTGCATTAATTTTCGTTGTTTTTTAATGAACTTAATATGAAATTAACATATCACTGGCATTTCCCTCCAATTTTCAAAATTGCATAACCTTATTACAAAAACTTAACAAACACAAATAGTTCCAGTTTAACAGTAAGCGGAAAGTTATTATAAATATTTTCTATCATTTTGCATACATGAATTAATCATTTTGCGTACATAAATTAATCATTTTGCATGCATGAATTAATCATTTTGAATGCATGAATTTATCAGCAACTAAAATTGCGAGTATTTTAGAATGGAGACTTATATCATCATTCACATGGCTACATGCTAAGTACCCAATATTAATTATCTCGGCCTAAAATTACATCCTGGCAAATTTTTCAAAGAAATATTAATAATTAAATTTCCTTTTAAATGAAATTTCATTAAAAGGAAATACATGTACATATAAATACATGTAAAAAATACATATAATAAAATTATATGAATACCGTAAGCAAACTACATAGAAAAATGTGTCTATGCCAATTAGTTTCATTTTCAAATTTGCAGTATCCTGAAAAGTTTTATAAATGCAAGTGAGCCAGACTGAATTCCAGTAAAACAGTGTAAAGATGAATGAACAATAAAATGGAGACATATACATACCTCAAGGTTAAGAGCTGATAAAATCTTTTGGCACCAAATTTTATACTCCGGTCCAAGAACAGACAACTTCTTCAAGAATTCACGCATTTCGTGTACCACAAGTTGCGAGCCTTCTAAATCAGCTTGGCAAATTTTAATCCATGTTTCCATTACCCGTAATACACCCTGATGCGCTAAAGGCATTTCCGTGATAGGACTAGCTATAGGGCTGATACGGGAAATGTCAGGCTTAATCAATGAATTTTTTGAATCAGAAACTTCATGGTTAATGTCTATAAGAGCCCTCAAAGAACTGGAAGGCTCTGGTTCTAGGGTAGCTGTTAAAGAGGCAGTTAGAGTATTTGAACTGATAGCGGTACTCATGTTCTTTAATGGTTGTAAGAAGTTATTGTCACCGGGTGCTGGTTGAGGGAAGTCAAAGCCATGCGGGCTTCCACTGGCACTAGACATAAGCGGTGATTGTGGGGGATCAAAATGTACGATGATGTTGGCAACACTGTCATCAGGGGTATCGTTAGTGGAACCCTCCGATGGCACAAAGAACACAGAATCATGGTGATTAACATCTGTCATTGTTATAGCAACTGATGAGCTGCCATGCCCAAGTGTTGACATAGCTTGGTCGGACCCGCAACCTGATTTACTGAGCCGACGTCGGGAACTGTGGGTAGAAAGTTGGCACAGGGAACCGGTGGTGGGATTTAGACGTCCCGCAAGGTTCTCAGGTACCGAGCTCGATCGGGAGAAAACTGGCGACACATCGAGAGGCGTGTCCATCACAAATGTTGGAAGATTTATAAGTTCTCTTTGGAATGCAATAATATCAACGTCATGTGACGTACGACACTCACTGTCCTTTTTGATGAGAATAGAATCATCCTGAGTAACGCTAAGGTGGGATATACTCATTTGTGACTTCGACAAATGTTTCTTGCTTTGCCAGCGGAAAAGTCTGGGTTTTGAATCCTTTAAAGTTTCAGATTGTGTGGCACAGACTGGCTTATGTTCCGGGATTGCACTAGTTCCAGGATATATATTCATTTCTAACGGGGTCACTAGACTCTCACCTATAGCTCTTAGAGCAAGATTTGTGCCATTGGCGTCACTAACACTTCCAACACCTACCCCATGTCTATTGGAAGATTTACCCTTTTCTGAAGAGGAACTTTTCAGCCGTTCTCCAGCAGGTTTACTCCTGTCTTTTTGATCGGATAGAACACATGGGCTTTTAGGTTGTCTCAAACTTAACCTAGCCTCAAAACACTTATCTGCAGCGTCCGGATTACTACGCGGAGGGCATTTCACTTCCGCATTGATATTCTCTTCCGCCGGTGGTTTGAGTTTAGCGTCTTGTGATCGCACATTTTTTCTACGTATCATATTTCCGAACATTTTATGAGCTAATAATCTCAACGTTATAACTGGATGTACTATGATGGGTAATGTTAATAGAATAAACTCCCGGAATGATTTATGTCCCACTTGATTAAGGGTATGTACGGAACATGATGGCGACACCGCCGGCGTCATAAAGCTGTGATGATCCTTGTAGTTCCAACAAAGACTTTGAATTGAACTTGAGACTGAAAGACGTGGAGATAAATTCTTATCGTCTAAATCTTCATATATCACCTCCTGAAAAGCATAAATTAAAATATAAGTATACAAGTTAGTAATAGTACAAAGGGGGCGTATACAACATCTCTAGAGCAACACTGTTAGGGAAACACAAAGTTTGGTTGTTGTACTGAGTTTGGTGCTCTGGAAAGGTAAAATGAATAGTAGATTAGTAAATGGTTATTTCTAGCAGGAACAATATTAATGATTTTAAAAGTTGCTTTAGAGGGATTGTTGCTCTACGGAGGGAGATTTTCCTAGCTCATACTTTTGACTTAAGTTAATGAAAATGCTAGAACCTATAACACATTGTCATATATCAATGGAAGCTAATATTTCAATGTTTTATTCAATAATTATATAAAATGACCATAATTTTTTATAACTATTATAGTGCACTCAGTATAATGAGAAAGGTGGGAAAAGTAAGAATATTCCACAGAGGTGGATTAATCAGAAGTGCACGATTTATCAGTGATGTTTCTATGATGAAGGCTTGGTGAAAGCCGAAACGTTGGTCTAAATAAAAATTATATTATGATAACATTAACCTGCTTTGATTAGGTAGCTACATTCACACTTCGGTGTCTTTAGTTGAAAGTGATATTGTTAGTACAAAACTGACCGTATCTGTTTACTTTAGTTATTTTTAAAACAATTTTGCAACAGTTGACCAAACCGATTCATGTTTGTAAGTAACACATTATCCTAGGCGCACTATAGTGCAACACAGGATTGGAGACATGGCATTCAGTTGTAATATATGGTAACACATATTACGGGACACTCTGTACTGCAACAACAAAACAGCTTACAAGAAAATTTCGTTCATTGTTAACAATTACACTGCTGCAAATGTATTTTAAATGAGTTTAGTTACTCAGTGTATTAAATCAAAAGCTGTGCTGATGTATAATGTAAGTGACATCGAAACACAAAAAGTGATTCCTCTAGGCAATGAGAATAGAACAGATTTATTGATTTGATCTACATAGATGATGATACCATACATGCAAGATTTCCCGCATCATGCATGAGTCTCACGCATTTTCGACTTCTCATGCATGCACACTCACTTGCAAATTGATAAAATATCACGCATTTCTTGGACACACTGGAACCTGACATTTGTTATTTATACATGTATACATTATGAAAATGATCACAAATACGAGGGATGTTCAGAAATAACGTAGACTTGTACTTTGGTTTAAAATGCATCATGAAGCATGCATAGTATTGTCATACAAGTAAACTAAGTGAAAACTGCATATAATAACTTCATTAATTTTAGTCAAATGATTGAGGAAGAAAAATCTCCTGCATTTTATTGATATCTAGTTCCTGTATTTCCATCACTGATCTCGCACAAAGGTTTCTGTGAAACATGTCATGTACGCATAATATCATCATTATACATGACAAAAATATAAAAATCCGATCATATCAGTGACATAAAAGATAATTTATATAGGGGTGGGCCGATGCATCGAAATATCGATGCATTGCCATCCTGAGTGTCTGGATAGTATGAATCGATGAATCTGTCAAATTCATTTTAAATCATTTCCACAAGTAGTAGATTATGTAGAGTATGTTGTACAAGAAAAGGATATCTTACACAGTGCATATTTGCATTTACAAGTTAATCTCTGGTTTTCAAATCTTGGCAATAACTATTGCAATAGTATCGCAAAAGTTTCCAGCAATACAATAGTATCGCAATAGTACTTTCAGCAATAGCAATAGTATTGCAATAGTCAAAAATGGACTCAATAGTCACCCCTAATAATTTATAGAAATAAAGAAAACAAGACAAGGGAGAGAACTTTCACTAGTTTAGACCAACCAAACATTTGAAAGAGTTACCTCCCTTTACATAGGTTTTATGGTTTGATGCCATTCAAGATTCGCCTAACTGATTTTCCTCTACTTTATCAAAACCTGAGTACTAATAATACTTATCCTTCCACAAGGGACTAGCAACTGATCCACATGTGGAGGAAAATCAACGTTGTTACTCCAGGTTTTATTATCACAGTGCGTTACATGTTTTTAATAATATTGTCAGTACCGGTAATATAATTATGATTTAATATTTCCTAATTCATAAGTAATTGTATCTCAAATTTTTGATACAAAAGTTAACACTACCAAATGATTATTTTAGATTGATAAAGCTACAATACAGCCTACAATTTAAGATAATTCCGAAATTCAGGCTCTGGAAATTTTACTGTATAGTCTTATAATAATGTTGAGTCCAATGAAATTACACAAAGTCACCCAAAGACACTTGACAATCTTTGAGATGAGATTTAGTTCAGATCGATATAGATGCTTTGAAAGATCGGGGCATGTCGAACCAAGTCTTGCATCATAGACATTATTATTGATTTTCGATTCAAAAGCTTTGACTCAAATGCTTGTAAACAAATTAAATGCAATCGTTCAGGTGCATTTTTGTCTCAATGAATTTATCATCATTTTGTGTGAATCAGAATATAATTAAATTTTACCGTTTACCGTTATTTTATTTGCACGCAAAATTCATGCTAATTTATTTATTGCAATTTTATTATTTTTCAACAATTGCTGGTTATGCCCCTTCCTTTAACCAATGCTAAACACATTATACGAGCTGTGGTATTTATGTGTTCTCGGTACTGTTTTATCAAAGCACTTACGAAAATCGTAGACTTACGATCAAATTTAAATTCTCTGTAATACTTTGACAACCATAAAGTGTGGTAAATGGAGCTTCAATACTAATAAAGATTCAGTGAATGAATTCATACAAACCAGATTTTTACCTAGTTTGCAGTTGTTAAAGAATTATAAACAATTTAAATTTGAACGTAAGTTTAAGATATCCGTAAGTGCTTTGATAAAACATTACCCTGCTCTCTCCATAGTTTAACAAGTTTGCTTCAAGGGACTGCCTCACGTATTGGTGCATTTTAAAAATAAAATTGTCAAATATTCATTTAATTTTGGTATAGTTTCCTGTATATACCATAAACAACCACATTGACATAAAAAATAACTTCGATTTCATTAGTATTTAAACATCGGCATTTTCTAGTAATTTAACATTTTTACACCAAAAATTCTATAGGGTATTAATACCCTATAGATTTAGCACTACTATCACTTAAATTGCCTGAAACTTGTTTCAATTCGATGAAAACGAATTGCAAAACGAACCCAATACCTCACATATGTTTCAGCTTTAGTTTGTTGAAGTTACAGTTTGATCATGTGTGAATTACATAATTCACAGAACATTTAGGAAGGAAACTCTGCGATATTTTCAAACAGAAAAATACTGAGTGCGAAATATCAAGAGTGCCATAAATCTTTCATAAAGCAACCACCAGTGACTTTCTATAAATATAAATATATAAATACTTGGTTAGGTAGGAAAATTACGTCATACACAAATTTTAGCCCGATTTATGAGGCAGCACCTTTAATGCGCAGTATGATATTTATAAACATTTTAACATTTTAAAGACTTGCAGTTGCGTAATTACTAATTAGTATAAATGGTTTTAGAGAAGTCTATAATTGAAACAAACGCATTCTGGAGAATAATTCGGAGCACTGTACATTAATTGTGTTACCGAGTACACCTAACACCACTGGAAACGTACTCACAATTAATGAGACAATGATTAATTGTACCATGTGACTATAATTATATCACATGACTGCTCTACAATGAATACAAAACACACAATCTCCCGTGGTTGCTACGGAGACAGAATTCCAAATGAATCCCATGTGATTTTGGTCTAGACATCATTTCAAAGGAACAAAAGCTTTATTAGTTACTAGTTTTTTTATAATTATGAAATTCTGGTCAGATAATCAAATCACAAGGTACAAACATAACCTTAAAATCAATGTCAGTACCTGAAGGGATGCATGTTTAGATAGGATTTCAATACTTTGTTAATTCCCAGTTGGAAATCATTCACAACCCTAAAACCGTTTGATTTGCTTTCCTGATTTTCTGATTTGCTAGTCTGATTTTCCTAATTGACAGCATTCACTACACTGACGAAGCTTAGGTCAATATTCTGTCAATGCAGTACTGTACAAAATACAACATACATTTGTTGACAAGTGTTCCAGTTTGCAACGCTCAAGTGGACAACTTAATTAATTTTGTAGATATCCTTATATTATATTTATGTAAATCTATATTGATAAAAATATTTGTTCTTTTTCAACAATCTGTGTTTTTTTATACGCCGAGCACCATGGACTGGCTTGCGAGCAGACGGGAGTGCCGGGGTGTGGGAGGGTTCTTGGTGTTGTTCAGTAATTTTGTATAGGATAGTAGGGTTCAATAAATAAACTATAAATGTATGAGTGAGTGGGTTACATTAAAAGACATGATGTGAGGAGATCAACATAGTCAAACTTGTAGCTGATGTCACATTAGTAAAAACTTGTGCATACATGCCATGTTTCTCAGACCCCTTTGAGTGAGATTGGTGATGGAAATGCAGGAGATTTCATTAAAATGCGTGAGATAATCCTTGTTGAAACTTTGAACTTAAATTATTGAAGTTTATATGCAGTTTTCACTTACTTTACTTTTATGACAGTATCATGCCTGCTTCATGAAGCAATTTAAACTAATATTTGTGGTCATAATTTAAACAAAAAGTCAAGTTCCAGTGTGTCCAAGAAATGCGTGAGATTTGATCAATTGGCCTCTGATCATGCGTGAGTTGAGTCTTCAATGCGTGAGACTCACGCATAATGCAGGAGATCTGGCATGTATGCTTGTGCATAATAATATTGATTGAACTGAAATGCCCACTGATAGAAAATCTAAAGCACCGGTGTGCGTGTGTGCGTGACTAGTGACAACAAAGTACCCACCTCGATAACATGTGTTAGTAGACCTTCTAACGATGCTGCTTCGATGTGTTGCTTTTCATTCCAAATGACAATGTGACCGAGAGCCATAAGTTCTATAAAACTATCCTCGGGGCTATTAACGTTCAATATTGTATTGCTCGGGACTGCTTCCTGAAAAACTGAAAAAGAATTATAATGCAAAATAAGTTTACTTTTAAATTAGTTAAGTATTGTTTTATTGCTCATCTAGTTCTAATGGTCATGTAGTGCACATTTAAATCTAAAAGAAAACAGAAAAATGCAAAATGAATAGACACAAATTCTTAGATTATAATTCAATGATAAAAACAGAAGTGTTCCAATATATGCATGTACCGTAGTCACAAACTGCAATATCATTAATATGCATAGGGGATGATTTGTTTTACTTTTGTGGGTGAGCTCCCCTTAAAAATCTTGAAATCACCATATTTTCTCAATATTCAATATACATTTACAACTGTTGGGAGGGATTTTAATTCATTCGACGTTTTAAATTCCTATTGTCAAATTACATGTTCATCAAAATCCATAAAATTTAATACACATGCATAGGAATGAGTTTATTGCACTTGTAAGAGCAACCATTGTTTATTATGCCATCTAACACTTTAAAGCTGGTATGTCTCTGTATGGATCTGTATTGATGTTTCACAAGCGAGGTCTGCATCTGTGCTGCTTATGTGCAACAATTGAACAAGCAATTAGTTATTGTCTCTATTAAGTCCACATGTGTGCAGGGACAGGTAATTAAGTTTTTTGAACTTGATAATACTGTAAGATCAATCAATTTCATTAGTATTTAAACTTTATTGATTTTAGTAAGAGGTAATTTTGTCAGAGTTGTGAATTAAATAAAAGAAACACACTTAATAGGTACATGTATTTGGAAAGTCATTGAATTGTGTGACTAAGTAACTCCAGGAAATAAACAAATTTATTTCCCAAGACTACAAACTTATTTTTATTCAGTAATGATTTCTACATTTGATTTCATGCCGAAACACATGCAATGGCATGCAAGCTGCGTAAAATTGATGAATTGTGTTCAAAGTTCTAACTCAAGGTCTAGAAGGATTCAAATTCATCAAATTGCCAATATAGACAAAGAATGGATCCAAACACGCAATACAACAAAATACAACATTTGATCTGAGTAAATTACAAGCACAAATGTTTGATATTGCAACCCGTACAACATACTCAATCACCCAGGCAACCCCCGTACAACATACTCAATTACCTAGGCAACCCCCGTACAACATACTGTACAACATACTCAATTACCCAGGCAACCCCCGTACAACATACTCAATCACCCAGGCAACCCCCGTACAACATACTCAATCACCCAGGCTACCCCCCGTACAACATACTGTACAACACACTCAATCACCTAGGCAACCCCCTGTACAACATACTCAATCACCCAGGCAACCCCCGTACAACATACTCAATTACCCAGGCAACCCCCGTACAACAAACTGTACAACATACTCAATTACCCAGGCAACCCCCCGTACAACATACTCAATTACCCAGGCAACCCCCGTACAACATACTCAATTACCCAGGCTACCCCCATACAACATATTCTATCACCCAGGCAATCCTCGTACAATATACTAAATTACCCAGGCAACCCCCGTACAACATACTCAATTACCCAGGCAACCCCCGTACAACAAACTGTACAACATACTCAATCACCCAGGCAACCCCCCCCGTACAACATACTCAATCACCCATGCAACCCCCGTACAACATACTCAATTACCCAGGCTACCCCCATACAACATATTCTATCACCCAGGCAATCCTCGTACAATATACTAAATTACCCAGGCAACCCCTGTACAACATACTCAATCACCCAGGCAACTCCTGTACACCATACTCAATCACCCAGGCAACCCCCCCCCCCCCCCGTACAACATACTGAATTACCTAGGCAACCCCCATACAACATATTCTATCACCCAGGCAACCCTCGTACAATATACTCAATTACCCAGGCAACCCCTGTACAACATATTCTATCACCCAGGCAACCCTTGTACAATATACTCAATTACCCAGGCAACCCCCATACAACATATAATATCACCCAGGCAACCCTCGTACAACATACTCAATCACCCAGGCAACCCCTCATTAGTATTACTTATTGAACTGACAGTAGGTTAATTATTTGAATGTCTAGTGCTGAATAATTGTCAATTGTCCATAATGGTATAGTCTAAACAAATTAACCTGATCTTCAAACCTTCTACAAGTCTGGCTACCCGACTAGATAATATATTTTTTTCAATCAATTATCATAATTTCATTTTCAATTTTAGCTAGATTTTATTTTGGGCTTGATCCTATGTTTGAGGGTGCAAAGGGAATTAATTTCAGGAAAAAAGAGTAGACTGAAGAGTTGTCTCCTTTAATTAAACATAGGGTACGAGTATGTATAGACAGACTAACCTTCTACTAGATCTGTATCTATAGATACATTGTGACATACCTTACTATTGATATGCAAAGTACCATACAGTAATCTGTTGGCTGAATGAACAATATAAACTAGCTATTGACCAATTAACCCCTGGATGTCACTTAGCATATGAATGCCCTGGGATATAAACATGCAATGGGTCTGTTATTTAATTTCAGCCTGTGTTTTCTTAAGCAGAGAGTATTTTGGATATGTATGAGGTGTACTGTAGCACAGAGAATTTGACCTGATCCTGACCTTTATGCATGACTATATTATACAAGATTCTTGCGTTGAATATATAAATTTCCACAAGCAAATTGTTTAATATCGGTCCTTTAGATTTGTGTTGGTATTACACCACGAGTGTCTTCTTGATACTTCCCGCTTATGAAAACATACTAATGGGATTATAAATATAGACAAAATATCAGCTGTTAAATTATGCTAATAGAAGGTCGAGATTCGCATCAAATTCTCCATACTATATACTCTGCACAAGAAGCAGGTTATATATATATTCATGCATAAAGGTCGAGAACCAGGTTAATTTGTTTGCACTATAAAGTAGGACAATTATTCCACTTAAGGAAGAAGAGAGGACAATTCAGCACATTTATTCATTAACATAGAAATTACTAAGGATATATAGTTGGACAAAAATAAATTGGCAGGGCTAAATTTAGCAATAGTAAATAAAGAGTACAATGACCTTCACATCAAATTAACCGGAATATTTGGTAGGTATGATTTTGCAACAACCTTTTCTGATTGTAATGTCTCAGTGGGTCAGTGGGTTAGTGTAACGCTTCGGTCAATAGAAATTGGAATAGAAATTGCCCAGAATAAAATAATATACCTTTCAAGTTGCTACTGTCCTCTGTACCTACTATTTAAGCTAATTTTTCATTGATTTTTTTCATGAAGTTATTATAACAAATTGGTGTACTTCAGCCGTGGGTTCAGGGTAACAAGTTAGAACTTTATGTTAAATAATCAAGATATTTGTCACTTTAATCCTTTGTTAAACGCTCTATTTGGCACAGACAATTTGAATGTGTTAAACCCCGCTTTTTAAATTTTCAGTTCGAAATATGTACGAATGCAAGGGTTTGTTTGCCTGTTTCAGCCATTTTGGTACAATATACCAATTTAGGTGCACCACCTTGGTCTATGCACAGGAACTTGCATTAATAATTTGAAAAAAAAAAAAAAAAAAATATATATTTTTTTTTTTTTCAATTTTTTTTTTTCATTTTTTTTTCAAATTATAAATGTAAGTTCCTGTGGTCTATGTTTAGCCATTTTGGCTCACATGACACATCTCGTTTTTTCAACATAGCGTTCAACAAATAACAGGTACGAAACGTGACGAACCATATCATAACATAATCCTTCGTTCAACGCAGGACTGATGAAAATGTAAATACAACATGTTTATAATTGTTCTGTTGCTATTTATGTCCAAGGCAATTTTATTTTTGTCTGATTATAGTAACACAGCACACGAGAACATATTGACGTTTGTGTTATAAGGAGAATTTAACCTGATCCTCGACCTTCTATTAGCATAATGTAACAGCTGTTTAATTTCTATATCTATAACTCCGGTTGTATCCTGATGTTTACATAATAAGATGCTCGAGGTGTAATACAAAACAAAAATCTATAAGGATTTGCTCACTGAAATTCATATATTTAAGGCAAGAACAATGTAATATATTCATTCATAAAGGAAAGGATCAGGTCAATGTCTCCATACTATAATACTTATAATGTCATTCACTGATTTCCATCTCCTACTTTCCTCATCTCTCAATCTTTCCTAGACTACTTTGTTTTCTTGGAAATCAATAGGTCGTTACACCAGTGACTTAAAAACTATTACCAAGAAAATAATAAGTGAACATAATGAAACCAGACACACTAATTATTGTATTACTCTTACTACCCAAATTGTTCAGAGCAAGATGGCAACCTGTGACTAACCATGTATAGTATGGAGAATTTTACACGACTCTCGACCTTCTATTAGCATAATTTAACAACTGCCCCGCATTCAACGAAAAATTATGTGACGCACGTTTCGTACCTTGTCAAAATGTACCAGGTACAAACAGGCATCATGTAATTCTTCATTGAACACAGGGCTGATATATTGTCTACATTTAAACCTCGGTTGTATGTTTTGATAAGAGGGAAGTATCACAAAGACGCTCGAGGTGTGATATCAACACACATCTAATCTGAGGGCCGATATTGTACGATTTGCTAGCGGAAATTTATGTATTCGACGAATATTCAAGAACCTTGTAATATATTCATGCATGAAGATCAGGATCAAGTCAAAGTCTCCGTGTTAATGTCAATTTGTCAAAATAACAAGGGGACCATGATGCCCTTAAATCACTCATATAATGAAGTGTGAAGGCCCAATGCAAATGATCTTACAATAACACTCCCTAGGCATTTCAAGTAAAAACATCTCCGATTAAAGATTTTAAAGTTGAGATTTCGCTCAAATCAATGTCTAAGTTTAAGACAAATCTTTTTTTATATTTAATTTTTTTTTTTTTTTTTGAGATTTGTGTATTTTTTATTTGGTTTAGCTCATTTTGATATTTACGTACAATGGCTTTTCAAAGACTGCACAAACAAGACAAATCTTCTGTTGGAGCTTTGGAAATGTTGCTGTAATATCTGTATATGTTTCGTGATTTCAGTTAAAAGCTAGGACAAAATCTCAATGGTATGTAAAAGTATCTGAGCTTAGACAATCCGATATGTTGGGAGAAATCAGACATTTAGCAGAAAACGTACTTTGTATAAACAAAACATCATATTCTTTCAGCGTACAATGACCTGATATAATATGAAACCACCGCAAAAAGAACTCTTAGACTGTAATATATAAAATACAAAGTAGATTTACGGAGGATCGTACTGCTTTAATCAATACTCCACTGACCACCAATTGTTTTCAGCGCTAGCTAATGTTAACATAATCATGGAACGCCACAACTGCATTGATATGATAAAAGTTAAGACAGTAAATAATGCAATCACTAGAATTTAAAATTCTGTATCCATGAATTTTCAAATATCATTGCAGTCAATCCGTTCAAAATCACTCTATACGTACGGAATTATAATAATCACGGCAGTGTGTTGATCCGTTGGGCCGTATTATCTAGAGTTGCTTGTGTAATGCCGTATCTCGCGAGACTGCTAGGTCGGGCGTGATGTGATACAGCACAAGCAACAAGAGTTTATACAGCTTAACGGATCAACACACTGCCGTATATTCCTTTTATCACATACCTGTAAAAGTGAAAAAGTGCTTTTACACGCAAAAAGTGTTTAATGTGTATACATTGACATCATGACTGTCAGCATATTTTCAGCATATAATGCAATGTCCATTCATGAAAAGGTAAATGTTTACATCATGACGTCGGTATATGTTCGGCATATAACACATCAGACATGCATGATACGGATTAGGAAAACCAGACATGTATGATATGGCGAGTTGGTCTGTACTCGTGACAATACATTGCTAGGTAGATGATAAATATATATAATAGACAGGATTAAGGGAGTGTAACCCATCCCCCTCCCAGGTCAAAACAAGATCCAGTATGCCAGTGCTAACGAAATAAAACACACAAGAGATCTAATTAGCTCATTCATCAAAGAACAATAAAATCTATCCCACCCAAATGATGATCTTCATAATTTCAAGATTTTATATATCATTTTAAGACAGTTTAGGTGTTCCATACTATCAGTTTACTATATGGAAATATTCATATTGAGGCAGTTTAGGTGTTCCATACTATCAGTTTACTCAATGGAAACTATCATATTGAGACAGTTTAGGTGTTCCATACTATCAGTTTACTATATGGAAATTATCATATTGAGACAGTTTAGGTGTTCCATACTATCAGTTTACTATATGGAAATTAACATTTTTTGACAGTTTAGGTGTTCCATACTTACTTATCACTAAGTGGAAATGATCATAATTATACAGTTTAGGTGTTCCATACTATCAGTTTACTATATGGAAATTATTGTATTCAGCCAGTTTAGGTGATTAATACTTTTAAATCACTATTTGGAATTGATCATGACAGTTTAGGCTTTCCATACTATAATTTCATCATGGTCTTTAGCTAAACATTGTATTTTAATCAAGAAACGACCAGGAGAAACAGTGTTCCACGTCAACAGTATTAAAATGATTGGACACGAAGATGTTCCAAGAACTACGAGGTCAACAACCTTATCTTTACTGGAAGCTGAAACAATTTTTTTGTCCGTTTGATTAAAACGATAATTGGTTTAGTTAAGCAATTTACGACAGACAAGCAAGACATGTTGTGAACAAATTATAAGAGGTCAAATGTGTTTCCAAGAGAATTATTGATCCACAGAATTGACCTTGGAGACAAATTAAATCTTTGGGAAATTAACTCTTCCTAAGTATTAGTAAACCACCTTAAACTGAGAATGGTCAGACTTGCAGGAGATCAGAGTCTCATTTGAATGTGATCAGACTATACCATCTGTTTATTCAGGTCTATCACTTATAGTCCAGTTAGGATATTGTGACAGTGACGTTGCAGTTTATGTGTACGCAAAAATCACAACCATTGTTTAAACAGGTAGGGCGAAGTCTAGTATGTTATGTTTGAAATCATAGCTGTTTGTACAGTGTAAGCACTTATAATTGGTTTTACACCGTTATAGTGGACTGGACTCGACCACTGCGTCATTCGATTTTTATCCTGACTGGACTATATATACAAACATTGCAATAGCATAACATTGTATTTTATTGTTTTAAACATTTTAATTGGAGAAAAAGGCAGTGAAAACTAATACCTTATTCACCAAGCTACATACTTAAATACACATAATACATGACTGTGTATCTATTAAAAATAAAGCATTAATGAGAGAAATGTTTATGTAAGCAACATTATATAAACAGTTGACTGACCTGATGAAACAAGTTATATATAACAATGGGTTTCCAATATATCACAAACCAACCCATCACAAAGAGACTTATGGTCAGTCTTGTTCACCTGAGGTCAACTGGGGTCTCAATATTTGTCATTTTGACCAGGATCACTTTCATGCAGAGATTGCACTGTTCCTTTTTTGTGACTTATGTGCTCTGTTGTGAGTGTTCGAGTTGAGTGCTCTGCTGTGAGTGTTCGAGTTGAGTGCTCTGCTGTGAGTGTTCCTGTTGAGTTCTCTGCTGTGAGTGTTCCAGTTGAGTGCTCTGTTGTGAGTGTTCCAGTTAAGTGCTCTGCTGTGAGTGTTCCAGTTGAGGTCTCTGTTGTGAGTGTTCCAGTTGAGTGCTCTGCTGTGAGTGTTCCTGTTGAGTGCTGTGCTGTGAGTGTTCCAGTTGAGTGCTCTGCTGTGAGTGTTCCAGTTGAGTGCACTGCTGTGAGTGTTCCTGTTGAGTGCTCTGCTGTGAGTGTTCCAGTTGAGTGCTCTGTTGTGAGTGTTCCAGTTGAGTGCTCTGCTGTGAGTGTTCGAGTTGAGTGCTCTGCTGTGAGTGTTCCTGTTGAGTTCTCTGCTGTGAGTGTTCCAGTTGAGTGCTCTGCTGTGAGTGTTCCTGTTGAGTGCTCTGCTGTGAGTGTTCGAGTTGAGTGCACTGCTGTGAGTGTTCCTGTTGAGTGCTCTGCTGTGAGTGTTCCAGTTGAGTGCTCTGTTGCGAGTGTTCCTGTTGAGTGCTCTGCTGTGAGTGTTCCTGTTGAGTGCTCTGCTGTGAGTGTTCCAGTTGAGTGCTCTGCTGTGAGTGTTCCAGTTGAGTGCTCTGTTGCGAGTGTTCCTGTTGAGTGCTCTGCTGTGAGTGTTCCTGTTGAGTGCTCTGCTGTGAGTGTTCCTGTTGAGTGCTGCCTTCCTTGTCCTATTTGTTAGCATCTGTTTTATATTCAGTGTTATTACGTCATGAAACTGATGAGCATATCTGGATGCAGGTGCATAACTTCATTTTATGACCATAATTGAGATTTAAGACAAGGTAACATAGTTTTATTCCAATCTAGGCCAAGTATGTGTTAAAGACAGCAATCTGCCTCGTTTCTGAACTATGAATCACTACAACACGGAAATAAAGACACTGTATGACGGAACAATGATGGAACAATGAGTAGTTTATTGGTAATATTTTAATAATTGTCCAGTCATAGTATTTATATAGTTTCAGCTGTCAGACACGATGGATTGGTCAGTGGAGCGTGACTTGTTAATAAGCATCACCCTGTGAGGCAGCCTATTTACGACACGTCGTAAACCAACCATGTTCTATTTCGGACGAAAAACGATAGGTTTACGTCGGAAAATATTAAATTTGTATTCAAGCTTTATTGATTATGTCTGACCGAGAAAAGAGGAAATACGTACGCTTCTGCAACAAAGTAATTATGAAACAAATCTGTTGAAACTCTTATTTCCGGTAAAAGAGTCATTATCTCTCTCAAACCTTGACGGTCACCGATATTATTATCGAGGGAGAAGCTTTAATTAGAAAAATGTCAAACCAACCCATTGAGACAGTAAAGCAGTGGCTTTACATCAATAGGTGACAGTTGCAAACTTCTTGTCTTTGTATTAACACAGCAAATTGACTTTGATGTTGTTATGGCATAACCCAGCTACTGATAATATGAGGGCCATTAGCTGTGACGTATGTATTGGACTCATAACATAACAAATAATAGGTTAGAGACATGGATTAGTAAGTTTATCTGACAAGACGGAGGGATTCATTAGGCAAATCCAATAATTTCCGCAGACGAGTCATATAAATTTTATTCCATCCACGGCACTAACCGTATTATTCTATTTATCCAGCCACTTAATCTGCTTAGTAAGGGGATCAAACTGGAGACTCTATACCCTTGCATTAACAAATGCGCAACGTCAAATCCTTCTCTGTCCGGCCTCTGGCCCGATTAGCCTCCAAAGTACTTTTCGGCCTCTGGCATGGTTAGACCAAAGTATGTCCGGCCTCTTGCCTGATGAGACCAAAGTACGTCTGCCCTCTGGCACGGTTTTTATTTTAAAGCTTTTTTAAAACCTTGCGACGTGTAGTAATTACATAATGTCAAAATAGCAGGTTTTCCTGGAGACTGGCTCATACATATGTGACTGGTTCTTTCCAGCCTAGACTGTGGTTTATTTTCTCATGTCTTGAGGTTTACATCAGATTTGCTTAGATCAATTAATGTGCACTTTGTTTAAACCCCCATCTAGTAAATGTGAGATATAGCCAATATAAAAGGTCACATCCACAAATAACTCCACAACAGTCTTGCCAGACGGTTATTAATTTTTCCGAAAAAAAACTACCAGATAAATTAACAATATCAATACTGATATACTAGTATCCTTTGAATAGACTCTGACAAATTGCTTTTCAATATGATCTTGGTAAAAGGTCAATACGCTGTTTTTATTAATATGAAAAACTCGTATATTTATATTAAAGGGAGACTAGAAGTATACATGTAAGTGTGATGATTTATTATCAATTTTTAAAGATCAAGGACATCGTATAATTATGTTTGTATACAATAAGTTACAACAACAGACGCCTTGCGGGTGAAGACGCTCATCTGATCATTGTCAGTGTAAACAAGAAAATGAATATCTTTAAAAAGATTAACAGCGTTAAGATAGCAGATATGTGTACTTGTTTTCAATAAAGATGCGGACGTTATTTCATATCGTTGAAATTGAAAACACTAATCAAACTAGAATTTATATATTTATCCTTGTAAATTGTTTGTCAGTAAATAAAAAAGAATAATAATATAGGTATATGTATTAGTCTAGATTCTGCAGTCCGTTATATCCGGCAATTATATCCATATATAGTGATTCAAAACTTAACTCAGACTTTAATATTTAGCGCGCATTGTGTCTGGAAAAACTATAGACAGGAATTAAAATACCTCAAATTAACGTCGAAATTATAGACAAAAACAAAATGGGAAAAAAGGAAATCAGAAAAAATAGGCTGTTGTAGGATTTGAACTTGAGGCCCTCTGCTCACGAAATGAATTGTTACAGACTAACGCACTACCGATATAGCTAATTCCGATACTAAATTTGTAAGTGCTGAATTACTATTATAAATCCATTCTATACTTAACTCGGGTCACATTAAGGTCAAACAGTTAAAAATAGAATTAATAAGAAATACACTATGCACTTAGAGAAACGCGAATAACAGATCTGTGTGTGTATCTACCGTACCTTTGGTTACAATTTTAACAGAAATGTAACTTTTTTCGCAGTATCTTTTGTGATGAGTATAGCATATACTGACCAATGGACGTAAATAAAATAGTTTCTTCTATTATTTTTTGCAAACATTTCATTGGTTTTTAAAGTAGGTCAAATTCCAAGCTAGACAGCTAACGCTGAAAAAAACCATTAACCTTGCATAAAGCAGGGCAGAGTTATGTATCTTGCCTAACATGCAGAGTGAGGTATTGATGAGTGAGGTATTAATGAGTGAGGTATTGAGTGAGGTATTGATGAGTGAGGTATTAATGAGTGAGGTATTGATGAGTTATAGGTGTAACAGGTTTCAAAACAATAGCTTTGATATTTTATGTTTTAAGTTAACTTGAACATAAAACTTTACCGATATATTATTTTAGTCCATAAAGGGCAATAATTCTTGTAAAATGCAGATCAGAGTTATGGTTCTTGCTGATTACAAGTGTTGCAAGTTTCAGAGCAATATAGCTTTGATAGTTTATGAGAAAAGTTGACCTAATCATAAAACTTAACCAAGCAACGCAGAGCCAACGCCAATGCCAACGCAGTGATGACAGTAACTCATATTTAAAAAAAAAATCAGATGAGCTAACAATAGACACTCCCTTTTCTCACATTCTCCATAATAATTCAGGTGTTCACATATTAAGAGTTATGCCCCATTACAGTAAATGTTTGGTGTTGACGAACAGGTGGAGATTTGGCATTTTGCTATTTCATATCAAAATCTACAAATTAATCAAAGCACTGAAAGCCCTGGAGGTTGTTCGAATGAATACCATTCTGATCACCTCGGCCTGAATGCATTGAAATATTTACCGGAGACAAACGGAAATGTCCAACTTTCACAATTGAAATGAATTCATGCAGGAAGTACAAGTACTGTGTTTGTAGTTATGCAATACTGGCTGACCTGTTTACTATTGCAAAGGTGGCGCCGCCTAGTGGCGGCGTAGGGAGAAAAGTAGTTTCATCAACTAAAGTATAGTCAATTGTAGAAACGTGTGTATATAACATTAGTTGTTCGATTCTCGAACAACTAAATACCACGAAAATTTTAAACTCATTTAGCAGTAATACATTGACTGTATTCAGGAGCGTAGCCAGAGATATGGATGCACACACATTAATTTGAAAAGTAGAAATATAAATATCCAAGAATGGCATTAAAGTCCCAAATTTCCACATTCATTAAGAACCCTAACTTCAAGGCTTAGTGTGTGCATAGCATCAATTGAAGCCTGGCTCACGCCCCTGGTATTTAATCATGGTTATAATTATATTACCTTTGGTATCAAACAGGTCCACCCGTCCACCAAGCCTATGTAAATGTCCAAGGTATACAAGAATTCTCGCAGCATGGTATTTCACATATTTGGCGTATTTCGTACTATGATTAGTGTAATACCACTCATCCGACGGCAGCAAGAGTTGCATTAACATGTCGGCGATGTCGGCGTCGGTAAGTGTCTGATGGTATACAGGATTGAGGGCGATTGATGACAAACTTTGTAATAAAAGGCACAATAGATGCTGAAAAAGATGAAAGGTAACAATTAGCCCAGTTTATCATCCCCTGTCAGGAGACGAAGAGAAATAATCAAAATGAGGTAAAAAGTCTCCTTAATGGTTGTTTTAGGTCATCTCCAGTGCTTGTCCAGCGTATGTCCAGCGTATGTCCAGCATTCTTGATAGACTTTCATACTCGGCATACATGGTTGTTAAATGATGTATAATCAATTAATCAGGTCAGTCACTTGTTTACATAACATTTTGTTCATAAATATTGCAATTTCTGTTATTAACGTTCTATTTCAATAGATATTTTGTATATAATATAAGTGTGTAGCTTAGCGAATAAGGTTTTGGTTTTCACTGCCTTTTTCTCCAATCAAAATGTTTAGAACAAAACAAATCAAAATGTTATGATATTGCAATGTTTTTATACAAGTGACAGACCTGCCCTGCGTTCCGGGAAAAATAACGTGACGCACGTATCGTACCTGGTACGCAAATGGTACGAAACGTTTCGTACCGTTTGCGTACCAGGTACGAAACGTATCATACCTGGTACGAAACGTGTGTCACGTGATTTTTCCTTGAACGCAGGGCTGAATTAACAGAATATTGTGTGACTAAGCCATACAAGGGAATAATGAAATGTGATAGGATACTGTTATATGTTTGTTCACAGGTGTTAAAGTTTGAAATATAACAATAGGATGGCAAATAAAATATATAAGATCATGTTTCATTTGTTTAACATTAAATAGATTGAAGTAAAAAACACAAATGTATTCTTATTTCAGACAGAATACTATAGAATGACTTTATAACAGTTGACAGAAACTTTATTGTTATGGCCCCAGTTTTTTATTTTTAGTTTTTTTGGAAAGTTTTGAGAATTTTGCTGTTGGGGGTGGGTGGTGGGGAATGAAAAAGTTAACATTAAGGCTTAAAGGGCCCTTAAGGTCACTCACATGTGATTTTGTGAGCCCCCCCCCCCCAAAGGATCTCTCGTTAATTTTTCATTACCTGCATCCAACAGCAAAATTGTCAAAAATTTCACGTAAACCCAGTGTAGCAATACCACGTGACTTTGACATAACTAAATTAAGGCTACAAATCCAAGACAAAATTTGCCTCAATTAGAAAACAAAAATAGTATTTTATTTCTTCATTGATTTCTATGAAACATACTCCAGCCTGATGGAAAATGATATGCTTTCTACAAAATGTTGGATCTTTTTCAGCAGCTGGGCTTTTTTTCCTGCACCCTGTGAAACCTTCGGAGTGGCTGTATGTGATCAGACTACAGTTTCAAGCCGTCTTCTTTTCCAAGGTTTCACAGGGTGAACTGATGATAGAGATGTAACATTTCGTGGAAAGCTTTCGTTTTCCCCTTAGACTGGTATGTTTCATAGAAATCGGTACAGAAATAAAATACTTATGGCTATTTTTGTTTTCCAATGTTGAAAATATTGTCTTGGATTTGTAGCCTTTAGTGATGTCAAAGTCATGTGGTGTTGTTACACTGAAACCAAAACATTAATAGACTGTGGCCTAACAGTGGTGTTATGATTAAATTCTCAATACATTTCATGTTATAGCAATTTGTAGAACAAATATTGAATATTACGAGCCAACATTGTGCTTATTAGCAACCAATGAATGCAAGGTGTTTGCCCTGTCTCATGACATATATATTGTTCTAGTAGAAAATCAACTATAACTCCAACGTGATGAATTGCAATACAAAAACAAACACAAAATCCGCAATATTTATCGTTTCTGAATATAGTCCCACAACGATAATGTGATTCCCGCGCAAATGTTTGGGCGCATCCATGTTTTGATAACGGGTTACATGTTATATTTAATTGACTTGACCGTTATAAAACGATTTTTTTTCTACAACCGATCAGATGTCCCGATAGCTCACTGCGCTAAGCAGAATGTACCTGACATTCAACTTTAGTCCACTTCGTAGGTTCTGAGTTCGAAAACCATAAGCAATAAAAGTTTTTAAAATAAAATTTTGTTTTTATAGAAATATATTAATGAAAATATACCTTTTATTTTGGTAATGCTTTTTATCTTTTTAATTAAGTGATTTTTTTTAATGAAGGGTTTTATTTTATTGTCCATCTCAATATTTTCTATTCCACATGTAATATTACATTTTTATACTCAGTTTAGTGCCCATAGAATCATATAATGCACATATTTAATAATACATTTAATTGAACAATAAAATGCCATCGGCTTTATCATGTTTAATAATTAGTATACTTATAATTTATAAATAATTAATCTTAAAATAGACAAAAAGACGCCGCGATTGGGGGTCGAACGCACAAAGGACAAAAATTCAAATATGAGTAATTAAATGCCGTGTGTCTTACCACTGAGTCACCACAGAAGCATACATTGTTGATGTAGATATAATGTCTTATTCATTTATTGGTCCCTATGTTTTGATTTGGAATAATCTTTTGCTATAAATAGACATGTTTGTAAATAACACATTATCGTTGTGGGACTATATTTAGGAGCATGAAAACTTTACATGTTGGGCTAAATGTGTGAATGCTTACATTGGTAAGTGTAACAGTCCTTGATTTTAATCCATAACGAAAATATAGGCAATATTGTGTTTGTTTTTGTACTGCAATTTATTGCGTTGGAGTTATACAAGGTTGTTTTTATTCTCCAACATCTGAGTGGAAAATGTTTTTTTGTCTGACCACATTAAAATGAGACTCAGGGTCTTAGTTTAATGTGGTTCACTAAATTAAATTATCCGCATTAACAGTACATAAATACTGTAAATAGGTAACTTTTCAACTCAGGTAGCTAAATGGGGGGGGGATTTACTGTACAAACTATATGATTAAAGTACATAAACATGCATAACCTAAATATACACCTATATAGTTCTATTTCGAGCATTGAGCCGTGACTGCACTTTTAAGGTTTAAACCATTCATCGATATAGGTTGGTGTATGTTTAGCCAGAAGGTAAGTATTACAATTAGGGATAGTTATTTCGTGTGTCGGATTAGTCGTGAGGATAAAGCGCTCGATACATTCTAAATTAACTTTTGTCAGAGCAGGGTTCGAATCCCACCAAAATATTTTTTACATTTTTTTATTTTATAGTTTTTAAATGCTTATAACTTGCAAACTGTGTGTAATGCTAGTTTATGTGACAAACCATATTTGTTACATGTATGTTGTAGAACGTTCTGATGGCTAATCAACGTAATATAGGTTGTCAGTAAGCTCGGAACACACAAACGATCGAAATAAGTAAAAATGAAAAATATATTGAATCGACACCTTTTTATGCATCATTTAAAAAACACAAAAAATCGCTTTAACTTATAATCTCTTTAAATAACATAAAATAATGATATTAAAAAAATGTGCGATTTGATGATTCCAACCAGCTGTAATTCGATAACAAAGACATATCTGTAAGAATCATATCATTAAATTATGTGCTCCGAACGTAATAAACCATGGTCTACCCACCAAAATGGACTAGTCGAAAAGGTCATGGCTCAGGGTTCAAAATTGAACTATAGTAAGGTGATATTAATGTTATTCATTTGTAAAGTACATAACATTTAGCCAGGCACTAATGAATTCTCACATGTATTCGTCATTGTACTATAAGAATAGGCGAGATCATTTTTTCTATACAGAAGTATTCTAATGCAAACGTGCCAACCAGCTAGCTATTTGTGAATGGCAGATTTGTATTGTTCATTTGTCCAATATATTGCCAGTGGGCACTTTGCATAATAATAAATAACCGATCTTCTTTAAAAAAAAAAAAATTGTGGCAAATCTGTCACGAAAAAAAAAGAAATGACCATGCAGTCAAGACTGCCTCAGTCAATCAGAAACAAACTAAAAAACAAAATTTCCTATCAAATAACAAAAATAGAAATAAATAAGGCCTAAAATAAAACATTGTTTGCTTCACCACACGCTACCTACCTGCCAAAATTGCCCCAATCAGAAACATCTTTAGATCAGAAGAAAAAATATTTCTGGGGAAAAAATTAGCAAAATACTAGCTCTGAAAAATTATATACATAAACCTAAATTTAATACCTACTCATAGAGGGGAACTAATCAATTTTTTATTTCAAGCCTTTAAGTTTAGATGAAAAACATAAATACTTGTTACTGAACAGTTTAGAGGCTATTACTTCACATACAAATTAAAAAGTTTAACAATGGTACAAATAGTGCCTCACCAGGGATTCTCGTAAATGCGTAAATGCGTAAGAACTGATATAAAGCAGAAATACACTTACCGGATCGTGATTAGGATCAAGGGCTTCCACCAAAGTTTTAGCGTGTCCATCGTTAACAATTTTATGTTGAACATTTGGTCCATGACACATAACTGTTAAAATTCTGGCACTAAATATTTGTAAACAATGGTGAGTACACTGCCGCCATCGCGTGCTTGGAGTGCACTTTTGACGAGTTCCTATGATACGTTTATGCATTGTGATGTTATTATGTAAAATAGTTAGAATCTGACTAGGGTCACATGATGTTAGAAGTTCCAAAGGAGTTCGTAGCACCTGCGTGCAATTTGATGTATTGCTGGATTTTGAATCTTCGCGATCTTCTTGGTGCTTCTCGTGATTGTCAGGTTTGGAATGGCCATCGTGACTCGATCGTCTATCGCGTTTCGTTATGGAAAAATGACGATTAAGTGCAGCGTTTTCATCCGTGGTACTATGACTACCTTTCCGTTTGGGGCTTGAACCCCTATATAGATCGTTAGTTGACACTTGATCAGCTCCTTTAGACATTGCGCTTACTTCGAAGTTCTTATACATAACACAAATATCTATGATACGATTAATGGTACACAAAGCAGTGAAATGTAGACTTTGTTTGCCTTTCAATAACTCGAAGCCTATAATTAGAAGTCTCGATAAATCGTAGAAATTATCCATCCGCTCCATGCTTTGTTTTGTGTCCTTTAGCTGATCAACAATTGTCTGAAATATAAAAAGATACAAGTCACATGGCAAAACTTACGAATGAATCAATTGACATACCCGGGTTGACTCAATGGAATGAAGCGGAGGGGCAGATCCTGCAGAGAAATTAGACAATTTTTACTTGGGGGATTCCCCCAAGTATTGTTACATACCAATTTCAGAAATCACTACGATTTTACCAATGTAATTTCTCCATGACCAATTCATTCGAGCAAAAAACGAGTTCCAGCTAATCTAAACCAAAATCATAATTTTCAATCATTTTTAAGAACATTTGTCCCTAGCAATTGAATTATTTTTTATTTTTTTGTATTGCGAGAAATTTTGGAATGTTTCTTCTGTGAGTTAATGTTTTTGTGCGAATACTCCTGCTATAATGTATTTATTTTCACTATTTACAATATTTTGCATTGATAAATAGTATTGATCGACGTTTCATCCATTAAATTTACCTCGGATCTTCGGCTTAATATTTTGCGTCTATCTTAAGAACAACCCTTTTCCAAGCGGTGTTGTTTACACATTTTGCGCCGAGATTCGAGACCATAGTGTTTCGTCCCCTTTATGAATCGTTCACGCTATTCGCACCCTATTCGGTTTGTTTGTAGCTAGGGTTATGGAATTTTGACTAAGAGCAGTTTAAGTTGCTATTATTTTTTTTTACGACTATTCATCCCCTATCCAATTACTTATATTATTTTTGTTTACTACCGTCAAACATTATTTATGCATATTCATAAAATTACCATTTACTGTTATTCCTAGTCTTTTTAATACTTTTTCTCAGCTAAAACTACGTATTTCAGCCCCCATTATAGTTGAAACTAGTTCATTGAGTTTTTAATGGTCGGATTGCCTAAATAGGTTCGTTAGATGAAATTTGAATGAGTCAGCTGACATTGATATTTCTGAAAAGTTTTCACAATATTTACACTTATCCAATACCATTTAAGGTAATTTTTAATAGATTACCAAGATTTACTTTATCCCCCAAGTAACAGTACTTTGATTCTATATTTGTGTCTAATTCCGCTATAGCCAAACATTTTGTGTAAATCCCCAAAGTGGGAGATGCTTGGTGTATCAAATGGCCAGCCATCGTTAAATGGTTGTCTGCTCTTTTGCTGCGTCTAAATTCCACAATAACAGGATCTGAAATCCAGCAATAGACCCTGAATCATTCGACATGTCAAATTTCTCGCCAGTCGGGAATCCTCTTCTGCCACTCCTCCCTCGGGCAAAATATTGATAGTTGCATAATGTCACATAACAATGCTATAAATTATTTGAGTAACGTCTGAAATGTCTGTTTGGCATCTCAGACATTTACTGAGTAGACACATGGACACAGGCCTGTACCTACATTGAGGCACACCGAAAATACAACAAGAGGGCCCAAAGGGCCCTAGGTCGCTCACCTGTCGAACTTGACCTCGATTTTGTTGAGATGGTCATTGTGACCAAGTTTTATACAGATTAGGCCAATATTGTGACCTCTAGTGACTACACAAGGTTTTTATATGATTGACCTAATGACCTACTTTTTTACCCCAGATGACCCAATATCGAATTTGACCTAGATTTTGTTGAGATGATCATTGTGACAAAGTTTCTTAAAGATCAAGCCAAAACTGTGACCTCTAGTGACTACACAAAGTTTTTCTATTATTTGACCTTGTGACCTAGTTTTTTACCCCGGATCACCCAATATCAAACTTGATCTAGATTTTGTTGAGATGATCATTGTGACCGAGTTTCATAAAGATTAGACCAAAATTGTGACCTCTAGTGACTATGCAAGGTTTTTATATGATTTGACAATGTGACCTAGTTTTTGACCCAAGATGACCCAATATCGCACTTGACCTAGATTTTGTTGTTATGATCATTGTAAACAAGTTTCGTAACGATCAGGTCAAAACTGTGACCTCTAGTGACTACGCAAGGTTTTTCTATGATTTGACCTTGTGACCTAGTTTTTGACCCCAGATGACCCAATATCGAACTTGACCTACATTTTGTTGTGTTGATCATTGTGACCAAGTTTCATAAAGATTATGCTAAAACTGTGACCTCTAGTGACTACACAAAGTTTTTCTATTATTTGACCTTGTGACCTAGTTTTTGACCCCGGATGACCCAATATCAAACTTGACCTAGATTTTGTTGAGATGATCATTGTGATTAAGTTCATAAAGATTAGGCCAAAATTGTGACCTCTAGTGCCTACACAAGGTTTTTCTATGATTTGACCTTGTGACCTAGTTTTTGACCCCGGATGACCCAATATCGAACTTGACCTAGATTTTGTTAGGATGATCATTGTGACCAAGTTTCATAAATATTAAGTCAAAATTGTGACCTCTAGTGACTACACAAGGTTTTTGTATAATTTGACCTAGTGACCTAGTTTTTGACCCCAGATGACCCAATTTCGAACTTGGCCTAGATTTTGTTGAGATGATCATTGTGACCAAGTTTCATAAGGATTAGGCTAAAATTGTGACCTCTAGTGTCTACACAAGCCAATTGTTGACGGACGACGGACGAAGAGTGATCACAAAAGCTCACTCTGTCACTTTGTGACAGGTGAGCTAAAAAAAGCATGACTTTTGAAGAATAAAAGCGCTTCAAATGTACAGAATGAGATATTTACTTTGGTGCCTTTTTGACCCTGGATATGGCCCACAGGTGAGAACCAAGATTAGTTTATATTGACAGGAAGAAGTAGCATTAAAACCAGTTAATACTATAAGGGTTTTTGACACAAAAACGCATGTCTCCCACAAAGGGCCATAACTCTGGTTAATAATTTTGGTCTAATTTTCTCGACAATATGCACAACTAAGGCTTGGTACAAATTAATCATGCAAAGTTCCATTGAAATCTAACAATGTTGAGGAGAACAAGTTCAGACTTTGCGACATCTATCCATCCAGCTCAAAAATTAGTATGTCTCCCCCCACTATATGCGAGAGACATAAATATTAATTGAAATATCAAACGGGGCTAGAATTCGCCGAGATGAAGATAAGGGGCCCACGAAGTTGGTGACTAAAACCATTTGGTCACTGTTATAGCACAGAGAATTTGAAATGATCCTGACCTTTATGCATGAATATATTACAAGGTTCTTGCATTGAATATATTAATTTCCGTGAGCAAATCGTGCAATATCGGTCTTTAGATTTGTGTTGGTATTACAACTCGAGTGTCTTTGTGATAGTCCCCGCTTATGAAAACATACAACCAGGATTATATATATAGACAATATAATTATCAGCTATTAAATTATGCAAATAGAAGTTCGAGAGTCGTGTCAAATTCTCTGGACTATATCCCTAATAGATAGTTTGTTTTATTAAAGATTTAGCTTTTAGCATTTAGCATTTTAGCTTTTATCACCTGACAAAAATTGCAAAGTACCATTAGCAAGTGGACAATTTTGAGTAACTGGAATTTGAACAAATTAGTTCTAGCTTGAATCACTGAATAAATGGATAGTGTGGCTCCCTAAGGTATAAAACTTAATTATTATTTCATTAATTTACACACCACAATATTAAATAACACAATTTCAGAAAAAGCCATAACAAATAGCACTTAACTGGATGCTTTAACAAAGCACTTGTTTAAAATTAACATTCCAATTTCATTATGTCATTCCAACACAGCCCAATCACAACAATATTGGTATCTAAAATGAGTTATTAGCATTTAGGCCTAAGTTCTTTTGATTTTTCGTTACTCGGACCCTCCGGTCCTATTTTTTGGCATTTTCAACAAAAAAAAAATTGAAAATCTAAAATTGTAAACCTTTTTTTTATATCAAATATTTTGATGGTTATGTTACTATACACCTTGTTTCATTATGTATATAAATATTTTACTAATGATAAGTTGGTAAAGTGCTCTCATTTACCACTGTGCCATACAGTGTAGCAATACCACTTGGTTTTTGACTACAGTTCCAAGTAGAAATTTGTAAACATTGGAAGACAAATGTAGCCATAAGTATTTTATTTCTTCATCGATTTCTGTGAAATCTACGCCACGCTGAGGGGAACATTATTTGCTTTCCATGAAATATAAAATCTTTTTCAGCGGATGTGCAGTTTTGTTCATTACCTTGTGAAACTGTGGAATGTGTAGGTTTCACAGGGTAATGGAAAACTCGGTAAAGCTGCTGAAAAAGATCTTATATTTCATGGAAAGCAAATAATTCCCCCCCTAGCGTGGCGTATATTTAATAGAAATCGATGAAGAAATAAAATACTTAGGGCTATTTTATTTTCCAATGTTTACAAATTTCTTCTTGTAACTGTAGCCAAAAGTCACGTGGTATTGCTACACTGCCATAGGTATCATTGAAAAAATATCTGACTGAAAGTTATTTCTAAATAAAATGTACATGTAATTAAATTTTTGTAGATTTTTAAATTTCTTTATCAATGATACAGTACATGTGCACTGTATTTGTTATAGGATACATTTGCTGTTAGAACTATCAAAGTTACTTTCAATAATGGACCGTCTTGACTACAATCCACCATCAACTACATTTTGGGAGTTTTTATTTTTATTTTTTCCCTCCTCCTGTGGACTTTTTTTTCAAAAATGTCCGAGTAACAAAAAATTAAAAAACTCTGGCCTTATTTAAATTAGGCCAAAACAAATGAATATTATTGCGCTAACCTATTGAAAACAATTGAGTGGGTAGAAAAACATTTTATTGCTTTAAATTATAGTCCAGAGAATTTGACACGACTCTCGAACTTCTATTAGCATAATTTCACAGCTGATTTATTGTCTTTATTTATAATCCCGGTGTAGCAGTCAGTTTTTTCCCCCCTCTATTTTTTCCCCGGGGAAATAATTGACTAGTCAGTTTCTTCCCCGGGGAAAAAATTGACTAGTCAGCTTTTTCCCCGGGGAAAAAATTGACTAGTTATTTTTTTCCCCGGGGAAAAAACTGACTAGTCAATTTTTTCCCCCCTTAGTCCTTTTTTTCCCCCCTATGAAATTGTTCTTTTTAATGAAGAATAATTGATTTATTAGAGGGGGGAAGAAATTGACTAGTCAGTTCTTTCCCCCAGACTTGTTTTTTACTGATTGGAAGGAAGAAAAATTGACTTGTCCATTCTATCCCTGTTTTGTTTATGGCTAATATGAGGTTAAATTATTGGTACTTGTCCATTCGTTCACCCCTAGTTAATGAATTATGGGAGGGGTAAAGAAATTGACTAGTCTGTTCTTTCCCCCCAACGACTTTCTTCGGCATTTTCTTCCACCACAGATGAGTCATAAACAAGTTGAATGGGGGAAAAGAAAGGACTAGTAAGTTCCTTCCCCCCCCCCTCTGTTTGGACGTTTACTAGAAGGGTAGGGAAAGAAAGCACTAGTCAGTTCCCCCCCCTCTGTTCAGCCATTTACAAGTATGATGGGGGAAAGAAAAGACTAGTCAGTTTCTTCCCCCCTCTGTTCAGAAGTTTACAAGTATAAGGGGGGAAAGAATGGACTAGTCAGTTTCTTCCCCCCTCTGTTCAGACATTTACAAGTATGATAGGGGAAAGAATGGACTAGTCAGTTTCTTCCCCCCTCTGTTCAGACATTTACAAGTATGATGGGGGAAAGAACTGACTAGTCAGTTTCTTCCCCCCTCTGTTCAGTCATTTACAAGTATGATGGGGAAAGAACTGACTATTCAGTTTCTTCCCCCTCTGTTCAGAAGTTTACAAGTATGAGGGGGGAAAGAATGGACTAGTCAGTTTCTTCCCCCTCTGTTCAGAAGTTTACAAGTATGAGGGGGGAAAGAATAGACTAGTCAGTTTCTTCCCCCTCTGTTCAGAAGTTTACAAGTATGAGGGGGGAAAGAATGGACTAGTCAGTTTCTTCCCCCCTCTGTTCAGACATTTACAAGTATGATGGGGGAAAGAACTGACTAGTCAGTTTCTTCCCCCCCCTCTGTTCAGACATTTACAAGTATGATGGGGGAAAGAATGGACTAGTCAGTTTCTTCCCCCTTCTGTTCAGACATTTACAAGTATGATGGGGGAAAGAACTGACTAGTCAGTTTCTTTCCCCCTCTGTTCAGTCATTTACAAGTATGACGGGGAAAGAATAGACTAGTCAGTTTCTTCCCCCTCTGTTCAGAAGTTTACAAGTATAAGGGGGGAAAGAATGGACTAGTCAGTTTCTTCCCCCCTCTGTTCAGACATTTACAAGTATGATAGGGGAAAGAATGGACTAGTCAGTTTCTTCCCCCCTCAGTTCAGACATTTAAAAGTATGATGGGGGTCATAAACAAGTTGGTGGGGGGAAAGAACTGACTAGTCAATTTCTTCTCACCTCTGTTCAGACATTTACAAGTACGATGGGGGAAAGAATGGACTAGTCAGTTTCTTCCCCCTCTGTTCAGACATTTACAAGTATGATGGGGGAAAGAACTGACTAGTCAGTTTCTCCCCCTCCCCCTCTGTACAGCCGTTTACAAGTATGATGGGGAAAGAATGGACTAGTCAGTTTCTCCCCCCCTCAGTTCAGACATTTACAAGTATGATGGGGGAAAGAACTGACTAGTCAGTTTCTTCCCCCCTCTGTTCAGACATTTACAAGTATGATGGGGGAAATAATGGACTAGTCAGTTTCTTCCCCCTCTGTTCAGAAGTTTACAAGTATGAGGGGGAAAAGAGCGGACTAGTCAGTTTCTTCCCCCCTCTGTTCAGACGTTTACAATAATAATAATTAAATATTAGAGAGAAGAATCTAGGAGATATAAATCAGGGTGGGGAAAGAAAGGTCGTGTGTGTTTTCATAAGCGGGGACTATCACAAAGACGCTTGTGGTGTAATACAGTAAACTCCCTCAAAACCAGACCCTGTTCGGACCGGACCAAAAGTTCGGTTTTCTGGAAGATGTGTATAATGTACACTTTGATATATTTTCATAGGGACACTGAAATAGATACATGGGAACTATGTTATGTGGCATTGTTTCAATTTTGCAATATGAGTTGTTGACGTTGTAAATGTAAAATCAGCTTAGGAATTATTTAATCACATTTCTAATGTTCATGATTGTTTGAATTACTCAATTTTTCATTGATCAATCATCATTTCAAAATTTTCAATGACATAGACTGTGCAAGTCTACAAACCCCGATATACAATTCTGAAATATGATCTTGTGCAGTGTATGTTGTAATGAAAGCTGTAGTTGATATGTTAAGCTCTTTTTTATTTAAATAAAGTTTGTTATAATACCGACCTGACAACTACAAAGTTTAAAACGAAAAGATCCTTGTTCTATTATGTCCATATTAAGCAATTATTTAACATCATCGATGGTACATGGCAAATTTTCACTATTTTTTTGTTCAACTAGTATTTCTCATGCCTGTTGTTGTTGTTATTGTTCATGTACTTCCCTCCAGTAGTTCAAAGACCTAAAGTTATTTTTAGGTCTTTGAGTAGTTGTTGGAGCACTCCATCCACCAAATGTAGAGGATGAATATTTAATTTTCTTCACAATTAACACATTCTGTACAAACAATCAAATGACTAACGACATGTGACACCTTTAAAATAGTGAACAATAGAAATCAAAACTTGTTGATAACACCTTTTATAATGAATCTATCTTTTAATTAACAATGCAAAATGTGACACATGTCACTTTCATTATTTTAAATGTACATGTCCAGTATTTCGAAGGTAATTTTAGTTGAATATTTTGTTAGCGGACCCAAAATGCCGTCCGGTATCCGGAATTCTGGGAGTCTGGTATTGCGGAAGCTTTTTTAAGAAGAAAATTTTGGACCTAAAAAATCGTCCGCTTTTTTGAGGATTCCGGTTTTCAGGGAGTCCTGTTTTCAGGGAGTTTAATGTACCAACATAAACCTAAAGGACCGATTGTGCACGATTTGCTCACAGAAATTTATATATTCATCGCAAGAACCCTGTAATATATTCATGCATAAAGGTCAGGATCGTGTCAAATTCTCTATGCTATAACATGCCATTAAATGTTTTAGGCTAGGAGAAAAGAAAAAAAGGGTAGGTACGTGGGACGTTCAAAAATAAACAATAAACTATTGTCACAAAACCCGCATGGTTAAACGAAATAAATTGAACTATATACCATCGGAAATCGGAATCCTTTATCTACATACTGTAAAGATATGAACTAAAACAAAAACGCGGTCCGAGAGTTACAGGTGACTAAACAAGGTCACTAACGTTGAACCGGCGCACAAAATGACGTGGCGCTATTTTACTTGGCGTAAGTGTTTCGCATAGGGCTGTGAAATATGAAGATTATAGTGATAAGTGTGATGAATACTTTCCAGTACCACACTGAACCGCACAAGTAATGCGTTGGTGAGAATCGCATGTATTCTTTCTGGATCTTACATTGCATATCCTAACGAGAATCCGTACCATGAAACGTAGGTATTTTGAAAAAATCTTGGTAACTGACGTCACAAACGCTCTTAAGATTTCCTATTACTTCCCTGTCTTTCAAAGCTGAACAATTAACTCTAACGCATTTGTGCCATTCTAAAACTGATAAGCGACTTGCAGAACTGTTTCCAAAATGTAGTTACTATAATTTCAATCGATTCAGAGGACATAATCATCTTGCTGTTGACAGAACTTTTTGTTTGTCCGTTTTTCCTTACGTTCTGGTGACATCACGTTTGCGTCACAAATTTGTCACATTTGGAGTTCAACTTTTGTTTATTTTAGTACCGAACGTCCAAATGTCGTCATTTTTGCAGACATCGTCCAGCATGTATCATGTAATGATACGGTGAAGTTTGAAAACGAACGATATGATAGTATTAAAGATACACCCCCATTACGAAATCACCATTTATTGTAATTGTTGGGCTGCGCCGGGTGCATGTTACCATGGATTCAAAATGGACTATTATGAGAGGGCGTGATAGTGTAACTATATCAATCAGATATTGAATTTTTGCAATTGAATTCTGATTCCATATTATGTAATAATATTTGTATAATATTGAAAACTGTAGCTGTGAGGGCCCCAGTCCTGTTTATTTTTGAACGTCCCACGTATAGTGTTACCAGTTCCACACTATTATTTTGTATTGGCCTTACGTTGATATTAATGAGGAAAAATTGAAATGCAGACTTCTTCTTGCAACGCAGAACAAACTCAATTAAATCAGGGTCAATATTGATATTTTGTTCGCAAACAAACAACGTATTAATTACTACACATGTTTAATAACAAACTGAAATACGTCGATATAGCCAACATTATGTAAAATAGTTGAAAATCCAGACCTGCTTGAGCTCTCGTAATACATCAGCAAGTATCAATATGAAATATTAATGCTAACTAAATATAATGACAGCAGTTATATTTCTCCGGGGATTCCAAGTAATCCAGGTCTAGTAGTTGATTATAAGTGCCATGTTGGTGTGTGATTTGTCTGTCTATATGATACTAGCGCCAGTCATGCATATTGTATAGTATTCCAGTCGATGTACCATTGGCTTATAGCCTCATATTACAGTATACCAATATTTTTATAACCATGAAACAGCTAATATATTTATATTTATCTGTACGCTCTAAGGCCAGAGTTCTTTTATTTTTCGTTACTCGGACCCTCCTGCCCAATTTTTTGGCATTTTCAAAAAAAATTAAATTGAAAAACTGGAAAAAAAACAAAATTGCATATAATGTTTTAATGATAAATGGACCAGCCTTGTGTTATTATTTCATTATTTTGTTAATAATATTATTATATTAGTGTTTCACTGCAGTGTACTATAGATAAACCACAATCGTTCGGGCGTAACTGTACTTTTAATAATGAAATAATCCAGGTAAAAGGGGTGTATTCGGAAAAGAAATATATTATTTGAAATTGTAGCTTACATCGTCCTCCATGGCGCAGTAGGCTAAGCTACTGCTTATGAAACTAAATAGATTTTTTGTCTGGGTTCGAATCCCATCCATTTTGAATTATATTGAGTTATATTTCTCCGGGGATTCCAAGTAATCCAGGTCTAGTAGTTGATTATAAGTGCCATGTTGGTGTGTGATTTGTCTGTCTATATGATACTAGCGCCAGTCATGCATATTGTATAGTATTCCAGTCGAGGTACCATTGGCTTATAGCCTCATATTACAGTATACCTATTTTTATTTTTTCCCTCCTCCTGTGGCCTTGTTTTCCGAAAAATGTCTGAGTAACAAAAAATTAAAAAACTCTGGCCTAATTGATATGAGTTATTATTGGACAGTTGTATGTTTGTTTATTCCGGTTAAACAGGGTTTCTCAACAATTTGTCAGTTATATACATGTATATGTCTGCAATTTTACCTAATCAGTTATCCTGGTCTGAATCCTAACCAGTACATGTACTTCGTACATACCCTTCCACAAGAAACCAGCAACCTCTTTGCATGCATGCAGAATATCTTGGTGTACAACTGTCAAGTTACCTCTCTCAAGTGACACACCTCTAACTATCGTGTTTACTGATTGGTAGATAGTTACACACCTTTAAATATAGCAATTACTGGTTGGTGGATAGTGACACACCTCTAAATATAGCGTTTACTGATTGGTCGATAGTGACAGTTTACTGATTGGTCGATAGTGACACACCTCTAAAATTAGCGCTTACTGATTGGTTTAAAGTGACACACCTCTAAATATAGCATTTACTGATTGGTCGACAGTGACAGTTTACTGATTGGTCTATAGTGACACACCTCTAAAATTAGCGTTAACTGGTTGGTTTATAGTGACACACCTCTAAATATAGCGTTTACTGATTGGTCGATAGTAACATACCTCTTAATATAGCGTTTACTAGTTAGTAGATAGTGACATACCTCTTAATATAGCGTTTACTGGTGGGTAGATAGTGACACACCTTTTAATATAGCGTTTACTGGTGGGTAGATAGTGACATACCTGTTAATATAGCGTTTACTGGTGGGTAGATAGTGACACACCTCTTAATATAGCGTTTACTGGTTTGTTGATAGTGACATACCTCTTGATATAGCGTTTACTGGTTTGTCGATAGTGACACACCTCTTAATATAGCGTTTACTGGTTGGTAGATAGTGACATACCTGTTAATATAGCGTTTACTGGTGGGTAGATAGTGACACACCTCTTAATATAGCGTTTACTGGTTTGTCGATAGTGACACACCTCTTAATATAGCGTTTACTGGTTTGTCGATAGTGACACACCTCTTAATATAGCGTTTACTGGTTGGTAGATAGTGACATACCTGTTAATATAGCGTTTACTGGTTTGTCGATAGTGACACACCTCTTAATATAGCGTTTACTGGTTTGTCGATAGTGACACACCTCTTAATATAGCGTTTACTGGTTTGTCGATAGTGACACACCTCTTAATATAGTGTTTACTGGTTTGTCGATAGTGACACACCTCTTAATATAGCGTTTACTGGTTTGTCGATAGTGACACACCTCTTAATATAGCGTTTACTGGTTTGTCGATAGTGACACACCTCTTAATATAGCGTTTACTTGTTTGTCGATAGTGACACACCTCTTAATATAGCGTTTACTGGTTGGTCGATAGTGACACACCTCTTAATATAGCGTTTACTGGTTTGTCGATAGTGACACACCTCTTAATATAGCGTTTACTGGTTTGTCGATAGTGACACACCTCTTAATATAGTGTTTACTGGTTTGTCGATAGTGACACACCTCTTAATATAGCGTTTACTGGTTTGTCGATAGTGACACACCTCTTAATATAGCGTTTACTGGTTTGTCGATAGTGACACACCTCTTAATATAGCGTTTACTGGTTTGTCGATAGTGACACACCTCTTAATATAGCGTTTACTGGTTTGTCGATAGTGACACACCTCTTAATATAGCGTTTACTGGTTGGTCCATAGTGACACACCTCTTAATATAGCGTTTACTGGATTGTCGATAGTGACACACCTCTTAATATAGCGTTTACTGGTTTGTCGATAGTGACACACCTCTTAATATAGCGTTTACTGGTTTGTCGATAGTGACACACCTCTTAATATAGCGTTTACTGGTTTGTCGATAGTGACACACCTCTTAATATAGCGTTTACTGGTTTGTCGATAGTGACACACCTCTTAATACAGCGTTTACTGGTTTGTCGATAGTGACACACCTCTTAATATAGCGTTTACTGGTTTGTCGATAGTGACACACCTCTTAATATAGCATTTACTGATTGGTCAATAGAGACACACCTCTTAATATAGCGTTTACTGATTGGTCGATAGTGACACACCTCCAGTCATTGGTATATCAAATACGGCTGCTTAAAACAGGTGGTTGTTTTATACATCAATTTGGAAGTAGTAATGGTATTAGCTGAATACAATAGGTGGTTGCTTAATACAGGTGACCAGTAAGACATGTTTGACTGAATTCATGTTTGAATGGTCAAATGGGAGGTATGGTTGAAGTGGGTCAAGAAAGTTGTGTAGTTATCTAGAGTCAAGATAGTTATGTGGTTATCATTCGTCAAAATAGTGATGTGGTTATCTAGTGTCAAGAGAGTGGTGTGGTTATCATGGGTCAAGATAGTGATGTGGTTATCTAGTGTCAAGAGAGTGGTGTGGTTATCATGGGTCAAGATAGTGATGTGGTTATCTAGTGTCAAGAGAGTGGTGTGGTTATCATGGGTCAAGATAGTGATGTGGTTATCTAGTGTCAAGAGAGTGGTGTGGTTATCATGGGTCAAGATAGTGATGTGGTTATCTAGTATCAAGAGAGTGGTGTGGTTATCATGGGTCAAGATAGTGATGTGGTTATCTAGTGTCAAGAGAGTGGTGTGGTTATCATGGGTCAAGATAGTGATGTGGTTATCTAGTGTCAAGAGAGTGGTGTGGTTATCATGGGTCAAGATAGTGATGTGGTTATCTAGTGTCAAGAGAGTGGTGTGGTTATCATGGGTCAAGATAGTGATGTGGTTATCTAGTGTCAAGAGAGTGGTGTGGTTATCATGGGTCAAGATAGTGATGTGGTTATCTAGTGTCAAGAGAGTGGTGTGGTTATCATGGGTCAAGATATTTATGACTTGGTGAGGAACTCACTTCTTAAGAAATAGCAAAAATATAAAAATTACGAATAACACTTGACAAACAGTAATCTTGAAATCTATTCTGGCCTTTGTTGGATTGTAGCGGGGAAGGTTTTGGCGGTTACTGCACTTCATAGACACTGGCTATAATAACATTTACCATTCAGTCTCGATATATGGAAATGAAATTGGCAAACGACAGTCGATCAATATGTAAATATGATAAGTATTTTCTGTATATATTGCTGATGGTTAACGAGTTGAACGTTCATGAAATATACCCTGATGATAGTTATATTGATTTATATACATTTAATGAAGTAGACACCAAATAAATGTTAACTCGTCAATTTCTTTGAACATAAAATGTTAACCTGTCAATTTCTTTAATAAATAATTACCTATTTGTTGTCCTCCGAACAACCAATAAATATTTTCAATTTTTTTATTATTATTTATCTATGATACTGCAGTTACATCTGTATGTGACATGACTCCCATGGTATAGTACGGAGAAATTAACCCGATCCTGACCTTTATGCATGAATATATTACTAGGTTTTTGCGTCAAATATATAAATTTTGCCGAGCAAATAGAGCAATATTGGTCCTACTACACAACAAGCATCTTCGTCTTACTCCCCGCCAAATTGAGATCATACAACTGGAGTTATAAATATTGACAATATATCAACTGTTGAATTATGCTAATAGAAAATCGAGGATCACATCAAATGCTTTGTACTATACATTGTTAGAATATTTATTGATTTACTGTACCCATTACTTTGATACTTGGCAAATTTTCTCAGCGATAGATTGAAATTACAATGTTAAAAGACAAAAGTCCTATTATTTCTGGATCACCCATTGTATACACAAGACAAATGCTTATGATAGTAGCATCTGAGAGTGCACAGGGACATAAGTTATACAAAAACCCAACTCAGTTAATAACATTCTATAATAAATATGTGAGTTACTCAATACGTCTAAGGAAATAGATATTTTATAGGCCTTTTCAACTAGGCTGCGTTTTGGAGCCGGTTTAGTCTGGTTCTGTGACTTCCCAATACTGTAATATTTGGGTCGGGAACAAGACTATAATCTGCTTCACGAAACAACCTAGTAATAAAAGCCTATTGTAATGTAAAGTATGTTTCTATTATATATATTACTGTGGACACACCACATGGTATAGTCCAGTTAGGATATTGTGACAGTGACGTTGCAGTTTATGTGTATGCAAAAAATCACAACTATTGTCTAAACAGGTAGAGCGAAGTCTAGTATGTTAGTTTAGCATTGAAATTATAGTTGTTTGTACAGTTAAATAAGCCTTTATAATTTGTTTTACACCGTTATAGGAGACTCGTCTGCTGCGTCACTGGATTTTTATCCTGACTGGACTATATGTGAGGTAATTTTTGGCTAAGAAGGCAAGAAGAAATCTTCCAACAAAAAGTTAAAAACAACAGTAAGTATTTTATACTTCGACTGATTTTAACGAGACATCTTCGACACTCAAGCCGAGAATGAGCACTATCCATGCCACTGAATAGTTTTGTGCAAAAAGTCACAGCTTTTGCCCGAAACCGACTATATGAAATATAAGATATTTTTTCAGCTGCTTGGCAGTTTTTCCAGCACCCTGTGAAATCTGTATGCGATCAGACTACAGTTTCAAGCGTCTTCTTTTCAAGATTTAACAGGGTGCTGGACAAAACAACACAGCTGCTGCTGAAAAGCAAATGATTTTCCCCTAAGCGTGGCATATATTTCATAGAAATCGATGAAGAAATAAAATACTTATGTCTATTTTTGTTTTTGAAGCGAAGCAAATTTTCTTCTTGGGCCTGTAGCCGAAAGTCACGTAGTATTGTCACACTGATAGTAGAAACATTGCAATAGAAATCTGAGCGCTTGTTCTACGCTATTAACATACTAACACCCCACACTCTTTTTAAGAACTTTTGGATAAAAAATACCCCCCTCCATTTTTATAGAAAATTGGATAAAAACATTCAACAATTACCCACTCCCTTTTTTTCTTAGAAAATTTTGAATAAAAACATAAGAGAATCAAACACTCCCTTTTAAAGAAAACCATTAGATTGTTCAGGCCTTTCTGTAACCAAGGTTGCGATCAATGATGATGGTAATTGTTCAGGCGGTCATTATCAGCAAAAAGTCTCTTTGCAGTTCCATTATACCACTTCTTTTCTAAAAACAGCAGGTCAACGATTACCATAAGAGGATAAATATTACAACAAAGTCAAAAGACTGCCAGGAAAAATAATGCCATTGTGAGAGTTCATCGGATTTGCTAGAATAAAGAATGTTAAGGAAAAATGATTCTTGAAGGGCATGTGTTGGGTAATGTTATTTCTTTGTTGCCTTTTCATCCACAGCATCTGTGATTTTTTTTTTCATGTGTCCTTTTTAGCTTTACTATTTGAAGAATAAGGGAGCTATTGCAGTCACCGAGCGTCGGCACTGGCATCGGCCTAATGCTTACTTATGTTAAAGTTTAGGTACCGGTGTCCTTTGACATATTGCTTTGATACTTTGCATACTTGTTCTCCATCATTACCCCACCCATACGCAGGAGCAGGAAACTCTATCAAGCATTTCGTTAAAATTATGCCCCTTTTTCAACTTTGTGCAAAAGTTGAAGTTTAGGTACAAGTTTTTTAACCCCTAATATCTTCAAAGTGCACGGACATATTGCTTTGATACTTTACATATTTGTTCACCATCATGACCCCAACCCCTACACAGGGGTAGGTAACTCTATCAAGTTGATACTTTACATATTTGTTCACCATCATGACCCCAACCCCTACACAGGGGTAGGTAACTCTATCAAGCATTTTGTTGAAATCATGCCCCCTTTTGGACTTAGAAATGCAAATGTTAAAGTTTAGGTACAGGTTTTTTTACCTCTAATATCTTCAAATAGCATTGATAATTGCTTTGATACTTTGCATATTTGTTCACTATCATGACGCCAAGACTTACACAGCGGTAGGTAACTCTGCCAAGCATTTTGTTCAAATTATCTTCCCTTTTCAATCTCTATATAGAAGAAGGTTATACAGCAGCTATGAAGCATTTTGTTTCTAATATATAATGATTATACTATCCTAGCATGGCGCTGCGAATAGTGGAGCGCGCTGTTCGTGGACAGCTCTTGTTGTGTATGCGATGTTTTGTGTTTTCTGTGCTCGGCTGTTTAAGTTGAGTGCTGCCTTCCATATCAAAGCAAAAATAAATATTGTCATTGTAATTGCCTTCCATATCCAATTATCTATTAATCTTCCTCCAGTATTAATTGACAAGTGCATGTACTTACCTGGATAATGGTGTTGAACAATTGACTGATGCCATTTTCTATACTCGTGGAGTCCGCTTGCTCCGTTAGCGCAATGACGACCTTCATATAGTTGCCAAGTCCTTCCACCAATGACGACACACATTCTGGGTTACCGGAGAGTTTGATCAAGGCCTTGAGGGATTTTTCTGTCTCCTCAATGGAAGAGCGATCTGTAAAAAAACAGACATAGGTATTACAAGAAAATGAATCACAAACAAACAATGGAGTGGACACAGTCTTCCTTTATCCACCAGGCTATTTTGTCTATATGCTCTATGTAGAAGTGATCATGCGTTCTCTTGATGGAGACCTTTTGCAAATCCCAATATACAGCAATATCATGGTGGATTATATAGACGGGAGTTATTAATTTGCTTGAATAAATGCTCCTAGGAGTTAGAGGAATGTGATATAGTAAGTAAACACAGTCATCTATCTATCTGCCAAGTAATAAATATCTTATCAATATTCCCCAGCTGGCTGTGGCCGCACCGGTTGATGACTTATTGACCTTCACATGGCCACATTGGAACTAACCTTGGATATATTGGCATTTTTATTCCGCAGAGTCTGAAACCAAACCATGTTCTAACCTTTTACTTCTCAGTGTCTCAATCCAAACCATGTCCTAACCTTTTACTTCTCAGTGTCTCAATCCAAACAATGTTCTAACCTTTTACTTCTCAGTGTCTCAATCCAGACAATGTCCTAACCTTTTACTTCTCAGTGTCTCAATCCAAACCATGTCCTAACCTTTTACTTCTCAGTGTCTCAATCCAAACAATGTCCTAACCTTCTACTTCTCAGTGTCTCAATCCAAACAATGCCCTAACCTTTTACTTCTCAGTGTCTCAATCCAAACAATGTCCTAACCTTTTACTTCTCAGTGTCTCAATCCAAACAATGTCCTAACCTTTTACTTCTCAGTGTCTCAATCCAAACAATGTCCTAACCTTTTACTTCTCAGTGTCTCAATCCAAACAATGTCCTAACCTTTTATATACCAGAGTCTGGTCTGCCGTTATCTGCGCATGCCTAGTTTCTCCAGGTGCTACAACCCATATTTGAATTTGGGTAGTTTTAAGATGGGGAAGATGAAACAAGAATAAAAGCGATAGCAATGGTTTGACCATTATAGGTTTAAACCAATGACGGTTTTTGCAGTCGGTAGTTGAACCATGGTGTCTAAATAATGTATAGGGCCAAAACCCAGCCTTTAACAGTTAGTCCACCCCCTGCAATAGGAGCATAGGGCCCTTAACACAGCTAGTACTACTGTAGTTCACTTATTTTTATCATGTTGATCGATTTATACACCTGGGTACTGTTTTATCAAAGCACTTACGGAAATCGTAAACTTACGCTCAAATTTTAATTCTTCCTAATTCTTCAAGACCTAAACATAGGAGAACATTATTTTTTGTAGGGGTTCTTTGGTTGAATAATAATTTATATTGAACAACCCTTAGCCACAATTTGTAGCTGTGAAATAATTATAAAGAATTTAAATTTGATCGTAAGTTTACGATTTCCGTAAGTACCCTGGGGTACTGTTTTATCAAAGCACTTGCAAAAATCTTAATCTTACTTCTTGATATTACTTTAAGAAATTTTTACAAATAGTAGTAATTCATTAAATGGAACATTATTAATATTGCACATCCCTTTATAACAATTTAAGGTATGTGAGAAACCATACTATTATTGCCCTGACATTTACTGGTAGGCCTTACCATTTTAGATACAAACACGTACTATGGGTGGTTATCTTTTGTTGGGCGAAAAATAAGTTTCATTATTTTGGTTAACGAAATTTTTTTTATAATTTTGTTGCCTGAATTAAAGAATGGAAAAATTATGAGAGGCTCTTTTGAGGTCCCTAAGATCATTCAGACAATGGCAGGTGAACGATTAGGACCTTGTTTCGGCCCTCTTGTATTTTTCCACTCCCTACACTAGATAAAAAACGAAACCAAAAATAAATTTTGGCCTTAGAGATTTCTATGCAGATTACAAATTCTTGACTAGACAGTAGACAATATGATCAAAGTTACAATTTTCCCCTGAATAAAGTAATTCAATACATGGTTTTGAACACTGGTCATTATATACTGAGAATCGGTCTATAACCACCATTATGCCGGCTCACATAGCAATAATTGTCACAATGATAAATCTAATCATCATACTAGTAATAATGCTCATTCAATTCTTGTGCTGACGAATTTACTCCCATAATGAGACCATAGCACTAGTAGTTACCATAGCAACGTTTCCCACCAAATACATAAGAGTAAACGCCTGTCAATTGTATGGTATTTTGTTCACGCGGCAAAATTTAATTTCCTGCTAACTGAACAAGCAATAGAGGTCCACTAAACAAACAGGAAGGCGAATCAGGCACTCATATAGGGCATTCAGAATTATTGGGGAGAATCTTCCGACAAATTTACATAACAATTTCATTAAGTTTTGCTTAAGGCACAGAATTCCTTGCACGATAATCCGCAAGTGAAGGTGGACAAAATAACGCACAATTTCCTAAATAGGACGAAAACTACAGCTGTAAAGGTGGACAAAATATGGCACAATATCCCAGATAGGACGAAAACTATGACTGTGCCAGGTGGACAAAATATGGCACAATTTCCCAGATAGGACGAAAACTATGACTGTGCCAGGTGGACAAAATATGGCACAATATCCCAGATAGGACGAAAACTATGGCTGTGCCGGGTGGACAAAATATGGCACAGTGTCTCAGATAGGACGAAAACTATGACTGTGCCAGGTGGACAAAATATGGCACAATTTCCCAGATAGGACGAAAACTATGACTGTGCCAGGTGGACAAAATATGGCACAATATCCCAGATAGGACGAAAACTATGGCTGTGCCGGGTGGACAAAATATGCCACAGTTTCTCAGATAGGACGAAAACTACGGCTGTGAAGGTGGAAAAAATATTGCACAGTTTCTCAGATAGGACGAAAACTACATTAAGTAATTATACTTGTACTGTGTACCTATGAGGGTTGACCAGTCGCCCTCCAATGTCATGATCGCGTCGCCTTTCAAACACAAAATGTTTAATACGGAAAGGAGACCTTGTTGACGTCTGACTGCACTTTAAATTAGATTTTAAATGATCATAGTTACGAGAGTAAAGTCTATTATGTTGTTGCCTCCATATTTGTCTCATTCTTGTACACGCTTGTTACAAATATATTTTTTAAAATGCTGAGCATAGCCTTTATTTACTAGTCAGCTTGCTTCTGAAATATGTCAGTCATATGAGTGCCTCCACCCGTATTTGAACCCGGGTCGCCAGATAAGATGACAAGCGCTCTAACCACTGAGACGGAGGCACACTTGTTACAAATATGCATATAAAAAAAATAAAACCACCAAACTTTTAACATATATTTATATTAAAGTATATTTAATTATTTTACAACGTTTCGCCAGGAAGGCTTCTTCAGGTATAAAATAACTAAAAAATTTAAAATGGTATGTGTTAATTTTGTTGAATAAAGATTTTGTTATTATCATTATTGTTATACAATGTATTATATTAACATGACCCTCTCTGCATTACTTCCAGTGTAGCAATACCATGTGACTTTTGACTACAGTTACAAGAAGAAATTTGTAAACATTGGAAAATAAAATAGCCATAAATATTTCATTTCTTCATCGATTTCTATGAAATATACGCCACGCTAAGGGGGCAATTATTTGCTTTCCATGAAATATAAAATCTTTTTCAGCGGCTGTGCCGTTTTGTCCATTACCTTGTGAAACAGTGAAACGTGTAGGTTTCACAGGGAAATGGAAAAATCGGTAAAACTGCTGAAAAAGATATTATATTTCACGGAAAGCAAATACTTTTATGGAAATCGATGAAGAAATAAAGTATTTATGGCTATATTTGTGTTCCAATGTTTACAAATTTTTACTTGTAATTGTAGCCAAAAGCCACGTGGTATTGCTACCCTGACTTCACGAAGGATCTGTCTTACTCGTAGTTTACTGTACGCTATTGATTATTACGTAATCTTATTATCAGTATAATAGCTCTGCTTGCGGGGCATATATTGCAATATGCATAAATCAATTATTCAGTTAAAAGGAAAGTGTCCATTTCTTAGTTTTCGTGCGCTAAGGCCAGAGTTCTTTTATTTTTCGTTACTCGGACCCTCCTGCCCAATTTTTTGGCATTTTCAAAAAAAAAAAAAATTGAAAAACTGCATATGTTTTGATGATAAATAGACCAGCCTTGTATTATTATTTCATTATTTTGTTAATAATAAGTTTTATTATATTAGTGTTTCACTATTATAGTGTACTGGTCTTATGATAACTTGGCTGTTTTCTTGAAAACTAACACTGTTGTTAAGTGATGATTGCTTTAAATTGGACCGTCATTGACTATTTTACCACCAACAGCTTGTGAACGATATATTTTGGGTTTTTATTTTTTCCCTCCTCCTGTTGATTTTTTTTCTGAAAAATGTCCGAGTAACAAACAATTAAAAAACTCTGACCTTATGTTCTTGTTGAAAATAGCGTGAGACTGGAGTCTTAATTACAAAAATTCAAAATTCATGTCCATGACCGATTTTTCATGCATAATAACACTAGGAGAAAAAAACTAATGCCTGAAAATCAGGAGATTTGTGCTAAATTTCCATTCAATTATAATGAATGAATCATGTGCATTATGTAATTCTATTGCCTTTATGATGAGGGCCAGTGAGAAATTTGTAAAAAATATAAATTACGTGATTCGCATCGTGAGAAAAGGGCCATTTTAGAATTTCGCTTTTTCCCTCAAAGTGAATATTGGATCTCTCCACGTTTCAGAAATGTATTAAAATATAGTTTAAACATTTTTTATTACCCAAACAATGACATACAAATAGATCTATAAATACATATATATACATACATGGGTAAAAGGGTCGAGCCACAAGTTCTAAAACTTAGTTACGGCTCTCCCCTTAAAATATAGTTATATAGGATAGATTTATAGGAACATGCATTTTTGATTTTTGAAAAAAAAACACTGAGCCAAAGGAAAAGGTTCATTTATGGTTTAATTTGGCCCTGAGTTTTGTGAAAAAATAAAATGGCATGTTCCTATAAATCTGTCCTATATTTCTAATAACCTAACATTGTCATTAAAAAAATTAAGCATTACATATCCCAATTTCCCTCGTAACATGACGTTGAACCTTCCCAAAAACCACAATGGCATTCTTGCTATACTTGGTTATTTTGTACAAGTAATAACATTTGCAGAACACTAGTTATGTAAAGATATACAAGAGGGCCCACAGGGCCCTAGGTCGCTCACCTGTCGAACTTGACCTAGATTTTGTTGAGATGATCATTGTGTCTAAGTTTCATACAGATAAGGCTAATATTGTGACCTCTAGTGACTACAAAAGGTTTTTGTATGATTTCACCTAATGACCTAGTTTTTGATCTGGATGACCCAATATCAAACTTGACCTAGATTTTGTCGTGATGATCGTTGTGGCTTAAATTCATAAAGATCAGGCCAAAACTGTGACCTCTAGTGACTACACAAAGTTTTTCTATTATTTTCCCTTGTGACCTAGTTTTTGACCACGGATGACCCAATATCGAACTTGACCTAGGTTTTGGTAAAATGATCATTGTGACCGATTTTCATAAAGATTAGACCAAAATTGTGACCTCTAGTGACTACACAAGGTTTTTCTATGATTTGACCTTGTGACCTAGTTTTTGACTCCGGATGACCCAATATCGAACTTGACCTCGATTTTGTTGAGATGATCATTGTGACAAAGTTTCATAAAGATTAAGTCAAAATTGTGACCTGTAGTGACTACACAAGGTTTTTCTATGATTTGACCTTGTGACCTAGTTTTTGACCCTGGAGGACCCAATATCGAACTTGACCTAGGTTTTGTTTTGATGATCATTGTGACCAAGTTTCATAAATCTTAAGTCAAAATTGTGACCTGTAGTGACTACACAAGTTTTTTCTATGATTCGACCTTGTGACCTAGTTTTTGACCCCAGATGACCCAATGTCGAACTTGACCTAGATTTTGTTGGGATAATCATTGTGACCAAGTTTTTGACTACACAAGGTTTTTCTATGATTTGACCTTTTGACCTAGTTTTTGACCCCAGATGACCCAATATTGAACTTGATCTAGATTTTGTTGAGATGATTATTGTGACCAAGTTTCATAAAGATTAAGTCATAATTGTGACCTGTAGTGACTACACAAGGTTTTTCTATGATTTAACCTTGTGACCTAGTTTTTGACCCCGAATGACCCAATATCGAACTTGACCTAGATTTTGTTTTGATAATCATTGTGACCAAGTTTCATAAAGATTAAGTCAAAATTGTGACCTGTAGTGACTACACAAGTTTTTTCTATGATTTGACCTTGTGACCTAGTTTTTGACCCCAGATGACCCAATATCGAACTTGACCTAGATTTTGTTGGGATAATCATTGTGACCAAGTTTTATAAAGATTAAGTCAAAAGTGTGACCTGTAGTGACTACACAAGGTTTTTCTATGATTTGACCTTGTGACCTAGTTTTTGACCCCGAATGACCCAATATCAAACTTGACCTAGGTTTTGTTTTGATGATCATTGTGACCAAGTTTCATAAATCTTAAGTCAAAATTGTGACCTGTAGTGACTACACAAGTTTTTTCTATGATTCGACCTTGTGACCTAGTTTTTGACCCCAGATGACCCAATATCGAACTTGACCTAGATTTTGTTGGGATTATCATTGTGACCAAGTTTTATAAAGATTAAGTCAAAATTGTGACCTGTAGTGACTACACAAGGTTTTTCTATGATTTGACCTTGTGACCTAGTTTTTGACCCCATATGACCCAATATCGAACTTGACCCAGATTTTGTTGAGATGATCATTGTGACCAAGTTTCATAAAGATTAAGTCAAAATTGTGACCTCTAGTGACTACACAAGGTTTTTCTATGATTTGACTTAGTGACCTAGTTTTTGACCCCAGATGACCCAATATCGAACTTGGCCTAGATTTTGTTTAGATGATCATTGTGACCAAGTTTCATGAAGATTAGGTTAAAATTGTGACCTCTAGTGTCTACACAAGCCAATTGTTGACGGACGGACGGACGGACGACGGACGGACGACGGACGACGGACGAAGAGTGATCACAAAAGCTCACTCTGTCACTTTGCGACAGGTGAGCTAAAAAGTGTAGTATCAAGGTTTTTTGGAAGGTTACGTCATTAATAGTCGAGAAAATGGCAAAAAATGACATAATTTATTCTTCACAGTTTTGTCAACAGATTTCAAGGGACATTGGAATATGTATGCACATTTTTACGCAGACAATGTTAGGGGAGGGACATTTTCAACACTCTTTTTAAATGTCAGTTCCCTTCACTAACAGCATTGTTTTTTATAAATTATTGTAAACTAAAAACTTGATTGAACAGATATATACAACTCAAAATGTGATGAGGGTCAACAAAAAACTATGGCCTTACCTCCACTGTCTGCCGCGCAACTGTTTCTATGCTTGGATTTCTCCCCCCTTCGGAGTGACATTCCGCTGCCTACACTCTTCCCGCTGCTAATGCTTCTATCACCTCCACTGATGAGACTACGCCCAATACTGACCTCACTTCCACTACTCCTATCATTATACAGTACAGGCACTTGCTGAAAATATACAATATTTAATTAATTAATTAATTTATTCATTTACAATGTATTTGTTTGATAATTAATTACATTGTTTAGGTCATTTTTTGAAACATAAATTATGCTCTTATTTGTAATAACAATGCACCTCACAGCTCATTATTGATGGTATACATCGCCTTATCGATAGCTTGTTATTGATGGTATACATTGCAATTTGCACACCTCATTATTGATGGTATACATTGCCTTATCGATAGCTTGTTATTGATGATATACATTGCAATCTCCACACCTCATTATTGATGGTATACACCACTATCTCCACACCTCATTATTGATGGTATACATCGCTATCTCAACACCTCATTATTGAAGGTATACATCGCAATCTCAACACCTCATTATTGATGGTATACATCACCATCTCAACACCTCATTATTGATGGTATACATCACCATCTCAACACCTTATTATTGTTGGTATACATCACCATCTCAACACCTTATTATTGTTGGTATACATCACTATCTCAACACCTCATTATTGTTGGTATACATCACTATATCAACACCTCATTATTGTTGGTATACATCACTATCTCAACACCTTATTATTGTTGGTATACATCACTATCTCAACACCTCATTATTGGTGGTATTCATCACTATCTCAACACCTCATTATTGATAGTATACATCACTATATCAACAACTCATTATTGATGGTATACATTGTCATCTCAACACCTCATTATTGATGGTATACATCACTATCTCAACACCTTATTATTGTTGGTATACATCACTATCTCAACACCTCATTATTGATGGTATACATCTCCATCTCAACACCTCATTATTGAAGGTATACATCACTATCTCAACACCTCAATATTGATGGTATGCATTGTCATCTCAACACCTCAATATTGATGCTAACCACCACTATCTCCACACCTCATTATTGATGGTATACATCACCATCTCACCACCTCATTATTGATGGTAACCACCACTATCTCGACGGTATGCATCGCCACATCGATATGCCAGTCTTCTACTAGAATCTACAAACCCTTCCCCGATCCTAAATCCACAAGGCTGTTGATTTTGTCATGGTATACACACAGGTAATGTATCATTAATAAAGAGTAAACAAAACAAAAAAATATAAAATTTATATAAAATTTATAATATCTTAGAAAGGTTTATAACGTGGGAATTGACCACACAGTCACTGAGGTGCAGTTTGTATTTAATAAGCCTTTCATTAATAGTGGTGTTATTTTGAATATTCGTACATATTCAGAAACTAGAGAGCTTCGTTTTTAATTTGAGATCAATATTATTAAAATCCGTCCATAAATAAGAAAATTAACCCACAGGGCGTGAACTCACTTTCTTTTTTCTTATTTAGAATAGCATTGCCGTTTCTATTGAATGCCTGGACACCGTGGTATACATTTTATGATTTAACTTTTTAACAAATCGATCGATTTCGCTTGGATTTTGCATGGAGGTAGTACTAACGATGTTGTTGATGAATGTAATTACTTTATGAAAATATCGAAAGCCAATTCTTGTTTTTGATACCATGAAAATCTGACCACCTTAGTACAAATGTACCTTTCTAAGATAATAGTCAGTGTGAACATACTGTGTAATGTGATGTAACATTTGAGCAATAGGTCACAGTAATAATCGCCTGCGTCCTTTTTAGACAAAAAACATGACCTTTAGTTGAAGCATGAAAAAAACTGCATGGAAACGTACTATAGTTACCAGCTTTTTAACTTTGTGTTTAGATATTTTTACTTGCGTTTTTGATTAGCCAAACATTATGTTACGTCACATACCACGTTGTATGTCCACGTGGCTGGACGTAAATTTTACAGTTTCATTTACTATGACGCATGTATACCCACAGGTAACTGTATCATTGATAAAGAGTAAACCGACGCAACTAACTTGGACGTACATGTACGTCCAAGTTAGTAGCGTCATGAACAGTATTTATCGATACTAGAGATTTATCAGCGAAAGTGAAACAGTGAAAATAACTTGTTTTAGAAGCTGGTAAAAATAAACGTCAACGTCGCTGGGCTTCAAATTATGCGTAACGGTTATTATGGCGCCATCTATAATTGTCTCGTCGTGACGTTCTAATTTCACCGTATTTTTTCAAAGCCTATTACTGCACCATTTTACAAGAAATTGGAGCATATAACGAAAATTTGTTGAAAATTGCTGAAAGATCGCTTTTTATTTAACTCTTGAACACAGAAAATTAAATTTTCTCTCGTGGCTACGCCACTATTGATTTCTGTGATCATCCGGAGAAATATATAATCATCTTACACCAAAATCAACAAGTTCTCTATGTATCCATTTATCACACGAAAACGAAGCTGACGCCTTTACATAATTTATAGCTATGCCAATCAACGTTTCAAATCAAAATGAATAGTTAAAAATTAATAATTTTCCACAAGGCTCAAACTAGAGTATTGGAGCATTCAAATCACATGTACAATGCATGTGGAATTAACAAACTTGTTAACATAACTCCAGGAACAGTAAATTATTGATGCGATAGTAGTTTTAATCAGTGGACGAAAATAAGCCTATATCAAGTGGATGTAATGTGTACAAATTGGCATGGTTATTGACCCTTCTATGTAAACAGTTATGCTAGGGTCACAAAGCTCGTACGATATCCGTACGAATTTATTAACTCGTACGAGTTCATAATTTTTGAAATCCTAACGGTTTTTTAATGGTCGTAGCGTCTGGTCACAACTCGTACGGACCGCGAACGATCTATAGAGATGCACTGGAAAGATATGCGTACGATGCTCGTACGAGTTAAGAAAATCCGTACGATGCTCGTACAAGTCTTCGGTGTCCGTACGGGCTCCGTACGGACGCCGTGCGAGTTTACCAAAATCAACTCGTACGGAGCTCGTAAGGAACTCGTAGGGCAAATGTGACCTTAGCATTAATTGATTTCTTGCCTGAAAATTCTGAGGCCGTACCTTTTTTACATGTTGTGATACACATGAAATACTGATACCAGAAAGACCTGCTATATTGACGAAAAATTGACTTTGAGATTTTCCCAAACTTAAAAGAGTAATCATAATGACATAAAATGCAAAATAATTGAATGTTAAAGGTGCTGCCTCGCGTATTGGTGTATTGCAAAAATAAAATAAAATTGTCAAATATTTGCGTAATTTTGGTATAGTTGTCTGTATATGCCAATGACATCTAAAATTACTTGCGGAACTTTGGCATTTTGTAGTTATTTAGTATTTTTACATCCAAAATCTGTAGGGTATTAATACTTTTTAGAATTAACACTACTATCACTTAAATTGCCGAAAATTTGATTGCATTCGTTGAAAACGATTTGCAAACCGAACCGAATGCCTCACTGATGTTTACGCTGAGTGCACGATATTAAGATTGGTTTAAACTGCGTTTTTGTCTTAACTCTTTCATAAGTCAGTGACTTTCTACTACAAAAGTTCTTAGTTAGGTAGAAAAATTACGCCGCACAAACATTTTAGCCCGATCTGTGAGGGCAGTTACAGCTGCTGTTTTTGTAGAGACCCTGTTTGGAACTCTGCGTGACGTCGTTAACGTCATTCAAACGTACGTTATTTGTAGTAACTGTTACGTTGTCAAGTATTTTATGAAATCAATACAGTTATTAAACAATTCTTGACATAAATTGTTCAAAAATACTTTCACATTTTAGAATTAATTTTCAAAGTAGTAAAGGTTCGCATTTCCTGAATGCTTATCAGTGTTTTAAACAACTTATTGTTCGATTTTCTGAATCAGAGTTTGTTTCCGAAATTGGTTACCATAGTAAAGAAGTAAGTTATTTTAACATAATTCTTGAGAAAATTTAAAGCTAAGGTATATTACTATATGGATAAAACAACTTAAATCGAATCAATAGATATGTATTTGTTTCTTACTAGTATTCTAGGGCTTCTTCAAAGCCTTATTTCTTACAGCAATTACATTATGTCAAATTACTAGTAGCAGGTTTGCTCATATTCGTATAGTATATAAATACGCTAACAACGATACAGTCACGTGTGCACCACAGGTAACTGTATCATTGAAAAAGAGTAAAAATAATATTTTATACATTTTATGAAAGCTAAGATAATATAAATTTTATAAAAAACTTTTTTTGTTTACTCTTTATTAATGATACAGTTACCTGTGGTGTGCACCCGGTCAGTTATTATATCATTAAATCTGGTGCTTCATTTTAACAGCGCCAGAACAAAGATCTAAAAATAACTTTTTTTAGATCTTTGGTCAGAAGCACACGTCAATAGTTACATACGTGTAAGGTTAATATTATACCATACATGGGAGTGATAATTAACATAGCAGACAAACTAAGCTACTGTGGTCAGTTGTACAGTAACATCACAGTGTTATATCAAACCATAGTCTGATTGGTAGGGTGACTATTGCCAAAAAAGTCTTCTATTTTAAGAGTAGGTAGGACCTCTCTGTTAACAAGACATGTTATATACCAAAATGTTCGGTATAGTCTGTAGTATCTGGGACTGCCGGCATAAATTGCCAAATGTGGTGGCGTTCCGAGAAATCCAAGATGGCGTCCAAAATGGCCGCCATTTTTGTCATTGCTAGCTCTGCATAGACAATTGATAATTGCAGGAATATGATACTATTCTATGAAATAACTTTCATTAATTATTATAGACACAACCAATGCCTTTACAAATACACCCTGTTCAGAATCTTCAAAGGTCAATGTCAATGTCATTTTCCAGTAAAACCACTGAAAAAAACAGCAAAAAACACCGTTTTACTTGATATCTGTTTTATTTATTTACTATTCATAAGTTACAGCTATCTAAAACACATATTTTAACATAGTTGTATGTTCCCTTGATCAAATAAAACTGATTTGGAACACTTTGGAGTTAAAATAATGGAGATATACCGCTTAGTAGATCATATATAAAATCCATACCCCACCCACCAATTTTATACAGGGAATCTGAATCAAGTATTTGGAAAGTTTCAGAGAATAAGTATGTCAATATGAATGGTAGTAATGTCATAAATGTAAATTAGTATACAAGAATAGATGTGTATGTCTAAATTTGTTCAGAAAAAATCAAGATGGCGTCCAAGATGGCGTCCAAAATGGCCGCCATAGTATGAAAAGTACCTTACATATAGCTATAATATATAAGATGGTACACTTGCACTTATTTCATCTTTAAGTATTTTTAATTGCAAATATTTACATTTACACATATTTTTTCAATTGAATTAGTATTGAATTATTATATCTTACTGCAGAAATAGTGCGAATAATTAATTACTAGCAATGTTATAATGAGGCGTTTGAGTGTAGAATATATCTTTATCATTTAATAATTTCTCGCAACATGACATACATATGCGATTTATTAGCATGGGTATATAAACAAGAAAAATATACATGATTCTGCAGAAAATGTTAAGGAAATGTTGTAACTTTAATTATAAGTACTTTTGTTCAGTCTGTTTCCAATGTTTCGAAAGTGGGTGGGATAAAAATGATTCCGTAAACGCAAAGCGACGGGTATATCATCAATCACTTTTTTAACAATTAATATAAAGATACCCCATGTCTATTAATAGCATAAATTGATTTTTCTCTGTACTTTAAAACGGAAAAATATACATGTACAAAATCTAATGTACACGGTTTTGTAATTTGCATACTTATACAGTATTGCCATTCAAGAACAAAACATAGTTTCTAATGCATTATTTCGCTCAATAAGTTCATCATGACGTTGATACGTGCTGTAAATCATAATGCGCAAAGTACATATTTTAGTAAAATAACACACGACCGTATAAAGGCTCTCAGTTTTGAATAAGGACCTACAGTGCAACAACTGAAGGCCAAACAAAACAATGTATTATGATTTGATAATACCTAGCTACCTTACAGTTTCTATGTAAGTACGTGTACTATCCTTACGGGACTTCCCCTGTTTTTTCCCGAGATAAGGTGATGTTATAATGTGACAAAATATTCATGTATACCATTGATTTTATATGTGGATATGTTTTATATGATAATTATGGGACTTGTCGCTATTATTCTTTATGAGTCCTTTATAAATATGGCCGGCTAACATGAATGTTCCCAACACCAGTTGGTGTATCCCTAATGGCACTTACAATGACTGTTTCAAACAATGGTAAGTCCCAAGAAGGGTCTATGATCACTATTCCCAACATATGCGAGTCACCCGTTGACTAATCCCTGCACTGATGACTATAAGTTAATAACTCCAATGCTTGTTGACCCCCGAGTGCCTAGGGTGACTGTTCCCGACATTGCCGAGTCCCATAAAACCTAGGATGACAGTGCCACATATGACCTAGGATGACTTTACCTACACTGGTGAGTCCCCTCAGTACGTAGGATGACAGGTCCAACATTGTCGAGCCCCCCATAATACCTAGGATTACTGTCCCACATAAGGCCTGGGATGATTGCTGCCAACTATGATGAGTCATCCATATGGCAAAGGGCATGGCTGTGCATGTAGCTAACACTGATGAGTCCTTCATAGACCCTAATACGATTGCTTCCAGCACTGGTGAGTCCCTGCGAGGGCATTGTATGATTTCTCCCAACACTGAAGAATCCCCATAAGCCTTATGGTATGGCTTTCATTGATTATCCCCATGGCGTATAAGTCCCCCAAAGGATCTTTGATGACTGCTTACAACCCTGATGAGTCCTTAATATACCCAAATACGACTGAAAAGTATCCCATGGGGCATAAGACAACTGCTATAAACAGTGGTGAGTCCCTGAGAGAGCATTGCATGATTTCTTCCAGCACTGACGAGTCTCCCATAAGACCTTCATTGACTGTCCCCAGCGCTAATGAGTCCACAGCTGGCCTTGGATGACAGCTCCCTACACCGAAGAGTCACCGATAGGGACTAGGGTGACAGTTGTCAACACTGGTGAGTCTTCCATAGGGCCTAGGATGATAACTCACAACACTGGTGGGTCCTCCATAGGGCCTAGGATGATAACTCACAACACTGGTGGGTCCTCCTTAGGGCCTAGGATGATAGCTCACAACACTGGTTAGTCTTTCATAGGGCCTAGGATGATAACTCACAACACTGGTGAGTCTTCCATAGGACCTAGGATGATAACTCACAACACTGGTGGGTCCTCCTTAGGGCCCAGGATGATAGCTCACAACACTGGTGGGTCCTCCTTAGGGCCTAAGATGACAGCTCACAACACTGGTGGGTCCTCCTTAGGGCCTAGGATGATAGCTCACAACACTGGTGAGTCTTCCATAGGGCCTAGGATGATAACTCACAACACTGGTGGGTCCTCCTTAGGGCCTAGGATGATAACTCACAACACTGGTGGGTCCTCCTTAGGGCCTAGGATGATAGCTCACAATACTGGTGGGTCCTCCTTAGGGTCTAGGATGATAGCTCACAACACTGGTTAGTCTTCCATAGGGCCTAGGATGCCATCTCACAACATTGATGGCTCCCCCTCAGGGCTTAAGATGATAGCTTCTAACACTGATAGATCCCCTTAGGGTCTAGGATGGTAGCTCACAACATTGACAGGTCCCCTTAGGGCCTAGGATGACAGCTCCCAACATTTGTGGGTCCTACCTAGGGCCTTGGATGACAGCTCACAACATTGGCGGGTCCCCCTTAGTCCGCAAAGGGCCTATGATGGCAGTTACCTACAATGGTGAGTCCCCCCATAGTACCTAGGATGTAGTTCCAAACACTAGTGTGTCTTCCATAGGACATAGACTAACTGTTTCCTGATGAGTCTTCCATACTAAGAGCAAAGGATGAGTTTCCTACACTGGTGAGTCCCTATAGTACATGGGAAGACAGTTCCCAACACTGATGAATCATCCATAGGGTCTAGGATGATTGAGTTCCCTACAACGAAGAGTCCCGCATAGGGTCCTGGATGAATCCTCCATAGGGTCAAGGGTGGCAGTTCCCTACCCTTGTGGGCCCCCCAAAGTGCATATGATAACAGTTCCCTATACCGAAGAGTCCCCGATAGGGTCTAGGAAGACAGTTCCATACACACTGGTGGGTCCCCGATAGGGACCTAAGAATAACAATTCCCAATGCTATGGAATCCTCCATAAGCATCATTATATCTATAATTATACTAGTATGAAAGTACCACATTGATTTTTGGTACAAAATGTAGTTATATACGCGGAGATAGCTCTGTGGTGACGCACTGGACTGTCAACCCGAAGGTCGTGGGTTCAATTTTCGGCATTGGAACTTGACATCTCTGAAATTCTGTCAGTAGTAATATTCATCCCTATGGACTGCTAAGTATTTGTTGGAAGGTGCCAGGAAGCTGTGAACATATCGATGCTTTTCACCGGGCACATTAAAGAATTAAGCTGTCTATACGAAATAAGAGCTAGGCGCACTTCTTCAGCGCTGGACATGCCTTTATCTGATGTCTCTCCCTTCAGGGGCTTTCTCTCAGTCTGTCCCTCTGGTCAGAGTATGCTGTATCTGCACTTGTAAAGGATGCACCTGTGTTCTAGTGGCTGTAACACTCTATGTGACGGGCCTTTGAACGTGCGTTCGCATGAAAAGGGTGATATTTAAATATGGTACATGTATATATATTTATTATGCAATACATGGTGGCCATCTTGGGCGCCATCTTGGATTTAGACCTGTCCCCTCATACTTTTGAGGACTTTTTATGCCCCCGTATCGATTGATCGGGAGGCATATAGTGATTCACCTGTTCGTTCGTTTGTCCGTTCATTCGTCCGTCCGTCCGGTTAACCCAAATGGACCGTTTCTCCTAGCATCATTATGGCTTGCTACAAAGCTTTCATACTTGCATGGATGTTGTATAAGAAGACTCACACATGCCTGTATCACCTAACCCCAGTTTGACTTTCACCTTGAACTAATTTTGGACTTATATTAGACTTATTTATGGACAAGGCTTCCACAGAGGACATAAGCGTTTATTGAACGCAGTCTTGTTTCTGTTGATCAGCATATGGTTATCTTTCTGTAAAACACAAACAAGTGTCTGTTGCAATTTAGTTTTCCTTAAATGCTAATTTGACAGGACTAATAGGTAAGTTGAACGAGATGTGAAAAAATGGCCATTCTAAAGAAAAAAATATACATTTGTGTGCGTATCTTTAAGTATTGCATATAAATTAATATTTCTACTTGAATAAAGTTCCTGGCTTCTCACTGGTCAGTTTGATATCCTACATGATACACTTTGTGACACTTTTTGCATTTTTAAAAAAAAATCCCCAAATATTATTTTAGACGCGTTATTATGCAAAAGTTAAAAAAATGTCGTCAAAAAGTTTCCCCAAGAGTTATTCTTTGGGACTTTTTTTCTGGTGTTCTGTGACTTTTAAAGAGTAGAAAACCGAAGAGTTTGTTAACATCAGAATTTTTTCTCAAGCTTTCAACTATTCTACTGGCCTATTAAGGGACTTTTCATACTAAGGCGGCCATTTTGGACGCCATCTTGATTTTTTTCTGAACAAATTTAGACATACACACCCATGAATGCATAATAAGTTCCATTTATGACATTACTACCCTTAATAATGACATACTAATTCTCTGAAACTTTCCAAATACTTGATTCAGATTCCCTGTATAAAATTGGTGGGTGGGGTATGAATTTCATATATGATCTACTAAGCGGTATATCTCCATTATTTTATCTCCAAAGTGTTCCAAATCAGTTTTATTTGATCAAGGGAACATACAACTATATTAAAATATGTGTTTAAGATAGCTGTAACTTATGAATATTAAATAAATAAAACAGATATCAAGTAAAACGGTGTTTTTTGCTATTTTTTCAGCGGTTTTACTGGAAAATGACCTTGACATTGACCTTTGAAGATTCTGAACAGGGTGTATTTGTAAAGTCAAGGGTAATGTCTATAATAATGAATGAAAGTTATTTCATAGAATAGTATCATATTCCTGCAATTATCAATTGTTTATGCAGAGCTAGTAATGACAAAAATGGCGGCCATTTTGGACGCCATCTTGGATTTCTCGGAACGCCACCACATTTTGCAATTTATGCCGGCAGTCCCAGATACTACAGACTATACCGAACATTTTGGTATATGACATGTCTTGTTAACAGAGCGGTCCTACCCCAACTTTTTTTCCCTGAGATTGTCACCCTACCAGATATTGATCAGTTCTCTTCATCTAGGTGAAGCAAGTCGAATGTAAAACACACCAGTTCTAAAATTGTTACTTATATACCTAGCAATGTATTGTCACGAATACAGACCAAATCGCACAGTGGAATACAAAGCGACAGATTGCATTTTGCGTACCATACATGTCTGGGTTTCCTAATCCGTATCATACATGTCTGACGTGTTATATGCCGAACATATGCCAACGTCAATGACGTCATGACGTTAACATTTACCTTTTTATGAAAGGACATGGCGTTATATGCCGAAAATATGCCGACGTATACACATTAAACGCATTTTTGCGCGTAAAAGCTCTTGTAGGTATATAACAAACGGTGAATGCAGTCGCGGTCAGGTCGGTTTGGTTAGGATGTGGCCTACAAGTTACGTCAATCAGGGATAAATTAGGTCCGAGCTCCAACACACCATTATATTAAATTGTATTACAGAACAACATCTATAGAGCAACACCCTTTGGAACCTGCAAATACTGATCGTTGTCCATCTTTGACAATAGTTTTGTGAACAGTTACAACAATCAAGAGATAAAAACATGGGTTGTTTATTAATTTGCGAGAATTATGTGCAGCAGAAATTTTAACGCTGTAACCATACGCGTTATAATAAGACGATCATATACCATTTAATGAACGTAAATGTAAATGTTGTAGTATTTTAGAAGATGAATTTCATTTTGTTTTAGAATGTCCAGTATATAAGGATTTAAGAAAAGTTTACATCAAAAAACATTTTTGGAAACACTCGAATATTTTGAAATTTGCAGAACTATCGAACAGCGAAAATCAATGTACTATAAAAAAACCTATCATTGTTTGTACACAAAGTTTTGAATTAAGGTTGCAACTATACTTCTAATAGTCCCAATTCTCCCCTTACCAATTATCAACTTTTTTCTGTTAGACACACATGTATGTGTTTATAGATTAACTTTACTATGTGCTAATTTATTTAATAACATGTACACATCATTTTCTAAATTTGAACATACTATATATACTATATAGTATATGCATGTACATATTTTCATGATTATGTTCTAACACCACCATTGACATGCTATGTTTATAATTGTATATATGTTTGTAGAATGATAGGCTAAAAGCCTTTTTCTGAATAAAAGTTATCTATCTATCTATACATAACACATATAAATAATATAGTAATACTTACTTACTTAGATTTTTTCAACACTCCATATCAAGCCATACAAATTGTACATGAGGTGTTAATTAAACTCCACAGAAAAGCACCATATATATACATACATGTATGATGTATAATTATGACACCAAAGCAATACCAAATGTAGTTGACTTCACAATTTCATTACTTAGCCGAGAAGCAATTCCAAAGTTCCATAATAATATTTAAATAATACCCAAAGTCATGCGATGCTAATTTTACTCCACAGAAAAATCACTACACATATATAATTATAATGTCACCAAAAATTTACTTCACAATTTTAATTTTACCGAAAGGAATTCCAATTTGTAGATAATATAATTTGTTATGTGATTCTAATTTTACTCCACATAAAAAGCACTAACGTTACACATGTAAATTATGTTACCCAAACAAATAATAGACTACTTCACAATTTCATTTTTTCTAGGAAAGGGAATTCCGAAGTCCCGAAGTCCAATACAACATGTGTTATTCATACACTCAGCTTCGTTTTCGGACAGGATGTCGAGCTAAGCTCCACAGTCACATGACAGAAACTCGATATTTAAAGCAAACCGTTTATTAACGTCCATTGAAGAGAGCTGTTGAAATATGACGAACGCTGATTAATACCCGGCTCCCAAACAAGTTACTCCGTATTGACTTGTTGTGAGAGCTAAAAACCAATACTTCACACAGTTAGCCATATCGGGGGTACAGTTCGTTCAATATGTTTCCATAATCGGATTTCTGTTACAAACAATATTAAACAACCTCACGACATCGGCTACATTTCTGTATAAACGATATACCGATCACAAGCATGCAACTATGTAAAACTTGTCTCACGATTGACCGGAAAATTTTGGGATAAGGGTTACCGACGCACAGACATAATTGTGTGGCGTAAACGCCACACAATGTTATTACCACTTTTCAGCTTACGACCAATTTAACGCATTAGGCCTCGGCAAATAAATAGTTCTATGATTTGAACAATATTACAAGCATGCAACACAGGCTACACGTATCATTGGACCTGATTTGTTTACATTACCAACATTTACTTATATTAAGACCAACAATTTTATCAGACTTTTATTTTTAGAGGATTTTTATAGCAAATCATTCCGCAACGGACTATTTTTTTACTACCAACGAATGTTCTCACTGGTGGCGGGAATCTAATAGTTCCCACGGTTTTCAATCGTATACTGTAACGTATGTAAATCACTCGGCCGCTGCACATTGCAGACGATGACCTAATTATGTTGTATACAAACATTGATGCTATATATAGCTGGTGGGGGGAACTGAAATAGTTCTACGTACATATCGATCGGCCGATTAACGATGTTATAGCGGTAAGCGTTAAACGCACTAGTCAATTTCTACCGTGCTTTATATAAGACCTCATAATTTTCGTATCTATTATCCGATTTTGAATATTTAAAGCTTGTAATGAAGCAGAGATATATGTCTCTCTTTTAGACAACATTCAACACGATACCCTAATTAGTTAATCCACGGCGACGAGTAAGAATCCGTTCCGCGTAAAAGTAAGTTTAAAATATCCCGTTTTATACCAAATAAACGGTCGAAAATCATCAATTATTAATTTATCGATTTTGTTCGTTAAAGCTTGTTTTAAAAGCTAATACTTAAAGGTTTTATAAAATGTAAAACTTGTTTTTAAAGCATTAATCGGCCGATCGATATGTGGGAGCGACGCCATGTTTACCCCTTTTACATACGTTAATATAGAGTGTCATTTAATTAACATGCGTGGTCATACGGAGAATAAACAGTCAGTTATCTTGACACTGGTCGAATTCTCCAAGTCGTTAAAAATGGTATTTGTAAATATCCCTTCATTGATGCTCAGCAGTTACTTAAGTAAGTTCCAGGTAACTGCTGGTTCTCTTGGTGTCTTTAGCAGCACAGATGTTTGAGTAAGGGTGGGCTTATCAGAACTGTGACATAAAATTATGATACAACCTGGATTCGATATTGGATTTAATGGCATCAGTACGCCACACAGCAGTACTTTCAGTGCTTTGATTTTTATTTGTGTTGACAAACACTTCCAAGACCGAAACTAGCGCAGACTCGAAATTTTCAAATTTTAAAAAAGGAATTTATTTTCATATTTACCGAAAGCATTTTTTTCCGCATAAGTGTTGTCAAAAAGAGTATGGCTATGCCAATTCATATCACAATAAAAATATTTATAACATGAACATTTTTAAAACATGTCTGAAAGATAATAACACATCGGACTGGCAGTCAGTAGTAAACAGAAACAGACCACGAATGGGACAAAAATAACACAATAAAGTAGGAAAAAATTCAGATCCCAGTCTGATTACGTTGTTAAAGTGTATGTGAATAATGAATTAATTATCCTGCAAACATCAGTTGAGTTCAGATGACGTCTTGTCTTCAGATAGTGTATCTTGTTGTTACAGTCAACAGCACAACATGGCTGTACACCACAGCGTTTCACTAGCTATGCCTAAACAGAAAGTCTTAGTTTATACTAATTTATTTAAATTAAGGTCGATTGTGAAACAAGTTTTTCAAACTTATATTAATCACTCTCGACACCTCATTCCTGATGTTATCTTATCTATCGCCACGAGGGTATGAGAGGAGAAGCCAGTTTCCCTTTTATGCTGAGCGTCTAACAAGGGAATTTCTGGTACCATTTTTATTTCGTCTTTGGTATGACGCGGCCAGGGATCGAACCCGAGACCTCCCGCACTCGAAGCGAACGCTCAACCACTAGGCTATCGAGAAAGTCTTATGTTATACCATGCTGAATGGGAATGATGGCAATAACCCATTTACTTAAAATGATTGTGCATCTACATGTTATATATATTTCTTATTTCATACTAATTCGTACTTGATTGTGGCTTTAATCACATTTAAATTAATTTAGTTTGTATTTCTGTTCTGCGTTTTCCTGGCACAGAAAACAAAGCCTTTTGGGCGAAACATTTAGTATCGCAAAACTTCAAGCGTCTGGGTTGACAATACATTCTTCGGGTTGTCAATATGAAATGTATCACCAAAATGATCTACAATGCGATCAAGGCAGATGTGATCCACATGAGAAAGCTACTTTGTGCTATTTATAGACTTTTATCTCACGAGGAACCGAAGAGCTTCCAAAACTGGCAATTGCTATGAACAGGCTTTGTAATCAAAACCCTGTTCAAAAACGCATTACAGAGAGAAAGCCTAGCTTCAGCCAGGTGCTAACGGTACACAGCAGCTACGAAGAGGTTCATACCGTCAGGAATGAGGTGTCGAGATTGATTTATATTTGTTAGTACTCAATACTTATAAAAGTCAGCGACCTATGAAAATAAAGTAGTCATTTAATTGATGTTATTTTAACTATAAAATAAACACAACTATAAAATGATAGAGCTTATTGTCTGTGAAATGCATGCGACTGTGACAATGTAATTAAATTAACAATAATATATTTAATAATTACAGCCATAACACAGTTCAGATAATTACAATCGTAGGCTCGTGTAATTAATACAATTAATAATTTAATACAAATTTGCAAGCCAATGCTAGAGTTATGTTAAACGCGATACAAGCAGGTGGTGATTATTGACTGTAAGTTGTATCTCACTCAGACAGCACACTAATTAGACAGAATCTCGCACATCTTGGCTAATATTCACAAGAACGTTAACCTGTTCCTCAGTTTCTGACAAGTACAATACGATAAACCCTCACATGAATACATGTACCAATAGGTCCACCGCCAAATTAAGACCACTAGTCAATCATGATTAGGTCCGCCGCCAAATTAAGACCCCTAGTCAATCATGATTAGGTCCACCGCCAGATTAAGACCATTAGTCAATATAAGGTCTGCCGCCAAATTAAGACCATCTCAATATTAGGTCCGCCGCCAAATTAAGACCATCTCAATATTAGGTCCGCCGCCAAATTAAGACCATCTCAATATTAGGTCCGCCGCCAAATTAAGACCATCTCAATATTAGGTCCGCCGCCAAATTAAGACCATCTCAATATTAGGTCCACTGCCAAATTAAGACCACTAGTCAATCATGATTAGGCCCACCGCCAAATTAAGACCACTAGTCAATCATGATTAGGTCCACCGCCAAATTAAGACCACTAGTCAATCATGATTAGGTCCGCCGCCAAATTAAGACCATCTCAATATTAGGTCCACTGCCAAATTAAGACCACTAGTCAATCATGATTAGGTCCACCGCCAAATTAAGACCACTAGTCAATCATGATAAGGTCCACTGCCAAATTAAGACCATCAATCAATATTAGGTCCGCCGCCAAATTAAGACCATCAGTCAATATTAGGTCCGCCGCCAAATTAAGACCATCTCAATATTAAGTCCACCACCAAATTAAGACCACATTTTCTGTTCCATTTTCACAGTTTTTACTCTAGATATATGTACTAGTAATCTTAATATTTAGACCAACCCAATGCTGAGACCTGGGGTGGTATTCAATACTGATCGTCTTTAATTAGATACTAAGGATAGCCAATCATATCACTTGTTACTGACCAAGAGTTTAATATGGCGTAATCTGATTGGTCGCCCTTATCCTTAAGTCGAGTAAGATCAATGTTGAATACATATTTGATCTCACAAAGCATATCAAATAGAAATCTCTGCTCGAATTGAGATTTTGCTCAAATCCGAGCCTGTATTTGAAAATAAACCTGAAAATTCACTTTATTAACTCAGAATATTGTTTCTGTTTAGAATTGACAATTTTGAGTCCAGCTTCCCATGTCGATGCTTTTTATCTCAGATTACGATCATTCGGGTGATCGGTGCCTTTTTAGGGGTTTCAACGGTGGTCTTCTTATTGACATTTACTGTAATACTATATAAAAATACAGACTAGTAGCACGTAGATTATATACAATTTTCCGTGAAGGAATTTACATTAGACAGAAGTCGTACTAATTTAGTAGACAACATTGCATTTGTGAATTGGACTAAAATATTAAGATGTATATTTTCCTTTGAACTGCATGTAATGAATAAAATATGTGCATTGTCTTATATTATTTTTAATTAATTAGCGCACGCTGAAAGTATCCGTACTTCTATGGTAATCTAAATCAATTCGAGCTAATGTGATTAGAGCCGAAGTTACATCTTCGAGGGATGATCGTGAGTTGATACGTAAACTTTTACTTTTTTGACTTTAAAAAAAACCGTATAACTGAAAGTTACAAGTCTGTGGACCCTGTAAAATAATTATTTCTGACACAAGTACACTAAGGAACATTTCGATAATAGGATTCGCACGAAGGTTATAGTAAAATACAGCGTCTTTAAGACGGTATGGTCGTCAATCGCGAGGCAGCTAAAACGTGACGTACGACGTCATCTCACGTCCGAGTCATTTTAGGAACCGCATATATACACTGTTATGTTAATCAACTGCTTTTCAGTGTTTCCCACCTAACATAACTAAACTTACTAACAGTCTTTCGGACGAGACGTTAAGCGAGGTCCCGTGTATGATGCTTTACATCGGCACGTAAAAGAACCAGGGATGCTTTTGGAACTGGAGCATCTTCTGTATCATGCACTATCCCCCAAACACTAAAGTGACTAGCCTCTTCTAGGGGCCTCGCCCATATGGATTATCCGGTGGCGAGGATAAATAAAAGCAAAATAAACATCAACTGCTCTTCATTTCCTTTAACTTACAGAAGCATTTATATGTTGCTATGGTAGCGTGTAACTGTTGATGCAATCGGCATTTTGCTAAATATTTTGATATTTATGCCAGTGATAGACACAAGTCGCATTGGAATAATGACCTTAAATGTACAATGTAGATGCTGGAGAAAAAATCCACGTGTCATTGCATAAACAGGTGGGGACAATGTCACGTGTATCTGTTTGTGTGCAAACTCACTAATTACTGTTGTTCTTGTGATAAATGTCTGTGACCCTGTTTGCACTATTGTTGGTTTATCTTGTAAAGTACGACGCCGTAGCAACAAATGGTCATGCAAAGCTATATATGAGATATGTATACTGTAGCGTGTGTTTCTTGTGTGTAATAGTATACTAGTAGGTCTCGTAATGTTCTTAGAATAATACCATCTGAATTGGTTTAATGTACTATAAAAGATCCACGATATGACAGGAAGTTGACCTGATAGTACATTGTATATATAGTTACATGCGTTCAGTCACCGCTTTATTCCATCATGTGTTTTTATGTCTATCATGTATGTCGACAATCGTGAAAGCTCGGCCATTTCCGTTTATCTCCGGTAAATAATTGCAATGCATAAAGGCCGAGGTGATCAGAATGGTATGTCGAACGTGCCGCATTGGCCAACTACATTTAGCAATCACAATCGGCCATTTTAATATCAATAAGTATTAAATATACTTGTATTAAACAAATACATGTTTAAGGAAGCCATATTTCGAAACTTCCATTTCAGTTGACATGACTGATACAACATGTATATGTATCTATGAATTATTAAGCAGCAGTAGCAGCTGCAGTAACAGCAACGGCAGCAGAAGTCGCAGCCACAGAAGTAGTCGCAGCCACATCGATGTTGTCGATGAATGTAATTACTTTATGAAAATATCGAAAGCCAATTCTTGTTTTTGATACCATGAAAATCTGACCACTTTAGTACAAATGTACCTTTCTAAGATAATAGTCGGTGTGAACATACTGTGTAATGTGATGTAACATTTGAGCAATAGGTCACAGTAATAAGTCGCATTGGAATATTGGCCTTAGATGTTCGAGAAAAATTCCACGTCATTGCATAAACAAGTGGGAACAATGTCACGTGTATCTGTTTGTGTGCAAACTCACTAATTACTGTTGTTCTTGTGATAAATGTCTGTGACCCTGTTTGCACCATTGTTGTTTTATCTTGTAAAGTACGACACCGTAGCAACAAATGGTCATGCAAAGCTATATATGAGAGATGTATACTGTAGCGTGTGTTTCTTGTGTGTAATAGTATACTAGTAGGTCTCGTAATGTTCTTAGAATAATAACATCCGAATTAGTTTGATGTACTATAAAAGATTCACGATATGCCATGAAGTTGACCTGATAGTACATTGTATATATAGCTCCATGCGTTCAATCACCGCTTTATTCTATCATGTGTTTTTATGTCTATCATGTATGTCGACAATCGTGAAAGCTCGGCCATTTCCGTTTATCTCCGGTAAATGATTGCAATGCATAAAGGCGATCAGAATGGTATGTCGAACGTGCCGCATTGGCCAACTACATTTAGCAATCACAATCCGACATTTTAATATCAATAAGTATTAAATTTACTTGTATTAAACAAACACATGTTTAAAGCAGCCATAGCAGTAGTTGCAGCCACAGCAGAAGTCGCAGCCACAGCAGAAGTCGCAGCCACAGCAGTAGTTGCAGCCACAGCAGAAGTCGCAGCCACAGCAGTAGTTGCAGCCACAGCAGTAGTCGCAGCCACAGCAGTAGTTGCAGCCACAGCAGTAGTCGCAGCCACAGCAGTAGTTGCAACCACAGCCACAGCCCAAGCACCAGCCCAAGTCGCAGACCCAGCATACACGCATGTTTAAATACCGAAATGTCATTGATAAGTATTTTCAAGTATTTCAAACACGGCTCCTATGATAGCAGATTTATTAGATTTCCTGGAACAGATTTCTGGCTCTCTTAAATATAATGGTAAATCTGGCATTCCATTGTTCAAATAAATATTTTATCTCATTTAAGAGCATGCACTTGGATTCTGTCTGATCTATGCCAGGCATTCAATCATTCGTCTGAATCCCCATACTCGACAAAACAAATAACTATTTTATCATATTCGCGGCAAAGTGCACTCTTCCAAGTGCGATCGTTCAATCACTTGGGATATGTACGCGGCAGTACAAACAATCCAGACAATACTCAGTGAGTACTTTATATTTTGTAAACCAATGATTTGTGCTTTGGGACATAATACATCATAAATCACGTCACAGGACAACCTATTGTTTCACAAACAAATAAGATAAAACTTGACGTATGATGAGGATACTGTATAGTACAAAAAAACCCAACAACAGTATTCAGGTCTGTCACTTGTTTACAAACATTGGTATATCAAAACATTGTATTTTTATTGTTTCGAACATTGTAATTGGAAAAAAGGCAGTACAAACCAATACCGTGTTCACTTAAGCCACATAGTAATACACATTATAATCTATAAAAATAACAATCTCATTAAAATCAGATTCTAACATTTAGCTACGATGTTAGCTGAAATTAAGAAATAGCTAAAATGTACAGAAAGTTGCAAGAGAATAATTGCCACCAGTGATATTGAAATACTATGCACAAGAACATATCAATACAAACCTAAAAGCTGGTGCAAGGCTAGCCACCTGTACACTTTCGAATTCGTGAAAGTAACGTCTTGATTGTATGATTGAAAGGTCACTTGGACATGACCCCGTATGGAGTACCATCAGATCCTATATATCAGTGTAAAGTAGTGAAGCCTTACATGGATTTGATTTAAATGAGATTGTAAAATAGACATTATTAAGTGATATTGCAATGGTTGTGTACGCAATGTTATGTAAACACATGACTAACCTGAATAATCGACTAATATATTTGAACATCACTGTAAAACTCGAATTCGTTATGGGCTCTCTGTAGAAGAACGAAATTCGTTATTGGTAAAGTGTAGTGGGTACAGTAAGTGTGCTCGCTTTAAGCAAACAATATTCTATCAGAATATCCTGTATCAAGCGTATAATATGAGTTCTTGAACCTTTCTTCTATATACAAGCAATTTTTTTCTGGCCACAATTACCGTGATAACGACAATGTACAGTCGACAAAAATCATGAAGACGAGTTGAATCATACCACATTGAATTAAACGACACATGTGCACATGCTTGCTGATTTTATTAATTAGCATTAATAAGGTAAAACCGCTGCGCATGCGTATCACTATGTGAACGCGACTGGCCATTTTGTCATAATGACCACAAATGGATATTTAATGATTTAGTTTTTGCACGAAACCGACAGAACTGCAATCCAGGCAGGTGAGCCCGTTTTGAACAAAAACTTGCGTTGTGTGAATGGTCATGATGGTACTCATTCTCGACTTGAGCGTCGAGTATATCTCGTTTAAATCGCTCGAAGAATAAAATACTTTGAGTTACGTCACATACCACGTGGTGTGTCAACAATGTTTTCGTTTATATGATTTATATATGTTACTATATATATATATATAATTTATATGATGTTCAAAAAGAGTATATTAAGTCAGACAGGGAAGGCAGCACTCAACTTAACCAGCCGAGCACAGAAAACATTAAAAACACACAAAGCACAATGCCCAACTAAACAAGCGCAGATCCGCCCAAGTCCAAGCTGTCGAAAAGTATAATAAATTATAACTAGCTGAATGACCCAGTAGAAAAGATACAGCAACCAAAAGGCGGAATGCCTACGCTGAATGACCTAGTAACAACAGTAAAACTGCTGAACTACATAGTTATAGCAGCCTTTAGTCTCAAAAGTTAAATAACAGTATTAAAACGTTGAAAGGCCCGTATAGTGGGATGACCTACTAACTAGCTGAATGACCCAGTTTCCACAGCAAAAGGACTATATTGCCCCGCTTTAGCTGTAAGAAATCTTAAAACGAAGAAGTGCCCAACACACTACCGACCAAGAAAATTAAACGCCCCTAGTCTCATTGTTAAAAACTGAATAAAAAAGATTCAGCAAACAAAAGGCAGAAAGTCCACGCTGAATGACCTAGTAACAACAGTAAAACTGCTGAACTACATAGTTTTAGCAGCCTACAGTCTAAAAGTTAAGTAACAGTATTAAAACGTTGAAAGGCCCGATTTCAGCAACAAAAAATCTGAAAACCTTAAAACGAGTGACCCAGTTTCATTAAGTAAAATGACGTAATTGAACAAATCGAGATATGACGTACTGAATTGCAAGCAATACAGAAGTCCCCCACCGGTGTAAAGCCATTGTCAATATGTATGTTGCCATATCAACAACAATTTCCGTCAGAACCAAAACTCACGGACATATGGCAAACCAATAGTCCCCTCCGGTCAAAAACCGGAAGGGGACTTAAAACTACATTAAATGACCTCAGGGGACAGAACACTACATCCATAACTCCACAGCTGTACATAGACTCATGAACGAACCCGGTAGGATGCGAACCGCTGGGACGAAATAGTAAGAGGACAACCGGCAAATACGAATCAAAAAATTAAATACTGAGAAATTATGGCATATTATCGATTATTTAAAAATGAAAAACTCGATTGTAAACGGAATTGGCGTTTAAATCCAGATACAAACCCATATTATAATAATTAAACAAAATACGAAACTACCGGAAGTAGCACCGACCCCAACAGAAACCGCGGGACACGCGAGAACAAAAAGGCACAGAAAATATACAACTTCACTCGAAAAGGCGCGGAACATACATAAAAAACTAGCACAGGAACATGTAATACAAAACCGGGCATCCAATTCCGAAAGTCTGCTGCTTAAGTCAGTCAAACTAAAACGAAACAAGAGCCAGTTGGTAAGAAATTAACAACCGGACAAAACATACACCACAAGGACAATCCACAACATACACTGAGTATATGCAATTTTGAAAGATACCAAGCAGCCTTGTGCTGGACAACGCAATTGCAGAATGGCACATACAAAATTAATAAAGTTTAACAAAAGGCACAGTGGCCAACTATGGTCTTCATTGTTAAGGACCTTACGGAAGGTTCTCAAATTTACATAATATTATCAAAAATGTTTTTTTTTATCATTGTTATTTACTCCGTTTACACGTTCTTACAACATGATGTAAACACCTTCGATACCTGATTCCCAATGGTTTCCATCAGCATGAAAAAACGAGAATTCCCTTTTTCTGTTAAACGTTAAGCAACAGAAACTCTGGCAAACTCTTTATTTAGTCACTAGTATGACGTGGCAACAGTGCAAACACCGTATCTCCCGCATTCGAAGCGGACACTCTACCGTATGGCTATAGAGGCGCTCACACCCATTTACTAGTAAAGTGCCTGTCAATTTTTCTTTAAACATATAAGGACACGATTATTTGAATTAGCAGTAGCAACCCACCAACCGTCCGATCAGTGCGGTAAAACCATGTAGTACCCGCTTACAGGACAGATGCCTTAAAAGCACCCAGCTGTTGGTGACAATGTATGAACTTCTATATTGATGTAAGACAAAAATATCTAGACTAAATTGTTATCCGATTACTTACTTAAATGAATCCTATGTAAAAAGCACCATATAAAACATTCTGAGAATGTCTGGGAAAACGTGAATAAATTCTCTGATTAAGAAAGACAACGCTACTATAGAGATTCCTTAATGAACCGTAATGTAATTACTGTCCTTACTAAGGTTACGCCTTACTAGAAGTTCAGTGTACTGTACTAGTGATATCCTGCAGTGGGTTAGTAGGTCAGACCGTCCGCGAGGATACAACGCTGCCACCAATGATGTGATTTTACGTCACTTCCAACGGCAGTAAAATATGTAAATGTGCACCATATTTTGTTTGACACTTCATACAGCAACGGCAGGAATATACAGCACTATAGTTACAGTAATACTTAAATATATTTGTAGCAGTATTCTCGCGTATTCGTCATCGTACTTTCGTGTTTTTTTAGTTGCATTGAAGCCATCTTTCATTTTGAACGTACAAACATTTAATTTCCCTGAAGAAGCACCCAAACGACCCTAGCAGTCAAACCTAACATACACCTACAGAAAACACGTGACCCCCAAACTGGGCTATTTTGACCAACAAACAGACTTGTAAGAGCATCATTACAAAATGATACAAAATATCAAAGCTCTTAGACCTCATGGTTGAGGATAAGAGGATTTGTAAAGTTTTTCGGCTTTGGAGATATTTTTCAACGACGCATGATCGTCATTCAACGATCGTATGAAGAAGTTAGATACATGTACAATGTATATCTATTTTTCATACGCATGCAATAATTATAATTTATTATATACGCATATGAGCTATGAATGCTTTGTCTTTAATAGACATACTGCTCTGTTCTGTTGAGCAATACTCATTTTAGCTGTATTGTACATGTAAACCTTCATCAAAGAACTCAACATCACAGATTAGACACTCGATTTAAAACTGAGAGAAAATAGCATGCAGCAGATTCTATTATTTTGCATAATTTGTTTTGTTTGTCATCTTTTTTTAATGACCAATATGCCTCATTTTGAAGAGCTAATTTGCTTCTACTGCATGGGGTAACTTTTTGTCTATTTCTTATAGACTTCAGATGATTATTATTTGAATGAGGCAAAATCGAATATGTCCAGGCCCCGATCTCCCGAAGCATTTCAAGTAGAAATCTCAGCTCAAATTGAGATTTTGCACAAACAGGAGTCTTAATTTTAGATACATCAGAAGTTTCTGATCTTGACATTTTACTGTAATAAACTCAAATTAAAGTGTTTGTTTTCTGATGCTAATTTTGAGTCCAACGTATAATGGAAATTACTTCAAAGATGAATGACAACATTTGAGATGAGATTTTTCTCAAACTGAGACGCTTCGGGAGATCGGGGCCAGATGAACTTTGAGTTTCCATTAAAATGAGAGTAGTCTGGCTCATTGCGGACTCCAGTTTTATTCATTGTCTGATTTCAATAAATCATTTGAAAGCTGAATAATAATTCTATTGCATACACTAATTAGTTTTTGCATATGTACATTAACACCAAATCAGGAGATATAAGGTATTATGAACAAATGCGATTTCGCGAGATTTCATAAGATTGTCGCGAGATATTGTGAGATTTTTTTGGTACAGCTATCGAAACTTTGTATTTTTTAGATCTTTGCCTACATGTATCACCGTGTCAAAGTAACGTAACTGATTCAAAATACATTAGGAGATGTTTGTGTATTTACTAATCGTGAGGCATAATTTCAAAATTGTCTTCTATTTTATAATGTTAATAATTAAGTGTTTTCATAATGGCCTTGTTATTGGGCTGAAGACTGTCATATTAGCCTGAGGCCGAACACTTGATTATTGACAATTTCATTAATTAACTATACAATTTGGGCAAAAGTATAGTAGAAAGATAAGGAATAATAATCAATCAATCAATCAATCAATCAATCAATCAATCAATCAATCAATCAATCAATCAATCAATCAATCAATCAATCAATCAATCAATCAATCAATCAATCAATCAATCAATCAATCAATCAACCAACCAACCAACCAACCAACCAATCAATCAATCAATCAATCAATCAATCAACCAATCAATCAATCAATCAATCAATCAATTTAATGAAACAATTCTTTTGACATGTTTGATAGATCTTTATCTTCCGACATTAAGTTCACATGGTCTTGTCGACATCGTAGCCAAAACACATACTGTATACACTGACTGCTCAAGTTTATCTGAAAATATAAAATCATAACCTATACAAGAATCTAAACCTCTACTTGTTTTAAAATAGTTTCTTACAAGTCTGCAAAAACAAATGAGAATTTTTGTTCAAACTGCTAGACATGATAAATGCTTTATCTAATAGACGGTCCCTGATGTCAACAAGTATGATAAAGTTTCCCTTGACTATTTGCTTGAAAAGTAATTTCACATTTTGTTTGTTATGGTTTAGAACTGCTGTATGAATCTCCGGTTGGGGTGTACAATTGACTGGTGAAAAAGTATCTTGATATTCAATATTTATGTCATTTTTATGAAATAATAATCATGTGTTTAGCCTACATACCTTGATAAGATCTGACAAGAATTGTGGCAAGCTCACTGGCTGGGATGACTTCAATCCTTGTCTCATTCACACTAGCTCTGACAGTAGCTGTCCTTTCTTCAAACACCCTGATATCACTTCTTATTTTGTACTGTGTGGCATTAACTTTATTTTCGTTCAACACATGTTCTAATTTCACTAATGTCTACATTTTTAAAACGTTTAAACTGTCATTCGTCAAGAATTGGAAGTATCGTTATCCGAAATACCGTCATCCGAAACTTGCACAAAACTATCCGACCCGCCATCTAGATTCTCATTGAAATTGTCACAAAAGTCTTAATTTATATCAAACATAGTTACTTCAACGTAATTCACTATGCTCTGTTTTACTGTCGATGATGCTGTCCAGAGTCAACAAATGCTTTACCAACTGGCTCAGAATACGCTTCCCTTTGTTCAATTTTGTGCCGCCGCTGCTGATGACGTGTTCAGTTTGATGACGAAATACGATGACGCAATCCAACGACTGTATATAAGCCGTCTAACCCAATCAATATTTCGCGATATTCCGATGTTTTAAGTCATTACAGAAAGGGCCCTCGTCTTTAAAAACATTCAGAATATAAATTTAGTGAAATTCAAAATGACGGCTACTTTTTTCCAAGAGAACCACGGGTTTCATAATGACCGAGCTAGACAGCCAATCAGAATGCCCGAATCTCATAATGGCCGAGTTTTTTCATAAAGGCCGCGATTTTTCCATAATGGTCGAGTTTTTTGTCCATAATGTCGAGGTGAGCTTCGTATCGGCCTTGCATTTGGAGTGAAAACGCGCCCAATATTGTATAGTCAATTAATAATGGAACGTTATATATAATTCAAGTCATTGGTGTAAAAATAGAAGGAAGTGTAACCACTCACCGTGAATTTACTAACCGATTGTGCATGCGTACAATGGCAACGTGATATCATAGTATCAGTATCATGACATGCTACAAATCAATGGATGCATGCTATATAATGTGCATGTTACATTAATGTACCTCAAATGAATACTATATCATCGATTCGAATACTAATGGATTAGATTTAAAGCCAATCAGGGATTCACAATTAAGCAAATTACCTCAGAGATCTATTGAAGCATACAGCGTCGTTGCGGTGATTATTGAAAATGTCCTGTTAATATTGTCTCTGTCATTCTATTTGGTGATAAATATTCGATGATAATTATCGAAGATAGTATCAGTCCATTATGGAAGATGCAACCATATAATTGCCGTTGTTATACGGCCATTGTTATATCAGGTATCATCACAGAGATCGGGGTAGCGGATTGGCATGTAGAAGTTTCCAGTTAAACATGTGGTCGCCGGAATTAATTAGCCAAGTCGATAACATTCGGATTGGCCATTTCTATTATTACCATACACCTATATTAAAGGTGCTGCCTCACCGACTGGTCTAAAATCGTTGCATATCGTGATTTGCCAACCTAACCAAGTATTGATGTAATAGAAAAATACTGACGGTTGCTTTATGAAAAAATTGGTGCAAATAAGCAATTTTAACCACTCTCGACATCGCCGACTGAGTATTTGGAACTATAACATCAACATACTACAGCGTTAACATTAGTGAGGTATTGGGTTCGTTTTTCGATTCGTTTTCATCAAATGCGAACATTTGTGCTATTAATTCTATAGGGTATTAATTAATACCATATAGAATATTTAATGTAAAAATACTAAATAACTGCAAAATGCCGAAGTTTCTCAAGTTATTTTAGATGTCAGTGTGGTTGTTTATGGGATATACAGGCAACTATACCAAAATTACGCGAATATTTGACAATATTATTTTAGTTTTGCAATACACCAATATGTGAGGCAGTCCCTTTTAATACTTTCGTAATAATAAACAACACTTTTTACCTAACTGTCACGTTTACATACACTTGATCATCATGTAAAAACATGAGACTTTTTGACAACTAAAACTAGGTATTTCGGTCCTTCGTTACACCCGAATTAAACTGGGTCATTCAGCTTTTTATTAGCTAAAACTAGGTATTTAGGTTTAGACAGCTTGAACTTTGACTTTCGGCAATTTGACAGCTAAAACTTGGACTTTCAGGGGTTGGGCAGTGTGTGGGTGTAATTGTGGTCTTTGTTGTTTTTATGTTTGCTGTGCTCGGCTGTTTCAGTTGAGTGCTGCCTTCGCTGTTCGGGTTTTATTGTCTTTTGAACAACATTTAGCAGAACAGTTTATGCATTACTACAAAACCACCACACTCCCATCTATATATATATATATTTTCACATTTTTATACATTTTTTATACATTTATTCAGGTTACCACACGAATATTTTGTTAGTACATACATGTAATTTTAAAAATGGTCAGTCGAGGATAACCCATCTTATACTTGTTAGTTCATATTATTCAATACTTAGTATATTATTTCTAATTATACTTCTTTCTTATAATATGTAGCTAATTTTTATAACTGAGTTTTATTTAGTGAGTTCAAAAGCTCCAAGAATTTAAACATGCTTGGTCCAGCGTATTAGTACCCTTGATGTATATTTCATCAAAGCACTTACGGAAATCGTAAACCTACATTCAAATTTAAATTCTTTGTTATTCTTAAAACTGCAACTTGGGGGAAGGATATTGTTTGCAGGACTTCATAAACTGAATCTTTGTTAGTATTGCAGCTCCATTTATCACACTTCTTAGTTGTTCAGTATTATAAAGAATTTAAATTTGACCGTATGTTTAAGATTTTCGTAAGTTCTTTGATAAAACAGTATAGTCTGTTAGCGACTAGGCTGGACCCCCATAAACCTTAAATATCTTTAAAAGCAATCATGCAATTTGATTGAAATTCGGTATGGTGCACTGAATTACCTTTACCAACTCTGTGTTTAAATTTCATAATTTTTTACGGACTCATTAGTTTTTTCCCCATTGGTCTAATGTATTAATTTTGTTATTTTAATCAACAAATTGGCAGGGAGTAAAATAATCCATTACAATCTGGTAGTCAGACTAATGCTATTGTTATTGTAATAACTGTAACGGGACAAATATGGATAACTTTGACCTATATTAGCTGGTCATCAATGTGTATATAGTTGAGGCCCATCTTTTGATTGTATTGATCATTTGTATAAACAAAATGTTGAGTTTTGAGGTGAGCTAATATACATAAAACACATGCACTTTAATGTATGGGCCTCATTATATACTTGCAATCGTCACTGCTGTGTTACTAATGTACAGTTATATCGGACCAATTTGCTGACCTTTGCTGTTCCAGTCACTTCAATCACCCATATGTATTTACCCTGTTTTAGACTTAAAATTTTACATTGGAAGTGAATGCAAAGTACACTTTTCTGTGGACCAAAAATTCTGTTTTAATTTATGAGAGTTGGTAAGGTTGATTTGTGAAGATATACCAATTTTTATTCTAATCAACATTGTACTTTTTAAGATATTTAAGGTTTATGGGGGTCCAGCCTAGTCGCTAACGGACTATACCCAAAACACGGACAATAATAAAATTACATAAAAATTCTTCTTCAATATCTACTATATGACTACATTTTTAAGATGTAGAAAGCTGGAAGAGTCTGGTCAATATTGATTGCTCCAAATTCTGTCTATTATTATGTTTGTCAATAACACAGTAGCTTTGGGGGAAAATATTCCCTAAGTACACATGGAGATGACGATGCCTTGTTGAAATAAAACTGGTTTCGTTGGCAACCATTTACCGACCAGCTTACATTGTACTGACAGTCTGCAGTATTTCGATTTTATACTCTCTTTATCGGGAAAACCACTTTTCATATGCAAAGTGCCCATCGACATTCTATTGGATGAATAAATCATGAAAACCTGCAACTCACCAATAGCTAGCCAGCCGATGGATACATTTGCATATAAATAACATTGTATACAAACATGATCTCTACTATTGCAAATGTAATTTGCGTGTTACGGCTTTCACGGTTTATCAAATTCTCCGTACTATACCATTCCACAAGGAACCAACAACTTCAGAAAAATGTGAAAGAAAAATAGATGTTGTAGGAAGGACCTGTCCCCGGGAATCGAACCGGGATTACAAATTGAGCGCCTTAACCATTTGTCCACGGTGGTGGCTATACAAATATCAGTAGGACAAATGACAAACGTATTATTTCGTTGTGATGGGTGCTGTTTCAATATTGACATAATACAGTCAACAATATGACAAAACATATTGCTTCATTGTTCTGAGTGATGGAGAACGATTGATCAAGTGAAATACTGAACACGAGTTGTACCAACTGGAAAACTCTAGATTTCCCCAGACACGCGTCGTTTCAATAGTTACCATAGATGACTACACAATATCGCCTCAAAACAAACAATGTATCGTTTGATGTAAATGGCTAGATATACTTGCAGAGAACGCCAATGATTTCGTATTTTGATCCTCAATATTGAACGAAGGATAATATTGACATAATCTACAACTATAAAACAGATATTTACAACAATCAGCTAGTTTAACGATATTCATAGAGCACGTTTGTAGAGTTTAGTAGGGACGCATTGAAGGTTCAGTCCTGTCTGCCAGCATTGGAGGTTCGGTCCTGTTTGCCAGCATTGGAGGTTCGGTCCTGTTTGCCAGCATTGGAGGTTCGGTCCTGTTTGTAAGCATTGGAGATTCGGTCCTGTTTGCCAGCATTGGAGGTTCGGTACTGTTTGCCAGCATTGGAGGTTCGGTCCTGTTTGCCAGCATTGGAGGTTCGGTCCTGTTTGCCAGCATTGGAAGTTCGGTCCTGTTTGCCAGCATTGGAGATTCGGTCCTGTTTGCCAGCATTGGAGGTTCGGTCCTGTTTGTAAGTATTGGAGGTTCGGTCCTGTTTGCCAGCATTGGAGATTCGGTCCTGTTTGCCAGCATTGGATGTTCGGTCCTGTTTGCCAGCATTGGAGGTTCGGTCCTGTTTGTAAACATTGGAGGTTCGGTCCTGTTTGCCAGCATTGGAGATTCGGTCCTGTTTGTCAGCATTGGAGATTCGGTCCTGTTTGTCAGCATTGGAGATTCGGTCCTGTTTGCCAGCATTGGAGGTTCGGTCCTGTTTGCCAGCATTGGAGGTTCGGTCCTGTTTGTAAGCATTGGAGATTCGGTCCTGTTTGTCAGCATTGGAGATTCGGTCCTGTTTGCCAGCATTGGAGGTTCGGTCCTGTTTGCCAGCATTGGAGGTTCGGTCCTGTTTGCCAGCATTGGAGGTTCGGTCCTGTTTGCCAGCATTGGAGGTTTTGTCCTGTTTGCCAGCATTGGAGGTTCGGTCCTGTTTGCCAGCATTGGAGGTTCGGTCCTGTTTGTAAGCATTTAAGGTTTTGTCCTGTTTGCCAGCATTGGAGGTTCGGTCCTGTTTGCCAGCATTGGAGGTTCGGTCCTGTTTGCCAGCATTGGAGGTTCGGTCCTGTTTGTCAGCATTGGAGGTTCGGTCCTGTTTGCCAGCATTGGAGGTTCGGTCCTGTTTGCCAGCATTGGAGGTTCGGTCCTGTTTGTCAGCATTGGAGGTTCGGTCCTGTTTGCCAGCATTGGAGATTCGGTCCTGTTTGTCAGCATTGGAGATTCGGTCCTGTTTGCCAGCATTGGAGGTTCGGTCCTGTTTGCCAGCATTGGAGGTTCGGTCCTGTTTGCCAGCATTGGAGGTTCGGTCCTGTTTGCCAGCATTGGAGGTTCGATCCTGTTTGTAAGCATTGGAGAATCGGTCCTGTTTGCCAGCATTGGAGGTTCGGTCCTGTTTGTCAGCATTGGAGGTTCGGTCCTGTTTGCCAGCATTGGATGTTCGGTCCTGTTTGCCAGCATTGGAGGTTCGGTCCTGTTTGTCAGCATTGGAGGTTCGGTCCTGTTTGTCAGCATTGGAGGTTTGGTCATGTTTGCTAGCATTGGAGTTTTTTTCCTATTTGTCTAAATCGGAGGTTCGGTCCTGTTTGTAAGCATTGGAGGTTCGGTCCTGTTTGCCAGCATTGGAGATTCGGTCCTGTTTGTCAGCATTGGAGATTCGGTCCTGTTTGTCAGCATTGGAGATTCGGTCCTGTTTGCCAGCATTGGAGGTTCGGTCCTGTTTGTCAGCATTGGAGGTTCGGTCCTGTTTGTCAGCATTGGAGGTTCGGTCCTGTTTGTAAGCATTTAAGGTTTTGTCCTGTTTGCCAGCATTGGAGGTTCGGTCCTGTTTGCCAGCATTGAAGGTTCGGTCCTGTTTGCCAGCATTGGAGGTTCGGTCCTGTTTGTAAGCAATGGAGGTTCGGTCCTGTTTGCCAGCATTGGAGGTTCGGTCCTGTTTGCCAGCATTGGAGGTTCGGTCCTGTTTGTAAGCATTGGAGGTTCGGTCCTGTTTGCCAGCATTGGAGGTTCGGTCCTGTTTGTCAGCATTGGAGGTTCGGTCCTGTTTGCCAGCATTGGAGGTTCGGTCCTGTTTGTCAGCATTGGAGGTTCGGTCCTGTTTGCCAGCATTGGAGATTCGGTCCTGTTTGTCAGCATTGGAGATTCGGTCCTGTTTGCCAGCATTGGAGGTTCGGTCCTGTTTGCCAGCATTGGAGGTTCGGTCCTGTTTGCCAGCATAGGAGGTTCGGTCCTGTTTGCCAGCATTGGAGGTTCGGTCCTGTTTGTCAGCATTGGAGGTTCGGTCCTGTTTGTCAGCATTGGAGGTTTGGTCATGTTTGCTAGCATTGGAGTTTTTTTTCCTATTTGTCTAAATCGGAGGTTTGGTTCTTTTTGTCAGCATTGAAGGTTTGGTCCTGGTGCCAGCATTGGAGATTTCGTCCTGATTGTCAGCATTGGGGGTTTGGTCCTAGTTGTAAGCATCGGAGGTTTGGTCATGTTTGCCAGCATTGGAGTTTTTTTTCCTATTTGTCTAAATCGGAGGTTTGGTACTTTTTGTCAGCATTGAAGGTTTGGTCCTGGTGCCAGCATTGGAGATTTTGTCCTGATTGTCAGCATTGGGGGTTCGGTCCTATTTGCCAGTATTGGAGGTTTGGGCCTGTTTGCCAGCATTTGAGGTTTGGTCCTGGTTGCCAGCATTGGAGGGTTGGTCCTGTTAGCCAGCATTGGAGGTTTGTCTAATGGTTGTCAGCATTGGAGGTTTGGTCCTGATTGTCAGCAATGGAAGTTTTGTTCTGGTGTCAGCATTGGAGGGTTGGTCCTGGTGCCAGCATTGTATGTTTGATTCTGGTGCCAGCAATGGGGGTTTGGTTGGTTACCAGCATTAAAGGATTGGTCCTGGTTGCAAACATTGGAGGTTTTGTCCTGTATGTCTGCATTGGAGGTTTGGTCTTTTTTGTCAGCATTGGAGGTTCGGTCCTGATTGTCAGCATTGGAGGTTCGGTCCTGTTTGCCAGTATTTGAGGTTTGGGCCTGTTTGCCAGCTTTTAAGTTTTGACCTTGTTGCCAGCATTGGAGGTTTGTCTCCTGATTGCCACCATTGGATTTTTTGTCCTGATTGCCAGCATTGGAGGTTTGGTCCTTTTTGTCAGCATTGGAGGTTTAGTCCTGATGGTCAGCATTGGCAGTTCGGTCCTGTTTTCCAGTATTGGATGTTAGAGCCTGTTTGCCAGCATTTGGGGGTGTGGTCCTGGTTGCCAGCATTGGAGGTTTGTTCCTGTTTGCAAGCAATGGAGGTTTGGTCCTGTTTGCCAGCACTGGAGGTTTGTGCCTGTTTGTCAGTATTAGAGGTTAGGACCTGTTTGCCATTATTAGAGGTTCGGTCCTATTTGCCAGCATTGGAGGTTCGGTCCTGTTTGCCAGCATTGGAGGTTCGGTCCTATTTGACAGCATTGGAGGTTCGGTCCTGTTTGCCAGCATTGGAGGTTCGGTCCTATTTGCCAGCATTGGAGGTTTGGACCTGGTTGCCAGCTTTGGAGGTTTTGTCCTGGTGCCAGCATTAGAGGTTTTGTCCTGTTTGCCGGTATTGGAGGTTCTGGCCTGTTTGCCAGTATTGCAGGTTGGTCCTGGTGCCAGCATTGGGGACTTGGTTCTGATTGCCAGCATTGGAGGTTTTGTCCTGGTGCCAGAATTATAGATTTGGTTCTGATTGCCAGCATTGGAGGTTCGGTCCTGTTTGCCATTGGAGGTTTGGGCCTGGTTGTCAGCATTGGAGGTTTGGGCCTTGTTGTCAGCATTGGTGGTTTGGGCCTGGTTGTCAGCATTGGTGGTTTGGGTCTTGTTGTCAGCATTGGTGGTTTTGGCCTGGTTGTCAGCATTGGTGGTTTGGGCCTTGTTGTCAGCATTGGTGGTTTGGGCCTTGTTGACAGCATTAGAGGTTTGGTCCTAGTTGCCAGCATTGGAGGTTTGGGCCTGGTTGTCAGCATTGGAGGTTTGGGTCTGGTTGTCATCATTGGAGGATTGGGCCTTGTTGTCAGCATTGGAGGTTTGGGCCTGGTTGCCAGCATTGGAGATTTGGGCCTGGTTAAATAAGGTTTGAGCCTGATTGCCAGCATTAGAGGTTTGGTTCTGGTTGCCAATTTCGGAGGTTGTACTAGCAATTGAAATAAAGATAACCGAACGTTCGAACGGTTAACCGGTTAACCGTTTATATCCCTAGTTAATAAACCAAGTCTTAAAATATATTTAATAATAATAATAATAACGACTTTATTTATAGTGGTGACATATTTGGTTCTAGACCAATTTTCTGCGAGAGCAACATAGTGTAGTACTCACCGACACCCCGTACAATTCACGCTAAATTACACCAAATAATAAACAAATGAGAAATTCCCCGACATCACTAATTATCGTAACAAAAGTCAAACGTGATATATTGGCTGTAATAAGAAGCTTATAGTCTAGCAACCATCGAGGGAAATCAATATGTAATACGTATTGTCTTTGGTACAGAGAACATATTATGAAGTCAACGGTTACAGAAACGCATCATTTATCATATAGTTAATGTCCATTGATATATTACAGTTCAGCTTGTTCCATGAAATAAATCAAAGACTTGTTGACTGTGATGAGTACATGGAAGCAGTTAAGGTGTTGTTTTATCAGTTATTAACGAGGTTGAGATACGAACATGTACGACTACTTACAACATACGTGCAGCTACCCGTCCATGTATACGTACATGTTGCAATTAGAATTGGCTTGCGAAACACAACGTGTATCTTTATAACTTGCTTTATCAGGCCAGGCACCTGGGTACTGTTTTATCAAAGAACTTACGGAAATCCTAAAGTTACGCTCAAATTTAAATTCTTTATAATTCTTTCACAACTGCAAATTGGTGACGGATATGGTTTGAAGAGGTTCAGTAACTGAATCATTATGAGTATCGCTGCTCCGTTTACAACTCTTTATAATTGTAAACAAATTATATAGAATTTAAATTTGATCGTAAGTTTACGATTTCCGTAAGTGCTTTGATAAAACAGTACCCTGTTGACATAATATTGTGTATATAGACATTGCATAATGTATTGATTCCCACTGCCATTTTATCCGATTAAAATGTTTTAAACATTAAATTACTTTATTTTGATATTACATTGTTTGTATACAAGTGACAGACCTGAATAAACGGGCTATAAAATCACATATATAGCAGTTGTTACATGATGTATTCGTGAAAGGATAATTATAAGTGTTTTTATAAACTCACTGAGACCACAGGCGATGAAATATTGTTTCCCGTGCACACACGTCCCTGTGTGACATAGAACACATTATAATTTCGTCTGTCACACGACGTTATTATATTTGTAGAAACTATAGTACGTTTATTCAGTTATGTCACTTGTATACAAACATTGAAATATCATAACATTATATTTTTATACTTTTAAACATTTTAATTGGAGAAAAGGTCAGTGAAAGTTAATGCTCTCTTCACTAAAGTTCATACTAACACGAATAACGTCTACATTTTTTGCATTAAACAAGAGATGTTTTTAAAACATGTATGCCCCCATGGAAGCCCAATAGTCAGAAATGGTAAAGGTCACTGTGACCTTGACCTTTGACCTACTGACCTCAAAATCAATAGGGGTCATCTTCTGTTGATGACCAACCTCCATGTAAAGTTTGAAGATCCTAGGTCAAAGCGTTCTTGAGTTATTGAACGGAAACCAATTAAATAGTCAGAAATGATAAAGGTCACAGTGACCTTGACCTTTAATCTACTGACCCCAAAATCAATAGGGGTCATCTACTATTGATGACCAACCTCCATGTAAAGTATGAAGATCCTAGGTCAAAGCGTACTTGAGTTATTGAACGGAAACCATTTTATATGACCGACAGACAGACAGACCGACCGACCGACCGACAGACATGTGCAAAGCAATATACCTCCTCATCAAAGATGGGGGGCATAAATATGAAATTTATAAGAGAATTAGCAATGTTTACCTACACAATGAAATGAAAACAAGTCACGTAGACGTACATGTTACGCATTGCGTTACGCAACCTCTCTATTTTTTTAGACGTATCAGTGTTTAATATACATGTACAAATGTATTTTCCAAGCACAAGGTAGGACTTATACATTATTCATGAAATGTACATTTTAGCGGTTTGTTGTGTCTCAATTGTATTTTTCGATGTTTAAGCGCTGTTTTATGCCTTGGGTAAAATGTGCAACTACGCTGAAACTGTCTCATTCTCGTATGGAGGGGTTTCAAGTAACTTTAAAATCATTTATTCTCTTGAGTACTGAATTTAACAGATTTTGGTAATGTCGGCGGTTTGGATGGGGAAAACATTGTGTGGGCGGAACTTCAAGGTTTGGATGGGGAACAACATTGTCGGGGCGGAACTTCAATGTTTGGATGGGGAACAACATTGTCGGGGCGGAACTTCAATGTTTAGATGGGGAACAACATTGTCGGGGCGGAACTTCAAGGTTTGGATGGGGAACAACGATGTCGGGGCGGAACTTCAAGGTTTGGATGGGGAACAACGATGTCGGTGTGGAACTTCAAGGTTTGGATTGGGAACAACAATGTCGGTGCGGAACTTCAAGGTTTGGATGGGGAACAACGATGTCGATGCGGAACTTCAAGGTTTGGATGGGGAACAACGTTGTCGGGGCGGAACTTCAAGGTTTTGATGGGGAAAAACGTTGTCAGGGCGGAACTTCAATGTTTAGATGGGGAAAACATTGTCGGTGCGGAACTTCAAGGTTTGGATGTGGAACAACGATGGCAGGGCGGAACTTCAATGTTTGGATGGGGAACACCGATGTCAGGGCGGAACTTCAATGTTTAGATGGGGAACACATTGTCGGTGCGGAACTTCAAGGTTTGGATGGTAAACAACGTTGTCGGGGCGGAACTTCAAGGTTTGGATGTGAAACAACGTTGTCGGGGCGGAACTTCAATGTTTGGATGGGGAACAACGTTGTCGGGGCGGAACTTCAAGGTTTGGATGGGGAACAACGTTGTCGGGGCGGAACTTCAATATTTAGATGGGGAACAACGATGTCGGTGCGGAACTTCAAGGTTAGGATGGGGAACAACGTAGTCCGGGCGGAACTTCAAGGTTTGGATGGGGAACAACGTTGTCGGGGCGGAACTTCAATGTTTAGATGGGGAACAACGATGTCGAGGAGGAACTTCAATGTTAGGATTGGGAACAACATTGTCGGCATGTAACTTCAAGGTTTGGATAGGTGAAACATTGTCGGTATGGAACTTCAAGGTTTGGATAGGTGAAACATTGTCGGTATGGAACTTCACGGTTTGGATGGGGAAAGCATTGTCCGGGCTGAACCGCAAGGTTTGAATGGGGAACAACATTGTCGGAGTGTCTTGCATCATCAATTGTTTCGTAATTTTAAAAGTACGTACATGTCGCTGTTTTAGAATTAGAAGGTGGTAAGTACAAAAAGGCTATTTTGAGAAAACAAGAAAACCTGTCTAAAAACTACTCTTTACGTATGCAAAAACAAGCCTTTTCAAATTCAGTTTGATCAAAATGGCCTGTTCCGATTTTCATGAAAATAGGCTCATAAGAAATGCCTTGAGGTGCAGATTTCAAATATGTTTGAGTCTTATAAGGTCGCAAGTAGCACTTACGACCTTCTCATTCTAAGCTAGCGATGTATCAAGAAAAACAACCTCTTTGATCAAACATGATTTCTGAATACTAGTATTGACATTCAATAATGTATTTGGGACAATGTTCACAAATGGCATAATTTGGCACTGTGATTTGATTAAAAAAATTAAAAGTTGTTTAATCAGTACATGGGATTTCTTTCATCGTCCGACTAAATATAAGGATAAATATGGCCTTTCATTAAATATACATATAATATAAATACGCTATTAGTTATTTTTATATACTTAAAATTATTAAAAGCGTAAGTAGTTTCAATGCGTTTTTCTTTGAAAACATTCATAATCCTGTGACGACTTTATCATTGACGCAATTAATTATTTTTACCATAATTGATAACGTGTAGCTTTGTACAATGCAGAATTTAACAGAAACCAGACTGTTTTTTAACGTAAAATAGAAACTTGACTGTCAATCGTTAAATGTCTTTATTTTATTACAAGATGCAAATCTGGAAATTTGACTGTCCTGATCTTAATGTAAAATGCAAAATGTAATTTATCTGTCCTTTTTTAATGCAAAGTACACAAACGGAAGCTTGTCTGCTCTTATTTTAATATAGAACGCATAATGGAAACTTGACTATCCTCAGCTAAATGTAGAATGCATAAAGGAAATTTGACTGTGCGTACCTAAATGCAGACTGCGAAATGGAAACTTGACTTTCCTTATTTTTATGTAAAAAGCAAAATAGAAACTTGACTGTCCTTTTTTTAATGTAAAGCGCATAATGGCAACATGAATGTCCGTAGCTAAATGCAGACTGCAAAATAGAAGCTTGACTTTCCTTATTTAATTGTAGAATGCAATATGGAAACTTGACTTTCCTTATCTTTATGTAAAATGCAAAATTGAAACCTGACTGTCCCTTAATGTAAAACTCCCCTCACTCATTAAATGTAAAATCAGACTGTCCTGAGCATGATGTAAATGTAAACTGCAGAATTGAAATAAGACTGTCTTGGTCTTAATGTAACGTGCAAAATTGAAATAAGACTGTCTTGGTCTTAATGTAAAGTGCAAAATTGAAATAAGACTGTCTTGGTCTTAATGTAAAGTGCAAAATTGAAATAAGACTGTATTGATCTTAATGTAAAATACAAAATCGATACCAGACAAGCATTCTGTCGAATAGTTATTACATATAGATCCTGAATGATTTTTATGAATTTTAAAAATATACATATTTTACCTTTATAAAAATGCTCCCTACAAAGATAGTAAACAAAAACGGACAGGGAAGGCAGTACTCAACCGAAACGGCCGAGCACAGAATACATAAGAACAACACAGACGACAATTACACGACACAATGCCAAATGCACAAATGAAAGAGAAAATGAACGTCTCAACACCATACTTGACATAAAACTACAACACCGTTTCAGTTAGCGTAGGCGAGAACGCATTTATTCGTGCAACATAGTGGTGATAATGTATAGTACGAATAGGTGACTATATGTTATTACAACAGAGTACATTCATAGTTTCCATGAATTAACATAAGTACCCAATATAGCCTAAGAGCTGAGGGCGATTTATTCAAAATTGGAGTCCATCTCTTAAACTTGCACCACAGTTGGACATATGACCGAACATTAAGAAAATCCATTTCTTACAAATTTCCTCTTTCACAACCGCTCAGCATCCAAGATGGCGTCCAAGATGGCCGCCATTTTTACGCGAAAATGGTACTGAACGCTTATTTGTGCATGAAATGAATTGTTTTCTCACAAATATGTATCAATATGTACTTATAAGTTGAAAAATGAATGGAAGACACATTTTTATCTGTTTTAATAGTAAATTTCGACATTTTGGAAAAGCTATGACCCATATAGAGGTCCAAAATTGGCTATTTTTAGGGTATTTTTCTTAATTTTGTATTGTCAATAACTTAAAAGTACATTTATGACTATAAATTTTACATTTAAATGATTTTATTTATTTCATAAATTTAGTATGAAGAAAATGAGGGTGTAAGATTAACAACTTTTTTAGTTGTATGCTATCGCTAAGGGTTTGAAGTGGGTGGGGTAAATATACCCCAAAGTAAAAAAATAAGAAATTACATAATTTTGACTTCCTTTATGTATTTAAAGCATCATAGGTGAACTTGCTGTACAATGTGCATGGAATTATGTGTTTTTGAAATTAGTTTTGGTTGCTCTTGCTCTTTTTTACGAAGTGGGTGGGGTAAAATTTCACAAATAATAAAAAAAACTAAACAAGATTAACCGATGGTTGTTTAAACTCTGACCTATGTTTTTCTTCTTACCTATGATAAACTATTCTTTTGTAGATAATAGATGAGAGTTTTTAAAAATAAGTATGTTACATGACTTTGCCTGTTGAAAGTGGGTGGGGTAAAAAACTGCAAAAATGAGAATAATGGATATATGCAGAAATTGCATTCTACTCTTTCTTTATAAAAGACTTATTTGTTATGACGTATTGTTGTTTTTTTTAAACTAGATGTGTATCCATCATGCTTAGTTTATGGATGGGTGGGGTAAAATATCTGATAATAGGAGCGTTCACCGGTATAGTGTGGCGACTTTATAGGCTAAAACCATTAGATAGGAAAACATATGAGTAAAACTAGGGTTTTCATATTCATTCTCCATACTTAATATGGCTAAGAATGGCTTTTGCTAGGAGTAGTAAGTAAACATTTGGCTAGTAATTGCTTGATACGTTGGTAGTGAGTACTCCATACTGCTAGGAATGGTTATTCTAGTTGTGGTGCATACCCTAACATGACTGGGAATCAGTTTACCACTGGTTGGGAGTTCTACAAATGGATATGAATGGCTTTTTCTGGCAGTTTTGAGTTTCTTATAGGCCTTGGAATGACATATCCACTTATGACAAGTACTCTATCTGGCATGGACTTTATCCGCTGATTGAGAGTACATGTACCCCATAAGGCTATCAACTGCTTTTTTCGCAGTACGGGAGTACTCCATAAGGCAAGAAATGTCTTCATACGCAGTAGGGGAGTACTCAATAAGGCAAGAAATGTCTTCATACGCAGTAGGGGAGTATTCCATAATGCAAGAAATGTCTTCATACGCAGTAGGGGAGTACTCCATAATGCAAGAAATGTCTTCATACGCAGTAGGGAAGTACTCCATAAGGCTAGAATTGTCTTCATACACAGTAGGGTAGTACTCCATAAGGCTAGAAATGTCTTAATACGCAGTAGGGGAGTACTCCATAATGCTAGAAATGTCTTCATACGCAGTAGGTGAGTACTCCATAATGCAAGAAATGTCTTCAAACCCAGTAGGGGAGTACCCCGTAAGGCTAGAAATGTCTTCATACGCTGTAGGGGAGTACTCCATAATGCAAGAAATGTCTTCAAACCCAGTAGGGGAGTACTCCATAAGGCAAGAAATGTCTACATTCGCAGTAGGGGAGTACTCCATCAGGCTAGAAATGTCTTCATACGCAGTAGGGGAGTACTCCATTAGGCAAGAAATGTCTTCATTCTCAGTAGGGGAGTACTCCATAAGGCTAGAAATGTCTTCATTCTCAGTAGGGGAGTACTCCATAAGGTTAGAAATGTCTTCATACGCAGTAGGGGAGTACTCCATAAGGCTAGAAATGGCTTCATACGCAGTAGGGGAGTAGTCCATAAGACTAGAAATGTCTTCATACGCAGAAGGGGAGTACTCCATCGGGCTAGAATGGCCCTATCCGATGATGATGACTTCTCCATAAGGCTAGAAATGGCTTCATCCACTGGTGGTGACTCCTCAATATGGCTAGAAATGGCTTCGTTCACTGGTGGTGACTACTCCATTTGGCTAGAAAGGCTCCATCCGATGGTGGTGACTACTCCATAATACTAGAAATGGCTCGATCCGTTGGTGGTGACTACTCCATAAGGCTAGAAATGGCTTCATATGCCGTTGGTGACTACTCCATAAGGCTAGACATGGTTTCATCCACTGGTGGTGACTACTCCATAAGGCTAGAAATGGCTTCATCCACTGGTGGTGACTCCTCCATAAGGCTAGAAGTGGCTTCATCCGCCGTTGGTTACTCCTCCATAAGGCTAGAAATGGCTTCATCCACTGGTGGTGACTCCTCTATAAGGCTAGAAATGGCTCCATCCACTGGTGGTGACTACTCCATAAGGCTAGAAATGGCTTCATCCGCCGTTGGTGACTACTCCATAAGGCTAGAAATGGCTTCATCCGCTGTTGGTGACTACTCTATAAGGCTAGACATGGCTTCATTCACTGGTGGTTACTCCTCCATAAGGCTAGAAATGGCTCCATTCACTGGTGGTTACTCCTCCATAAGGCTAGAAATGGCTTCATCCATTGGTGGTGACTCCTTCAAAAGGCTTGAAATGGCTTCGTCCACTGGTGGTGACTCCTCCATAAAGCTAGAAATGGCTTCATCTACTGGTGGTGACTCCTCCATAAGGCTAGAAATGGCTTCGTCCACTGGTGGTGACTCATCCATCAGGCTAGAATGGCTCTATCTGCTGGTGGTGACTACTTCATAAGGCTATAAATGGCTTCATCCACTGTTGGGGAGTACTCCGTAAGGCTAGAAACAGCTTCATCCGCCGTTGGTGACTCCTCAATAAGTGTAGAATTGCTTTATCCGCTGGTGGTGACTACTCCACGAGGCTAGAAATGGCTCCATCCACTGGTGGTGACTACTCCATAAGGCTAGAAATGGCTTCATCTGCCGTTGGTGACTAACTCCATAAGGCTAGAAATGGCTTCATCCGCCGTTGGTGACTCCTCGATAAGGCTAGAAGTGGCTTCAACCACTGGTGGTGACTCCTCCGTAAGGCTAGAAATGGCTTCATCCACCGGTGGTGACTACTACTAAAGGCTAGAAATGGCTTTATATGCTTGTTGGGAGTTCACGACATGGGATAATTATGACTTCTAGTTGTAGTACGAGCAAAGGCGTCTTTTATTTTGTTTTACAATGTGTATAATTGTCCTATTTACACAAACAATTATTTATATATAGACCTATATTTAAAATAATTTCATTAATAAGCATTATAAAATCAGTATTTCAAACATCACCTGAAACGTGAGAAAATGTTATTAAGTTGTCTTTTCTGTACTTTGGCCTTATAACTGCATTGACCCTAACCTTGACCTTGAAATGGTCAGTGTTGCAAGGCAATTTGCTGCATATCATGAGATATACCAGAATGCAAATATTCAACATCATTTACATGTATGAAATTGAAGTCTCATTTGATTCGGTTTATTGTCAATTGTGGCGGTTGTACTACTGATGACGGTGTGTATGAAAGTTCTTCTGATTGCATACCCATTGGTTTTAGCTTATAATGGCGCCGATTATGAAGTTTCACTATTTACGTGATTTTACCCCACCCACTTCACAATATTAAGCATGACCAATTTTAAAACAGCGAAATGCTGCAATAAATATATCTTATAAAACCAAAGAGACTTGTACTGTCTATATTAATCAAAATAATTCATAGAATGCAATTTCTGCAAATTGTCATTATTCTCATTTTTGCAGTTTTTTACCCCACCCACTTTCAACAGGCGAAGTCATGTAACATGTTTATTTGTACAATCTCTCATTTATTATATACAAAAGAAGCTTGAAGAACATTTCAGAATAGTTTATCATAGGTCAGAAGAAAAACAGAGCTCAGAGTTTAAAAACAATCATTGGTTAATCTCGTTATTAAATCTTTAAAACTATTTATGAAATTTTACCCCACCCACTTCGTAAAATAGAGCACGAGCAACCAAAACTGATTTCAAAATGCATAATTTCATTCACATTATATAAGTCAACCCAATATGGTCTAAATACATAAATAATTAGTTAAAAAGAGGCAGTTTCTTATTTTTTCACTTTTGATGTGAATTTACCCCACCCACTTCACACCCTTAGGGAACGCATAAAACTAAAAAAGTTGTACATCTTACACTCTCATATTTTTCACACTAAATATATTGACTAAATGAAACCAATCAAAGGTAAAATTTACAGTCATAAATGTACTTTTAAGTTATTGACAAAACAAAATTAAGAAAAATACCCTAAAAATAGCCAATTTTGGGCCTCTATATGGGTCATAGCTTTTCCAAAATGTCGAAATTTAATATTAAAACAGATAAAAGTGTGTCTTCCATTCATTTGTCAACTTATAAGTACATTTTGAAACATATTTGTGAGAAAACAATTCATTTCATGCACAAATAAGCGTTCAGTACCATTTTCGCGTAAAAATGGCGGCCATCTTGGACGCCATCTTGGATGCTGAGCGGTTGTGAAAGAGGAAATTTGTAAGAAATGGATTTTCTTAATGTTCGGTCATATGTCCAACTGTGGTGCAAGTTTAAGAGATGGACTCCAATTTTGAATAAATCGCCCTCAGCTCTTAGGCTAATAGTTTAATATCACCGAATAAAACGTATAACTTTCAATGCGGCATGACCATGCGATAGAATGGACCAGGTGAAAACTTTTATAAGAAAATGATCTGGAAACTGTTTCCACTCTATCGCAGCCGAATGGATTATGATTTATTCTAACATGACCAGCGATTTCGCCTATATATACAAAGAGCAAATCATAACGTCGTATATCGGCCGATATACAATGAAAAATGACGTCATGTCGTTTTTATGACGTCATGCAGGTAAACAAGTTACGTAAACAACATCGATCTCGCAAAATAACACTGGCTTAATATATAATTCCGAGTTTAAATCATGTTAGAATCGAAATAAAATATTCAAAAGCCGTTGTATACCGGCTGTTATACAATGGTTTGTCGTTCTGACGCTTGTTATTAATCACTCAGGCCTACGGCCTTCGTGGTTAATTCCTACGCGTCAGAACTCCAAACCATTGTATAACAGCCGGTATACAACGGTTTTATATAGTTTATTTCTTAAATATAATATTCCTTCAACACTTTATTACATTGTGTCGTTATAAATGTAAAAAGCTTCAACATTACATATCAAAATATGCCACTAAACTATAAATAAAACAACCTCAATAATAAGGTCCGATCAAACGTAAGACCATGGTACTTTGTGTCATGTTTTACTGTTTAATTTGAACAACATTCGTTATTATGGTCGAACTTTACAATTTGACCAACTTTTACCATAAATGGTATACAGCAGTTTACAAGCGTTGTCGTCAAATATAGTTGTATATAACGTTACATATGAAAATTAAATTTGAAAATTTGAGATGCTAAACGAATGAATATCTCGCTAGAAGTAACCGCTGTTTGTTTATTTGCTTTTATTTATCCTCGCCACCGGAAATCCATATGGGCGAGCCCCCAGAAGAGGATAGTCACTTTAGTTTTTGGGGGGACAGTACATGATACAGAAGATGCCCTAGTTCAAGAAGCATCCCTGGTTCTTTTATGTGCCGATGTAAAGCATCATACACGGGACCTAAGTTCAAAGACTGTAAGTAATTTTAGTTATGTTAGGTGGGAAACACTGAAAAGCATTTCTGCTTTTGACCGTCTGGAGTAGGGATCGAACCCACAACCTTCAGATCAGCAGTCAGTGGCCCTAACCACTAGACAACTTGTCGCCCTTTGCAGTAACCGCTCCGGTGATTTCATTACCTTTTATATCACCAAAACTTGACCAAACCAGTTTTGCCCACGTACATGTTGAGTCAGTGGTTCTCGGCTATACGATGTAACGCAGAGAACAATATTTAACCGCTGAAAGTCAAATTTTGAGCTGTCAAAAAGACGAAACCAGACTATCTATTAAAATACTGCTTAAATATACAATAAACATGTACAGTGTTTTTTTTATACATGCTTCATTACCCATTTTCTCAGAGTTTGATTGCCCGTTCATGAGACCGTAATTGTACAAGTTCTGAGTCATTGAAACGCACGCGTGCAACAAGAGTCATTAACGGTACAATTACTGAATTGATTCAAACAAGTTTCAATCAACACGAACGTCAGAATGCAGAGACAAACATTGGTGTCGGACCCTCTTTATTTGTCGTATCGACAATAATATCACGATAAAGCAACATAAGTAGAACACAAACATTTGAGACAATTTAACCCTGATGTATCAAACATTCTCACTTACCTCAGTATCTTTTTTAGAAAAAAAGAAAAAATACAAGAACTGAGTTTATTCCAACACACAATTTAATCTATTGATGACATGCGCCTAGACAAGCAAGGCTACATGGTTTGTGCGGTCGACTATTTCGATCGATAAGCCGATCATTACGAAGGCTGCGTTGAGCGATTGCTCAATAGTGTTGTGTGGCTTCTACGATTTTCTACAAGGAGAGAATTTTACTTGTGAGAGTTTACCGCTATTGATGTTTCATGATTTTTTTGCGATGCGTGCATAGTAATTAAATTCGCAAGAAGAATTCTCATTTTTATATTTTTTGTTAATTCACAACTAGGTACTAGATCTAGGCGTTTCTGTTCTACTGTTTTACAATAATTATAACTCTTCCACACTGCAATGAACATAAAATATTAAGTGCTATAAAACGCATGGAGTGCAAAAACTCAAAACGGAGAAGTAAAAGTGGTACTTAACGATTTTAGAACCAAACTACAAATGTACACGAATAACATTTAGCGGTTAAAGGCATGCGAAAATATTGAAAATATAAAACTAAGAAACATAATAATATGGCGGTTAGTTGTAATGACCAGTGGCTTCAAATATAACATGTCAAGCCTGATAATTATTTAATCAATTACTTAATTAATTAGTTAATTAATGCATCCGGTATAAACAAGAAATATCACTAAATGTGACGAATACCCCCAGATACTGCTTGACACAGTGACTTAGTATCAGATATCCAAATTATGATGATAATTATATATACAGTGCCTACCAAAAATAAGTATACAGTAAATAATTGTTGCAAAATTAAATTTGGCTAAATTATTCAATATATGTTTATCAGACGGTCACAATTATACTAGTTTCTAAAACTACAGTTACTTAATGAGTCAAAACAGAGATAGAAATAAAGATGAAGATTTTCGAAACTAAAATAACCATGTGATCAAAAAGGCTGATTTTTCCATCTTTTTGTGACAAAGTTACCATTCAAGAGGGACAAAGAAACTTTAGATTTTGCACATAGGGTACCAATTAATGTATGGCATTTCCATTTAATAAACAAAAAAATCATTTTCTTCAAATATATTGTTGCTTCACTGTTCTGCAAATAGTAGTATTACAGGCAAGTAAGTGGGCAAATAACATATGTATACTTATTTTTGGTGGGCAGTGTATATATCTAGTCTAGCTGAGGAGTCTTACAAAATATGTTTGGCAGGCAACCATAAGCACGCAGGCAACCATAAGCACGCAGGCAACCATAAGCACGCAGGCAACCATAAGCACGCAGGCAACCATAAGCACGCAGGCAACCATAAGCACGCAGGCAACCATAAGCACGCAGGCAACCATAAGCACGCAGGCAACCATAAGCACACAGGCAACCATAAGCACGCAGGCAACCATAAGCACACAGGTAACCATAAGCACGCAGGCAACCATAAGCACGCAGGCAACCATAAGCACGCAGGCAACCATAAGCACGCAGGCAACCATAAGCACACAGGCAACCATAAGCACGCAGGTAACCATAAGCACGCAGGCAACCATAAGCACGCAGGCAACCATAAGCACGCAGGTAACCATAAGCACGCAGGTAACCATAAGCACGCAGGCAACCATAAGCACGCAGGTAACCATAAGCACGCAGGCAACCATAAGCACGCAGGCAACCATAACCAATAGCGCTTACAACTCATAGTAAAATATCAAACGATAATAACTCCCTAAAAACTGATTGGATCATCGAGTGCCAAAATTCGCCTTGGTACTGATGTAAAAGTTTCGTTGAAATCAGACCAATAGTTACAGACACAATTTAATAGGGCCATGACCCTCTTATATTTGATCAGACCAACGTGCGTCCACGATAAGCACAACTAAACGTGTTACAGATCTGTCATGCAAAGTTTTGTTGAAATCCTACCAATGGTTAAAGAGACATAGCCCGGACAAATTTATAAGTGTAAAAAAAACAAAAGGCAATAACTCCCTTAAAACTAATACCCCTCATGTGCGCCGACGATATGTAGACCTCAAAATATTCTTTCAATTAAAGAACTGAAGTATTGTTACTTGGGGGATTACGCAAATCTTGGTTATCTATTTAAATTACCTGAAATGGTATTGGATTAATAAGTGTGAATATTGTGAAATAATTTCACAAATATCGACGACAGCTGACTCATTCAAATTTCATCTAATAACCCCATTAAGGCAATCCGCCCATAAAAAAACTCAATGAACTAGTTTCAACTGTAAAGGGGGGCCAAAATACCTAATTTAAGCTGGGAAAAAGTATTAAAAAGACAGTAAATGGTAATATCATGCATCTGCATAAATAATGATTGACGGTAGTAAACAAAAATAATATAAGTAATTGGATAGGGGGTGAAAACAAATGATCAAAATAACAACTAAAACTACACTCTAAGTCAAAATTCCATAACTCTAGCTACAAACGAACCGGATATGGTACGAATAGCGCGAACGATTCATAAAGGGGACGAAACACTAATATCTCGAATCTCGTCGCGAAATGTGTAAACAACAGCGCTTGGAAAAGGGCTGTTTTAACGGTAGACGCAAAATATTTAGCCGAAGATCTGAGGTAAATTTAATGGATGAAACGTCGATCAATTCTTTTTATCAATGCAAAATATTGTAAATAGTGAAAAATAAATACATTATAACAGGAGTTTGTAGCTAAACTGTAATACGAACGTTATGAAACAAAACAGGGTAAATTTCGTCTTCTTAACCAGTTACTGTAACAGTGACATTTTTATCAACACTCAAAAACCATTAGTCATTTACAGCGCGTAGGAATTTATTTTCACAAAAACATTAATTCACAGAAGAAACATTCCAACATTTCTCGCAATATATAAAGAAATAAAAAATAATTCAATTACTAGGGACAAATGTTCTTAAAATTGATTGAAAATTGTGATTTTGGTTTAGATTGGCTGGAACTCGTTTTTGGCTCGGATGAATTGGTTGTGGAGAAATTATATGGATCAAATCGTAGTGATTTTTAAACTGGTACGTAACAATACCTTGGGGAATCACCAAAGGAAAAAAACAAACTTACTGTAGCATGCTTTGCCTAAGTGGGTATCGTTCTTGATTTATGATTATTTGATTTGTTTAACATACAACTAATCTATGCCTGTCACGTACTCATGTTTCTATGGTACAAAATGTTGTTAATTTTGTTGTTGTTGTTTTTAACCGCAGGCACATAGTTTCAAATTATTTTTGAGTTTCAAATTATCTGAGTGTACACTGTATAATTATATAGAAGGGTGTACAGCGGCCATGTTAGTCGCAACTGATATGGCGTTACGAAAGCTGGTACCCTGTTTTTCTACAGTTGCCACAGCAAACACGGATACCAGCTCATGTAACGTCATATCCGTTGCGGCTAAACATGGCCGCTGCACAACCTTCTTTCTTTATAGGGTACACTCAGATAATTTGAAACCATGTGCCTATCTTTCTTAAAATTAACCTTCTGTAAATAAAGAGATTATTATTATTATTATTGCTACATTTTATCAGCTGCACTGTTAAAGTCCTATACATGTTCAGCTGCAACTTATATTGAAAGATACGGATAAGCATATACGCATAATGGTCAACTTATTTTTTATTCTCAATGCTATTTTTACACCATTTTTACACCATACAAAAAGTTTCACATTTTCGTGTGATTTAGCACTTAAGCAATGACGTAACATATAGATAAATAAACTGTACTGCACAGGCAATCCCAAGACGATGACGTACCTTCACGGACTCTTGAGGTAATCTTCATATGATAAACACTAAATTATGTCATTCGCGGCATTCACAGTTTGTCCAACTATAACTGTGGTATATGGCGTCTTTCAGCGCGGCTTGAAATGGACATGAACTCATTGTTAACAGGACACAAGTACAGAAAAGTTTCGCTAATAAGCCCACTTCAATTATTTTAAAATCAATCAGAATTAACTATTTTACCATCTCAGAGTCATGAACAAAAATGGTCCGCTCGCTGCTCCCCTAGTAAAACCGAGATTCGATAGTACCACCGTCATTCGGCAAAGGCACATGGTTTCAAATTATCTAAGTGTACCCTATTATCCGAGGGTACCGTATATATATAGAAGGTTGTGCAGCGGCCATTTCAGCCGCAACGGATATGACGTTACAAGGACTGGTGTCCGTGTTTGCTGTGACAACTGTAGAAAACCTGGATACCAACTTTCGTAACGTCATATCCGTTGCGGCTAAACATGGCCGCTGCACAACCTTCTCTCTATATAGGTTACACTCATAATTTGAAACCATGTGCCTGTGTCATTCGGTAGTAGTAATAAATATAGGTTAGAGTTCGTGCAACGATTTCCTCAAGGATTTCTAACCTAAAGGAATGAAGTGACTGTGGTTATAAATTCTTGAAGAAACGTTTCACGAATTCTAACCGACTTTGTATTTGCTCCACCCACACTAGTTAAACCCCCAAGAAACACGTGGTTTACGTGCCTCTACATTGTTTTGCACAAGGACTATTTGCGCGAGAAAACCGTGTATAATAGTCAAATGGACGATTGCATTAAATAAGGGATGTCCTACAATAAAGCATGTGTGTCATTAATTGTTGTTTTGCTGATACCACCCGTGTATAATCCATGGTTAATACCGCCCGCTGTAGTTTGCACGGACTTCACGAAGAGGCACGGTATATTTTTTACACATGCGCAGTGACTTCAAATAACTTCTTGGTGAAGACGCATTATTTGGAAGAAACGTTTTATAGGGATTAAAAGACTGAAATCAAGCCCACTGATTGGTCGACAAAGTCGAGCAAACAATAATGATAGATAATGGCAATGTTGCTCCTCCGTAGAAGTTTGGTAGGTCTACGTCGGGTCCCCATGCTTAGGAATATACATGCATATTCTCTAATCGAGGACGTTCAATCTTCCGAGAAATTTGATGACAGCCATGCGACACTCTTATATATTTTACATAACTTGTGTTCTACATAATTATGAACAAAATATAAAAGTGTCGCACGAGTGACATCAAAATTTTGCGGAAGATTTTGAGACATGAATTATTATAAAAATGGATAAATTGCCATTTTGTAATTTTCCGCATCCGAACGAGTGCCCGTGTTTTACTCACCGGCAATATACAAGAACAGAGTTTTTATTTCGATTCTAAATACGATAATATCCCGCACTATTTAACTGCGCGCATTCCATTTTCACCCATTTGACATTGAACATAATTCCACGCTGAAATTGAGTGGTTTATTAGCTGGTACAATTACCTCCCTCGTTAATGAAAACGACCTTCGTAATTTTCTGAAGGAAATATCACATTTTAAACATTGAAACAATTTTAATAACACGAGTATATGGTATCTATTTCATGAAATGAAAAATATAAATGAATTGATTATCAGAAGCTTTAATAAAACTTGGTTTCTAGAGTATATTGGAGTTTCTAAAAATAGATGCGTCATAGCTGTAACACTGGATTCTCGTGCAACTCGCCTTGTCATCGTAACTCGTAGAGAAATTTACTATAAAGTTTACGTTCAGTCATTCATAAATATGTCACGTGATACTGGGCGTAAATAGAAACAGCCAATTTGATAGGTATGTTTTATGGGGGTAATAAAACATTGTTAGGTCCGCTCTATATTTAAACGATTAATCCGCAGATCGTGTTAGAATTTTTTTTAAAAATCACAGGGCCAAATTACTCCATTCGTGAACCTTGTCCTTTAGAGAAAAGCCTAAAGTAACTGTTGGTAAACGATTCCTGTGATACTTGCAGACTACCTCTTTGAAGGAAACAACCCATTGGCGCTTTAATGTATTTTCAAGGTACTCAATTTATTCGACACAACAAAACTCCAATTTGATCTCCGTCCTACTACGAGTATATGACTCTGAGACGTGGAGACACACCAAATTGCTATATGAACAGCTGCAAGTATATATGGAACTAATCGTACACCAGATCCTCCAAATCCGCTAGCCCGAGACAATTTATAACAGAGAGACAACTGGATAAGAACGAACCAGTCCCCAATTACCATGATTGTAAAGAAGTACATAGGCCATACCCTCAAGAAGGCTCCCAACAACATTGTCCGTCAATCCTTTGACTGGAACCCTCAAGGAAGGAGGAATTAAGAGGGGAAGACCTGTCCTGACATGGAGAAAGAATTGGAGACCATCCATCTCCATATCATGGAAAAAAGCAAAGACAGCAGCACAAACAATGGCTAGATAGCGAAGAGTGGTGGATGCCCTATGTCCCTTTGGGCGAAGAGGTTAGGTTGGAAGAATCAGAAGTGTTTGTGTTATTGACACAGTTGCACTTCGGTAATAACAAGCACTCGGTTCACAGGTCCATAAAAAGTGTCCAATACCGTCCATATATACATACTTAAATATGTATATATAGGTGGGCTAGGTCACTTTTCACGGACCTGTGACCCGGTTTATCTCGAGATAAAAGCATTTTACCTCTCCCGACCATTCCTCGAGATATCAAAATTAAATTATACTCGTATAACTGAATATATTATTGAAAATTCGGAGTAAAGCTTGAAACTGTGAAATAATATAAACATAAATTTGAAAAATTAACTTACATAGTTGTTGGGTCCGCTGTAGAACTTATCAGACAGAAGGAACGAGTCAGGAATGAGATGCATGTCTATGTAGACAACTGTCGGTTATGTGATCATAACGTACTTTCGTTTATCATAGATTCTCTTTGTTCGGATTCAAACGATAATTAAATCTATATATATGTATTCTATGTGCGTATGTGATTTACACTGTGAACATAGGAAGTTTAAAAACCCCAAGTGATTCATTTGGAGTACATCCATCCTATATACATATTAACACTTTTTCGTCGACCCGCTTTGTTCTACAAACGGATCAGTAAAAATAACTTAGAGTTGTTAATTAAGGTAATTGCGTACTCTTCAGTTGAGCGGAAGTTTAGAAATCGGTGTAAATAAGACGCATTGAAAGCGTCTGACTATCATGATGAAATATAGTACGAAAAAATTAAAATTGATATGTCAGCATGTTCTCATGTCTTAAAATCGCGAATGTACTGTATAGTTATTACTATATTATACTATAATAAACTTGCAGAATAAAGCTATAGCGGAACTTTTACGTGCCATTTATTCCAAATATTAGAAACACCAACACTCGCGAATACTGGCTACAACGTACGTGAAACGTTTTATAATGAGCCCACACAAAATTTTACTCAAGTTTTAATATTTGTTTATAGCAAGCATCCCGACCACTTTAGAGAAAGGTTATTTCGCATTTATTTCGTAAGAATATAGACAGGTTAAAGCAAAAGAATGAAAAATGAAAAACAAATTATCACGAAAACGGGATACAACGTATTCAAAACGTTGATGTATTTTGTAAACTCCTTGTTTTCGACATTTCCGAAATCACTAAAGTGTCAATTAAAAAATTCTAGCCGAGCAACTGCCATGAAATTTGGGATAAAGCTTCTATTATAGTTACTCTACTGGTTGTATGTACGAAAACAGTATGTTGTTCAACAATATTTTTCGTAAAACTTAAAAATGAAAAATCACATATTTTAAAATATCATTTAAAAATACATATAACATGCATATTCTAAAACAAACGTTATCGTGTGATTCCGTATATACAAAATTTCGTGCAGTCCAAGTTTCATGTAAATAAATGCCAAACTTTTTCGGTAAAATGCAAATATCAGTTTTAGGGGGTTTCCCCAAAATCTTAAAATATCTTAAAAACTAGCCGAGCAAAACTGTTATGGGTTTGCACAATCACTATCATGAGTGTGTTCTTCATAAAAATCAGATGTTTGATACCTCTTGTACAGAAAATTAGCAATTACATGTACCTTAATTAAGACTACACATTCTATTTGCAGTTGTAATTTCCATTCATGAATCATCGTCAAATTAAGTATTATCCCATGCGGTTCTTCTGATGAATTTCGATGTAATATGTAGGCTAATAAATACAGTTGCCAAGCAACCAAAGAACGTAACTAAGATTATGCGTCCGCGAGATTGAGTTTGTTGTAAATGCAATGGTTTAGTTCATTCTTATATTCTTACAACGGAACAACATGTATCTATTGTGGGCCTCCAGTAAATAATCTCGCGCAATACAATACCATTTGTACTATGTACATATACTTTGAAATGCTTTATAACTTGTTTGTAACGAATAACTTGTTTGTATTTATATATCCTTTCCGCTACCACGATTTTTTGGGAGGCTATGAGCAATTCATATGGTCCCTATACCCCGTCCCTGAGACACTATTGACTGGCAGCACTGATAAAAACTCGATATATCCGGATGCTACACATCTGCCACAAAGTGAAAGTAGGAACAATTGTCAACATTTCAACTAAAGGTCAACGGAAATGACGATGTGACGGTGACCCTTGCGCGAAAAACTCTTTTTTAAGCTTGGTAGGCCTACTTTTGGGCCCCTTTAGGGCATTGATCCTGACCTCTTTGTCTAGCCTTATATTCCTTCTATAACAAAATAAAAGCTTTTTGGCGCTAAATGTTAATGCAATTCCACAGGGAATCGTACCGCAATGGCGGGTAGGACCAGTAATTTCAGTTTTTGAAAATCTACATTCAAATCCCTCGGGCCAAAACCTGTACACGTCCCTGGACCCGTAATATCCTTTTGTCTGGGATGCCTGTGTACCCATGACAGCAAAATTCCTGAATTTGGGCATTTAGGTCGGAAACTACGGAAGGCCGAAATGGCCACCCCGGCCAGTCTGCATTAGTACGCTATGGTAGCGGAAAGGATATGTGATTCATGGGCCAATGGCCTAAAGTCTTGAAAATAAACTGCATATAACTGCATAATTATATATAACTTATGTTAACAACTTTGTTACAACTTAGTCGTATACCTTGTAGAATAGCATATCTCAAACAATATTGAGCACTTAATTATTTCAGAATAGTCACTTGTACTGTAATATTTTGCGCCTAGCAGCAATTTTACCCATATTTTCTAAGGACATGTTCGTTTCCGGTTGCCATGGTGCTCTAAAACTATTCACTGATTTCACAATTTCTTTTCAATAAGATTCGGAATATAATAGTATCACAAGGAGACCAAGAACTGTTTTATCAAACAACTTACGGAAATCGTAACCTTACGTTCAAATTTAGATTCTTTATAATTCTTCAACACATATAAATTTGGGGATAGTTATTGTTTGTAGGAGCTCGTTGTACTGAATTATAATTGATATTGAACAAAATGTTACCACAATTTGTATCTGTTAAATAATTTTTAAGAATTTTAATTTGGGCGTAACTTTAAGATATTCGTAAGTGCTTTGATAAAACAGTACCCAGTAACCGTAGTAGAAATAAAATGTGGAAAAAATGGTTCATTCTTTTGGGTGGGACTTTCCCTATGGTTTTGGGAACGTAAGGTTTGTTTTTAAGCGTGGTCAGTTATTTGGTGATAACAAAATACATTTTTACGATGAAAAAAACTATTTGAACCCTTCTCTACATGTTTTACATAGTGACGTTCACCTCTACAATTAAGTGATGATGATACACATAATGTTTGATTTCAATTAAAGACAGCCGTATTACACAATCATCCCGGGTTATGAGCAGTCACATTCTTATGGTGTATTAGGACAGGGTATATTAAACCGAATTGAAAAAGCTCGAATTATTTGAATTTACATGCGGCCCAATTTTTATAAAATAGCAGTATAAGGGCAACTCCCTTGTTGTGTTTCGTTTCATTCGTTTGTACCGCAATGTTGTAATATGGTAATTTATTTATACCATGAATGCCGATGTAGTCGGTCTTTATAAAGCAACTTAGTAGAAATCTAAGACTTTTCTTAAAATCTTAAATTTTCCTTAAGTTTATCAGCTTAATAATACAATCAAGATTATTCATAACTTACATAGTACATTTGTATGCATTATGTAGTGATCTACTCTACCCACTAATAATAATCGGTTATTCTGCAATTTGTGGCAAATATGCTCATCGCAACTTTTTACTTAAGTCAAAAATTTTAAGTTTTCCACTAAGATACTTTATAAATACCAGCACTGATCATCTTTCATAGAAGCAGTTAAATGCTTGATTTTAATTTACAACTTCTTTTACTCTTTTGCTGTTTGCTAAACTATAAATGTTTCTACGATTAAGCCGATCTTATTACAATTTTACTACGTTCTTACACCGATTCGTTTTAGCCACGATCCCGCTACGCTTGTTTTGAACATGTTCAAAATAAGCGTAGTAAGGTCGGGGAGCTTCCCGACCTACGCGATTCCTCCACGACTCTACAACGTTCACGAAGACCCTCTCCCGATTGACCACGACTGTCCCACGATTGGTTCCGATTTGGACCAATTTTAGATCTTAGTAGAAGCGGGACCCCAGTGTGAACGCCCTATAAACTATAGACTCTCTAATACTCATAAACCAAGCTTACTCGAAGTTAATTAGAAAACTAGTAAATCACAGACCAATAACTATCAATAAACACCGATACTTCAAAGGGAGCGTAACCTAGCACAAGCAGCATCGTTTATTGTACGCAAGATTTATATACATACAGTAAAACCTCAATAATAAGACCACATTGGGTCCATTGAAAATCGGTCTAGTGTTTACAAAAAAATGTTTTCAATGACACTTGATTTGCCCCTTTACGGAGCAACAGTTGAATCAGCTCTATGATCAGGACATATTTTCCGCTTACTTTATACAGGTTATCAATCTCTGACAACAAAAGTTCTAGAAAAATACAATACTTGTATCTGTTACAAACATTTAAAGTTTGAGTATTGAACTGAGTTGAGCATGACAATATAAGACCACCCTGGTGGCCATTGGCAACTGATCTCATTATTGAGCTCGTCTTAAAATTGTAGTAAATGGACCTGAAATATGTGGTTCTAATTCTTAGGTGGTCATTTTACTAAGGGTGTGAAATTTAACTTTAAAGCCAAAGTCGTGTTAGTGATGACATTGATTGAGTAGCCACCTGTCTTATGCAGCTGGTGCTATTGTCAAATCACAATCTATCGTTAACAAGTACATGTATATGTATACTGTAAAATACACCTGCATTATGAAAGGATTGAACATAATGAGTGACATAACTTAATTATACGTACATGTAGTTATAAAGTGAACATCAAAGTGACAAAGCCAAAGCAAAGTTTGTTTAAACAGCGCCACATGATTTCAGCAGCCATATTGTATGTTTTCGTCGAGTGGTTGCTAAAGACAAGGTAGACTGTATATTGATCAAACACAGAGCAGAGTTAAAAAGTATAATGTGGAGGTACCACGGTAGTCCATGAAAAAAGATTAAAGGAACACTGCCGGAAGTATTCTAAGGCAATGTTTTGATTCCGGTTATTTAATATCTTTGTTTAATTGAATAATGTAATCAATATGACGGTAAACGATCGTGTTCTGTTTGTTTTGGGTAAATAACTAGAACAGAAGTCAATTGATTTAAGCAAAGAAACACCTCACTTATTATAATCTGTTTTGCCTGAGGTTTGTGCAATGCACAGTGAAAGATTAAGCGCCCAGGAAGAGGGCTAATTATCAAACTAGTCGATACTAATTGAGCATTATTGTCAATGTCTGAAACACGTGATTTAGTCCGCCGACAATAATAATGGCTTTTGTTTACAATTAAAAATAGCAATTAAACGTATTTCCGATGTATATTTTTGTTCGATCTCGTGTATAATTATTTTTTGAGTGTATACACATGTGTGTACTCTTTCAATTCATACTGACTTTAAAGGGACCGCCTCACATATTGGTGTATTGCAAAATTAAAATAAAATCGTCAAATATTCGCTTAATTTTGGTATAGTTGCCTGTATATTCCATAAACAACCACAAATTGCTTATTTGCACCAAATATTTCATAAAGTAACCGTCAGTGACTTTCTATTACATCAATACATGGTAAGGTTGGAAAATCACGATATTCAAACATTTTAGCCAAATCTGTGAGGCAGCACCTTTAAGCGTTCAGTGAAGAATTTTCATTGATGTTTTAAAATTACCTCGAGCACCCAAACATTTCAATAATTATGAATAATTTCTTGACATAGTCCAGATTGTAATTAGGCTTTTCTTGCATATGGTATCAAATTTGACTTCAGTAGGATTCTTATTATCATGTCTTGCAAAGTTAAGTACATAAAAACAGTCAAACTTTTAGACGAATTGTGTGTGATGTTTACGGGTTAGAGGTCACCGGTCTAGATGAGCCAATCAGAGGAAGATGTCACCATCTCACGGCGCATGCGCAGACATGTAACACTTTCTCTTATGCATTACGGAACTCATCTAGAAAGACGTGCAAATCACCTCTCTGTTCTAGGTAGGTTCTATTTACCACCATTTATGGTCACATAATGGTGACTATAAATACCACATTTGTAAGATAAGATGGGAACTCATTTATGTTACCTGACTGTACATGTATATCTGACCACATTAAACCAGCCTGGTTAATTAAATGTGATTAACACGTTGTACATGAATATCAATCATTAAAAGCAGACCCTTATTACACTTCACTACTTCACGCTGCTATAGGATCTGACGTTACTCCGTATGGGGTCATGTCGATGTGAACTTTACGTCATCCAATCAAATCGCCTCTTTTACCGTGAAATCTGAAAGTGCAGTGAAAGTCTACTTAGGCGGCTAGATGTAATTTCATGGGACGAACTATATGACGTCATTGTGCGCAATGACCTCTTATGGAGAGAAGTCAGAGAGGAATGTAGCAAATCTTAGGATCTGATTTTAATGAGATTGTTGTTGTGTTTTGCTTAATGACTACACCAAAGCATAAGCATTTTTCCTTTGTAACAAGAAAATTCTCTTGGGTCTGATTCAGCCAAGCCCATTAGGTCGCGCACTTTTGCCATACTGTGCGGAACAGATTTTATCTCGGCGCTGTAATTCACTAAAAGCCAAATTAGGTAAGTAATGTGATGAAGAGTATTTATCTCGAAGGCAATTGTTGGGATTTTCCGCGATAATGTCAGTGTAATGTTTCAATACTAGCATTTACTACAGTACCACGCCAAAAGTGAGTGCTCTATGTCAAAAACAGTCCTTTATTTTTTATGGATTTGTAATTGTTTCTGTAAATTCTGGCTCTGTTGTGATTTAACATTGTATTTAAAGACACAGGTTTTGTTTGGATGTTCCGCGATAATTTAAATGTAATATTTAATTATTTACTACAGTATCATGCCACAAGTGATTGATCATTTTCAAAAACATATTCAGCAGTCATTTATAATTTATGGATTTGTGATTGTTTCTGCAAATTGTGCCCGGCTCTGTTGTAATATTACATTTTATCCGATGACACAATATTGGACAATGTCGGATGTATTTGTATGCTTTTTGTCAGTATGTTTTGTTGTTGAGTTAGACTGCATTCACAAAAGTTGATTTAAAAATACCAATTTAATGTCTACTTTTAGACATCCATAAGTTCAGTTAACTGTACATCACTGATCACCGATCACTGAGTCGCAAATCGGCTCTGCGTTTAACTGAGTCGCAAAGCGGCTGCGTACTACTGAGTCGCAATTCGGCTGCGTATCACTGAGTCGCAAATCGGCTGCGTATCACTGAGTCGCAGAGCGGCTGCGTATCAATGTGTCACAAAACGGCTGCGTATCACTGAGTCGCAAATCGGCTGCGTATCACCGAGTCGCAAATCGGCTGCGTATCAATGAGTCGCAAAGCGGCTGCGTATCAATGAGTCACAAAACGGCTGCGTATCAATGAGTCGCAAAGCGGCTGCGTATCAATGAGTCACAAAACGGCTGCGTATCAATGAGTCGCAAAGCGGCTGCGTATCAATGAGTCACAAAACGGCTGCGTATCACTGAGTCGCAAATCGGCTGCGTATCACTTAGTCGCAAATCGGCTGCGTATTAATGAGTCGCAAATCGGCTGCGTATCAATGAGTCACAAAACGGCTGCGTATCACTGAGTTGCAAATCGGCTGCGTATCAATGAGTCGCAAAGGCTGCGTATGACTGAGTCGCAAATCGGCTGCGTATCACTGAGTCGCAAAGTGGCTGCGTATCACTGAGTCGCAAATCGGCTGCGTTAAGTTGTGTGTGAGAGATCGCCCTTAAATTTGTTACCTCTGTTGAATTACTGGTAGCATCTATTGGTAAGATCTTTTAGATGATTTTAAAAGTAACAGTTCAACTTGAACTGTCAGTTTACGTGACGTACAGATCTAATCTAACGACGCATCTTTGCCCACAAATGACGTGATGAAATAAGACGTCATGCACAACCGTTACTTGTCCACGGTCATGTACTTACAGACATGCTAGTCACATTCGTTCAAGTTCTCACAGGCATATAATTACATCATTATCCATGATTTTGTAGCGGACCCTATACCCACATACATTTGTCCAGGGTTGTAAGTATAGTAACGATATAGCGTAGTTACAGGTAGGACTTTACAGGCATACGATTCTATTTATACGATTAATGCCATCATATTCTTTAATTGAAAGTCCATCCATGTCATACAGACGGTTATTAAAGTCCTATAAACAACATATTGTATTGATCATTAGGGAACAGATGTGAAGTAGATATCAATGATAATGACTTACTTAACAATTTTATTTGTGTCATTGGGTATATCACAGATGTTCCAACAGGTATAGAGCGGAGAATTTGACACGACTCTCGACCTTCAATTAGCATAATTTAACAGCTGATATATTGTCTAAATTTATAATCCCGGTTGTATGTTTTCATCAACGACAAGTATCACAAAGACACTCAAGGTGTAATACCAATACAAACCAAAAGGACCGATATTGTACGATTTACTTGCGGAAATTTATATATTTAACGCAAGAACCTTGTAATATATTCATGCATAATTAAAGGTCAGGATCAGGTCAAATTCTCCGTACTATAAAACATGTGAAACACGACAATCAATCCAGATTGAAATTGATAACCTTACATTGCTGAGTATATGAATAGGTCACAGCGCCATGTGGATCCACTTTGTACTGTACAAGAAAACCATTGATGCAAATATCAAAGAATGTCTTTTAGAAATCAATAAAGTTTAAAAACATCATAATTTTATCAAGAAATATGATAAGCCTATAACGCTATCATTACACTCATAACAATTTATTTGAACTGATTGTATCTTGCCGTAGTAAAATACGTAAAGTCCAGTTAGGATATTATAAGAGTGACATTGTCGTTTATGTGTACACAAAACATTACAACCATTGTCTGAACAGGCAGAGCGAATATAGTATTTTAGTTTAGCATTGAAATTATAATTGTCTGTAAATACTTTATAATTAGTTTTACACCGTAATGGTGGACTCGACCGCCGCGCGTCACTTGATTTTTAGCCTGATTAGACTATATAATGTTGTGTCTGGAAGCTTGGGTTTGAGTTTTACATTTTTGGAATAGAGTCGTCTCCCTTGGTTTCCGATAACTCAAACTTAAGCATGGGGCCGTTCTGTCTGCAAACTTTTAAATAAATATTAGTCATATAATTATGAGTATGGTCAAATGATTACACATATACCTATAAAACTGCAAAACTGTATACAATGGTGGCCTTTCGGGATGTTTTAACACCAGCCGAATTTAGTGATTAAGAAAAAGCCTTTTCGCTTACCCACTCTTTCTGTCTCTGATAATGCGTCATCTAATACCTTATTCTCTATTGAGCCCTTAAAACTTAAACGCATCGTTCAGAATACCTTAAATCGTCTCATTTAATGGCAATTGTCGAGTAATTAAATACAAATGTAGTTACAATAGGGGTTCAACACTAGCTGTGTTTCCGCTGTCCCGCATTTCTCATTAACCATTAAACTTGTCAAGCGGCTTTTGTCATGACAACCATGTCATGCGGAAGTCAAAAAAGGTATTGAGAAGCTATTTTCTCGAGAATCTTTAATGTTCGTGGCTTTGTTAGAGCAAATAAACTGATGGTGCATTTTGTCAACAAGTTATTGAAATGAACACAGTTGTTGATTGATAACCGCTCACTCTAGACGAAACATATAACAGTACTTAACCAACCCATCACGTGTCGACTGTCATATGTCTGCTGTCACGTGCATCACCAAACAATGGTTATACAAATAAAAACAATGGTAATACAAAAAAACAATTGATCAAATCAAATCAAATCAAATCAAATCAAATCAACCAAATCAAATCAAATCAAATCAACCAAATCAAATCAAATCAAATCAATCAATCAATCAAATCAATCAATCAATCAATCAATCAATCAATCAAATAAAATCAATCAATCAATCAATCAATCAATCAATCAATCAATCAATCAATCAATCAATCAATCAATCAATCAATCAATCAATCAATCAATCAATCAATCAATCAATCAATCAATCAATCAATCAATCCAAACCAATCAATCCAAACCAATCAATCCAAACCAATCAATCCAAACCAATCAATCCAATCCAATCCAATCCAATCCAATCCAATCCAATCCAATCCAATCCAATCCAATCCAATCCAATCCAATCCAATCCAAACCAAACCAAACCAAACCAAACCAAACCAAACCAAATCCAATCAAACCAAACCAATCAATTTTCAATAGAGGAAAGGGAATAGCAAAACTACGTAATCAGCAAACCTCAATCGCCAAGAAAACTAATTAATCAGCAAACAAGCATCAGCGAAACAAAAAAGTCACAAAAACAATTGAGCGAAAAAAGCAATGACATTGGGCTACTCTTAAAAACATCTACAAGATTACCGAATCCCTTGAGGCCCATTTATATTCTCAGCCGACGGTCCATTTCTCATTTTCTAGAAAAAGTATAAATATTCCTCTCTAAGTCATTTTAACTCATTGAGATTCAGCTGACATATCGTTGTAATAAACCCTCCCAATATCAAACCATTCATTTCTTCACATGAATACCAAAATCAATAGTCGGCTTACTTAGAAGTATATAATTTTGGTTAGCTTGAGAATTTGTTAGAATTTACTGTAACAGTTGTAGAGCGTTTGATAAGAAATTTGATAAATGAAGTAATTTTTGTGAAGTACATCGAACTATATAAGAATATACAAGGGAAACACCGTACTTATAACAATTTCCTCCGATTTGCTATGCTATGGACGCTCTACAACTACTAGGTTTCACAGATGAGAAGAAAAACTCTATGAAACAATTAATCAACAGAACATCCTCTACAGAACGACCCTGTATTGTAGAGCAGCAACCACTCAAGCAACCACTCTAATCCTGAACAGAGTGACCCTGTATTGTAGAGCAGCAACCGCTCTAACAACCACTCTAATCCTGAACATGATGACCCTGTATTGTATAGCAGCAACCACTCAAGCAACCACTCTTACCCTCTACATGATGACCCTGTATTGTAGAGCAGCAACCGCTCTAGCAACCACTCTAACCATCTACAGGATGACCCTGTATTGTAGAGCGGCAACCGCTCTAGCAACCAATTAAACCATCTACAGGATGACCCTGTATTGTAGAGCAGCAACCACTCAAGCAACCACTCTAACCATCTACAGGATGACCCTGTATTGTAGAGCAGCAACCGCTCTAGCAACCACTCTAACCATCTATAGGATGACCCTGTATTGTAGAGCAGCAACCGCTCTAGCAACCACTCTAACCATCTACAGGATGACCCTGTATTGTAGAGCGGCAACCGCTCTAGCAACCACTCTAACCATCTACAGGATGACCCTGTATTGTAGAGCGGCAACCGCTCTGGCAACCACTCTAACCATCCACAGGATGACCCTGTATTGTAGAGCGGCAACCGCTCTAGCAACCAATTAAACCATCTACAGGATGACCCTGTATTGTAGAGCAGCAACCACTCAAGCAACCACTCTAACCATCTACAGGATGACCCTGTATTGTAGAGCGGCAAGCGTTCTAGCCACAAATATAATCTCTTACAGAATGACCTTGTATTGTAGAGCGGCAACTGTTCTAGCAACCAATTAAATCATCGTTTAAACTACAATTTTTACGATGTGAAAGTGTAACGAGGAGGTATAAGGGTAAATAAATACCCGTATAAAATACCCCCATTTTAAAACAGCTCTATATTGAATATGATAGTCAAATTTCATAAAAATGCACTGAACATTTATTGAGATATTAGCATATACATGATGCATACTAACGGACATCGCCGCAATTATGACGTCAACGGCGTCATTATGACGATACTTCAGTGGCACTTACCCCGGTACATAGACATATCAAACCTGATATATAATTCATACATTGACTGATTATCGTGACTTTTATATAACTGTTGTGTCTTGAATGCTAACCTCAATCCAATTATTGCTTGCTAAATGTCAAACATCTTTACCGAGCGTGAACTTTGCTTTTAGCGTCTATTTCTGATTTAAAATCTAGCACAGAATGAAGACGCATGTCTACCTGAAGTTTCCCTTAATACAATTATATCCGACCGTTTCTTAGCAATAATTGACATCATTATATCTCATAAAATACGGACGCCATACAAATGTCAAGTTTGGTTTATAAGAATTTGTGTTCAACGCTGTTTCTCAATAATTTTTCCGTTAACAATTTTTCCGATTAGTTTATAAGGATTTTTTTGTTTAGTCGGGTTTAGTATGCGATCAAATTAAGCAGACCCTCGAACCTGCTATTAGCGTAATTAAACAGTTGATTTTTTTGTCTGTGATTCGATTTTTGCTTGTGTTGTCATAAGCGGAGTGTACAACAAATACGCACGAGGTTAACACTAATCTAATTCTCCGACAACGAACAACTTTCTTGCGGAAATTGATTTATTCTGTTTCTAATATGTTCATGCATAAAGGTCGAGGACGGCGTTAAAGTGTTCGTAATACATGTATGGTGACTGTTTCGTATACAAATTAGTAACGCGGATAGCTTAAGGGCGATCTTTTCAAGACCGGACCCCCTTTGTGAAATTCAAAAACCAGAAATATAAAACTTACACATTACAGTCTTGCTCATATATTAGAATGAATCAATCATTGTTCTTAACAATACGTGCACAGATTGCTATAAAGACATTTGTTAATTGTATTCCCTACCTCGGATAATTCCGGTTCTACTCAAAGACCTTGAGGTGTTTTAGAGTAATATTTTTTCCGGACCATAAAATCGAATCGAGGGACTGTGGCGGGATATAAAACTATAAAAATCATAGCAGGAACTTGCGAATCATCTATTTTTAAAGAGACGAGTATTTAAATCGGGTAATATTTCTTGTATATTTGTTGATGGACTCGACGAGGAAATTACATTCGTAGGACAGATTTAGCGCTTATGTCATAATAATTATGTACAAAGAGTTTCCTTGAAATACGCAAACTCAAAACATCTTGGGATTGCCACCACGTTACACCAAAAACCTAAAATTGTACTTACCAAATATGGATCACTGTCGAAATCTTCTGTCACCGCCATAGAAGTTAATCTACTCCGGCTACAAGAACTTCTATGAGAGCTAGCATTCGAATGGTCAAAATAATCTGAAAACAACACAACAGAAATAAACATTTAAAAAACAAATATTTTGAAAATGATATTCAATGCATTTCGGAATGAACGAACTTCTGTGTAAGCTAGCGTTCAAATGATCAAAATAATCTGAAGAACAACACAAAGGAAACAAACATTTAAAAAACAACTATTCAGAAATTAACTCAATGTATTTACTGCACTGCACATCGCAAAGAAAAATGATATACAGTAAAACATTATCTTAAGTGTTTTAATTATATTTTGTTGATTCAGTGAACTTGGGATTACTAATTGTTCAAAGTAGGTCACTCTGCTTGGGGCATTCGGCTTATATGTATTGCAGAAGCTGTGTCATTTAGCTGAAACCTTGACAATGAGTTTTCTTCTTCTTTTGTCTACTTTTTAGGACTTCTGACAGCTTAAACTAGGTATTTCAGCCTTTTTACTGTTGGAACTAGGTCATTCAGCTTGGGCATTCATCTTTTGATTGCTGAAACTGGTTCATTTAGAATTTCGACAGCTTGGACATGGGAGGATTGTAACTTGTTTAGTTGGGCATTGTGCCTTGTATGTTTTATGTGCACGGCTGGTTCAGGTGGGCATTGTACCTTGAGTGTTTTTATGTTTTCTGTGCTCGGCTCGTTCAGGTGGGCATTGTACCTTGAGTGTTGTTATGTTTTCTGTGCTCGGCTCGTTCAGGTGGGCATTGTACCTTGAGTGTTTTTATGTTTTCTGTGCTCGGCTCGTTCAGGTGGGCATTGTACCTTGAGTGTTGTTATGTTTTCTGTGCTCGGCTGGTTCAGGTGGGCATTGTACCTTGAGTGTTTTTATTGTTTTCTGTGCTCGGCTGGTTCAGGTGGGCATTGTACCTTGAGTGTTTTTATGTTTTCTGTGCTCGGCTTGTTCAGGTGGGCATTGTACCTTGAGTGTTTTTATGTTTTCTGTGCTCGGCTCGTTCAGGTGGGCATTGTACCTTGAGTGTTTTTATTGTTTTCTGTGCTCGGCTGGTTCAGGTGGGCATTGTACCTTGAGTGTTTTTATTGTTTTCTGTGCTCGGCTGGTTCAGGTGGGCATTGTGCCTTGAGTGTTGTTATGTTTTCTGTGCTCGGCTGGTTCAGGTGGGCATTGTACCTTGAGTGTTTTTATTGTTTTCTGTGCTCGGCTGGTTCAGGTGGGCATTGTACCTTAAGTGTTTTTATGTTTTCTGTGCTCGGCTGGTTCAGGTGGGCATTGTACCTTGAGTGTTGTTATGTTTTCTGTGCTCGGCTGGTTCAGATGGGCATTGTGCCTTGAGTGTTTTTTATGTTTGCTGTGCTCGGCTGGTTAAGCGGAGTGCTGCCTTCCCAGTCTGATTGAATATTATCATTTTGACGTGGAAATCAAATACCATTCCAAAACACGGATTTGTGGGTTTCCCTTCATTTTGTTCAAACAAATTCACGAATTTGCATTTCTATAATTACGTTATTTTTATATAATACGTCTAGAAATTTTACACCAATAGAAATGAATTTTATTTTAGTATCTTATGCACGAAGCCAAACATCTAAATTTTTATTTTCACAAACTACAGGGAACCCGCCAGATACATATCAAACTTTACTGCTTTCTTCTTCAGATCATGATAATCTTGAGAAATATCCCTTTATTGTCTAATAAAACTATAAACTCTTCTAATACTGTGTTTAAATGAATGATCGCCGAGAGCTTAAACTCTGCAGTTTATTTATTCATTCCATGGCAAATATGTAAAACTTGTATCAGTTCCAATTGTTTGTAATGTCTAACATGTCAGTTTTGTTTCTAAGAGAATAAAATTGAAAATAAATGTTTACGGTTTGCGTGTTTCTCTCAGAACATTAAGGATACCCTAGGGCTACGATGTATAGACATTGTTTGTACAGACATTGTTTTCGTAATGACATCGATATTTGCATATCATCGACTGGAACTTAATCTCCGTTGAATTATGCAATGGTTGCTTAAAATTCTACTTCGACAAAAACAATTGAAGAGAATACCTAGAAAAACGTGAACTATAATGCGCACAGGAAAATGAGATGTTTCATGACATGAGTTGAATTGCGCTTGGCTTTTATTTGTAAAATCATAGCATTGTCAATTTTAATTCTATGCACAATAGGAGATATCATATTTGTACAGAAAGGTATTTGTACCATCTGCTAGCTATTGGTGAATGACAGGTATTTATCGTTCATTAATCCAATACATTGCCGGTGGGCATTTTGCATATGAATACGGTGATCTCTCCAATAGACACGGCTACGCCCTCGACAAAACAAAACAACCTCGCGTTTGCGTTCTCTACATGTATAACTTAACACCGATACCATTTTTATTTCGTCTACTATTTGGTATGACGCCGCCGCATATAGTGAACCCCGGACCTCCGAAGCTCTACAACTCTTAAAACACTACGAAACTAGACTATTTGAAGACCAAACTTTGGACTTCGTCAATAGAGTGGTGTTATAGATAAGTTGCAAATGATGTAGATCAATTCAGAAACACTTCGGGCAGGCAGTATGTTTTACCCGGGTCTCTTTAATGTCGTTTGTATTAAAACAGACCGGCATGATTGCCGAGAGCGCCAGCCGCGATTACGGTCAGTAGTCGATCAGATTACGTAGGATTTTTTATGTATTGTAATAGACCAGAAAAATCACGATGTTTCCTAACTGAGTCCGCGGTATATCAACATCGTTAAACGTATGTTAGTCCCTGATTTCGCGCTAAACAAATTAGGATCAAGGCCAAGTATCATAATAAGTTGCCAGGGTTAGACTCCTTATATTCCATTACGTATGGAGAGAAATACCAATAACTTACTGTCAATCATACGCTAATGTTAAAGGCTTATAAGTTCACAAGCCATAGCTAAATACATTATTTGTGTATGGCCCGTTTGATTTATTGACAATATCATGGCATGGAATCCTTCATTTAATAATTTAGAATTTAATACTTAATATCGCCCTGAAGTTAAACTATTATAAGGGGAACATGCCATCAAGTTTGGAGAAGCTCTGGATAGTAGGCATACTAGACTGCCTATAGTCTTTGAAACCGATAGCGTATGCTTTGAGAATACAAGTGTTTGAAGCAACTATTGATTTATGTACAGAAGATGCTGATACAGCCTGTTCTTGTTAAAATATGGGCAATCTATTACAGAGACGACGATAGATGTACTATTAACTGCATGATGCACTGTATGATGTAGTGAACAGGAGTGTGCTATACATGTATTCTCGTCTAAGCTCCGATTGTGTTTGATTGACTGAGGCGGCAAGATGCAGCAGTAGGCTGTCGTGTTCATTTAGGTGTGACTGTGGTATGTGATCGTCCTTGTAATTCGTTCTTCTTTGTAACCTCTTGCTCTGATAATGTTACACTGACTGAGGCGGCCAGATGCCGGAGAAGGGTGTCGTGTATGTGTGATTGTGGTCGACCTTGTCTGCTGACTCTTATTCTGATTGTGTTTGACTGAGGCGGCATGCAGCCGGAGTATGTTGTCGGGTTCTTATAGTTGTTCTCTTTTTATTTCTTGTTTATTTTTTTGTAGTTGTCCTTGTGGATTGAGCTCGTCATTTGTGACTTCTCACTTAGTGTGTTTTTTTTTTACCTTTCGTATGTGGTCGTTTCTGCCTTGTGCTACGTTCCCTGTCCGGATTGTTATGTTATAGATACAGAACTGGAACGCGAGGTTATCGTATTTAGTTGAGGGCGTAGCAGTTATTCGCATATGTTGATGAAATGGTGATGCCGCAGGTATCTCTTACGTTTCTACTGTAAAGGGGTTAAGCTGTTACACACTACCAAAAGGCGACGTCTTTATCAGTCATTCCATCGAAAGGCAATGCGGCAACATTGTGTGCTTGAAACTAGACTGCTACCCGCTCGAATATTGAAACTATACAACAGCCTAAATTGTGATCAAGGACCAGCCTAGAGGAAAACCATGTTGAATGACACGGCTCCGATGAAAAACTACCAATTCTATCAAATTAGCATTTTTTATGTTTAAGTTCGACTTTATGTATGCACAACCCGGAAGTACGAAAATCTTATTGACCGATAATGCATGGTTTGTTCGCGGTTTTGTTCTGTGTGAGGGCATGGCAAAAGCTTCGTGCAGAAAGGTCAAGACCATGTTACAGTGACTACTTCTTCGTGAACTATACATTAGTTACTTATATAATTAGTTAATAGCGTGTTTCGCTGAATGATTAAAGCGTGTTTACGTTGCGTGTTACTTAGTCTATAATTAAACAGCATTTCGTGATTAACGAAATAAACTAATTACCCCAAGAAATTAGTCAGTCTCTTCATTTGATCAATAGCATAGTTACATGTGTCATTATCACTATCCTAATATTTACTAAAAACTCATTCGACTGATTTGGAAACTTCTCAAGCTGATTTTCTAAGATTAAAGCATGGTTACTTAGTAATTACTTGAATTAATTAAACACTGGAAAGATTCTAACCGACCTTTCAGTACTTAAACCCATATCAGAATTTAAGATTCAGTGAAATGTACTAGCCGATAATTGTGATATCAAAATTTAGTGTTATCTTTTCTTAGATCAATTTTATTACTGTAGTGTTTTAGTTACATGTACTAAAATTGAAAATTAAATGAGAGTCTCAAAAATGCACACCAGGCGTATAAGCGATTTTTGGGATAAAATCTTTACGTTCGGTATACGTTGCTGTAATACATTGTGGTGTGACATCGCCATAAGGTTTACGATCATCGTGATAATGACAAAACTATGGTATAGCGATGGCCGTAAACCTCACGATAGCTTATACTGTAAATCACTTAATTCTCGTGTAACTTTTAATTCGCGATTTTTCGGAAAATTTGATGATTTTTTTTCGCGAGAATATTGATTTCGCGTAATTGACAATGTCCAATGCGCGATTTTGTAGTGCAGAAAATGTAGTTATTAGCCCCCTTTTGATATTTTAATATATAAACTGTAAGCATACATACCCGCTGTTGAGACAGAACTTTCCAGACGACGACGTTCTCTGGCCGCCTTCTCTTTCTCTCTTAACTCACTTCGTTTGAAAAATCGTTTCTTAAGACTTCCTGTCCGACTGGTGGCTCTTGATCCAGAATCAGCAGAACTAGATAGTGAAATACGTTTGCCCTTTTTGCTACCTTCCAATATGTTTTCAAGACTATACATACTCCCACTACCAGAAAGCATATCCCGGACAACCGTCGTTTGTAAATCATACAAACTTTGTCTAATTTCTAATGGCGTTAGATTCTGATTATTGCTACATTTGATTTTAGCACCATGACGTAATAATACTGTACATATATCGGAACTGTAACAATTCTCCGTTGCAGCAACATGCAGCGGGGTATTACCCATTTTGTCCCTTGCATTAACGTCAGCGCCGTGGAATAGTAAATGACATAAAGCGACTTCTCGTTTCTCTTGAATGGCCATAAAGACTGGTGGAAGGTTGAAAAGCTCTTCCTGTGTGTATGTAATTTCGTGATCTAAACTTATAGCAAACGTGGCTTTCGGTTTGCCACCGTCAATACTCAATGTGGCGCTGTTTTTTCTTGGCGATACATCGGGTAGTACAGCATGGGTGGTGTCTAAAGGGACGGGCACAGTCAGGGTTAAATTGTCCGATGATCGATTAGTTAGACTGTCTTCGGAATTCGACATCTCATACGATTCTTCAATAACACAATTGGGTCGCAGTCTATTACTATCGGACAAAAACGACGACAAGCGTCTTTCATGATTCATCAAATTAGTCCGTGGTTCATTGGGATCGATACCTTGTTTAAGTAAAACCTCAATCACGTCCAGGGAATTATGTAAGAGAGCCACGTGCAAAGATGTTCTAAATATATCTGGAATGTCGCACTCTGGGGTAACACTTTCGCGACGATCGCAATCGAGTCTTTCATAGCCATGGGAGTGTTTTGTTCGCCCAAACACGTCGGGCTCCTGAGATCTAGAACTCGGGCGCCGACTTCTTGACTCCGCACTAATTTTTTCTCCACAAGGGCTGAAGCAACGGAAATTAATAGGAAATTTTCCATAATGAATTTGAAGTATTTTTGTAACCGCAAACGCATCGTTGTTTCTAAGAGCTCGATCAAGCTGTTCACTTTCAAGAGAAAGGTCAAATATGGAAGACACGGTGCTATTGGATCGAGTGTACAGCGAGGTGTTACAGTCCGGTGAGAGGTAACCCGTATATGTCGGCGACAAATGACCACTGGGTCCAGAATTAGGAGGTGGCGAGTAGGAGAAATCTTGGATGACGAACACATCGGGGATCTTTGAACGATTTGGAGAAATGAACATTTCTTTTGAACACTTTCTAGACGCCATGCCATTCTACTTGGTGATACCCGAATTTACTTTGTTTGGTAAATAATCCGTAACAAATTCCGTTATATTGATAAACTCGGAACTCTCGTTGGATGTTGAAGATACTATTTTAGTAGAAGTATCCATTACTCATTGTTGAGTCCCAATAATTAAGATGTGTTTTCTATGGAGCAGGTGGCACCCTCTACGTAATGTTGATGCTTGTAGCGTTGTATGTGCCATCTTTATCGCCTTCTTTACACCTTCCTACTGACAAACATCCTGAAATATAGAGGGTAACAATATTAATGGTAAACAAATACAGTTAAACACGAGTCAGTAAAATATGTGTCACCTGAAATCAGCAACCATCTGTCTTAAGCATCCAGTTCCATTGGGTGACACTTAAGACCGAGTGGTTAACGCTCTCGATTACAAATCCAGAGGTCCCTAGTTCGAATTTCGACCGGGCACAGGAAATTATTTCAGAACGCTTTTCAGTGTTTCCCATACAACTAAAGCAGAATTCCGGTTGGTAACCCAGATGTAGTCTCGCGTGTATCGGTACTTTACACTGGGCACGTTAAAGAACCGAGGAGTCTGGTCGGAACGAGCGAGGGTAACCAAATCGGATCCCTAACATAACACCACTGTCAATTCTACTTGTTGTTCCTTCAGTAAACTTGACACAGGACCCCTCTGGAAATAAGTGCTTGCGCGTTTACGGGTTGTCCTAGCCCGAAACTTTTAAACATTACGTTGTATCCAAATCGGATCACAGAGTTCGGTATGAGGACAGACTGGCAGTAGTCGTTTGATCCCGATTATGGTATTCATAAGTCACTGTAAGGGGTACCGGCCAAGTATTATTACTTCTATTAATGATAGTGGGTAGACGGCTTAATTATATCCAAGGGAGACAAATCTAAAAGCTTGAAATTCTGTTATGACAGATTTGCCTCCCTTTTACAAGTTGCCAAGGAGTTGCATTGTCAGACTTCCCAACGTGTGTGAATATTACAATCAAAATCAAACAACAACGAATGATACAACATAATATTTAAAAGAAGTGTCAACATTGCATTATTTATCAATTGAACTGAGCAAACAAATTTGTTTTAATCTACTAACGTTACCAATATGATTAAGTCCTAATTCACCAGTCTTTCTTACATTACCAAAGACGGTCGGTAGGCATTTTTTCACTACAACAAGGTTTCTTGTTAACTAATTCCACCAACATTCTTTTGTTGTAATTGTGTAACATGAATTATTTAAAGTTATTTAACCCATTTGTGTCCATATTATATTATAGAATAACCCAAATTATATATTGGACCCGTTGATCACTTGGAAGGGGGATAGATCTACTAAAACATTGCTGGTTTGAACTGAAAATTGGTCTGAAAATATTGTTTGTATGCGAGAACAGTTGGTTTAAGTATATGTGAGATCAAAGAAAAAGTTCAAAAAATGAAACATCCATATAAAAAAAGAGAATATTAAGTCAGACAGGGAAGGCAGCACTCAGCGTAACCAGCTGAGCACAGAAAACATAAAAACACACACACAAGGTACAATATGTCCACCTGAACCAGCCCACCCTTCATTTGCGAAGTAATGATACTGGCTGTTTAAGACAAGTGGTTTCTAATTCAGGTGACCGCTAGGTTTGTCTTCATTCATTGTTTGCGCATTCGTACATTACTGTCCCATGTTTATAACACATATACCTTACAATAGGCCTTTTCGACTGGGCTATTTCGTGGAGCAGATTTTAGTCTGGTTCCCGTTCCAAATTTTAATGTAGTAGTACTAAAGTAGCAATGTAAGCTTCGGACGGGAACTAGACTTTAACCTGCTCCACGAAACCTCCGAGTCGAAAAAGCCTAATGTTTCAAAATATCGCATTTCATTTCCCGGGCAAATATTTGGAAGATTTTGCAAATACATGTACATATATTGGAAAAGTTAACAAAGAAGCAGCAGCTAGCAGGCTTATAAATAATTTTAATTGGGCATGTAGCATGATGGTTCGTGTCAAATAAATATTCAGGAAAGGGGGTATAAATTCTCTTCCTTTCACGCCTACATAGTTATTTCGCCAAATTCGGTATTGGATGTTTATGATGATTGTAGTACGGTACGTTTATCATTAATCAGGTTCGATGATTTGTAGTGTCTATAACAGAAGCAAGAAAACAGTAAAACAGTAAAACGACGACAGTTTGTATACAACCACGTCTGGAAAACTGGTGTTTTGATCCGTAAATGTTTGTTTGCGAATTCATTGGGCTTCATTATTGAAGTTAGTAATTGCATGGTGAATAAACGAGTAAACTTCCGGTTATCGCAATAAGGCATACACGTTGAATTGTATAGTATCCCAATCAGTCATACAGTGATTTGGTTTATACGCCGTGTAGTTAGTAAAGCGTAGTGTCCATTGGTCTGAGCTCAAAGTATTTTATTACCCGGCAATGGATTCCAAAGGGAAGTTACTCGTACATACTTACAATATATCACACAGAGTTTCTTCTCTTGGTTTTTGTAGTGTTACACGTATTAGCCAGTACTCCCAAGACAAAATTATTGGGAAGCGAATTTTGCGTCATTGAAAATATTTGTATGGAGAAAATAGGTTTCGTTTGTTCATCAATTTCTAGATTGAACCCTAGCTTAAATGTAAAACATGATCCGGAATTAGTAACTTGGTAACGGATGAAGTACATCATTGCGGTCTGTCAAATGTCTCCGGTTGGAATTTCATAAAAAATGCATGGGAATACAGAAAGGGTGTATAGATGAACGAAGTAGTACTTTTGGCACAATCTAACAGGCGCGTCGTGCGCTCGTGAACATTGGGGGGCGGGGCGGTGGAGGTGTATACCTCCCTTCTGTACGATTTTTTTAAACAAACAAAGCATAAATGGGACCATTTCCGTGACTCTCCAAGACTTTTTTATGTATTAGATTGTTCTGTATTTTTATGATTTTTGCCGTTGCTCGCTGAATTATTTGGGGTGCCGCTCCAATCACGACGCCTCTGCCTAATAATATACTAATAAAAAATACTCATTAATAAACACAAATCGAAATGTGTGCGAAGCATAATTTTTCCGTTTTATATTTTCCCACATAACTCTTCCATCTGTATATTTGCGCTAAATGACCCTATTTGTCGATGCGCCTCAAATACTCTCGAATAAATGGATTCAAACTCGGTAACCACGGACTGTTGTTAACTTTGAATAAAACATATTTCCATCCTTCATCGAGATAAAAACAACATGCTGTCATTATCTGACAAAAAACCCAATATATTTTATCATTAATTGAGACAAAAAACCCGATAACATATTATAACAGTTACGTTAAACGGTTAGTGCTAAACGCTGACGACTCCGTTTTCAATATGACTTTTTTTCATATATTTGTTAGAAAAAAAGTATGAAAAAAAACGGTTAGGGAACGCAACACTCAACAGAAACAGCAAAGACCGAAAGACACTAAATGGAACACAAAGGAACAAACGAAAAATAACAAAGACCACATGCATACGCCACAATGCCCAACACAAAACGGAACGAGAAAAAAAGAAACTAATCCGCTGCAATAAGGCCTAATATCAGGCGTGAAAAAGTCCTTAAAAGTTTAAGAATTGCTAGAAGTATCGTGAGCTAGATGAAATATACAAATATAATACACATTATAGTGCGCCCAGGATAATGTGATATTTACAAACACGAATCGGTTTGGTCAATTGTGGCAAATTGGTTTTACAAATCACTTAAATAAATAGATAAGGTCGATCAGTAATGTACTCAAAACATCATTGATAAACCGTGCACATAATTTTAATCCACCTTTGTGGACTATACCAACTTTTCCCGCCTTTCACATTATCCTGGGCGAACTATAATAATAACATGTTTCGATTATCGACCTTGACTTTTTTTCATCCAATATTACCGGAAACGCACTTTCTTTTTGACATGCGCACTAAATGGTAAACACTTAAAATTTGCAAATTGTCATGATAGCACCTATGTTTTACTATTCATCATCGAAAAAGTGTTGGATCTATTATTCGCAATATGATGATACAATGCACCTATATATATATTATCATCAAATTATGTGCTTAACGAAACAGTCGTTTCATTTATCGCAGTCTATTTCTTTTCTCCACCAGCTGTTTGATCAAAATTACAATATATAAATGTATAGTATTCTTCCCATTTTTTATGCAATGTCATGCTTTGCAATATTAAACTATGCACTTGTGTTGTTGTAGCAACCACAAAGTAAAAAAGTGTTTAGGGCCTAAACATTTTTCATTACACGTGAGCTGTTTTTTTTAACGCGTTTAGGTGCTAAACATGTGACTTTCCTTAACATGTAACCGAATAATGTGTTAAGGCAGTAAACACGTGTCCTTGCTCAGCATGTAAAAGACAAACATGTTAAGGTGGTAAACACATTCAAAATCTATTCACGGTATTGGTGCATGTTTCATAATATATTGTGTATAACTTGATTTCTGTAATTGTCTTGTTTTAACTGTCCTTTCTGTCAAAATCATAGGCTAGTTCAACTATGACAGGAACATAATGACAAAGTAGCCTAACTAAATTGCAAACATACATTCAATTCTTCCAAAAACAATGTCTCGCGAAATCATGTTACAATAGTCTTAAACATACGTAAAACGTCTAGATCATATAAATATTGTGTTATTACTTTAAACTAACGAAAACAAAACATATCTTATGACCTTGTGATCTTATACTGATTTCTCTGTTCATGTATGTTCGAACTTCAAGGCGTGCACGCGGTTTGGTTTAAACTGAGACGTTTACATTCAGTATGCGTATCACATATAAACATCGTCCAGATATCCGTTTAGCCCTTAACGCGTTTATGTATAAATACGTCTCTCAGCTAAACATCGTTTTTACAGTGCAGGGTTAGTAAGGTGGTGTTCTGTTCTGTTCTGTTCTGTTCTGTTACTAGAAGGGGTGTTGACACAAAAACATGTGTCTCCCACAAAGGGCCATTGTATAACTCTGGCAATAATCGTTGGACAAAAAGCCACATACTATGCACATCTAGACTTAGCACTGACAATTAATGCGAAGTCATCGAAACCCTACCAGTGGTTGAGGAGAACAAGCGCAGACACACTTATTTTTTACTTTTATAGGAGCAGCAATAATTGACAATATGCGCAACTAGATTTTGTAACAACCATTCATGTGACGTAAATTGAAATCGATCTAATGGTTAAGGAAAACAGCGCGAACGACCTAGTCACATCTCAAGGTGCCAACATTCGTGAACATTCGCACATAAAACGCCGTGTTTTTTGTTTTACAGAACTGGGACACGTGCGTTAACTTGTACTCATTAATTAATGTGTTTTAGAAAGAAAAGTGTACTGTTTTACTAACACTGTGTGAAGGTCCCATACGTTTATATATGAAGAGGACATTAAATTGCAAGAGTGCAAATTACTTACGAGATTTCTTTGAAACGTGTGCATAACATAGTATTACATAGAATTTTGTTGAATGTTAAATGTTTTTGACAACGAGTTTAGTAAAAGTGATAAGTAATGGACACCGTTTCTATTTATCACATAACCTTAGACAATGTTCATATCCTTTCAAAACGATGGTGTGTTATGCGTAGGTGTCAACAAAATATTATCGGGGCAATGGACTTCTCGATGACGTCACTGTTACCATAATCAGTTTCGTAGTTTATTGTCCAATCCATTACATGTACACAAACAGTTAATATACAAATAGTCATGTTTTACAGCAATATTGAACATGAATGGTCAATCGAAAAACCCTATTTGTATTAGACAAGACGCCTTCATGCTTCGACCAAGAAAATAATAGATACTCGGACAGGGAAGGCAGCACTCAACTTAAACAGTCGAGTACAGAAAACATAAAAAAAACATCACATACCACAATTACACGACACAATGGCCAATACAAAACTAAACGTGAAAATGAACTTCACCGCGTATGTCTGAACCACTTAAGTGCGGAAAAAATAATTCTGATACCCTCTTACTTTTATTATAAATTACAAGATTTGGAGATGTTTTTATGATGCATGTACACTCTTGAAACTGCTTGTGTTATTTCACTTTCACATCTAATATCAACCCTCTAATGCACTTACACCAGCTTGAGAGCGAACATAAAAAATAAGAGATTGTCTAAATTGTTAATTTGAACAAGGAACAAGTAAATATCACCCATAGAACAAGTGTACGTTTAGCATTTTACAAGTGTACTTACGAAATGAAATAACCATCTTCAAGTTAGTCTAGAAGTTGGGTAATTGATTAGAAAGAGGCACATTTGCCTGGAAAATCAATGATAAATGCCAGCGTTATCTTCTAGCATTGCTGAGTTAACCTATTCTCTCCGTATAATCTCTGTACAACGTTAATTCTGTTTGCCTGGGTCGCAATTTTTATTCTTGTTAATTAATTATTGAAGACGACAAACGGAAGGGAGAAAGGAAGTGAATGATGCCGCACGTTCTATGTTATTTATTCATGTATACATGTATATACGGGATATACTAATGAGGCTATGTAATCGAATTACACACACTGATTTGGACTTCCTTACGCTTAAACAAAACATACGAGTCATCGTACCGTAATATAATTATTTTAAAGAGTAGAAAAAAATGTTTTCATTTATAGATTGTACGTGTGTAGATCCAAAAGTAATGTCACTGTTCCACTGGTGAGTTTGTTTGTTGGCGTACGTCAATAAAATTTATATCAAAATGTAAAGTAATTCAATTCTGATTATTATCATTTGTGTTATATTGTTTGAATAATAAAATAGCATTATATAGACATTAAAAAAATGGAAAAAGATTAATGTAGCTGCGTGTAAAATTGCGATGTTTTATTTACATTATGCACGATTTTACAGCACCAGTGACATTACTTTTGGATCACCCCACGTACATGTACTACGTTAACGAGTAAATTAGGTTGATTGTTAAACATATTCTACAGCCTTTTTTAATTACTTTCGTAGGAAAGAATCTGGTTCCAATTTTAATTTAAATGTCGAGTGTCAATTAACCTTTGGGAATATTGGTGATAATTGTATCCTTGCACTGTCCAGGAGGTCGGAATCAAAGCAGTTTCGCTAGCGTAACTCTGAGCTTTTCATAAATATTGCGTACGTCGATAATATTCGCGCAAATGCGTTTTACTAAGATTTTTTTATCATTTTCTGTCCTCTCAACCCGTTTTGTAATAACTATTACAGTTTGCAACTTTATAACAAACCGAGATGTAACCAAGCGGCCCTCTTTAAAGCAACAGCCTCTCTATAACAACAATTTCAAAATTTACCTAAACTGCTATTTACTATTAAACCAAACATCGGTCAATACAGCTCCCAAAGGGTGTTGCTCTACAGAGGTTGTACTGTATAAAATCATTACTTTTGTTTAATTATCGTTAACACTATATAGATCTAATAATTATGCTTTTTATGATCACTTTAAAAATTGAATTTATATTTTAAAATTATCATAATGATTATTATTATTAATATATGACCTAACCGACCGACCAGTAGAGAGCTAGACTGTCGTGCAACATCGGCTATTCCCGTTTTTCTTCGGTAAATGTGATCTTTATTTAACCTTTCTGGTACTAAAACCCACTCAGTAATGATATCAGATTCCAGAGTTGCCCTGAGAATGATGGTTTAATTATTGAGGTTTTAATAAATATCATGTTAGTCCAGTTCAGTTGTTTACAGCTTATCGAATTGTTTTTACCATCAAGATTTCAAGTTTCTCACGTGCACAATAAACGGCGGCTGCCATTGACGTTCCCAGCAAAAAATACGGCTTACCGTATAAATCCCGTCATTGCCGTATGGGCTTAATACAGTATTTATCTAACGGCGCATCACGTAAAAAATACGGTATATTTTTACAATGTATATATACGTACTGTTTCTTTTGTGCCTAAATTTCGCGCTTATTCACCCCCTACGATTTATTATCTTTTTGCTTACAGCCATTTAAACTCCTGTATGCAGCTACAGGGTTAGATAACTTCGTGTCCATTTTTATGTCTTTCCAAGTAACTTGTCCTTGTAATACGTTTGTTCATTTCGGTGCCTTTCGAATCATTTCGGTGCCTTTCGATGCCTTTCAGTGACTTTCGGTTCCTTTGGATGCCTTTCAGTGACTTTCGGTTCCTTTCGGTGCCTTCCGTGCTCTGTTATTTCTGTTGAATCCGGTACGTTATTATCTGTTTTAAGAGGATGTAAAGCCAAAAAGGAATCAAATACAGACTCAGTAATTGAACACGTAACATTTACGTCATAGAGTATCGTTAACATACTAATAAAATAATTCTGTAATTTGGAGAGTCGACAAATCGCTGGCTTAGAATTAGAAAGTCGTAAGTACTACTTACGACCTGATAAGAGTCATGCATATTTGAAATCTACATCTCAATGCGCTTCTTACGAGCCTATTTTCATGAATATCGGAAGTGGTCATGTTGATCAAACTTGAGTTTAAAAAGCTTGTTTTTCCATAAGTAAAGAGTAGTTTTCAGACGATTTTTTCTTGTTTTCTCAAAATATTGATTTTGTACTTACGACTTTAATTTTAAGCCAGCGAAACCATAAGACATGGTATTTTTGCATCGACAGCTTGTTGTATTTGTGCTAATTGCATTGGGTCCAGACGCAGGAAAGAACTGTCAATATTTCAGCTGTGTACCACAGCACCCCATTCGTTATTGGATTAGAAAATCACCGTGTCTTCTTAGTATGTTAATCACGTCCTGTTTCACGCGGATGACACCATAATCAAATAGTATTAGTGCAACTAGGCCCTAGCAGTCAATAAACGAAGCAGTCATAAATACCGCTGGGACTGGACAAGTAGCAAGCATATGCATAACTCGATAACTTTGTCATATAATTGATAAAATTAGTAAATAGCTGATAAATCATTGGAGCTAAGAATTACCATGACTGGGCCAAAGTTACTTCGACTTAAAGGTGCTGCCTCAAAATTTGGGCACACTTTTTTGTATATCTTGATTTTTCCACCTTACTAAGTATTGATGTAATAGAAAGCCACTGACGGTTGCTTTATGAAAGATTTGGTGCAGATAAGCAATTTTAACAACTCTCGATATCGCCCACTGAGTATTTTTTTCTTGAAAAAACATCGCTAAGTTTCCTTCCAACATGCTTTGTGAATTATGTAATTCACACATGATAGAACGGTAACATCAACACACTAAAGCGTAAACATCAGTGAGGTATTTGGTTCGTTTTTCGATTCGTTTTCATCAAATGCGAACAAATTTCAGGCAATTTAAGTAATAGTAGTGTTATTTCTATAGGGTATTAATACCAGGTATATAATTTTTGATGTAAAAATACTAAATAACTACAAAATGCCGAAGTTTCTCAAGTTATTTTAGATGTCAGTCTGGTTGTTTATGGGATATACAGGCAACTATACCAAAATTACGCGAATATTTGACAATTTTATATTATTTTTGCAATACACCAATATGTGAGACAGACCCTTTAATATGCATAAAATATGCATCAGAAAAAATAAAATCGGCGTTAGTTTGTCATATTACAAAGCCCATACAGGGGCAATCTGAACATATTCTTTAGTAGTATTTATTTCGTTTTATGAAATGAAATAAGAATACGACCCTCAATTTTCTGAAATGCATACATACTAGAACGATTAAAATCAATTTTGTTTTTAATACATAATAAAGCTGTGAGTGGCATAATTCATGAAACACCCCTCATACAGTAACAGTATTTCGTTAATAGTATAATATTTATTATTTTTAAACTATGTTGCTCTATATTTTTTATGGTGCTCATGTAGCTTAGTTTATTGTAGTTCGTTTACGCAAAATCAATATATATATATTCTAATGTCCGACATTTCAACACCTTATTAAATATAATAAAAACAACAACCAAAAAACACCATTTTCAATCATAGAATTTTTCCATCATGACAAGGTTAGACACTTGAAAGTGTTTGTGACAGACACGGATGGTTAGGAGTGTTGCTAGTTTAGTTGCCGTTCATATTTCAAGATCTGTCTGTCGAGGTGTGGCCCATATTAGACACTGCGTCAACAAATGGCATTGACTTAATTGTTAACATTGTTACATTCAATCCAATTAGGTTTACAATTAGGTTTCGCGTTACAAAACTACCCGGCTGTTAAAGTGCCGAACACTTGAAAATGCGTGACTGCTGTCAGTAACTCGTATTGGTCATAATTATGCGGAAGTTAAAATTTGTGCCCATACAAAATCAAACGTAAAACAATAATTGAAACAATGAACCAGATGTCAGTGAAAACGAAACTATGAAAAATGTTGCTCTATATTTTGCATATATAGTTATGTTACATCATTGAGCAATCATGAAAGCTCGGCGGCATTTCCGTTCATTTGTCTCCGGTGCAATACATAAAGACCATTTCTCAAACTGAATCATGATTCACCGAGTGCAAAAAGAATTGCAAATGTTACATTTTCTCTGAATGGTTACATGTTCAACAAAGCATTTAGGTCAGATTGCCATTTTCTTCCTGCAATATGTAGATCGACCACTTTAGTGTCAACTTGATTCCAGATACCTCCGCTTTAATTCTTAAAACTCCACGTTTGACTCTTATTTCAACGTTTTTGAACGCAAGTTGGTAAAATAGCATTTTCGCAGACAATCGTAGTTTTCTCCTTGCGATATGCAAACAAAAACATCGATAAATGCATTCATATGTATTTGTCCTATGTATAATGGTAATTATTATATAATAAATATTGGTAAAACGCAGACGATGTCAAGTTATATAAACTGAAGATGCCGCAGGTGGCCTTGAAAATAAGAGCATTTTCTAGGATAGTACATATTCAGCAATATCTAGGAAAGTACAATTCAGCAATAATTTCTTCCTAGAATTCTTTGTTGAAAGGGTGCAGTTGTGAATCATATTAACAACACATAATATGTTCGCAATGACAGCTATGTATACATAATTATTTGAGGGCTTTCGCCTTTAAAGGGTGTGGAGTGAGAACACAAGTGGAAGGGGTGTGGTAAACAATAACTCAGAATTTCTTAGAAAAAAAGGGGTCAAGCAGACAGACTTGTATTGTATGTAAACTATCATTGTAACATAACACCAACAACTCGTTAAAAAGGGCCATCCTTTTAAAATAGTTTGTTTCAAAGAATGTGTGTGCCTTTAGTACTCGTTCCTAAACACATAATTGGCAAATGTCACCAAAACTCATACCATGCTTACATTATAACTCCAGGGAACAAACCCTTATTTAGTTTTTGACTATATTCAAATATTTATTAAAGTATATTCAAGAAACATTACCATATTTCTTCTTTCGGTTTGCAAGGTCATTGAAGTTTTGCATGATACAGGTTCATAAATATGTTAAATATAATTATTTCTTTGTAAGAGTTTGTTCCTAATACTATTGACTATGTCACCAACAACAAACTTAGACTCTTAATGTTACGTTGACTTTCTTTGTAAACGAGCAAGATTTGCATTGAAAGTGCTGTCATGCTTTTTAATAAGTTCACTTTACTGATATCTATTTTTTGTTTAACTTCAAAGGTAAATATAGTTCATCATAATACTACGCTTACTGTACCCAACACATTTCAATTTTAAAGGGACTGCCTCACATATTGGTATATTGCAAAAATAATATAAAATTATCAATTATTCGGGTAATTTTGGTATAGTTGCCTGTATCCCATAAACAACGACACTGAAATCTTAAATAACTTGAGAAACTTCGGAATTTTGTAGTTATTTAGTATTTTTACATCAAAATTTATATAGGGTACAGTTCAATCATGTGTGAATTACATAGTTCACAAAGCATGTTAGAAGGAAATTTTGAGATATTTTTTCTATAAAAAAATACTCAGTGGGCAATATCGAGAGTGGTTAAAATTGCTTATTTGCCCTAAATATTTCATAAAGCAACTGTCAGTAGCTTTCTATTACATCAATACTTGGTTAGGTTGGAAAATCAAGATATACAAAAATTTTAGCCCAATCTGTGAGGCAGCACCTTTAAGGATAATATGCTTTTGAAAAAACGTGCTCAATCTCACTATATTACACTGATACCTTAATGTGTCTATCTTGAACGCAAGATCACAAAACTACGATGACGAAAACGCGATATCACGAAAGTATGATGTCGAAAAATGCAAGTACGATGATGAAAACGGGATATACATTCCTGTTTTGTCATCGTATTTTTGGCGTTTTCGTCATCGTACCTTCGCATTTTTGTTCCGCTGGACCATCGCCTTTTAATGTGTCTACCCGTAACGCGATTCACACCAGTACGATGACGCAACCACGATATCACAATAGTACGATGACGATAACGCAACGATTCGAAGATGAAAACGCGAAAGTACGACGATGCAAACGTGAAAGTACGATGATGAAAACGCGAAAGTACGATGATGAAAACGCGAAAGTAGGACGATGCAAACGTGAAAGTACCATGATAGTTTAGTTTGATAGTTTTTTCAAAATTCCAGAAGGACGTAGACCCATGAGGAAAATATATTTACATACACAGCATGGTGATAAAGGTATATTTAACAATTGTATATTACATATATCCATCCATACATCCACGCATGCGAACATCCATCCATACACACATACATATATACATACGTACATTCATATTTATATACAAGCATACGTGTATACATACAAACTTATGTCAAAAAGCAAATATATTACAAAAAAGAAGCAATAAATTATGATACATGTCTATACCAGTCTATAATAATGAATCAGTTTGTGTACATAATATTATTCCTAGTACAGTCCGTGCAGGATAATGTGGCAGTCACGTGACACAATGTGGACACTGTCAATTGATTGAATTAGGTAAACCATGGTTAAGGTTTGTGATTATAAATCATTCTAACCATCCATCCTTTCAAACATACTTCATAGCCGAGTGGTTTAGTGCGTAGATACTTTCTAACGATATCGATATTTTTGGCCGCGAGTTCGAAACCTTGTCAAGTTGTATGTATTTTTTTATTTCTTTTTCTCATCTTTATAAATTTAAAAGCTAAGAGTTTTACAGAAAAATGGCTAAAATAATCAGTTCTATCCAATAGTGATACAAACCTGTAATTAAAGTTATTAAGTCTATTATTAAAGAGTGTATAGCCTAAATATACATGTACACAATCAACGTATTGTACATGTATTATAATTAAATCACAATAATTTTTATTGCTAGTACTTAGGTATTGTAACTACCAACACGAAGCCACAGATACATTATCTGAGTGTGACTGTTACTCAGACCATGATACAGCAGATGAAGTGATGTAAAATTATTTTGTATTGTAATGATTGTGTGTTCTTGTCATAAAAGTTGAATTGAATTAAAAATAATTTTATCATGACCATAATAAAACAAGAAAAATATATAATTAACAAATTATAAATTCTTTCGAAAAGAATATGAAAATAACATTAAAAATATTGTGATGAATTCAATAAAAATACTAAAGACTTCTTTGATGGGTTGAACTTGAATCGCTCAGTTACAATTCCTGTGCGTTACAACCTGAGCTATTACAGCATACATAACTACTTGCAATTATTTAGTGCTTATATACATTGTTATTAGTCAAGCATGAAGATAAGGCCAAGCAATTTAACTGCCTGGATAACTGTCTATGTTAAATGTTAAATTTCGTCGTTGAATGGATGTAAAAGGATTATCTGCACAAGGCAGTCATACTGGTCTGAAAGGTAAACACACACTAGTCCATATTAAGTCTGTATTTCAACAGTTACCACTTACATAGTATTTAATGAAACGGACAAACAACAAACAATTAGATTCTTTTAAAGTTATCTGTAATCAATATAATGTATTACCTGTCGTGAAATAGACTCGACTGCCACATTATCTAGCACGAACTATACAAACTGCTTTATACACGTAAGTACTAAATCGTCGTTCGAGGTATTTATTCTCAGAGTTAAATAGTTCTACCAATTTATACATACTTGGATTTCTTCTGAAATAAGCTGGAATATATGTTTGTCTTAATTCTTTATAAAATGTACATTCAAAAAACAAAGTTAAATTCGTCTTCTAAAAGATCGGAGCATAAATATTTTCTTTCACCTAAGGGAGTTGCAATTGTTTTTTTCCATCTACCATTTTCAATATGTAATCTGTGTGAAGACACCCTTAGTTTGGTTATGCTGCGTTTACAGTCAGCCACGATGGTAACGATGACCACGATTGGAAAGTATCGTGGCGAGCGTAGGGGATCGTCGGAGGTCGTGGAATTGAATCGTGATGATCGTGGGGGAACTTGGTGGAATCGCGAGCATCGTGAGCATCGTGTCAACATTTTTGACAGTCAAAAATTTGACAATGATTGTCCCGATTCAACTTTGATCTTGAGAGACCGTGATGGAACGTGCTAAGCGTAGTGGAGCGCATTAAAACTTTTCAGACCTTAACGCAGCGTGTCAGACCGTGATGCTTCATCGTAAGGGATCTTGATAGACTTTATAACACGATGTGTTAAGTTGCATTACGATTCCACCACGCTCTGTCACTATCTGCTACGTTTCGTCAAGAAATATAGGGTAGTATCAGTAATTTAATAACGATGCGGTACGTTCTGGTACGATCATCCCGCTTTGCCCCCACGTTTTGTTGCGCTCTCCTAAGTCTGGGTAGGTTCCGATGCGTTTCAAGCATTGTGGGGCCGCGCTGTGTCGATCCGTCGCGTTTTGGACACCCTAAAAAATACCAGCCAAAAAACGAAGGAAATAATCTGCTAGGGGTGATCAGATTGTCTAATCTTCCTACCAACACCAATAACCGTAAGTTTACGCAGCCAATGGGAAGATCATCTTCCCCACACACACAAGAGGAACTGCCATATCAGACTACCACTCGGAAAAAGTCAGGTGATTGAGGATACTAGTAGTAACCTCCTTCGCTTATTGAATTCGTCTGCAGTTAGTTTTCATTCTTTGAAGGTGAGAAGACAAGAGCAAATATCACCTTCATACGTTTTAACAACTGCCTTACGAACACCTTGAACAATATAGAAGGAACGACTATATACTATGAATTCATAGTATAGTAAAAGTTTTTATCATACGTGATAGGATGTTTGAGGATGAGTATCTGCTTCAATCCATGTGATAAGGGCTCTCATTTGGTATATTTCATCTCTATGTTTAGTGCTGTATTCTTTTTAGAATATAATAAAATATACGTATCATCCTATAAGTTGACGAAGGAGCTGACATCACCAAGCCCGAATTCTTTGTTGGAAATATTTAAACAGTAGGTTATTTCTATTTACACCCAACCATGGTCTACACAGTAGGTCCTAAGCCATCGATTTCTTCTTCTTCTTTACTTCTCCTATAGTCTTCCCCGCTCCATATCTTGTTGCCGCTGATTAGCTGTGCAGGAACACTATTGCGAATTTGACATCTTCATCTCTTGCATAGCTTGTTCCTTTTTGGAACATCTAGAGAATAGGTATTTATACATTGAATCGTACTCAAAACGTGACCATCTTGTCAAGTCGTGGACATTAATCGTAGGACAGCTCAGCATAACTGGAAGAGCGTAAGAGATCTTAACAGAACGTAATAAGACGTAATAAAACGTAATAGCATATCGTGGTTGTCGTAAGAGAACGTTAGAGAACGTGATGGAATTCGTGGTAGATCCTGGCAAGAATCGTGTTGGTATCGTAAGAAAGCGCAACAGGTAGTAACACAACGTAACAAAGCGTAGGACAGCGTAGCAAAATGAAATTTGATGCAATTAATCGTGCAGCTCCACGATATTGTCAAATCGCGGACATCGTGGGCATCGTGGCTGACTGTAAACGCAGCATAAAGGCAGCATTAAAGCAGTACGAAATTTTGAAACATTGACAATATCAAGATAAGGTTGAAACTTCACATACATGATTATAAAACAGTGCCCGGCTTGAATTCGCAAGTCTATCGTGCCAGTCTTGAATTTATTGGTATTTTAATCTTTGTTTTACAAGGGATGGAAAAAATGTATCGTTGCAAACGTTTTGAAATCAAAGCACTGAGAGTGATGATGGGAGGCGATCTGGTTGCTGCTACTATATAAATCTAAAGCCGACTTTACACCTTTAGTGTTCGTTTTCTTACTGCTGATCTTGTCTTGAATGTCAAAATAGGCATATGTGACTATATAGGCATGTTTGGTAAATTATTGTAAAAAGGGGCATATTAATTTATATGTAATACGTGTATTGAATGCGTATATCAAAAGTGGCTTTAAAATAATACTACGCGCCTATTTATCAGATTCTACATTACCGTCTTGTAATCACTTCCCTCACAGCGTGAGACATCTATAGAAAGCGGCTAGTATAGCCAAACCATATGATTGCATAACAGTACTTTGCAGACGATATTACACGATTCATTGATAAAACCATCACGTGACCCTGGTCTGAGGTTTCTCCTATACGATTCATTGATAAAACCATCACGTGACCCTGGTCTGAAGTTTCTAAAAATAGCTATGCAGCCGGGACATTAGATGAACACGTCATTTTCATATTACGAAACAAGTTCGATATCGACCCGGCGTAGTGATTATCTGCAAAAATATCGATTTAACAAACAGTTTCACAATAATTGTTGATCTTAGAATAAACAAATGTTGCTGATTGAATTAAATCAGTTTAAAAATTTGGAGAAACATATGAAGCAGTATTGTGAATGTTGGCCGTTTCTGGAACTACTTGAATGCGGATTCACATAGCAGCCTAAAGGCGGTTGATGTTGCATTAACAAATGGGCAATGGTAGTAATGAGAGGCTTAACGCCTCCTAAAAACCAAGCATCATTAAAGCCTTAATTGCATAACAAATCTTTTGATAAGTATTTCTCAATTTGAAAAACATGATAAAAACGCGAAAGTACGACGATGCAAACGTGAAAGTACGATGATAAAAACGCAAAAGTACGACGACGAAAACACGTATTCCACATCGGCATTACATATATGAAGGCGGTCCCTTAAGTGCGACACAACCCAAACCTACAGCAATATAAAACATGAAATCGCACGAATTCGCTGAGCGTTGACTTTTGACGTGGCCACCTAAAATCCTGAACCCCATTGAGCATGTCTGGACGTACCCGAAGTTGAAATCGTTGCATCATGGGGTAAAATTCGCGAAATGTATTTAGGAATGAAGGAAGGCAAGTGGAACTATTGCATTTATCACTACTTTAAGAGACAAACAGAGGATATGTTTTGTTATGATTGAATACGATTTATATCTCATCGCATTCTCGTTCACCAGAGTATTCTGGGAACTTGATTAACCACTGATGCATGAGGAGTATCTCATCGTGAAGTGATAAATTCAATAATTTCACGAGCAGCAGTGAGAGTATCAAAATTTATTATTAAAGATGACATGAATTATTATACGAAAGTTACCACATGTAACTGTATCCTTGATTACTATTTATTTACAGAAATTGAAATATACTTTTTATATAATTAAAAGATTATAAAATATATCTTTTTTTTTCATTTTTTAAATTATTGTTTTATTATTAAAAGTTATTAATGCCGCAATCACCTGTGATATTTACCATATTCAGTCCATACAAACTAATACTAATATTCTATTTACTCGTATTATGCCTATCTACAGGCAAAGAATGTGTACTACATTCCAAATTACCAATGCGGCTATACATACGGACGAATACATTATGCAAGTCATATTTTCAATTAACAATCCACCAAATAAGATTATGTTGGACCACGTGGAAATTATTGCAACTTGTTTTAGAATGTTTTATCAAAACGTACACCAACTTGTGATCATGATCTCCATATGTACGCTTCCGCTAAGTAAGCCATAATGTGTCTATGTATGCTTCCGTTAAATAAGCCATAATGTGTCTATGTATGCTTCCTCTAAATAAGCCATAATGTGTCTATGTATGCTTCCGCTAAATAAGCCATGATCTGCCATGATTGACGGCGTTTACACGATGCATGTCACCTTCTGACATATCCCTTCTTGCACTCGCTTTTTTGAAACTATCGATTACATTTGCACTAATGTCTTACCTGATCTTCTAACCTTCTCTTGTGATGTTCCTCAGGGGGACAGATGTGTAAGTTGGATTTATATTGTACAATAGCGATCCAGAAAGGCCAATGGAAAGAAATTCACTAAACCCTATTACCTGTCTTTGTTAAACCAGCTCATTCCTAAACGCTGCATGTGATTTGTTGTTTTAAATGATGCAAAGTTCATGCATGCAAGATGTGCCATGGCCACACATTGTACATAAACGTTTATGAATTCTTTAAAACAGTTGGTACTAAAGTAATTTGCAGGAAATACCACTGTGGTGTGATATGGCCCGCCCACAGCCCGGATATAAATTATTGCGAATCGCTAGTATACAGCACAAAGCCAACATACACGTCTATTCTCACGAGGAACATCAAAAGAGAAGGTAAAAAGTTCAGTTAGACACATGTGCAAATATTATCAGTAGTTCAAAAGAAGTGCCAAAAGGGAAACGTAAGAAGGGTGGACATCTTGAGAACGGCATAAATTACTGAATATACGTCAAGGACAAAATAAGGTAATTTCAGTAAGTTTACATTTTTCTAAAATATATCCCAGTACAAATTTAAAACTGGTCCCAGAAAAAACATACGTCTTTTGTCTACACATGTGCAAATTTTCTTTGCGACAGCAGAATGAAGATATTTGATAAATATATACTAAAACTGTATACTTTCTTTTAGGACACCCTGTATGTATGCTTCCGCTAAGTAAGCCATGCTCTCCGATTGTGTGAGATGCATATTACAATTCTTCGTCGAATCAGCTAAATTGTTCGCTTGTGTCTTTAATTTATTTAGTTAGCACTGGCTACAGGATTCCATTTTGGACGGGGGGATGGTGGATGCGTTGCACACTTAATTTCATCAGAATTTGAATTGGTCGACTACTATGATCTACTATGATAGTTTATTGGTAGAACTTCAAATTCCTGTGACTGAAGCCGTTCTGTATTAAACACCACGAGCACCATATACAAATATTCCATATATGGGGGACATTGTAATAGAAAATAGTATGGTAGTACATAGTACGTCTACCTCCTAATTGAACTTGATCGTTCGGTGACATTCAATCACTATACCAACTGCGCCATCTGTACAAACTACACTAAAAGAAAGGAAATGTATGAGGGAAGAGGACCTACAATGTATTGATGCACATTTATCGCAGCTTATTAGACTGTTGTCATGTGATCAAATACAACGATCATTATTCGCTGGCTTAGGATGAAAAGGTCGTAAGTGCTACTTACAACCTTAAAATACCCATACAAATTTGAAATCTGCATCACGGGGTGTTTCTTATGAGCCTATTTTCATGATAACGGGAACAGGTCATGCTGACCAAACTGAAGTTGAAAAGGCTTGTTTTACCAAACGTAAAGACCAGTTTTTAGACAGTTTGTTTCTTATTCTCACAAAATATCGATTCAGTACTTACGACCTTCTCATTCTGTTCACTACATGTACCATAAAAGTGCATTGTACTATTTACTGAACATTTTCTGAATCCTACTTTTCCACCACCCTTGCACACGGTCTGTATGCGCATAATGTAGACTTGATAGGATAACGTACAATAGATAATAATAACGGCTATCTAGTGCTCACTAAACGGCGATGAAAACGTAAGCTTATAATTTTTATGTAATTTCAGTTTCACTATAATCCCATTTGCTGTATATATTTTGCTATCAATATGTATAAAGTGATGTTTTATCAATACAAAGGTACGTATTCATCGCCGTTTAGTGAGCACTCTAGCCTTCATTATCATCAAGTCTACATTATGCGCATACATATTTGAACAAATTTCGGAAATATCATAAGTTTGTTGTTGTCCGATGGTAAATTCCTTAAAAATGAATTTGAGAGACATTGGCACCGCGTGGTCGTTTTTCAGGCTACTAATGTACTGATTGTCAGAGATCCATTGTACCAAAACGGTACCAATACTGGTCTTATAAATGCATACCGTAAAAACGAATAAACAGTGAATACATGCGATCTGCATTATAAACATTTGCGTGTGGCTACCCGAAATGCCGAGCATAGCCTTTATTTGGCAGTTAGTTTTCTGCAGAACTATGGCTGGCATATGAGTGCCTCCACCCGTGTTTAAACTCGTCAGATTAGACGGCTAACTTACCATAGAGCTACGGAGGCAAACCAGTACTTAGATCCTGATAAACTTCTATTCATAAACAATTTACGCGAATAAAACATTTTGCGTAAATAAATGCCACCATTTCATCTTGTCTCAATATACCAAATGTTATTGTGGTCCGTCAATTGATCACAAATAACGCACACTTGCACTTTTTCGCGGCGGAGTTATACTATGTACTTCTTTAAAAAACTTTGCTCCGAATGTATAAATAGTTAACAACTTTAATATAGCTTATAACATTTTACATGGAGCGCATGACTACAAGAGCCCGTCCTTCGCCCGATCAGATTCGTTATTCTAAATAGTTTTACAGAACAATAACGAAAACACACGGAAGATTATCATTAGCGCCTGGTCAAATGTTACGTACTATCTATAACAATTTATATAACAACCCGTAATATATTCATCTTAACATCTATTATTTGAATAAAGAACCCACGTATAAAACAAACACATCAACACTTACCCGGAGTATAAAATAAATCCAACTATAAGATCCACTTTTTTGCAAAATGTGTAATTTTGTAAAAAGTATATAATTGCATGTATTTGTACTGTTGATGTCCGATGATATGCGATGGTGTGCAAATGATTTTGTTCCTTATAAAGTAGTGTATCCTGTCTGTCTACTATTTAATAAATACATGTATTCCACGCATTAAAACACTAAAACACACTTATTAGATTTAAAACAACATAAACGGTTATAAATAGTGCATACTGTCTTAGTCGGTCGCAAAGCAGCAGCGTATATGGTGCTCTGTAATCCGCGTATTAACAACGCTGTAACCACTACACTAATAAGAGTTTGTCAACTTTTTATTCCCGATATCGAATGGTGCACCGCAGATGTCCTTTAACGAGATCAAACCTCCTGGCACTATGGAATCACACTAATCAACAACTATTATATGTACTACATGTAATATATTACATCGATAACGAAACCTAATACGTGAATGATAAACACTACCAAGTAGTGTCTCCTTATACCCTAGAACAATTACACGAGACTGACTGACTATTGGTAAATTTGAAATATAGAAATTACCTTAAAGTACAGTTACTATTTCTCTTGTTGTTCTCGTATTAGTTATGCACTGCACGTAGTGGTGTGGGACGATGAACAGTTATATCATGGACGCATGTACTGACCCACTCTGGGATTTCCCTAATTGTTAATTATGTGTACATTCTGCATTATTAATTTCATTGACCCTATCCAAATCCTGTCCTATTTGAATAATTTGGATTGATCAATACTATTGCATAAGGATGGTGATAGTGAATGGCCAAATCAATGTCAAAAACACATACATGTATAATGTAATTAAATGGTAAACAGGAGTTTAAGTCGTGTTCCTAAAACATTATGCATCCATACTGCAAATACATATACTGCACAAGAAAAGAGTGTGAAGAGAGCTGAGCACGCGACTATATAAGACAATAAAATAAAATAGATCAGTTGACTTTTTACATCTGTCACGTTAAACACGAACGTTTTAAGCAATATGTACGTCAAAACCAACACCAATTTCGTTTAACACAAAATCATAAATCTTGCATAAATATGAGTGTTGAATAAATAATGACACATTACGTTGCGGATTTGTTCCCAGTCATCAATAATGTTACAACCAGTAATAATTTAATTGTCTGTCTCATATACAAGAATGTTGACATTAACACCGATCATTATGTTATAATTGTACTTTTATTTGTTTGCATTCGACTGATACAGTACTTTTAAGTCTAGCTGTTTGCTGAACAGAACAGAGCCTTTATTCCTCCTTCTCGTTCATAAACGTGTTATTTTGATTGAACATATACAAGCTTAACCAGTCACCGATACTATGATGATGATAACATTATAGGAGACGTTCTCCAGGTAAACCGGGCTTAGTGACAAAATTATAAAAATCATGATAATGTAACGTGAGAAAGACTAGACTCGTATGAACAGTTTCTGAATATTTTAGCAAATTATGATCACTTAACCCCTCGTTTTTCTAAAGGTGTGTACTTTTCAGAAATTGGTCACAATAACAACGATAAAAGATATCTTCACATAAATCATGAGAAAAATATATCTAAGGCTAAAGAACTACATTATTCTAGTTCTTAAAATTATATCAAAGAGCATGACATTTTCTCATTTAAGAGCCTTTTTTAAATCTTATTTCATAATTACTATTTAATGTTACTAAGCACGGTTCATATATAATAAGATTGTAATTAGCTACATTCACCAATATCACCTCGACCTTACAACGGAGGACATTGAAAACATGGTGCAAATTTGCATAATCCAATTGTTTGAAAACAATTTCAGATAAACAATGTCAGATAAACAATGTCAGATAAACAATGTCCGTAAACTAATGTCAGATAAACAATGTCATATAAACAATGTCAGCCAAATAATATCAGATAAACAATGTCAGAAAAACAATGTCAGACACACACTGTCAGACAAACAATGTCAGATAAACAATGTCAGATAAATAATGTCAGATAAATATTTAAGGGAACGTCTATCTCTGCTCCATCGTAGCTCAACACCAACGCATATTGCAAACAATTCGAAGTTGTCATTCTTGCCATGGAAACGAGTGACCATACAATGCGATAGCAGATATTCCATTGTTATGTACATAATTAATTAAAGGACATACCTACATGCATGTACATAAGTCACAAAATGGCACTTGCATTATATTAAAGCATATGAAGACACACGTGTGTGGTTTTCCTCGCAGTCGAGGTCAAGGTAATAACATCATGAATATATAACTATATGACGGCCAAATCATTTGCGTATAGGACGAAGAAATAATTCACAAAAAACATTAAAGCATAGGAAGCCAATTCATTCCTGGTTTTAAGTACATACATATACATAATTCGCAAAAAGGCACTTTACATTACATTAAATCATACAACGCTAATGCATATCTGCTTTTAATCGCAGTCGAGGTCAAGGTACTAGTAATAACATCAAGAACATATAAATATATTATGGCCAAATCATTTTCGTATATTACGCAGAAATAATTTACCAGGAAGGCAGAACTAAATTACCACTTATTTACGTATAGGGCGCAGAAATAAATAACCAATGAGTTGCGTATAGGACGCAAAAATAATTTAGCACTCATTTCTACTTATAGGACGCAGAAATAATTAACCAATCATTTGCGTATAGGACGCAGAAGTAATTAACGAATCATTTGCGTATAGGACGCATCTGCAAATAATTTACCACTCATTTGCGTATAGGGCGCAGAACTTATTGACCACTCATATGACGCGGAATTGTTTTACAACTCAATAACGTTGGACGCAGAAATAATTATCCAACGTGATGTGTATCAAAAACTGATATTTTCTACCTAAACCCCACTGGGGGGGGGGGGGGGGGGGGCTAAACCGGATTCTGTTAACAACAGTTCAACATATTAGACGGCAACAATTATTGTGCAACGCGCAGGAGGAATTTCACATGTAAATATACATTTTGTTGTAACATGGAGTTTCCAAGAGACTGATTAGTTCAACTTTGTACAGACATATATTATAAAAAAATGTTACAGTGTATATTTATTTAGATATACTTATTGTAGATGAACTGAAAACAGTACAACCTACTTGGCAGACATTTCTGTTAATAATGCTCTATCGAGTCACTTAGAGAAATAATTTGACATATCGGACGGAAAATGGGAATATATCCCAATCAGCCAGTGAAGTAGACACATTTGTCATCATCCCAACTATTGTCTTATTTCGAAGTAGGCCAGGATAATAAATTTCTATAAATGTTTTTAGGAGAGAAAATTAAGACATTTCCATTAGTTAAACCCCCTGAGCGTATTATAGTGATTGTTTTTTTTATTAAACCTAATTATCTCGATTTGTTTTTGGATATTGGGGCACGATTCTATCATTGAATTATGTAATTTTTAAAATTGTCTTGTCTGGTGGCGTTTCGGGTAAAACTTTAGTATCATTATAGCAAAGCCTATAGTTCGCGATGTGTTCATTACCATGAAAATTGTTTACACATTCATGCACTAAACAATTAAAGAAGAATCTACAAAGAACATCAGTACGTATATTCAGAAAGTTTTCAGTTAAGCCTAGGTCCCACTGAGCATTTTTGCCTTGGCGATGTACTCCCGATTGGAATTAATGAGCAATCAGGACACCGGGAGCAGGTTCCTCGTGGTCTAGGTGAAGCCTCGGGGAAGTCATGAGGCAGTTTGTGATATCGGAAGGAATTGTGATGATTCGGATGAAATCGGAAGAAATCGGAAGAACAGTGTGACCTAGGCTTTACTCTGTGATAGCTGATGGTAGTATATATATCTATATTGCCTCTATTTTCTGGAGATGTACATAGTAAATATAACAGAGCATGTTACATATATAAAATAATGATGGATGTCACAACGCAATGGAACCCACTCTTCAAAATAAGGAGTGTTGAACATTCAGCTTAAATGACTTTAGTAGTGAACTATACTTATCTCGAGCACCTATACTTTGGACGATTTTGTTTGCCGATACTGTCATGGAAATATGACCAAAAGTGGACACTTGAAGTTAACTGTTTTATTTAAATATAGTATGTTAATAAAACAGTAATTCTAAATTTTTATCGACCTTACGTGCCCATTTGCTAACACATATGAGGGCACAGTGCAAAACTATTGTACATGCCTATTTAAATTGATGTAGTTAAAATAGTTTTGCACCGAGCCTTCGAATAATTGTATGATAACGCGTTCTATGAAGCAAGCAAAACATTTTAACAACATGTATTGGACTTTTTCATAGTCGCCATTTTGTTTTGTTTTTGATAGAATTAGCTTAATGACACACACATGGAGGCGTGACAAGAGCTTCCTGTATCGCACGAATGACATCTTGTTGTTGTTTTTTTTGTTTTGTTTTGCCTCTTTATTATTTTCTCATTGTGTTATTCTGCTATGTTTCCTTTTGCTCATATTTATCATGTACTATCAGTATTCCTGTTAATTACTGTATATATCCTATGCTGATACGGACCATATTGAAAATTGGTCTAGACCCAAATATGTCATCCACTATAAATAAAATCGTTATTATTACTATAACTAGATTATGACAAGGTCGTTTCTAACACTACGGCACAAAGAAAACAAAACGATAAACACTGCGACAGGGAATGCAGCACTCAATTGAAACAGTCGGCATAAATTCCAACACACAACTCAACGAAAACCCATGTAAAATGACGTGTTTGTAAGCATCAAGAATGCCAATAAAGTAGAATCAAACATGCATAGGTTGTAAAGAGATAAAAGTGACTGCCTCGGGAATGTGCGGTTAGGTGTTAAGACCCCAGTCCGCGACATACTAAATGGTAGTCAAAGTGGTACGAACAAAGCTCTATTGCTCGGTGCTAAGCATACAATTTTCAAAAAAAGAAAAATAAACCGTCCCAAACACATTAAATACAAATTTCTATATCACTTGCTTTTCCCCATATTTTACCATGTCTGACAAGCAACCCAATGGAGTATATCGTATTCTTACTATAAATTGCTAGGTAGTTTCATATTTATATTAACTGAAACATGATTATACGGTGTTTAGTAGAAATTAAATATTTATGGTTGTAAAGGAAATATGATCGACGCAAGAATGCTCGCAATCTATCCGATGAAAGATCAAATTAATCCCGATAATGTACTGGCTTTCACTACTGTAATTGATACACTATACTATACATCAGACACATAAGGTAACACGGGCCTATTATACATGACAACATGCTGTGCTCGCTTTCTGTAAAATGATGCGATAATAATATACAAGAAAATATTACCATATACCGAGTTTACAAACTCGATGTACGTGTATGTGGGAACATAATTGGAAACGACAATATCAGTACAGTAATGTGTCTATAAAATTACGACTTTATTTAATGTGGATTACATATTTGACAGCAATAACAATTTACAATATGGTCCACATGAAATAATCAGACAACATACAAAATAATACCAATAACAAGTAAAAGCGTACTATTATATAAAAGACAACGTGCATAATAAACAACATTATAGTGTGTCTATATAAAAGTGGTTTAATTTAGCAGTAGCCTGTAAACACCCAGGAGTAAAAAGTCATCCGCCTAAGGAACCTAGCTAGATTTTGATTTGAGAATAAGATCATGTTCGAAGTGAACACGTTTACAACATTCTGTATTTTTAAGTTCTTGGGCTTAGAGGCGGGCGTCATTGCAATGATAGACAAAGCAAGAGCATTTTCATTCAGCTCAAGAATATCTAGAGTTCAAGAGAGTTATCCTTGGCAACTATGCAATGTACGTAAGTTTCACAGCAACGTCAGTCTAGTACTGTTATATGGAGATTAAACCTAGAACAGCACCAAGACGGCCCTCAGAAGAATTCAGGCCTTCATCAACAGCTACCTTTGAAAGATTCTTCAAAATATAACAAGAGCCATGATCACATGGCAATCCCCCGCCTTATATGATTGCAACTTATGGGTGTTAAATAGAAGCAGGAATAGATATAAAAAGAAGGAAAGAGATGTTAGGGAAAATAAATAGATAGTTATGTTCATATACTAGTAATTATATAACCAACTTAGTTGTAAAATGTTGTGAGTTTTTTCATTCTACAAAATATATAATGTCTAAATTCCTGAATGAAACTCAAATCAATGGGCATATATCACTATCAATTACCCAAACTGTTATACACATACGTAGATCGAATAAAATACAGGTTCACCTTGAAATTATCAAGATACTACATTTTGTATGACCCCAACCACCATATTTCATGCTTCAACAATGTCTAAATTCCTATAATGTAAAAAAATAGTGTCCACCATATAACAGTATAAATGCATGATTAAATACAAAATATTACATAAACACTATAAAAAAAAAAGAAAAAGAAAAGAAAGAATTGGTCCAAGTGGGGTTTGAACCCACGACCCTCAGGAATATATCAAAATTATTTCAAAATTAAACAAAGGGAGATAATTTCAAATCTGGGTCATATAGAGTTATGGTTCTTGGTCACTGCACTTCTCCTAGTTGCTATCTATTCACCTACCAAGTTTCAAGTCAATACCTCAAAAAGTTATGCTCCGGACAAGATATGGGACGGACGGACGGACGGAAGGACGGAAGGACGGAAGGACGGACGGACATTCCAACATTTGGGGTTTACGGGGCTTTTCCTTTGATATTTATGTGGTTTTTTTCCACATAAACCAACTTTATTTAACTGAAATTATGGACGGAATGTCGAACCTCATAAACTATTGGATGTTGGCCCGGACGGACGGACGGACGGACGGACGCATATTATTACTATATCCCTTCGCCTTCGGCGGGGGATAATAAAAAGCGGACATGAAGCAGCACTCACCTGAAAAAGCCGAGCACAGAAAACATGAGAACATCTCATACCACAATTATACGACACAAGTAGAATAATTTAACAGTGAAGAACATGCTGCAAACTGAAGCCAATAATTGCCATCAAACGCATGCATTTTCCCCGTGTTTTTACCATCAGCCAAAAACCTGAACAAAATATGGGTTACATGTCTACATGTCTTCATGTATTGATTATATCATTACTGTTAAGTTATGCTTAAGTAATAACTTATGTTTCTATTTGTCAACAAAGCATTAATTGAAAATAAGTTCTAGCAGGTGCAAAATAAACACTACTATAGTACACGGTATTTGCCTTGTATATAAAAGAAATAACACAAAGTAATCAACTATCTAATACTACGTTGCCATTTATATACAGTGTACGTGCACATATTGACAGTCTAAATGTGTCAACCAGCTGCCCTGTGATATCCAATTGTATCAATAGTCAGACAAGAGGACTCCAGATCTAATTAAGACGTTCAATGTATACAATGGAAATCTCTTAATTCAGAAGTGACCTTCCATTTCTTCACTACATTACTCGATTCAGAATTACAATTAGGTTGAGTGATTTTCATCCAATTTACATTGCTGGAAGTAATATACACAGATTGACGTTCTCCTGAGAATTGTGTAAATCGATGGAACACAGTGATGAGGCAGCACCAACCATCGAGGTGTAAGCGTTGAACAGAAACTTACAACAATCTCAAAGTTTATTGGCGTAATCAACGAAAATATGCCTCAGATCATTTACAATAAAACCCACATTTTCACAGTGAAATCGAAACACGTTCATCCAATTGTGCCTAGTAATGTATTAATGAATATAAACAACTATTGTAAAATGTATGTGAAATATCGTTCGAAGAAAATCAACATTTGTATAGAGGGTGTTGTTCTTTGTTTTTTTCCAAGTGATGATGTTTACAAATCGCTGGTTTAGAATTAGAAGGCCGTAACTACTTCTTACGACCTTAACAACTCATGCATATTTGAAATCTGCATCACAATGCGCTTCATACGAGCTTATTTTCATGAAAACCGGAAGTGGTTATGTTGACCAAACTTAAGTTTAAAAAGCTTGTTTTTCCATAAGTAAAGAGTAGTTTTCAGACAGTTTTTTCTTGTTTTTTTCCTAGATCCCACTGAGTATTTTTGCCTCGGCAATGTACTCCCGATGAAAATGAATGAGCTATCAGGACACCGGTCTAGGGGAAGCTTCTGGGAAGTCATGCGATAGTTTGTGATATCGGAAAGAATTGTGGCGAATCAGGTGGTATCGGAAGAAATCTGGAGAACATCGCTGATGTGGAATTCCTCAGGGGGCCTTAGGATTAAGGTACTACGTGGGTTGTTTTGTAGGGCTACAGGAAGTTGAGATTTGGTACAACACCATCTCTTTGGCATTGTCACCAGGAAAGAGACATAGTACATTTTTTGTCGAAAAGGTCTTTTAAACCTTAAATGCATATATAACTGTGCCATCACTTTTCCCATTGTCAATAATTTTGAGTTTCGTGATTCCATAACAACAAACACAATCCCATGCCATAACACTAAAATTACACAGTGTGCAGATTACAGTACGGAAATCATTGTAGGTGTTCCATAATTTTTTAGTACAAGAAGGTTACACTGAACGTTTTAGAAGAATAATACCATACTTCCTGACTTGTATGTAGGCATTTTTATTATCACATAAATAGTTAAGGATGTCACAGAATGCTAGACAACACGTATCCGTCATATAGTGCAAGGTTTTTGTAAAAACACCATCAGGGGACTTATATCAGCCTTGTGTGAATATATAAACAAGATAATCGTGTTTTTATATTCGGCTATAAATCGACCAAGGACTCTCCAAGGAATAGCTATATTCTGTCACAGGCATCCAAATGTAATTGTTTTGTAAAACGATATCCCCATTCTCATAGAGTTAACCTACATTGTATACTATTACGTACACTTGTACTTGCAGTAGACAAAGCCTGGTCCACCACAATCTAAGCCATGCTCACGTTGGCTCGGGCATGTTCGACGTATGAGGAAAGGTCGCATTCCAAAATACAATATACCTAAAGCACGGCCAACTTGAACTGGGAGCCCGAAAGGTCGATACTGTCTTTGTTTCAATAACTCTTTCAAGAGGAACCTTCAGTCGACGAATGTCAGCATAGACACCTAAGAAGACGTTGCTGCAGATAGGGTCTACTGGAGACATGTGGTAAAGAAAGGCACTGTGATTGCTGAAGATTACAGAAAAGAGATCCGTGAGGTAAAGACAGCAAATAGAAAATCATCTTCAGTGAGCTCTGTTACAGTCTTCGTTTGCACCGACAGCTCGAAAGGATACACGCCCCGGATAGGCATACGCATTCATCGTAGACGTTTTTCAACATAGACCGAGACAGGAAGAGATAGGCGCAACCCATCGTCGTTGTAGACGAAGACGAAGGCTAAGAAAGTAATAGCGCTCACAGTGTTCCAGCCGAATTTACAAGTGCAAAAATTGCTCGACTATCAGAATTAAAAAGGGAAAACTGGTGTCTGTCAACATGAATGAACAGTCGATATTGTCTGTAGGTTCTTTAAGAGCCCCAACAATGATCTAATCGTGATTTGACAGGAAAATGAAGTTTACAAGGGGTTTTATCAGGAATGTATGGTATCTACGTAAACAGTAGTTTACGGACTATACTGTGACTAAAAAAACTACACTTACTTTTACTTAATGCGATCCTAAGGAAAGAACTAATAAAATCCAAACTATCTGAGACGGTAAACACAATCGAATTATTTTTTGAACGCCTAGGTATGAGCGATGTCCAGTTCGGCGTTTACTGAGTCAACACACTGTGATATATGTAATGCCGGAATTTTTCTGGCGTAACACGGATACTTAGTAACTCACAATTACTTGAAAAATGATGGTCAGACGTGCGTAGATTAATATCAACAAGTAGTGTGTATTCGAACTATTGAAGAGGTTGCGATGCAAAAGTGTACGACTACTTGTACGTGTAGCTACCCATACCTGTATACGGACGCCTAGCATTGAAGTTAAATTGGCTTGCGAAACACAACGTGTGCATGTAACATTACATGACAGTTCTAACATGATTTCTTCGTGAATCGATCATGAGTATTTGTATAAACTCAATGAAACCACGGGCGATGGAAATACCTAGGTTTCCCGTGCATACGCATACCTGTGTGACATAGTACGCATTATATTTTGATCCGCTAGCGTACAATGCATTACATAACAATGTGAAGTACGAAAGCGTTAGATCAGTCGGTTATCGCAACAACCCTAAAATGGTTGCCCAAATAACAAGTATCAAGGGAACTACAGTAATGAGCATAATGGTTTAACCAACACACGGTTTAAATAGCGCTGTGTTGAAATACATAGTTTGCACCTTTAGTGCGATTCAGCGTCAGTTAGCACATACTTGTTATTATGACTGTAAGGTTTTAAACAAAAATGCTTAGTTTAAGGTATGTCTACCAACGTAGTAGGGTCTCACAGATCGTTGCGACATCGTAGTAGAAATGGTATATGATTGGCCTTGGTCGCGGTGGAAACGTGGTGTAAGTGTAACATCATCGTATCGGAAACGCTGTGGTCGTAGAGAAATCGTAGTACATGTACAAGCGTCGATCAGACGTTCTGGTGAAGATTATGAATTTTCTTGGTTTTGACGCCGATCTCGTCCTGATTTATACCTTTAGTCAGGTTGGGGCAGATCGGCGTGATCGTAGTATGAGCGTAGATAAGTGTGACCGGGCTATAGCATATATAGTGTATTAATATATCCTAGGATAGTCATAAACTGTCTACAGATGTACGTCTTAAGTGTATGATTGGCAGTGGAAGACAATAGGCAACTTGCACTTAACACTTATACATGCACAATATTTGTTAGAACTTAGACAGGAATCAATTATCCTAAAGGTCAAATACACAGAATTATTTTTTTTTGGTTATGTTGGCAAAATAAGTTTCTTGGCCTATAATAAATAATCAATTAACAAATTAGTCACCTACCAACCACGTCTTGACATCTTGCAACTGTGTAATTAAGAAGACTGTTATATTGTTTAGTTACTTGTCAAAATAAGTATCTGGGGTTATAATAAATAATTAATAAACAAATTAGGCACCGACCACATATTGCCATATTGCTACATCAGAAGATTCTGTACAAGGAACGGCAGTGTCCCTCATACCAATGTCGTGTTAAATTGTAGAGATTAAGAGAAAGACTAGAGCGGGCTTTGTTACACAAACACACCGTATGTCCTCTAATTAAATTAATTTTATACTTGTTTTGTGTCGACTCTAAAACATGTTCTGCAACGCTCTCGACACCTCATTCCCGAGGGTATATTTCGCCAGGAGGCTACATGAGAGAAGGAAATACAGATTTTTCTTATTGCGCTGAATGTCAAGCATTTGAAACACTGGTACCATTTTTCTCGTTTTAGTATGACACAAATACGGAGGTAATCCCATACCTCCCGCATTCGAAGCGGTCCCTCTACCACTAATCTATCGAGATGGTTATTTTTGTATCCGTTCATAACAAGAAGTATGCGGGTAAGTGTAGATGGTATTTAATAATGCATGACATGAAGTGGTACACGAACACTGTTTTACTTAGGTTCTCTGATCATTTCATTCATTGTGAAAGTACCGGTAATTAAAGACTAAATACAGCTCCAGTATTTTCCGTAAAGAGTAAAAAGGAACATGTCTTTAAAATTTCGGACGCCATGACTGTTAGGCAGGGGATTTCGCGGGTCCCGTAATACGTAGGGCCGTGTTATACTACACTTCACTCGTGCGTCTTAAATATAGGCATGTCACTCAATTACAAATACTCACGTATATGAAGGATCTATCATGAGTTGTCAATTGATATAGATCTAAAATTATATTAAACACATAAATCGATCGACGCCATATTAACTACAGTGCTCTGCCACAAAACATAAAATATCATTACTAGAAATATATTAATTCAATTCAACTCAATTCTTTATTTCCCTCTATGCAGAGGAAATTGAACACAATATGTACCGGATAACAAAGTATAAGAATTGAATTGAATTAATACATACCAGAACGAGTAAAATCAATTTTGTCCTTTAATACATTGTACATAATAAAGCTATGAGTGGCATAATTCATGAAGCTACTCTCGTACAGTAACACTATTTCGTTAATTTCGTTATAATTTAACTATGTTGCTCTAAACTTTGCATGTATAGTTATGTTACATCATTTAGCAGTCATGAAAGCTCGGCCATTTCCGTTCATTTATCTTCGGTAAATAGTACAATACATAAAGACCGAGGTGATCAGAATGCTCATTTGTCAAACTGAATCATGATACACCGAGTCCAAAAAGAAAAGAAACAAAGCATTTAGGTCAGACTGCCATTTTCTTCCTGCAATATGTAGATCGACTACTTTAGTATCAACTTAATTCCATATATCTCCGATTTAGTTCTTAAAAATGCTCTTGTGACTCTTATTTCAACGTTTTTGAATGCAAGTTGGTAAAAAAGCATTTTCTCAGACAATCGACGTTTTCTCCTAGCGATATGCAAGCAAAAACATCGATACATGCATATGTATTTGTCCGATGTATAATGGTAATTATTAAATAATAATTATTTGTAAACCGCAGACGGCGTCAAGTTATATAAGCTGCAGATACCGCAGGTGTCCTTGGATATAAGAGCATTTTCTGGGAAAGTACATAATCATCAATATCGTCCTAGAATGCTTTGTTGAAAGGGTGCAGTTGTGAAACATATTAATAACACAACTATATGTTAGCAATGACAGCTACGTATTTCTTTGGGCTTTCGCGTTTAAATGTGCCTATCTTTATATTGCGAGATCACAAAATTACGATGACAAAAACGCGAGATTATATACACATAATGTCTATAAAATAATACATTATAAAGATTAATTGCAGAGTTTATATGAACAATGTTATGTTAACAAGTGACCGTTCCTATTAATCGATTTATAAGTACTTGTTTTAAGTGTTGAATTTGGTGATAAATCAAAGTACACCCTAGTAAGTAAGTAGTAAGTAAATAAAGTCTTATTTTACGAGGCTAACATATTTACAATAATGCAATCTTCCATATGGGCCTGAACATATATACATAAATATATAAATAGGTACATTACATCAAAGACAAGTTTACAAATATAAATAACAACATATTAATTACAAAGAAAATAACAGGACAGCACTATATTGAACACAGTATATGTTCATGAAAATGAACATTTAATCACTTACATTTGCAAATAGTAAATTGGCACGATAGAAATTGGTATAATTATATTGAATTGAAAATATATTCACATGATGGGTCTTTTTGTTGCAATGCTTAACTACGGGTATTTCCATTTGATGTATGCATTTTGGAATTTATGTATTCAGTCTGATGCTCGTACTGATTTATGTGTATCATTCCAGATATTTGGTCCCGAGTAGGCAAGTGATTTTCTAGAAAATTCAAATTTTGGTGACGGCACAAATAGTTCTTCATTTGTTACTGATCTAAGATTACATGAATGAATTTGGTTTAATTTGGTAAATTTTTGGAAACTGATTATCATTGAGTGATTTGTACACAAAAATTGAGTTGTATATTCAACTCTTTTATCAACTTTCATCCATTGAAGTTTATTGAAAAGAACTTCGGAGGGAGTGTCAAAGTCTTTTTTATCAAGAATGATGCGTGTTGCCCGTTTTTGAAATTTAATGATTTCGTCAATGGGTTTTTTGTCTGTGTTAGCCCAAATTGAACAGCAATAATCTAGGTGAGGGAGGATGTAAGCATTAAAAAAATAATTTTCTTGTTGGAACATCTAAGTATAATTTGATTCTCTTGAGTAGATAAAGTTGTGTGTTGCACCATTTTTATTGTTTTGTTAATGTGAGTTTTCCATTTGAGTTGGTTATCTACATTGATTCCAAGAAGTCTTTCACTATCTGATATTTCAATATCATGGTTCTGTAGTTTTAATTTGATGTCTGGGATGCTGAGTTTGTTGGTTGGTTTTGTTATATACATATACTTTGTCTTTTGTGCATTGATTATCATGGAGTTTTCAGTGCACCATGAGTCTACAATGTCAAGATCAGATTGAAGGGCTAGGTGAATGTCTTGAATTGTATCTCCTGATGCTGAAAGTGGTGTGTCATCAGCAAGATGTTGAAGACTAAACACGGTATGGTAAATCATTTATATAAATGAGAAATAACAGGGGTCCCAAGACTGAGCCTTGTGGAACACCTGGTATTATTTCAGCTGGGTCTGAAAGTTTTGCGGAAACACACACTTTCTGTGTTTTGTTTGACAGATAGGAAGTTGTCCATGCTATACTCTCTGATGACATATGGTAATATTTGAGCTTGTCTATAAGAATTTTGTGGTTGACAAGGTCAAATGCTTTGGACAAGTCAATGAGCAATGTACCAACATATTATGTGATTGATTGTTTTAGAGACTTTGGAAATGTGTTTTCATGTATGCTCATGTTTATGATGGGTGCAAGAGGTTTCGCTATTATTAGAGATGCTGTTTTCAGAAATGTTGCACTTATATTGTCAAGACCGGTTGATTTCGTAATCTCTAATTTGTCCAATTGCTATTTTACATATTTTTCTGGAACATGGGGAATAACAAATTTTGGCGTGTCACTGGGTAAATTGTCTTGTGTTATATTCTTTAGGACTGATGAAGTTGTATCATTACATTCCTGTATGTTATTGCTGTTCTTGAAAATATTGTTATTGTGAAATATGTATTGAATAGAATTGATCGGTAGTTGATTGTTAAATGCATTGGACCTTTATTGATTTTTGTATTTGTTTTTCTTGTAAAGCAAATTTGGTAATGATCACTAATGGATGAGTGTGGTACGGCTGTGTATGTGATATTATTTGGATTGTTTGAGTACAAATGCTCAATTATTGTGGACGTTTCTTGTGTGATTCTTTTTGGTTGTGTTATTAGCTGTGTGCGGTTGAATGTATTCATAAAGGTGTTCCATCTTGTATTTGAACAATAAGAGTCTATAAAGTTATAATTAAAATCAACAAATAGACTAATTTTCTTTGTTTATTTAAATGCAGAAAGTTCAATCCATTTTTCTCAAACTTTGTATCTTTTATGGATATGACATTTTCAGTTGTAAGTTCACGTCTTGATTGTCTATGTTGTTCTGTTGTTAAGTGTTGTTATCGGTGGATGGTTGTAGAGGAAAGAGGGTGGATGAACTCTGTAAAATTAAGGAGGCGGTGGCATCATATGATGTTGAGAAGGTTTGATATACCGGTACATCTTCGGAAGTGGATATCCTAGTGGGGGTCCTGGCCGGTGAAAGTATGGTCTCTGGATGGGATGACGGTGATTGTACTGCTTGTGTTGTTCTCCCGGGCAAGACGATAAGGATATCTTGTCTTTTTGTACGATTGTGTACCTTTGGACGACACCTAACGGCACTTCTAACGCTACCTTTAATATGTGTGATTTTTCTTTAATACCGCTATATGGATTGTAATGAAATTTGGCAAAAGTAAACAACAATATTCGACCCTCGTTCAAACAAACGTTTATCTAAATCGGCCATTAGACTATTGTAAGACACGTCTTCAACTGAATAAACCCAAATATTGAAAGTCACAAATTTTGACCGCGATGGCGGTCACCTGGTTGTTATTTGCGCTGAAGATGTCATTGCTCCCTAAAATGGTTGATATTATTAAGCTTTGAATCCACCATGTCTTCGATAATTATTTACAGTATAAACTAATCGACTAGTAAATATAATTACGTTTGTTTTTGCTGCGAAATCCAATGATAACCGTTACTACCGTGACCAAAAACGATATCAAACTGATTTAACTCTACTCTACTGCAGACTTTTACATATTGGATGTTTAGAAATGGTGTGTATTTTACTTTTTAAGTACAAAAAATGAAGCCCTCCGTCAGGTTTAACGTTTATATCGAACTTGTCGGATTTTTATTCAGAAAAGGCGTTTATTTTTAGGCGGCCTTAGCGTACCAACTGCTACCTAGTTGTAACGTAGATGACGTTTCAGAATATGTTTATTGTGAATACGCGTTATATAACATTTGAAACAGTAATGAAATAAAAAATTGAAAATACGCAATTTACCCTTTATAAATACGCTGTTTAACTTTGTGACTTTTGGAATTCGAGTGACGTAAGTTACGCTTTTACCACGAGTTTTTATATTCACCAACTTCTAAATTGACTAGTGAAGTAACATGCACATGCATTGAACTCATTGGGGTGAAAATTTGATGAGGTTACCTCGAACAGATTAGGAGGTATTACAGAAAATCAAAGGGTAGCGTTAGAATTGCCGTTAAGTGTACTTCATCATAATACAGATATTGATTATTTTCGAATGATTCCTGTGGGGTGGAACTTCTATCACTCATTCTATCATTCATTGTGCAGTAAACCAGTAAACGATATATGATTTATTTCACTGATGGAACTCATTCTCGCATCATTTAGCAACAATAGATTACCGTATTTTATCAAACAAATAAAATTCCAGTATTTACTCTAATGCAGTTTTCAATACTATGTATTCTTACATTGAGAAGGGTTCGAGGGTCAGGTTTATTTGTTCGCACTATACAGTGCTGTTCCAAATTTATATTATGAAGATATTGTCTTGATCCTAACCTTGGTTTATGAATATATTACAGGATTCGCACTATACAGTGCTGTTCCGTAAATCAAATGTCAAATATATACTTATCCTTTGTGTATGAATATATTACAAGGCCCTTGCGATTAAAAAAGCCGTGGCTTTGTACATTGGTCAATTTTGATGATTTTCTCACACAATATCAATGAAGGATAACATGTTCGAATGAAATTAATAAATCTATCTAATACAGCACTCAGTGTGCATGCCCAGTGCAGTTGCAATTATTATGAAAAAACACTCGTACTTTACGACTATGTACTTTACACACGTCTTTTTGAATAAGTTCAAGGTCCTTATTTACAAATATTCTAATACTGAAAGTCAAACATTGACTTCAAATTTTCAAAACTTACATTGCCGATAACTTATTGTCTAATGTATGTAAACACATGAACTTTCGTTTGTATTGTTATTTCAGACCGTGGTCATATGATCAAAATATGCCATCATATTGCTGGTTTAGAATTATAAGGTCGTAAGTACAAAAATAATATGTTGAGAAAACAAGAAAAAACTGTCTGAAAACTACTCTTTATTATTGAAAAACAACCTTTTTAAACTTCAGTTTGGTCATGAAAATAGGCTAATAAGAAGCGCATTTCAAATATGCATGATTCTTATTAGGTCGTAAGTAGTACGTTTAGAAACCTTCTAATTGTAAGCCAGCGATATGGCGGGAAAACAGACATTCACGTTTAGCCATTACGGGTCGGTCTCAAATAAGTAATATCTGCTAAACATTCTTTGAAGCCTTCTTTTCCACCACCCGGAACAAACATGTACAAAATATCATAGCTTTTTGTTGTCCGTTGCTTAATTCCTTAATTTTTTTACAAGCATTGACACCGTGTGGCGGGTCGATTTTTAGGCAACTGATAATGTACACAAATGGCAGTGACCCAAATGAACACGAATGGCATGGATACTGGTCTTATAAATGCATATCATAAGAACAAATAGACTACAGACTAAATTCTGTGAACACAAGTTTAGCAAACCATTACTTAGACCCTGAACAACTTTTATTAATAAACAATTACGCAAATAATACATTATGCGTAAATAAATGCCACCAGTTCACCTTGTCTCAATATACAAAATGTACAAATTGTTAACAATTCGTTTAAACAATTCCAAAAAAAGTCCCGTGATAGATTCATGTTAACATACCTATATTATATATAGAATTCAATAAAGAACCCACGCATTTAACAAACACATCTTTGATAATCACTTACCCTGAATATTAATCCAACTATAACATCCACTATTTTGTAAAACATGTAATTTTGTAAAAAATATGTGTAATGTTGATGTCCGATGCCAAACAATGATGTACAGACGCTTCTGTTCCTAATAAAATATTATATCCTGTCTATCTACGATTTAATAAATAATTCACATATTACAACAATATATCACACTTATTAGAGTTAAGACAACATTCACGATTATAAATAGTGCATACTGTCTTAGTCGGTCGCAAAACAGCAGCGTATATGGTGCTCTGTACTCCGCGTATTAACAACGCTGTAACCACTACACTAATAAGAGTTTGTCAACTTTTTATTCCTGATATCGAATGGTGCACCGCAGATGTCCTTTAACGAGATCAAACCTCCTGGCACTATGGAATCACACTAATCAACACCTATTATATGTACTACATGTAATATATTACATCGATAACGAAACCTAATACGTGAATGATAAACACTACCAAGTAGTGTCTCCTAATACCCTAGAACAAATATACTAGACTGACTGACTATTGGTAAATTGGAAATATAGAAATTACCTTAAACTACAGTTACTATTTCTCTTGTTCTCTTATTAGTTATGCACTGCACGTACTGATGTGGGACGGTGAACAGTTATATCATGGACGCATGTACTGACCCACTCTGGGATTTCCCTAATTGTTAATTATGTGTACATTCTGCATTATTAATTCCATTGACCCTATCCAAATCCTGTCCTGTTTGATTAATTTGGATTGATCAATACTATTGCATAAGGATGCTGATAGTCAATGGCCAAATCAATTTTAAATATCACTGAATACCAAAAACACATACATGTATAATGTAATTCAATGGTAAACAGGAGTTTAAGTCGTGTTCCTAAAACATTATGCACCCATACTGCAAATACTGCACTGGAAAAGAGTGTGAAGAGAGCAAAAACGGGCTAAGCACACGACTATATAAGACAATAAAAAATGGATCAGTTGACTTTCTACATCTGACACATTAAACACGAAAACACTGTACGCAGAATGTATTTCAAAACCAACACCAATTTCGTTCAACACAAAGTCATAAATCTTGCATAAATATGAGTGTTGAATAAATAATGACACATTACGTTGCGGATTTGTTCCCAGTCAACAATAATGTTACAACCAATAATAATTCAATTGTCTGTCTCATATACAAGAATGTTGACATTAGCACAGATAATTATGTTATTGTACTTTTATCTGTTTGCGTTCGACTGAGACCGTACTTTTAAGTTTAGCTGTTTGCTGAACAGAACAGAACAGAGCCTTTATTCATCCTTCCCGTCCATAAACGTGTCATTTTAATTGAACATATACAATCTTAACCAGTCACCAATACCATGATGATGATAACATTATAGGAGACGTTCTCCAGGTAAACCGGGCTTAGTGACAAAATTATAAAAATCATGATAATGTAATGTTAGAAAGACTAGACTCGTATGAACAGTTTCTGAAAATAGGTGTGTACTTTTCAGAAATTGGTCACAATAACAACGATAAAAGATATCTTAACATAAATCATGAGAAAAATATATCTAAGGCTAAAGAACTACATTATTCAAGTTCTTAAAATTATATCAAAGAGCATGACATTTTCTAATTTAAGAGCCTTTTTTAAATCTTATTTCATAATTACTATATAATATTACTAAGCACGGTTTTCCTGGAAAACGGCTCATATATAATAAGATTGTAATTAGCTACATTCACCAATATCACCTCGACCTTACGACGGAGGACATTGAAAACATGGTACATATTTTGCATAATCCCATGGTTTGAAAACAATTTTAGATAAACAATGTCAGATAACTAATGTCAGATAACTAATGTCAGATAACTAATGTCAGATAAACAATGTCAGATAAACAATATCAGCCAAACAATGTCAGATAAACAATGTCAGACAAACAATGTCAGATATACACTGTCAGACAAACAATGTCAGATAAACATTTAAGGCAACGCCTATCTCTGCTCTATCGTAGGTCAACACAAACGCATATTGCAAACAATTCGCTGCTGTTATTCTTGCCATGGAAACGAGTGACCATACAATGCGATAAGATAATGCATTATTACGTACATAATTAATAATTAATTATAAAAGGACATACCTACATACATGTACATAAGTCACAAAATGGCACTTGCATTATATTAAAGCATATGAAGACACACGTGTGTGGTTTTCCTCGCAGTCGAGGTCAAGGTAATAACATCATGAATATATAAATATATGACGGTCAAATCATTTGCGTATAGGACGAAGAAATAATTCACAAAAAAACATTAAAGCATAGGAAGCCAATTCATTCCTGGTTTTAAGAGCATACATATACATAATTCGCAAAAAGGCACTTACATTACATTAAATCATACAACGCTAATGCATATCTGCTTTTAATCGTAGTTGAGGTCAAGGTACTAGTAATAATATCAAGAACATATAAATATATTATTAGCCAAATCATTTGCGTATATAACGCAGAACTAATTTACCAAGAAGGCAGAAATATTTTACCACTTATTTACGTATAGGGCGCAGATGTAAATAACCAATGAGTTGCGTATAAGACGCACACATAATTTAGTACTCATTTCTACTTAAAGGACGCAGAAGCAATTAACCAATCATTTGCGTATAGGACGCAGAAGTAATTAACCAATCATTTGCGTATAGGACGCAGAAGTAATTAACCAATCATTTGAGTAAAGGACGCAGAAGTAATTAACCAATCATTTGCGTAAAGGACGCAAAAGTTATTAACCAAGCATTTGCGTATAGGACGCAGAAGCAATTAACCAATCATTTGCGTATAGGACGCAGAAGTAATTTACCACTCATTTGCGTACATGGCGCAGAACTTATTTACCAGTCATACGACGCAGACATTTTTTACCACTCAATTATGTAAGACGCAGAAATAATTTTCCAACATGCAGTGTACAAATTACTGATATGTTTCTACCTAAACCCCATTTGTGAGGGGGGGGGGGGCTAAGCCGGATTCTGTTGACAAACAGTTCCACCTATTAGACAGCAACAATTATTGTGAAACGCGCAGGAGGAATTTCACATGTAAATATACATTTTGTTGTAACATGGAGTTTCCAAGAGACTGATTAGTTCAACTTTGTACAGATATATATTATAAAAAATGTTACAGTGTATATTTATTTAGATATACTTATTGTAGATGAACTGAAAACAGTACAGCCTACTTGGCAGACATATCTGTTAATAATGCTCTATCGAGTCACTTAGAGAAATAATTTGACATATCGGACGGAAAATGGGAATATATCCCAATCAGCCAGTGAAGTAGACACATTTGTCATCATCCCAACTATTGTCTTATTTCAAAGTAGGCCAGGATAATAAATTTCTATAAATGTTTTTAGGAGAGAAAATTAAGACATTTCCATTAGTTAAACCCCCTGAGCGTATTATAGTGATTGTTTTTTTTATTAAACCTAATTATCTCGATTTGTTTTTGGATATTGGGGCACGATTCTATCATTGAATTATGTAATTTTTAAAATTGTCTTGTCTGGTGGCGTTTCGGGTAAAACTTTAGTATCATTATAGCAAAGCCTATAGTTCGCGATGTGTTCATTACCATGAAAATTGTTTACACGTTCATGCACTAAACAATTAAAGAAGAATCTACAAACAACATCAGTACGTATATTCAGAAAGTTTTCAGTTAAGCCTAGGTCCCACTGAGCATTTTTGCCTTGGCGATGTACTCCCGATTGAAATTAATGAGCAATCAGGACACCAGGAACAGGTTCCTCGTGGTCTAGGTGAAGCCTCGGGGAAGTCATGAGGCAGTTTGTGATATCGGAAGGAATTGTGATGATTCGGATGAAATCGGAAGAAATCGGAAGAAAAGCGTGACCTAGGCTTTACTCTGTGATAGCTGATGGTAGTATATATATCTATATTGCCTCTATTTTCTGGAGATGTACATAGTAAATATAACAGAGCAAGTTACATATATAAAATAATGATGGATGTCACAACGCAATGGAACCCACTCTTCAAAATAAGGAGTGTTGAACATTCAGCTTAAATGACTTTAGTAGTGAACTATACTTATCTCGAGCACCTATACGTTGGACGATTTTGTTTGCCGATACTGTCATGGAAATATGACCAAAAGTGGACACTTGAAGTTAACTGCTGTTTCTAGTTAGGTTTATTTTAATATAGTATGTTAATAAAACAGTAATTCTAAATTTGCATCGACCTTACGTGCCCATTTGCTAACACATATGAGGGCACAGTGCAAAACTATTGTACATGCCTATTTAAATTGATGTAGTTACAATAGTTTTGCACCGAGCCCTCGAATAATTGTATGATAACGCGTTCTATGAAGCAAGCAAAACATTTTAACAACATGTATTGGACTTTTTCATAGTCGCCATTTTGTTTTGTTTTTGATAGAATTAGCTTAATGACACACACATGGAGGCGTGACAAGAGCTTCCTGTATCGCACGAATGACATCTTGTTGTTGTTTTTTTGTTTTGTTTTGCCTCTTTATTATTTTCTCATCGTGTTATTCTGCTATGTTTCCTTTTGCTCATATTTATCATGTACTATCAGTATTCCTGTTAATTACTGTATATATCCTATGCTGATACGGACCATATTGAAAATTGGTCTAGACCCAAATATGTCATCCACTATAAATGAAATCGTTATTATTACTATAACTAGATTATGACAAGGTCGTTTCTAACACTACGGCACAAAGAAAACAAAACGATAAACACTGCGACAGGGAATGCAGCACTCAATTGAAACAGTCGGCATAAATTCCAACACACAACTCAACGAAAACCCATGTAAAATGACGTGTTTGTAAGCATCAAGAATGCCAATAAAGTAGAATCAAACATGCATAGGTTGTAAAGAGATAAAAGTGACTGCCTCGGGAATGTGCGGTTAGGTGTTAAGACCCCAGTCCGCGACATACTAAATGGTAGTCAAAGTGGTACGAACAAAGCTCTATTGCTCGGTGCTAAGCATACAATTTTCAAAAAAAGAAAAATAAACCGTCCCAAACACATTAAATACAAATTTCTATATCACTTGCTTTTCCCCATATTTTACCATGTCTGACAAGCAACCCAAGGGAGTATATCGTATTCTTACTATAAATTGCTAGGTAGTTTCATATTTATATTAACTGAAACATGATTATACGGTGTTTAGTAGAAATTAAATATTTATGGTTGTAAAGGAAATATGATCGACGCAAGAATGCTCGCAATCTATCCGATGAAAGATCAAATTAATCCCGATAATGTACTGGCTTTCACTACTGTAATTGATACACTATACTATACATCAGACACATAAGGTAACACGGGCCTATTATACATGACAACATGCTGTGCTCGCTTTCTGTAAAATGATGCGATAATAATATACAAGAAAATATTACCATATACCGAGTTTACAAACTCGATGTACGTGTATGTGGGAACATAATTGGAAACGACAATATCAGTACAGTAATGTGTCTATAAAATTACGACTTTATTTACTGTGGATTACATATTTGACAGCAATAACAATTTACAATATGGTCCACATGAAATAATCAGACAACATACAAAATAATACCAATAACAACTTAAAGCGTACTAGTATATAAAAGACAACGTGCATAATAAACAACATTATAGTGTGTCTATATAAAAGTGGTTTGATTTAGCAGTAGCCTGTAAACACCGAGGAGTAAAAAGTCAGCCGCCTAAGGAACCTAGCTAGATTTTGATTTGAGAATAAGATCATGTTCGAAGTGAACACGTTTACAACATTCTGTATTTTTAAGTTCTTGGGCTTAGAGGCGGGCGTCATTGCAATGATAGACAAAGCAAGAGCATTTTCATTCAGCTCAAGAATATCTACAGTGCAAGAGAGTTATCCTTGGCAACTATGCAATGTACGTAAGTTTCACAGCAACGTCAGTCTAGTACTGTTATATGGAGATTAAACCTAGAACAGCACCAAGACGGCCCTCAGAAGATTTCAGGCCTTCATCAACAGCTACCTTTGAAAGATTCTTCAAAATATAACAAGAGCCATGATCACATGGCAATCCCCCGACGTATATGATTGCAACTTATGGGTGTTAAATAGAAGCAGGAATAGATATAAAAAGAAGGAAAGAGATGTCAGGGAAAATAAATAGATAGTTATGTTCATATACTAGTAATTATATAACCAACTTAGTTGTAAAATGTTGTGAGTTTTTTCATTCTACAAAATATATAATGTCTAAATTCCTGAATGAAACTCAAATCAATGGGCATATATCACTATCATTTACCCAAACTGTTATACACATACGTAGATCGAATAAAATACAGGTTCACCTTGAAATTATCAAGATACTACATTTTGTATGACCCCAACCACCATATTTCATCCTTCAACAATGTCTAAATTCCTATTGTGTAAAAAAATATTTTCCACCATATAACAGTATAAATGCAAGATTAAATACAAAATATTACATAAACACTATAAAAAAAAGAAAAAGAAAAGAAAGAATTGGTCCAAGTGGGGTTTGAACCCACGACCCTCAGGAATATGTCAAAACTATTTCAAAATTAAACAAAGGGAGATAATTTCAAATCTGGGTCATATAGAGTTATTGTTCTTGGTCACTGCACTTCTCCTAGTTGCTGTTTATTCACCTACCAAGTTTCAAGTCAATGCCTCAAATAGTTTTAGAGAAATGCTCTGGACAAAAACATTTTTTTAAAATTAAAGAAGGGAAGATAATTTCAAAACTGGGCCATATAGATCTATTGTTCTTGGTGACTGCACTTCTCCTAGTTGCCATCTATTCACATACCAAAATTCAAGTCAATACCTCAATACCGGACAAGATATGGGACGGACGGACGGACGGAAGGACGGACGGACGTTCCAACATTTGGGGTTTACGGGGCTTTTCCTTTGATCTTTATGTGTTTTTTTTCCAAATTAACCAACTTTTTTTAACTGAAATTATGGACGGAATGAACCTCATAAACTATTGGATGTTGGCCCGGACGGACGGACGGACGCATACTATTACTATATCCCTTCGCCTTCGGCGGGGGATAATAAAAAGCGGACATGAAGCAGCACTCAACTGAAAAAGCCGAGCACAGAAAACATGAGAACATCTCATACCACAATTATACGACACAAGTAGAATAATTTAACAGTGAAGAACATGCTGCAAACTGATGCCAATAATTGCCATCAACCGCATGCATTTTCCCCGTGTTTTTACCATCAGCCAAAAACCTGAATAAAACATGGGTTACATGTCTACATGTCTTCATGTATTGATTATATAATTACTGTTAAGATATGCTTAAGTAATAACTTATGTTTCTATTTGTCAACAAAGCATTAATTGAAAATAAGTTCTAGCAGGTGCAAAATAAACACTACTATATGAATATAGTACACGGTATTTGCCTTGTATATAAAAATAATAACACGAAGTAATCAACTATCTACTACTACGTTGCCATTTATATACAGTGTACGTGCACATATTGACAGTCTAAATGTGTCAACCAGCTGCCCTGTGATATCCAATTGTATCAATAGTCAGACAAGAGGACTCCAGATCTAATTAAGACGTTCAATGTATACAATGAAAATCTCTTAATTCAGAAGTGACCTTCCATTTCTTCACTACATTACTCGATTCAGAATTACAATTAGGTTGAGTGATTTTCATCCAATTTACATTGCTGGAAGTAATATACACAGATTGACGTTCTCCTGAGAATTGTGTAAATCGATGGAACACAGTGATGAGGCAGCACAAACCATCGAGGGGTAAGCGTTGAACAGAAACTTACAACAATCTCAAAGTTTATTGGCGTAATCAACAAAAATATGCCTCAGATCATTTACAATAAAACCCACATACATATGAGCCAGTCTCCGTGAAAACCTGCTATTTTGACGAACAATTTGATTTTTAGATTTTCCATACTTTAAAGAACAATCATAATGAAGCAAAATGCGAAAGAGATTGTGTTAACATCTTGATTGTTTTTCTTATTTAAGAGCTTCTGCAAAGCTTTACATACACTAATTACACAATGACAAAATAGCAGGTTTTCCTGGTGACTGGCTCATATAAGACAACGGCATATTTACAAAACCAATATACGAGAGGTGTTCAATAATATTTGAGCAGAATTGAACACCAAGATATTTTCATTAGTTTCACAATGAAATCGAAACACGTTCATCCAATTGTGCCTAGTAATGTATTAATGAATATAAACAACTATTGTAAAATGTATGTGAAATATCGTTCGAAGAAAAGAAAATCAACATTTGTATAGAGAGTGTTGTTCTTTGTTTTTTCCAAGTGATGATGTTTACAAATCGCTGGTTTAGAATTAGAAGGCCGTAACTACTTCTTACGACCTTAACAACTCAGCATATTTGAAATCTGCATCACAATGCGCTTCATACGAGCCTATTTTCATGAAAACCGGAAGTGGTTATGTTGACCAAACTGAAGTTTAAAAAGCTTGTTTGTCCATAAGTAAAGAGTAGCTTTCAGACAGTTTTTTATTTTTTTTCCTAGGTCCCACTGAGTATTTTTTGCCTCGGCAATGTACTCGTGATGGAAATGAATGAGCAATCAGGACACCGGGCACAGGTTCTTCGTGGTCTACGGAGAGCCTCTGGGAAGTCATGCGATAGTTTGTGATATCGGAAGGAATTGTGGTGAATCAGGTGGTATCGGAAGAAATCGGGAGAACATCGCTGATGTGGAATTCCTCAAGGGGAACCAAGGATTAAGGTACTACGTGGGCTGTTTTGTAGGGCTACAGGAAGTTGAGATTTGGTACAACGCCATCTCTTTGGCATTGTCACCAGGAAAGAGACATAGTACATTTTTTGTCGAAAAGGTATTTTAAACCTTAAATGCATATATAACTGTGCGATCACTTTTTCCCCTTGTCAATAAATTTGAGTTTCGTGATTCCATAACAACAAACACAATCCCATGCCATAACACTAAAATGACACCGAAAAGACCAGTGTCCAGATTACAGTACGGAAGTCATTGTAGGTGTTCCATAATTGACTTGTATGTAGGCACTTTTATTATCACATAGATAGTTAAGGTTGTCACAGAATGTTAGACAACACGTATCCGTCATATAGTACAAGGTTTTTGTAAAAACACCATGGGGAGAATTATATCAGCACTGTGCGAGTATATAAACAACACAACCATGTTTGTATATTCGGCTATAAATCGACCAAGGACTCTCCAAGGAATAGCTATATTCTGTCACAGACATCCAAATGTAATTGTTTTGTAAAACGATATTCCCATTCTCAAAGAGTTAACCTACATTGTATACTATTACGTACACTTGTACTTACAGTAGAGAAAGCCTGGTCCACCACAATCTAAGCCATGCTCACGACAAGACGTTCACGTTGGCTCGGGCATGTTCGACGTATGGCGAAAGGTCGCATTCCAAAATACAATATACCTAATGTACGGCCAACTTGAACTGGGAGCCCGCCGGAAAGTTCGATACTGTCTTCGTTTCAATAACTCTTGCAAGAGGAACCTTCAGTCGACGAATGTCAGCATAGACACCTAAGAAGACGTTGCTGCAGATAGGGTCTACTGGAGACATGTGGTAAAGACAGGCACTGTGGTTGCGGAAGATAACAGAAAAAAGATCCGTGAGGTCAAGAGAGCAAATAGAAAATCATCTTCAGTGAGATCTGTTACAGTCTTCGTTTGCACCGACAGCTCGAAAGGATACACGTCCCGGATAGGCATACGCATTCATCGAAGCCGTTTTACAACATAGACCTAGACAGGAAGAGATAGACACAACCCATCGTAGACGAAGACGAAGGCAAAGTAAGTAATAGCGCTCGCAGTGTTCCAGCCGAATTTACAAGTGCAAAAATTAAAAAGAGAAAACTGGTGTCTGTCAACATGAATGAACAGTCGATATTGTCTGTAGGTTCTTTAAGAGCCCCAACAAGGATCTAATCGTGATTTGACTGGAAAATGAAGTTTACAAGGTGTTTTATCAGGAATGTATGGTATCTACGTAAACAGTAGTTTACGGACTATACTGTAACTAAAACACTACACTTACTTTTACTTAATGCGATCCTAAGGAAAGAACAATAAAATCCAAACTATCTGAGACGGTAAACACAATCGAATTATTTTTAGAACGCCTAGTTATGAGCGATGTCTGGTTCGGCGTTTACTGAGTCAACACACTGTAATATATGTAATACCGGAAATTTACCGGCGTAACACGGATACTTAGTAACTCACAATTACTTGAAAAATGATGGTCAGACGTGCGTAGATTAATAGTTACAAGTAGTGTGTATTCGAACTATTGAAGAGGTTGCGATGCAAAAGTGTACGACTACTTGTACGTGTAGCTACCCATACCTGTATACGGACGCCTTGAAATTACATTGGCTTGCGAAACCGAACGTGTGCATGTAACATCACATTGCAGTTGTAACATGATATCTTCGTGAATCGATCATGAGTATTTGTATAAACTCAATGAAACCACGGGCAATGGATATACCTGGGTTTCCCATGCATACGCATACCTGTGTGACATAGTACGCATTATATTTTGATCCGCTAGCGTACACTGCATTACATAACAATGTGAAGTACGAAAGCGTAAGATCAGTCGGTTATCGCAACAACCCTAAAATGGTTGCCCAAATAACAAGTATCAAGGGAACTACAGTAACGAGCATAATGGATAACTTTTTACGACCAACACATGGTTTTAATAGCGCTGTTTTGAAATACATAATTTGCACCTTTAGTGCGATTCAGAGTCAGTTAGCACATACATGTATGTACTTGTTATTATAACTGTAAGGTTTTAAACAAAAATGCTTAGTTTAAGGTATGTCTACCAACGTAGTAGGGTCTTACAGATCGTTGCGACATCCTAGAAGATATGGTACATGATTGGCATTGATCGCGATGGAAACGTGGTGTTAGCGTAACAGTATCGTATCGGAAACGCTGTGGTCGTAGAGAAATCGTAGTACATGTACCAGCGTCGCTCAGACATTCCGGTGAAGATAATTATGAATTTTCTTGGTTTTGACGCCGATCTCGTCCCGATTCATACCTTTAGTCAGGTTGGGGCAGATCGGCATGATCGTAGTAAGAGCGTAGATAAGTGTAAACGGGGTATAGCATATATAGTATATTAATATATCCTAGGATAGTCATAAACCGTCTACAGATGTACGTCTTAAGTGTATGGTTGGCAGTGGAAGACAATAGGCAACTTGCACTTAACACTTATACGTGCACAATATTTCTTAGAACTTAGACAGGAATCAATTATCTTAAAGGTCAAATACACAGCATTATATTTTTTTGGTTACGTTGGCAAACTAAGTTTCTTTGCCTATAATAAATAATTAATAATAAAGTCTTCACATCATGCAACTGTGTAATTAAGAAGACTGTTATATTTTTTTGGTTACGTTGTCAAAATAAGTAGCACGGTTATAATGAATAATTAATAAACAAATTAGTCACCAGCCACGTCTTGACATCTTGCAACTGTGTAATCAATATAGCAGAATACTCTGTTCAAGGAACGGCAGTGTCCCTCATACCAATGTCGTGTTTAATTGTAACTGCCATGGCTTCTTAGATTTAAGGGGAGTGTTTACCCACTATTAAGAGACAGACTGGAGCGGGCCTTGTTACACAAACAAACAGTATGTCCTCTAATTAAATTAATTTATACTTGTTTTGTGTCGACTCTAAAACATGTTCTGCAACGCTCTCGACACCTCATTCCCGAGGGTATCTTTCGCCAGGAGGCTACATGAGAGAAGAAAAGCCAGATTTTTCTTATTGTGCTGAATATCAAGCATTGGAAACAATGGTACCATTTTTCTTGTTTAAGTATGACGCAAATACGGAGGTAATCCCAAACCTCCCGCATTCGAAGCGGTACTTCTACCACTAATCTATCGAGATGGTTATTGTTGTATCCGTTCATAACAAGAGGTATGCGGGTACGTGTAGATGGTATTTAATAATGTATGACATCATGAAGTGGTACACTAACACTGTTTTACTAAGGTTCTCTGGTCATTTCATTCCTAGTGAAATGTTAAAGACTAAATACAGCTCCAGCATTTTCCTTAAAGAGTAAAAAGGAACATGTCTTCGGACGCCATGTTAGGGAGGGGATTTGACGGGTCCCGTAATACGTGGGGCTGTGTTATACTACTTTTCACTCGTGCGTCTTAAATATAGGCCTGTCACTCCATTACAAACACTCACGTATATCGAGTTGTCAATTGATATAGATCTAAACTTATATTAAACACATAAATCGATCGATGCCATATTAACTACAGTGCTATGCCACAAAACATAAAAGAACATTACTAAAAAGTTATTAATATTCGCGGGGATTCATTTTGGGTTGGTATCTTGGATGGTGTCATATGCCCTATCATAGTAATAATAGGTTAACTGAAGGGGAGGAGCTTACAAGAGTGTGGTAACTGTAACTATCATGTGACTACAGATGTTGCACTTCCTATTCGACTATGATACAAAGCAGATAGAGAAACAAACTCCAGCGGTTGTGGTGTTTTAATCTGGGCTCCATCATCAACACAATAAGATAATTTGTTTTTTAAAACTATATTTTGTATCCCCAGTCAGGTGACATAAATGAGTTCCACTTTACAAAATTCGTGAACATTTTGACTGTTTTATGTACTTAAAATTGCATGGTATGAATATTAGAATTCTACTGAAGTCAAATTTGTTACCGTGTGCTAGAATAGTCTAGAAATTACAATCTGGACTTTGTCAGAAAATTATGCATAGACTCTACTAGTAATAAAATGTTTGGTTGCTAGGTAATCTTAGAACATTAATGAGCATTCTTGACTTCTGTATTAAGTCGTGTTGCCATGGTTACAAATATTTATAATTATGTTTTTCCTTTATGCAAGAAAATAAAAGAAAGATTGTCATTGATTTGAGATGACTTCATTTGTTATTTAGGTGTATAATTTGACCACCACATACACTCCTTACTGATAGTCGATCTCCGAACTACGTATGTAATCATTTTTGTAGGATTCCCATAAAATGTTAAATTATACGTAATTAACTACCACACATAATTGTCATTTAATGATATATGAAAAACCGTGGTATAGCGACTGTTATACAATGGTTTGGAGTTCTGACGCGTAGGAATTAACCACGAAGGCCTTAGGCCTGAGTGCTTAATACAAAGCGTCAGAACGACAAACGTTTGTTTAACAAATTACAGGTATACTACGGCTTTTGATTACTTTATTTCGATTCTAACATGATTTAAATGCGCAATCGTATCTTAAGCAAGCGCTACTTTGCGAGAGTATGTTGTTTACTTTACTTGTTTACCTGCATGACGTCATAAAAACGACGTGACGTCACTTTCATTGATATCAAACATTATACAACGCTACGTTTGTTCTTTGTCTTTATATAATATTATGGGCGAAATCGTCGGTTATGTTAGAATAGTGTGTTGACGACACATTGAACAAATTGCGGATAGATAAATAGAAATGATTCTGTAAGGCCACGTTTTTAATGTATGTTTTCATATTTCTGAGAACATTGACTACTTGTTCTAGACGATAAACAACATTGACATCTCACCTTAGATAAGTGGGTATATTGGTATGTTTCCCGTACAATACAACGAACTGCAGTGTACTATAATGCTACATACGTAGACTATGAAGTGACATGCGATAGTTTCATTAAACATTATGATGACAGAGATAGGGTATTGCAAGCGGTTTCCTTGTATCACGAGCACTTTCTATCTCTTCACTCAAAGCTGCTTGAGGTCATTGGCTATTTAGGATTACCATGCATTAACGACTGTCTCAGTAGGAAGCAAAAAATGTCAAATAGAAATTGACCAAATCTCTCAGAACGTGAAAAAAGAATAATTATGATAAAAATGACATAATCTCTTTGAAAATTATCAAATCTCTTAGTACAATCTTAGAGAAAAAGAAGGGTTGAGCTAATACAATACGGCATCCATTTTGTTCTAGCTATTTCAATAATGTAAATTTATTTCTGTCGTTTGAAAATAACGTAAATTAATAGCGTCTCTCGGTCCCTTTAAGTTATTTATCAATCTTTATAGGCTTCAGCATCGTGTTCCAGATGTAATCGACACCACAGCACCAGCAGCGTTAATTGGATGATATATTATTCAACATAAATGCTCGCAGTTCGTAAACTATTCCAATACTCAGTAGTCACAGAAAACAATTCAATGGCAGCTAATAGTCCAGGAGGCGTTTTTATCGCATGATAAATTGGTATTTCACTCATTTGAGATTGTATTGTTTCTTCGTGTGACACTTCAGTACCGATAGTATCAGTTTACATTACTTTTGAACAAAACTTCAATCGATTCACCTCAGCTTTTAAAAAGATAGACATCGGAATTCTAAGAATGCGACGGAAGGAATACATGTCAATAGATATAGTGGTTAATATATAACATAAATGTTTTTTGTATTGAATTTATTACACCAATTGAATAAAATAATCACGCGGTTTGGGTTAAACGGAGACGTTTACATTCAGTACGCGTATCACATATAAACATCGTCCAGGTATCCGTTTAGCCATTATACACAAAGCTTAACGGGATTAGGTATAAACACGTCTCTCAGCTAAACACCGTTTTTATAGTGCACTTGCCCACAAACCTTACGGATTCCCCTTTTATACCTAGCAAATGTTCACGAAATGATGCGACTTGAAGCAAAACATTTAATTCATAGGTTTGGTTGAACCGAATCATGCGCCGATTCCTAGGTTTACCCGTTATATTTATACTTTGAGGTTTTTTTCGGAGCGCGTACGGATTTTGCCGAGTTTGTAACATAGACATAAACATAACGAGCAACATGCCACTGACAACATGAACGACATCATGATTTAACCATACACCAAACAGGTGAGCTGATCAAAAGTCGACGTATTAGTTAATTGTTTTACCTCATATTCGATTAAATATTGATGAGAACGAATGGATTTCGTGAGAACTCAATTCACTGGCATTTAAATGGCAATATCGTCGTGTTATGTTATCGACTCAGATAGAAAGTGGTATTCCGCTTTTATCCTTGGCTGATTGGCCAATGACAACCGGCTTCGAGAGAAGAGACAGTTGTGTGATAAAAGGAATACGGGTGCGATATCCTACCTCTTTCCGATTGTACTCATTGGTTCTTTACCATGTTTGGTCCATTGTACCGCTACACGCGAAACTACCTCTGAGTTACCAACCAGTTCATCTCTAAGTAGGTGGGAAAGAGTTTTAACTGAAAAGCAAATCAGGGACCCAACGATCTGTTGTCAAGAGCGTAACCATGCCACCCTTGAGGTGTTATAAATCCGTGGATTGGAAGACATTGGAATGAACGAGTAATCGTGCTGGTCTAATTCTGTGGTCGAGGTAAAAAGTCAGAGAAAATCAACCCTTAACATACTGTATCGATCATCTAACAGTTAAGGGAAGAAAAGTGAGTTGCCTTAGAGTTATTCACCATCCACTTGACGAGGACTAAATATCAAACAAATTCAATTTAAGAGCACAAATTTCAAGTCCATTTCTGCCGTTTTATTCTTTATACCTGTCAAAAATCACCCGAACACCGGACGATGCCCTGTACCCGATGCGGACGCCGCTCGATGAGTAGCCATGCATATACTTCTTTGGGTATGTCCAAAGAGATATAAATTACTCGATGTCTGGTATTACTCTAAGTATTACTTGACCTCAAATATAATAAATCAACACAATAAACGACAACAGGAACCTCGTGGTAGTGCATTGTACAATATTCCCAACTATTTTTCAGATGACATAACCACTGTCCTCTTATCAATATCGACCAGTTCACTTTCTCTTTCGTTAGTAACTTGTTCCATTTGAAACACATGACGGTGGCCAATTACGTAATCTGAGCAACCTTAAACCGCCTGTTGGTAGTAATGCGCTCTATGGGTTGTGCATTATCCGGACCGTGTACGTTATAACCTCACCGTATTTCTCATATAAACCTGTGACAAACATGACGGTTGCCAGTTTATCTGGCCAATCCATAATCGTCCAGGTGGCACCCTAGCGCTTTATCAACTGCTTCAACAAGTTGTACGATGTTTAAAAGCCATTATATATTTCCTATACATTTCCTATAACATATACGCCTTCTCTAGCTGTTGGCATGACTGATGGTTCGATACAATGATATAATCTCAATTCTACCAAGACCAGCTTTCAGTCATTTGCACGTTAATAAAAGAGAATAGTATTTTATATTCCACGATATAATGTTAGCTATTTATTCCCCGAGGAATAGTTAAACACACTGATAGACATCTGAGCTGAAGTTTGTTACTGTATTATTATAACTATCTGAGGGGCATTCATTTTCGTTTATTCCAAGACTGAACTGGATCGTGAAATTGCATGAAAGCTTTTGATAAAGTGTATCATAGGAGGCTCATACAAAAACTAAATATCTAGACAAGTTTATGTACTGGTAAGTAACTTTCTGACAGGAGGCAAAATGTTAAAGTAAACGGCATGTAGTCGAGGTGGCAACCAGTAACAAGTGGCATCTCTCAAGGATCAGTGTTTGGATCTATGGTTCTTGTGTTATTCGTTATCGACATTACTGATAATATATACAACGATAGCCAACTGTAAAAGCCAATAAACTGCTAAACCATAAGTACTACTTTCAATAAAAATATCCAAGCTTAATACAAGTTATTCCACCAAAGAACATTCAAAGAAGTTTTTGGAGGTTAAACGGCAATTAGATATTAGAAAATACTCCATAAGCAACATTTGAGGTTCGTTATACCACAATTAGAAATTAGAAAATTTTCAATTAGTAATATTTGAGGTTAGACCACAATTAGATATTAGAAATAATCAATTAGTAACAAGGTTGTAGCTACTTTGAACTCGTTACCAGAAGGTGTCATAACTACAGGGATTATAAAAAGTTTTGAGAATAGAAAGTGGCAAACTCAGGAACTGGTAAATAACTATGAAGCAACGATCACATCCGGAAGAGACACAGTCAGCGAAGAGCTGGTGTCAGAGAAAGAGTAAGCCTAATACCAGAATTTATCTACGGTAAGGTATGAAATCAAATAAGCAAACCTTTATGCAACTCCGAAATACGTAAGAAAAAAGCTTGTAACAAATCGGACAGGGAGGACAGTATTCAACAGAAACAGCAGGACAGAAAAGGAAAAATAAACGGTGTACACATTGCTTGCTCTGCTTGAAAGTAGCCCCGGTCGACAAAGATTAAGAGCGGTGTTTTTTTTCAAAGTTTTAAATCACACATTTTCGAACCAATTTCCGAAAATCAACGAAATATTACTTACAACGAAAGTAAATGTGCAGTATATGACTGTATTGTTGGTGATTTCAATATTAATTTTTTGCTTGTTTTAATAATTAATATGAAAGATATTTTGTTAACGAGACAGACAATATATAGACATTAAGGATAACAATTCAATTCAATTCAGACACAATTGACATATGGTATTAACAATTGATTGGTTCATTAAGAGACCTACAATTAGCACCGCAAAATAATGATGTGTCCATAATTATAGCATTCTTACTACTTCATAACTCATATTTGGTCTACTCGACCGATTACATACACTGAAACTGCAATTCATCAACGTTCCTCGAAATGAATGTGTACTTAAATCAGATAATCCCATGTTTCAGTCTAAGATCCGCTAATACGATCAGACATAATAAAATGTCTTCTTATCAGAATATTTATATAGTTACAGAATATTGCAAAAAAGCACGATTTAAACATACTTAAAACACAAAATAATTCATACATCTGAATTTCTTGAACCAAATAACACACATGCAATGCAGTTAGCAGTTTTGTCCTAATTAAAACACAATTGAGAAAAAGGTGTATTTTAGCGGACTTTTACTGTACTATAGATACAGCGCACATACATTTTTTCAATGGTTAATTGAAAACCTCTGTACACGGGGCACCTAAAAGGACACTAGACACGTTTTCAAAGTTCTCAGCAAAATAAATAGTAATTCTCATTTTGAAAATTTGTTTAAATGCCTTTCTATGTATTCTAGTAAGAAATTAAAGAATTAGCAATTTTGATATATATCAGATACAAAATTGTCAAAAAACTGTTGTGAACTTAATTAATACAATGGTGATGCACGTTCTTATCTGTTTCTTCATGTTTTTGTAAATTATAAATGGTTCAATATTTGATCAAGATGCATTGAATAGTCATCCATTAGCAATCAGACAGGCAATATATTAAACCGTTACCACGTAGAACATCTGTCGTAGACACATCGATCGAGAAGTCTTTAATTGTACGTCGATGTAAAAAAGGAAAGTCATTGATATATTTGCAACAAGAACAGGTTGTTAACCATACACCAAGTAGTACTTCAATCCGCTACATGAAAGAGACGTTTGTGACATACCAATTACCTCCATTGTCTGTTGAAGCCCACAAGGTAGACAAATGGGAGCATTGAATGGTGCTTACTAGTTGATATCCACAGACACTTTAGTTGTATCCAGGTTCTCAGGCATTTTTCATGGTCAACTCAACTTGAGTATGAAACTTGATTAACTAATAGAAAGTCCAACAATTAAAAAACCTTTACTATATCAGAAATTATTACTCTGATTTCTTTAAGTCTATCCATGTACTAGTAATATAAAAAGTTGCTGTAAATTATGAGACATTTGTTAGCACGAAATTGAGTCGAGCATGAAAAAAGCTATATAATCATTGGGTCAGATACTATAATTCTAAAGGATATGACTGTCTAAAATCTAAACACTGTTAAAAGAACTTGTCAACAGGTTCCTTATCATCATCCGGAAAAAACAACATCGATAGAAACAGAGAAATAGAAATAAAAATATCTCTATGTTCCTTAAGAGTATAATTGGAGATAATTAATTTTACCATAAGAAAAACAAGATTTAACGCTTGCTTTCGAATAATTTGTTCGCCATACATCGTCATTCTTAGTGTGATATTCACAAAACATCTTAAGGGAGAACTTCCTTAAAATCTAAAAAATTCAATCAGTTTTGAATAAAATATTTAAATCAGTTACACCAAATGAAACACAGCATTTATGATTTCACTCCAGAAGCATGGAGAGGTATATTTAAGTCAGGGTAAGAACAGTGACGCAACGGTCGAGTCCACTATTACGGTCTAAAACCAATTATAAAGGCTTACGTACAGGCAGCTATAATTTCAATGCTAAACTATCATATTATATTCGCAATAATTGTTCAGACAGTGGTTGTAACCTTTTGTGTACACATAAACGACAAAGTCACTCTCACAATATCTTTACTGGACCGTAAGTCTTCTATTAATCGTACCTAATTGCGCCCAATTAGATAATTCTCGAGGCATAAATAATGAATTGATAGGTTCGTTTACATGCCTTTCTGTACGTGTTCCATTATTGCTTCATTTCCTGGATTGAACCGACAACAGAAATCTAGGACAAATAGCTTGTTTAATGCTTTATTTAGCCGTGAATTGTGTTTAATTCAATGAAGACAATGTAAAGAACGATAATTCTAAATAAGGAAAGTTTTATATCCTCTAGATGATACTTGAAGCTAGCCAATATCTGTCTCGATAACAGTACTTCGAGAACGTCATCTATTGTAAGAAATAATCAACTTAGATCGCTCGTCTTCTGGCATAACGAAAACGTGTCTGACCATTATTCTGTCATAAGAGGAGGATGTGTTTTACGACGTACATGTACGTGTAACTTTGAGGAATATTGCAAGAGATAAAGACATGCTACACTCAAATGTAAGCGGTCAGGTTGACCATGTGATTCAAAGTATTCGCAATTGTCTGGTAACTTTACTTAAAAATGTTCGACACCTTGTTCCGAGTGCGGTTGCATTTACCTCTAGGTAAGGTGATTCGATGGGTGCATTTTAAGTCTCGTTGAACTCCCGTTGAGTAATTGTGCTCGACGTGAACAATCGCATGTTTTCCCCGACCTTATAAAACGTAACAGACACATATTAGGAGGTGTGACAACCGCGATATTTACAGAACAGAACGAGAGCTGATATTTCTCCCCGGAGTACTTGAACAAGAATGTGTCTAAAATATCATTGATGAAAAATCTTATAAATTGCGAGATGTTATTCTGCTTGATTTCGTTTTGCAAATTATACAAAGTACCTCCACCCTTGGAACTGATCCTGGACATGTGTCTGCAGTTTTGAAAATCCTTACTATTTTTGACACTGTATTATTTACAGATGCATCAGGGTATCAATGTGGTCTAATTTATTATATTCATCATTTTTATACAGTTCTCTATCAACAACAATATTTCCGTTCCATATTTTTACGTTTGTGTGTTCGTTAATACGGTAATGTTATAGTAAAACAAAGACATAAGATTGGTATTATACGGCCAAATCTTAGACTTTATACCGCAGTCATACTAATCACCACGAATATAGGCACGAGGTTTGAGGTACAATCAGCCGGAATGAAACTAAAATGCAAATTTGTGACATAATGGGATTAAAACCTTCTGCGCTAACCTTTACACCATAGGGAATCACGTGGTTTAAATAATAGGACCCACTCAAAAATGGCTGCCAATCAGCGTCGGATAAACCTATATTTTGAGGTTAATATATATCATCGAGTCCCGTTTAGTTCTTGACACTCCGACCAGCACGCAATGGTTTCTCCACTGAATATTTTAGTACCTTGCGAAATGTTCACCCACTTGAATCGTTGGAATACCCATGATAATAGTCAGTGCCTACCCCGCTAAACTTTTGTTTTTACCGAACAATTTTAAAGTGTTTGAGGAAACGACGCAATCTATCATGGAAAACAAGGTACCAAAAGATTCAGTGGGGTAGCAACTGCGTTTTTTGAGTGCGTCCTATCATACAAACCACGTGATTCCCCATCGTGCTTTATAAAGATCGTGTACTTAGAAAAAAAATGACGGTGGCCAATTACATACATTGTATTACATGCTTACCCGGAACTGCCTGTTGATCAGTATTGCGCTATATATGATGCGCATTAACCGGACCGTGCACGTCATTACAGAACCACACCATATTGCTAACTATTTGCACTTCCATAAGCTAGTGAAAAGCATGACGGTTGTCAGTAAATCTCGCCAATCCAGAATTATTCAGGTGGCACCCTAGTGCTCTATAAACTGCTTTAGCCAGTTGTACAATGTTTCAAAGCCGCAGCATATTTCCTAAACCCTTACACTTCCACTAGCTGTAGTCATAACTAATGGTATGAATGAAAAGATAAAATCTTAATGTCACCAAGACCAACTTTCAGATATTTGCATGTTAATAAAAGTGAATAGTACTATATTTTCCACGATAAATTGTAAGCTATATATTCTCCAAGGAATAGTTAAACACACTGCTCGACATCTGAGCTGAAAATTGTAACTGTATTATTATTACTATCTGAGGGGCATTCGTTTTCGTTTATTCCATGGCTGAACTGGATAGTGAAATTGCATGAAAGCTTTTGATAAAGTACATAGGAGGTTCATACAAAAAATAAATATCTAGATTTAGAGACAAGTATTTGTAGTGGTAAGTAACTTTCTGACAGAAGGCAAACGGTTAAAGTGAACGGCATGTAGTCGGAGTGGCAACCAGTAACATGTGGCATCTCTCAAGGATCAGTTCTTGGACCTTTACGTTTTGTATTAATCTATATCGACATAACTGCAAATATATACACAACGACTGTCAACTGTATCTCTTTGTGTTGATGACACTATGTTTGTTTGCAAAATATACTTGGACCAGTATTAGTGAATGGACGGTTACATGATAGGTAGTATTTGCGTATCTAGTATTTACCGGGTCGTGTACGTTATTTCACGGCCTTACAATATTTCTAATATAAGCATGACGTTCGCCAGTGAATATGGCTAAGTCAGAATTGTTCAGATGGCACCCTTGCACTCTATAAACTGCCTTAACCAGATGTATGATGTTTCAAAGCCACTGCATATTTCCTTAACCTATACACTTCCACTAGCTGTAGTCATAACTGATGGTATCAATACAATGATAAAATCACAATGCAACCAAAACCAACTTTCAGACATGTGTATGTTATTAAAAGAGAATAGTATCTTATATTCCACGAATATTAGCTAGATATTCTCCAACGAATAATTAAACACAATGCTCGACATCCATCTGAGCTGAAATGTGTTACTGAATTATTATTACTATCTGAGGGGCATTTATTTTCGTTTATTCCATGGCTGAACTGGATCGTGAAATTGCATGAAAACTTTTGATAAAGTGTCTCATAGGAGGCTCATACAAGTATATGTACTGGTAAGTAGCTTTCTGACAGAAAGCACAATGTTAAAGTTTACGGCAACGGAGTGGCAACCAATAACAAGTGGTATCTTTAAAGGATCAGTGCTTGGACCTATGCTATTTGTGTTATTCGTTATCTCGACATAACTGAAAATATATACAACGAGAGTCAACTGTATCGTTATGCTGATGAAACCAGGATTGTTCGTGAAATACACTCAGACAAAGATTGTGTATAGTATGAGTGAATCAGATAAATGGCTACCCCTTCAATCTAGAAAAAAACAAAACTATCATGACGATCAGCAACAAGACAGAACAAGAACGTTAATACAAACTCAAACCAGACTTGAATTACACGTACATTTTGTTTATGCATGGGGAAGAGCTCAGCTTAGAATTACAGATGATTAACCATAGATACATATAGTAATCATAGACTAATATTTGCAAAACATAAGTCAGAGACAGTAAACGAAGGAACGACAGTCCTTGGAACTATGAGAGTTTCCTTCGAATATTTAAATATTTTCACCTGCAAAATACTTTTGACTGCACTGACTCACACATATTTTGAATATGCCTATCAAGTGTGGTGTTCATTCACGACGAAATATACCACACCCGTTGAAAATCTACAAAGAAGGGCAACTTGACTATCTCGTCTGTCTTATGAAGACGTTCTACGCAAACGTAAATATCAAACTCTGTGATGTAAATGGTTAAATGATTAAAGCCTTTAAAGAAGTACTACTTTCAAGAAAAAATATCCAAGCTTAATACAAGCAACTCCACCAGAAAGCATTCAAAGAAGGTATTTGAGACGAAACCCCAATTAGACCATTAGAAATACTCAATTAGTAACATTTGAGGTTAGACCCTAATTAGACATTACAAAATACTCAATTAGTAACAAGGTTGTAGATACAGTGATTTTCGAAGAATACTGGAGTATGATCTTTGATACTTTGGACTTGTTACCAGTTAGTGTTGTAAATGCAGGGATTATAACTTTTAAGAACAAGCTAGATAGAAATTAGCAAAATTGTAACTAGTTTATAATTTTGAAGCACGAATCACATCCTGAAGAGACAAAGCTAATGAAGTGCTGGTGTCAGAGGCAGAGTAAGCCTACTGTCAGAATTTAGCAAAGATAAGGTATGAAATCAAATAAGCAAAGCTTTATCCAACTCTAAAATACGTAACAATAAAGCTAATAAAAAATCGGACCGGAAATGCAGTACAGTTTGTACTAAACAGAAACAGCAGGTCACGTATGGCACAAAATGAACAGTGTATACGTTACTAGCTCTTTATGAAAGTGGCCCCGGGCAAAATGACAAAGGATAAGGAGTGGTGTTTTTTCAATGTTTAAATCCCACATTTTCAAATCGATTTCCGAAAATCAACGAAATGTATATACCAACGAAAAAAATGATTTTGCAGTATATAACAGAATTGTTTTTTTAAAATGTTTTGTACTCGTATTAAAAATTGATATGATATATATTTTGTATGATGAGTCAGACACTGTAAAGACGTTAAGGATCACATAATTATATTGATTAATTCAGAAACCAGTGGCATATGTTTTTAAATCTGCAGTAAAATTTCTACAACTAATGGGTTTAGTTAGAGACCTATAATTAGCATAGCATAAAAATGATGTGTCTTATAATCATAGTATTCTTACTATACGTACGTTTGGTACATGTATACTCGACAGAGTACGTACACAGAAACTTTTACTCTCCAACGTTTCACGAAAAAAGAACCTGTACTAAATCAGACAATCTCGTGTTACAGTTGAATATGATTTTTTATTTTATTATGTAACCTAATTACCATCCGCTAATAAGATCAATCAGACACAAAGGTGGCATTTAAAGAGAGTCGGTCTTCTAATGGATCATTTTGGTTCAGTTTATGTTCAAGACTGTAGTTCCAAAATATTCAAAATCCGCATAATTTAAAAGAAAATTGTTCTTTTAGCTGAACCACATTGTAGTGACCCATACAGTAGACTTACCATTTTTCAATTATTAACTGACAACTTCTGTAACTACAAAAGTATGTACTTATGTTGAGAAACACGGTGCACCTAAAATGTTTTCAGTAAAATAAATTTTAATTCTTACTTTGAAAAAAGATAATATTAAATCGGACAGGAAAGGCAGCCCTTAAATTAACCAGCCGAGCACAGAAAGCATAAAAACATGCAAGACATAATGCCTAACACACAACCAAACGAGAAAATGATCTTCCCAAATCCCAGATGTCAAAAAGCTGGATGAACTAGTTCTAGCAATCAAAAAGCTGAAAACATGTTTGAAAACCACTCTAGATAATCTAGTAAGAAACTACAAGTTAAGCAATTTATGTAGTTTTGATATAACAGCAACAAAATTGTCAAACATCTGTTGTGAACTTAATTAATACAATGGTGATGTTGGTGTACGTTCTTATCTGTTTCTTCATGTTTTTGTAAATCATAAATGGTTCAATGTTTGATCATGATGCATTGAATAGTCATCCATTAGCAACCAGACAGGCAATATATTAAACCGTTACCACGTAGAACATCTGTCGTAGACACATCGATCGAGAAGTCTTTAATTGTACGTCGATGTAAAGTAAAAGTCATTGATATATTTGTTACAAGAACAGGTTGTTAACCATACACCAAGTACTTCAATTCGCTACATGAAAGAGACATTTGTGACATATCAATTACCTCCATTGTCTGTTGAAGCACACAAGGTAGACGAATGAGAACATTGAACGGTGCTCACTCACATACACTTCTCAGGCCCCATGATTATGAAACATTTTCATGTTCAACTCAACTTGAGTATGAAACTTGATTACTGTAACTAATAGAAAGTCCAACAATTAAATAACCTTTACTATATCAGAAATTATTATTCTGGTTTCTTTAGGTCAATAAGCGGATTTAGCTCAGTGGTAACGCACTGGGATGTCAATCCAGATGTCGTGGGTTTAATCCCTTCCATCGGAACTTGTCATTTCTGAAATATTTATAATATTTCCCGCTATATGTGGCCGTGTGGTCCGCAAAGTATCTGAAAGTGTTTCGGTGCTATACGCCTGGCACATTAAAGAATTATCGCTTTGTTCCTAAAGAGTATAATTGGAGATAATTAATTTTACCGTATAAAAGAGAGAGTAACATATGTAACGCCTGCTCTAGAATAATTTGTTGGTCATACATCTGCATTTTTAGTGTGAAATTCACATAACATCTTAAGGAAGAACTTAGAAATTTCTTAAAATCTAAAAAGTTCAATCAGTTTTGAATAAAATATGTCAATCTATTACACCAAATGAAATACAACAATTATGATTTTACTCCAGAAGCATGGAGAGGTATATTTAAGTCAGGGTAAGAACAGTGACGCAACGGTCGAGTCCACTATTACGGTCTAAAACCAATTATAAAGGCTTACGTACAGGCAGCCATAGTTTCAATGCTAAACTATCATATTATATTCGCTATAACTGTTCAGACAATGGTTGTAACCTTTTGTGTACACATAAACAACAAAATAGCTCTCACAATATCTTAACTGGACTGTATGTCTTCTTTTAATCGTACCAAATTGCTCCCAATTAGATAATTCTTGGGGCATAAATAATGTATTGATAGGTTCGTTTACATGCCTTTCTGTACGTTTTCCATTATTGCTTCTTTTCCTGGATTGAACCGAAAATAGAAAGCTAGGAATAAATAGCTTGTTTACATGCTTCATTTAGCCATGAATCGTGTTTAATTCAATGAAGACATTGTAAAGAACGATATTTCTAAATAAGGTAAGTTTTATATCTTCTAGATGATACTTGAAGCTAGCCAATATCTGTCTCGATAACAGTACTTCGAGTACGTCATCTATTGTAAGAAATAATCAACTTAGATCGCTCGTCTTCTGGCATAACGAAAACGTGTCTGACCATTATTCTGTCATAAGAGGAGGATGTGTTTTACGACATACATGTACGTGTAACTTTGAGGAATATGTAGGCGGTCAGGTTGACCTTGTGATTCAAAGTAATCGCAATTGTCTGGTAACTTTACTTAAAAATGTTCGACATCTTGTTCCGAGTGCGGTGGCATTTACCTCTAGGTTAGGTGATTCGATGAGTGCATTTTAAGTCTCGTTGAACTCCCGTTGAGCAATTGCGCTCGACGTGAACAATCGCATGTTTTCCCCGACCTTATTAAACGTAACAGACACATATTAGGAGGTGTGACAACCGCGACATTTACAGAACAGAAAGAGAGCTGATATTTCTCCCCAGAGTACTTGAACAAGAATGTGTCTAAAATATAATTGTTGAAAAAACTGATAAATTGCGAGATGTTATTCTGCTTGATTTCGTTTTGCAAATTATACAAAGTACCTCCACCCTTGGAACTGATCCTGGACATTTTTATAGCACTGAGACATGTGTCGGCAGTTTGGAAAATCCTTACTATTTTTGACACTGTATTATTTACAGATGCATCAGGGTATCAATGTGGTCTAATTTATTATATTCATCATTTTTATACAGTTCTATATCAACAACAATATCTCCGTCCCACATTTTTACATTTGTGTGTTCGTTAATACGGTAATTTTATAGTAAAACAAAGACATTAGATTGGTATTATACGGCCAAATCGAAGACTTCATACCGCAGTCATACTAATCACCACGAATATAGGCACAAGATTTGAGGTACAATCAGCCGGAATGAAACTAAAATACAAATTTGTGACAAAATGTGATTAAAACTTTCTGTGCTTACCTTTACACGGTGGGAATCACGTGTTTTGAATAACAGGACCCACTCAAAAATGGCTGCCAATCGGCGTCGGATAAACCTATATTTTGAGGTAAATATATATCATTGAGTCCCGTTTAGTTCTTGACACTCCGACCAGCACGCAATGGCTTCTCCCCTGAATCTTATAGTACCTTGCGAAATGTTCACCCACTTAAATTGTTGGAATACGCATGATATAATGATGATAATAGTCAGTGCTTACCCCGCTAAACGTTTGTTTTCACGAAACAATTTTGAAGTGTTTGAGGAAACGACGCAATCAATCATGAATAGCAACGTACAAAAATATTCAGCGGAGAAGCCACTGCGCTTTTTGAGTGCGTCCTATCATACAAACCACGTGATTCCCCATCGTGCTTTATAAAGATCGTGTAAAAAATGACGGTGACCAATTACATACATTGTATAACATGTCATCCCGGAACTGCCTGATTTGTTAGTATTGCGCTGTATACGACGCGCATTAATCGGGCCGTGCACGTCATTACAGAACCACACCATATGGCTAACTATATGCACTTCCGTAAGCTAGTGAAAAGCATGACGGTTGTCAGTAAATCTTGCCAATCCAGAATTATTGAGGCTGCGTCTGAACTGTTGGATTGTAAAATAAATATTTGGTTACAAGGTAGAAGGGATAACACAGCTACGTTTACACTGACCAGTTATCTGCCAGCATCTTATCCTTCCCCTCAAACTTGCATTGACATTCTTTTGAACAACCAGCACTTCCAGGCTATGAAGAAAAAGACTGGTCATGGTGTGCCAAATCCTGATATTTCACAAACTATAAATTCAAAATTTGTTAACAATGAAGACGGCCAAAGTTCACACGCAGCCTCTGGTTCCACAGTTTATGACCACACATATTCAAACACATTTTGTTCTTCACAGCATATACCAAGTCAAAATCCAGGTCAACCATCCCCCAATACAAATAATTGTTCTAAAAAGAGAAAATTAAATATGTCTGAATATAGCTCTACTTTGGACAGTGAAACAACCAACAAAATAATCGCCATCGTCAGGTCCCAAGTCCTGAGTTTGAAAGCAGGAGGGCCTAATTGTTTTTTTTAATTGAAGTTTGTTATTTCCATAATATTTAATAAGTAATCAATTACCTGGTCATATAATTTGCAGTTAATTGTCAGCAATTTGTAATATTTGTGAGGGATTTAATTGACAAAAAAACATAGCTTGGTGACATTGCAACACTGCTCATCCAAATGGTCAAATGAATGTCGACTGGTGTTTTTAATACCGATAATTCTGGGTTCAAGTCCCAGTTTGGATTATATCGTTGTTAAGTTGCCAGGCTAAATTTATGATGGAAATTTATTTTTGGTCTCAAGGGAAAAAGGAAGATGGCCTAATTGTGTATTTTTCATTTTGTGTATGTTATTTTCTACTTTAAAATTTTAACTGATTGCTGATAATGAACTCAATTTAACATCTAACTTCAAAGTATAATTTACTCAGTGTATCTACAAACATTGCTGACCTGTTATGCAGTATCTATTAAATCCCCAATTAGGCAATGCCTTAGTTCATATTATTATAAATACAATTACCACCATTAGCAACCGTTACTGTTAAAAATATTATCAAGGGTTTGTAACGTCACCTTAAGATTTCCGTAAGTGCTTTGATAAAACAGTACACAGAAGAACGGCAACTGGTCGTTAAATTGAGTTACTTCAATATTACTTAAAATGGATTACGTCTTAAGGTTCGATGAATTTTCAAATTGATTCTAAATACGATCCTGCTACAATGTATATAGTATTTAAATTTTTTCAAATTTTCCGTTTACACACTTAAACTAATTTTTATAGCACGGAATGAAAACTGGTAACGAAGTACAGTTTAGTAAACGTTATCAATAAAAAAAAAACTAGGAAGCAAACGTAACGGAAATTTACAACTGTCTGAAAATGTATTACGAAAAGTTCATTTTCGTTTAATTAGAATACATAAGAACAAGTATATTAGAAACGAAATGTACTTATAATGCCTTAATTTGATATAACCTTTCAAATTGCTGTACTGCCATATTCCTATGAAACAATGTTGCCATTATTTTTGTCTTTGAGTTTAGTCCACCTGTCCTTCGCAAGAATAGCAAGATGTTAACAATATGACGGTACTTCACATATCATGTGAAACAGTGTCTAATTCTGTTTAAGTTTAAAATTTGCAAATACGTTTTGTATATCAAGAAACGGTGATTTTACTGTTTCCAAATTTATATCAAAGTCATAAATTTTCCAAGCCTCCAAGTAATCAGAGCTTAAAATATCTAAAAATAGAAATGATGGGAAAAACTGTGTCGGCTCCTAAAATAAAGTCATTGTTATTATTGTTATTATAATATAAGTCAAAACATTTTTCTTTCCACTTAAATACTTTATGAATACCATATCAGCACTGTCCGCTTATAATTCAGAATCCGGCTTTTATAGTTAATAAGTGAGCTCAAATATCTGAAGTACGAAGATGACATAATATCCATGTTGCTCATCTGTATTTTACTATCATGGTTCACAGATACTTAATATAGAATGAAATTAACTAATAATCGCATTTAAACCTGTTTTCGGACACAATGTGTGAGTGTGTATTATGAGACACAATAAGCATTTGATACAGGATGCATATATAGCTGTAGAGTAAGGCGACACACACGACAATTAACATTGTATACAGGATGCATATATAGCTGTAGAATAAGGCGACACACACGATAATTAACTGTGCCGAATGCGCCTTACCATCGTTTCAAAATGGACTATTATGAGAAGACGTGATAGTGTAACTCGAAAAATCAGATAGAGAATTTTCGCAATTGAATTCCGATTCCATATTATGTAATAATATTTGTATAATTTTGAAAACTGTAGCCACGAGGGCCCTAGTCCTGTTTATTTTTGAACGTCCCATGTACAATATTAGCACTTACATGGAAATTGACGATATACGTAATAATATGACACGAAAACGGAGAACTTTGTAAGGACATTAATATGCATACGTGACTATTGGTATTATAACTGTAATTATATACACTATCATGAATTAGAAATAAAATGTAGACTTTAAAGTATGGATGTTAATAGAACATGATATATTTTCTTTCATTTGTATTTCAAAAAACCGCTATTAGCTCATATAGTAACACAAACAATTTGATGACTCCATGGGATGATTATGTGTTAGTTATAAGTTCGATCAAAGGACATGATTTATGTATTTCCATACAGAATATACTCATAGTCTGGTGATTATCATAATTCACTTCCTCTTCAAGAAATAATGAAACCTAAACAACTTAATTATGTATTTTGTTAAGGAAACGTCATCTCTGACCGTATATTTACAATGAGTGTACATGTATTTTTGTTCCTTAACGTCTTATATGCTGTAGAATCATATATTTTCGCGAGGCCAAAACATTTGTTAAACTAAAATAGTTCTCGAGGTTAAATGTTCGCCATTTCTGAACTTCTGAAAAACAAATTTGTGCGGACGCGTTTTAATTTCCTGAACATAAATGTTTGCGGGGAGCTTCGTGAAGTTCTCAAAACGATGTCATGTAATTCATTTGATGACGCAATACCATCATGGTCCTTTACAATATGCATTTTACCATTTATACAATATCCTTACTTCACTCACTTCATTTTATATACTTTTACTCTATTATCAACTCACATATTATCCACAAGCGGTGATGCCTGATATGTAACAATGAGAACAAATTAAGTAATGTCTAAATGATAAAAAAGATGGAACGAGCGAAGATTTGCCGATTTGTAAATAGGCCGATATACTTTGACGCCAATATGTTAAGAGCAAACGTTTAATGATTTGATGAGTGTGCGTCAATAGCTCAATAGTAAGCGCGATTGCCGTCTACTTTGGCGACTCTAGTTCAAATCAAGACCGAGGCACTCATACGCCTGTCATATTTCAGTAGAAAGTTTACTGGCAAATAAAGGCTATGCTCGGCATTTAAAAACAGATGAAATGTTGCAGTTAACCACCACATATGGACGGTGTAGGTTATATTCTATACAATAATAGAGATATCCAATCGGAGTGAACGATTGTGTGTGGGAAAGCCATATCTGCATTAAAGTCCCGTATAGAACCACCCACAGGCAGGTAATGATGTCGTTAATCCACTTTTTCAATTTGTTTGACTTATTTCAACATTTATGGTACAAAACATTCGCCCTTGGAATTTACAATCAACCATATTTAGCATGCTCTAGCATTTTGTGTTTTAATGATAGAATTACAACATCTTTTTTCTTCATCCGAACTGCTATTTGATTAAAGCTTAGACAGTTTTTATTTGCTGAAACTTTTCTATTCAGCTTTTTAACAGTCGGGACAAGGGCTGATTAATTTTCTTGGTTGGCAGTGTGTTTGGCACTTCTTCTTTTTAGGATTTCTGACAGCTAAAACTAGTCATTATAGTCGTTTTGCTGTGGAAACTGGGTCATTCAGATAGTAATAATGTTTTATACTTTTCGACAGCTTGGACTTGGGCGGATCTTTGCTTGTTTAGTTGGGCATTGTGCCTTGTATGTGTTTTATGTTCCTGTGCTTGGTTGGTTCAGTTGGGCATTGTGCTTTGTGTGTTTTTAATGTTTTCTGTGCTCGGCTGGTTAAGTTGAGTGCTGCCTTCTCTGTCTGACTTAATATAATCTTTTTACATCAATAGAGGTTTGCTTTACATTCGTGATTTGCCTTCCTTCAGAGTTTGAGGAAAAAGAAGGTTAATTTTACACAAGTAGTGATAGCCAGTTTATCTTATTACCAACTAAACCTCAAATCATTTCCAGTGCCATTAGCACAGTGAATGAGTGAGCTAAACCTAAACTACTGCCTACCTATCCTCCTCGTCCCCACTGAGTCATAAGCCCGCAACAAGTTTCCTCCATTTTACTCTGTCCTTCGCTACGAACTCAGCACGACTCCATGTGTATTTAATCTCGGATAGTTCTGATGTGACTGGTTTTCACCAGGTATTTCGAGGTTTCGTGGTTTCCTCTTTAGGTGGAGTCCAAAATACAATGCGTTGTTGGGGCTTGTTTGAACACGTTCTAGCCATCTAAATTTGTTTGATTTCTTTTGTAATATGTTTTGAGTTTCTCATTTTGAGAAGAAGTAAGATGGTCGTTTCTTGAAGATGGCTGCAGTTGGTAGATTCAGCAAGATCATCAGCAAAGTCAACATTTTTTAGTTCAATTGAAAAGGCTTTCTTGACCTTGGGAAGTTTAAGTCTTATAGAAAAAAGACTATGTATATTCTCTGCCTTACATTTTCTTTGCGTATTGTCTTTCGTAGTTTGACAGTAATTACCTGGAATTCTTCTTCTCATGATATTGCACGTTCCTAGGATCGAAACAACTATCTGCTCATAGCGGACAATCATCTCCAGAAAAAACTGGTCCTTTATATTGGGGTGTAACATGCAATTTATACATTTCAGTTCAATTTTATGATGAACTTCTCTGTTTTCCAAGAGAAACCGCTTCATCAAGTAATCAGGATATCACTGACTTCAATGTCACCGAGAGCTAGTTTTATGCCATGGAAGGTCGAAAGTATTGAATAACCAGAACAGAACAGAACAGAACGGAACAGAACAGAACTTTTTAATTTCTACCAAACAACTGGATACATTTCTCATAATTTCGAAGCCTACGTAGCTCAATGGTAAGCACAATTGCCGACTCATTTGGAGTCCCGGGTTTAAAACCGGGTGGAGGCACTAATTTGCCTGCCATATTTCAACAGAAAGGCTATGCTCGGTATCTTACATGGAGTCATCCATACAAAAACCTAAAAGCAATAATTCATTCCCGGAATTCACGTCATACTCATTTTAGGTCAATTGTCATATTTTAACACAATTTCAAAGTAGTGGTATTGTTATATCATAGCCAATGCAAAATTAAGTTTAGCACACTTAATTAAATAAATGATAATGATTAAATGGCAAAATACATAATGGCTAATTGATTACCTCTATTGCTACAATGTATTTAAACAAGTATGTATTTCTGTGGAGAAAGACGGGGCATCTAAAATGACACTGGACATGTTTCAGCAAAATAAATTAAAATTCTTACCTTGTACTTAAGAACATGTGTAAAGGCATTCTACATAAGTATTCTAGTAAGAAACTACAAGTTTAGCAATTGATCTAATATTGATATATTAGAAACAAAATTGTCAAACATCTGTTCTGAACTGAATTAACAATATGGTCATGTATGTTCTTATCTGTTTCTTCATGTTTTTGTAAATTATGAATGGTTAAATATAGATCAAGATGCATTGAATAGTCATCCATTAGCAATCAGACAGGCAATATATTAAACCGTTACCACGTACAACATCTGTCGTAGACGGGGAGTCATTGATATATTTGTTACGAGAACAGGTTGTTAACCATAACCAAGTACTTTATTCCGCTACATGAAAGTGACATTTTAAGACGCATCAATTACCGCCATTGTCTGTTGAGGCCCACAATGTAGACAAAATAGAACATTGAACGGTTCTTAATAGTTGATATCCTCAGACACTTTAGTTACAAGTATTCAGGCTCTCAGGCTTTTTCATGTTCAACTCAACATGAAACACCCATGCATCCTGACCCCTTAAAGGAAGTATCATTATTCCTTTGGAGTTAGTTTCTCGTGGCAGTGGTATGTGACGCTGCTCTTGAAACACCCATTTTAGGGGGTATTTGAGGGAAGATTTTAGCCTTAAACTTTAATATATATATATATATACATTTGTTGTTATGTTTGCATGCATGTATCTATGTAAAATTGTTTTAACCATGTCTTAAATGTGATTGTAAAGCACTTTTGAACGTGTAATTACATGATAAAAGTGCTATATAAATATGGTATAATAATAATAATAATAATGAAACTTGATTAACTTATAGAAAGTCCAACAATTAAATAACCTTTACTTTATCAGAAAGTATTACTCTGGTTTCTTTAAGTCTATCCATGTACTAGTAATATTATAAGTTGCTTTAAATTATGAGACATTTTTCAGTTGTAAACAGTTAAAGTTTGAGCACGAAATTGAGTTGAGCATGAAAAACGCTTCATAATGATTGGGTCAGATACTTCAATTCTAAAGGATATGACTGTCTAAAATCTAAACACTGTGAAATGAACTTGTCAACAGGCTCCTTATCATCATCCGGAAAAAACAACATCAATAGAAAACAGGGAAAAAGAAATAAAATTATCATTATGTTCCTAAAGAGTATAAGTTTAGATAATTAATTTAACCGTATGAAAAAAAGAGTTTACGCTTGCTCTCGAATAATGTGTTAGTGATACATCGGTATTCTGGGTGGTATTCACAAAACATCTTAAGGGAAAACTTTCTTAAAATCTAAAAAATTAAATCAGTTTTGAATAAAATATGTCAATCTATAACACAACATGAAATACAGCAATTATGAATTCACTCCAGAAGCATGGAGAGGTATAGTCCAGTCAGGGTAAGAAGAGTGACGCAACGGTCGAGTTCACTATTACGGTCTAAAACCAATTATAAAGGCTTATGTACAGGCAGCCATAATTCCAATGTTAAACTATCATATTATATTCGCTATAACTGTTCAGACAATGGTTGTAACCTTTTGTGTACACATAAACGACAACGTCACTCTCACAATATCTTAACTGGTCTGTATGTCTCCTATTTATCGTACCAAATGGCGTCCAATTAAATAATCTTCGAGCTTTAAAATGTACACTACCCAGTTCTAATCCGCAACCATAATTATGTGATATTATTGTTAATACCACACGCGTTCTCATGAAAGTGTGCATACCAATACTTTAGTAATACTTGCATTTAATTATTGATCATTTTGGCAGATACACGGCCATGTTACTCGTTACAGGCGCGTTACGTTATCAAGTCTATTTTACATATCTCACCCATATTGTTCATGAACACGAGCATATTGCAACGCAACCAGCACGTGTTCATTAAGATTTTGCACAACCGATTCTGCCCTCCCAGAAAAACACGTAACATGCCGAGATTGACGCAAAACGATCTTGAAGTGTAAGAATCTTACAACAAAATTTCACAAAGGCTATTTCAATGAAATGTCAATTTTGCAAATTTTGATTGTTTGTTGATTTAAAAATTGAAGGTTCCTGTGAATGAAAAATAAGGAAATAATAATTAAAATAACAATTTCATACGAAATAGAAAATTATTTTTGTATTAAAAATCAAAACTAAGGGCGGCCACTTTATCCAAGCTGATGACATCCCGACAGGTCAACCTCGTTCTGTTCGTGTCAAATCAACATTGTAGGTGTTTTTCGCGTAGGAAAATATTCACTAACATCAAAACCGTACACGAACACGTGCCTCTAAACTCGCATGCATTATGATATATTACGTAACAAGTCTCGAACGGTGAATTAGACCGTAAGTAGGCCAAAATAAACAAATATTTGGCTTCATTGGATATTCATATGTCATTATGTGAAATTTCGTGTTAATAAATGCATTATTAAAAATATTAATACAAAAAAGAGGGCCCAAAGGGTCCTAGGTCGCTCACCTGTCGTATTAGTGCATGCAAACCCTGTGATTTGACCTAGTGACCTAGTTCTTAACCCAATATCGCACTTGACCTAGATTTTGTTCAGGTGATCATTGTGACCAAGTTTCAAAAAGATAAGGTAAAAAGTGTGACCTCTAGTGACTACAGAGGGTTTTTCTATGATTGGCCCTTGTGACCTGGTTTCTAACCTCATATGACCCAATATCCAACTTGACCTAGATTTTGTTGTGATAATCATTGTGCCCAAATTCCATAAATATTTGGTCAAAATTATGGCCTCTACGGACTACATAAGGGTTTTCTATGATTTGACCTAGTGTTTAACCCCGGATGACCCAATATCGAACTTGACCTAGATTTTATTGAGTTGCTCATTGTGACCAAGTTTCAGAAAGATTAGGTTAAAATTATGACCTCTACTGACTACACAAGGGCTTTCTATGGTTTGACCTTGTGACCTAGTTTTTGACCCCGTATGACCCAATATCGAACGTGACCTCGATATCGTTGAGATGATCATTGTGACCAAGTTTCAGAAAGACTAGGCCAAAATTGTGACCTTTAGTGTCTACACAAGGTTTTTCTATGATTTGACATAGTGACCTATTTTTTGACCCCGGATGACCCTATATCGAACTTGACATAGATTTTGTTGAGATGATCATTATGACCATGTTTTAGAAAGATCAAGCCAAAATTGTAACCTCTAGTGACTACACAATGTTTTTCTATGATTCGACCTAGTGACCTAGTGTTTGACCCTGGATAACCTAATTTCGAACCTGACCTAGATTTAGTTGAGATGATCATTGTGACCGCGTTTCATAACTATTACGTCAAAATTATGACATCTAGTGACTACACACCGTTTTTCTATGATTTGACCTCGTGACCTAGTTTTTGACCTCGGATGACCAAATATCAAACTTGTCTCAGATTGTGTTGAGATGATCATTGTGACCAAGTTTCATAAAGATAAGGCCAACATTGTGACCTCTAGTGTCTTCACAGGTAAATTGTTGACGGACGATATACGGCGGACGAAGAGTGATCTCTTTCACTTTGTGACAGGTAAGCTAAAAATTTCGACAAGGAAATGTCTTCACAGTGTTTTTTCGTAATCTCGTGAGTGATCCTCTCGAGTAAATTTTTAGCATTCTATGTGTTTTTCAAGATTAACAGCCATCAGTAATGCCGATTTTGTTCACGGGCGCGTGAATTCTGGTCCACATGCCTTGTACGTGCAAAAATGCATTATTACGCAATACACCGAATGCACTGAAATTAACTGCAGAACGGTAAAAATAAACCAATACTCAGCAGCATCTCTAAATCATGTATCGGTATGCGAAATGTCAGGTGAATACATGCATTTTTCACAAAACGGGAATGAAATATAAACTTGCGGTTAAGCACTTTTGGGAGTGTATTGATAGGTTCGTTTACATGCCGTTCTGCACGTGTTCCATTATTGCCTTATTTCCTGGATTGAAACGCAATAAAAATCTAAGAAGAAATAGCTTGTTTACACGCTTTATTTAGCCACGGACTGTGTTTAATTTATAGGAGACATTGTAAAGAACGAAAGTTCTAATAAGGAAAGTGTTATATCACCTAGATGATACTTGCAGCTAGCCATTATCTGTCTCGATAACAGAACTCCGAGTACGGCATCTATTGTAAGAGATAATCAACTTAGATGCTTGTATTCGGGCATAGCGAAAACGTGTCTGACCATTATTCTATCTTTAGAATAGGGCGCGTTTTACGACATACATGTACATGAAATGTGATGTAAGTCGCTAACTGGATATAATTCGAGAACTAGGACAGAAGATAATGAAATGAAGGCGGTTAGGTTGACCTTGTGGTTCAAAGCAGTCGCACTTGTCACTTACCTAAAAATGTTCTAAGTAAGGTGATTCGATGTATGCATTTTAAGACTCCCGTTGAGATTTTGCGTTCAACAGTCGCATGTTTCCCCGACCTTTTAAAACGTAACATACACACATAAGGAGGTGTGAAGTATAGTTCCTCATCAACGTGACAACCGCGATATTTACAGAACAGAACGAGAGCTGATATTTCTCCCCGGCGTACTTGAACAAGAATGTGTCTAAAATATCATTGATGAAAAAAACCTGAGAAATTGCGAGATGTTATTCTGCTTGATTTCGTTTTGTAAATTATACAAAGTACATCTACACTTGGAACGGATCCTAACCATTTTTGAGACATTCACTGAGACATGTGTCGGAAGTTTTGAAAATCCTTACTATTTTTTGACACTGTATTATGAACATAACCATCGGGATTACATTTAGAATTTAAATGTTGTCTAATTCATTAAATTCATCAACAACAATATCCCCGTTCCACATTTTAACGTTTGTTTGTACGTTAATACGGTAATGTTATTGTAAAACAAAGACATTGGTATTATATGACCAAATAAATATATGGCTTTTTAACCCCAGTGTACGTTATTTCAGGGCCATACTATATTTCTCATATAAGCATGACGTTCGCCAGTGAATATGGCTAAGCCAGAATTTTTCAGATGGCACCCTAGCGCTCTATAAACTGCTTTTACCAGTTGTATGATGTTTCAAAGCCACTGCATATTTCCTAAACATATAAACTTCCACTAGCGGTAGTCATAACTGACGGTATCGATACAATGATAAAATATCAATGCCACCAAGGCGAACTTTCAGACATTTGCATGTTAATGAAAGAGAATAGTATCTTATATTCCACGATTGTTAGCTAGATATTCTCCAAGAAATATTTAAACACACTGCTCGACATCTGAGTTGAAATTTGTTACTGTATTATTATAACTATCTGAGGGGCATTCATTTTTGTTTATTCCCTGGCTGAACTGGTTCGTGAAATTGCATGAAAGCTTTTGATAAAGTGTCTCATAGGAGGCTCATACAAGTATATGTACTGATAAGTAACTTTCTGAAAGAAAGCAAAATGTTAAAGTTCATGGCATGAAGTCGGAGAGGCAACCAGTAACAAATGGCATCTTTAAAGGATCAGTGCTTGGACCTATGATATTTGTGTTATTTGTTATCTCGACAAAACTGAAAATATTTACAACGACAGCCAACTGTATCTTTACGATGATGACACCAGGATTGTTCGTGAAATACACTCAGACAAAGATTGTTGACAGTATGAGTGTATCGGATAAATAGCTCCCCCTTACATCTAGAAAAATACAAAACTGTCATGACGATCAGCAACAAGCCAGAACAAGAACGTTCATACAAACTTAAACCAAACTTGAATTACACGTACATTTTGTTTATGCATGGGGAAGAGCTCAGCTGAGAATGACATAGGATTAACCATAGATACATGTAGAAACCATAGACTATTCTTTGCAAAACATAAGTCAGAGACAGTAAACGAAGGAACATCAGTCATTCGAACTATGAAAATTTCCTTCGAATATCTAAATATTTCGACCTTTAAAATACTTTCGACTGCACTGATTCGCACAAATTTTGAAAAAAGCACTCCCAGTAGGGTGACCATTAAAGACGAAAGATAACACACCCGTTAAAAACTACAAAGATGTTTATGTGTTTACTTGGCGATGGACTTAATTGTTTATGTCAATTAATTATTTTACTTGACTATCTCATCTGTCCTATGAAGACCGTCTACGCAAACGTATAACTCAATCTTTGAGATATAGATGGTTAAGAGAAAACATGATAGAAGACTTCTAACAGCTAAACAGCAAGTACTTCTTCCAAGAAAAATAGCCACGCTTATTACAAGTTACTCCACCAGATAACTTCAAAGAAGTTATTGGAGATTAAACGACAATGTGATATTAGAAAAAATTCAATTAGCAACATTTGAGGTTAGACCACAACTAGACATTAGAAAATATTCAATTAGCAAGATTTAAGGTTAGGCCACAATTAGACTTTAGAAAATACTTAATGTGTAACAAGATTGAAGATGTTACATGTAGTACTTTGGACTCGTTACCAGAATGTGTCATTCAGCAAGGAATTATAACAACGTTTGAGAACAGGCTAGATATAAAGTGGCAAAATCAGGAACTAGTATATAACTATGAAGCTACAATCACTGATGAGACAAAGACAGCGAAGGGCTGGTGTCAGAGGCAGAGTAACCCTATTTCAGAAATTATCCACTCGGTCTAGTAGACCAAATCGAGGGCTCAGTGCAAAACTATGGTAATTACATCAATTTATAGAGGCATATACAATAGTTTTGCACTGAGCCCTCGATTTGGTCTACTTGATCGAGTACGTACACCGAAACGGTTACTCTCCAACGTTCCTCGAAATAACCTGTACTAAAGCAGATATCCGCTAATACGATCAGATATAAAGGTGGCATTTAAAGAGAATCAAGCTTCTTATGGATATGTTTGTTCAGTTTAAATTTAAGACTGTAGTTCCATAATGTATAACAAAATCCGTATAATTTTTAAAGGATGTGTTTTTCTTAGCTGAACCTTGCGGTAATGACCCATACCACACACGTACCATTTAATAATGGTGACATTTTTAATTGGTCACCTCGGTAACTACAGTGAATTCCAAGGGTATGTACTTCTGTTAAGAAAGTCGGGACACCTACTATGTTTTCAGCAAAATAAATTTAAATACTTTTTTGTGTAAATGTATATTCTACATATTCCAGTAAAAAACTACTAAAAAGTTTAGCAATATATCTAATTTTTATATATCAGAAACAAAATTGTCAACTATATGTTGTGAACTTAATTAATAGGATGTTGATGTGCGTTGATATCTATTTTTTCATGATTTTTGTAAATCTTAAATGGTTGAATGTTTGATCAAGATGAATTGAATAGTCATCCATTAGCAATCAGACAGGCAATATATTAAACCGTTACCACGTACAACATCTGTCGTAGACACATCGATCGAGAAGTCTTTAATTGTACGTCGATGTAAAGTAAAGTCATTGATATATTTGTTACAAGAACAGGTTGTTAACCATAGACCAAGTACTTCAATCCGCTACATGAAAGAGACAGTTGTGACATATCAATTACCCCCATTGTCTGTTGAAGCACAAAAGGTAGACGAATGAGAACATTGAACGGTGTTTACTCACATACACTTTAGTTCTAACTAGGTTCTCAGGCCCCATGATTATGACACATTTTCATGTTCAACTCAACTTGAGTATGAAACTTGATTACTGTAACTAATAGAAAGTCCAACAATTAAATAACCTTTACTATATCAGAAATTATTACTCTGGTTTCTTTCAGTCTATAAGCGGATTTAGCTCAGTGGTAACGCACTGGGATGTCAATCCAGAGGTCGTGGGTTTAATCCCTTGCATCGGAACTTGACATTTCTGAAATATTTATAATATTTCACGCAATATGTGGCCGTGTGGTCTGCAAAGTATCTGAAAGTGCAAGGAAGCAGTGTATCGGTGCTATACACCTGGCACATTAAAGAATTATTGCTTTGTTCCTAAAGAGTATAATTGGAGATAATTCATTTTACCGTATAAAAGAAAGAGTTACATATGTAACGCCTGCTCTAGAATAATTTGTTGGTCATACATCGGCATTTTTAGTGTGATATTCACAAAACATCTTAAGGGAGAACTTATAAATTTCTTAAAATCTTAAAAGTTCAATCAGTTTTGAATAAAATATGTCAATCTATTACACCAAATGAAAAACAGCAATTATGAATACACACAAGAAGCATGGAGAGGTATATTTAAGTCAGGGTAAGAAGAGTGACGCAACGGTCGTGTCCACTATTACGGTCTAAAACCAATTATAAAGGCTTATGTACAGGCAGCCATAATTTCAATGCTAAACTGTCATATTATATTCGCTATAACTGTTCAGACAATGGTTGTAACCTTTTGTGTACACATTAACAACAAACTCGCTATCACAATATCTTAACTGGACTGTATGTCCTCTATTTATCGTACCAAATTGCGCCCAATTAGATAATTCTCGGGCATAAATAATGTACTGATAGGTTCGTTTACATGCCTGTCTGTACGTGTTCCATTATTGCTTCATTTCCTGGATTGAACCGACAATAGAAACCTAGGAATAAATAGCTTGTTTACATGCTTCATTGAGCCGCGAATTGTGTTTAATTCAATGGAGACATTGTAAAGAACGATAGTTCTAAATAAGGAAAGTGTTATATCCTCTAGATGATACTTGCAGCTGGCCATTATCTGTCTCGCTAACAGTACTTCGAGTACGTCATCTATTGTAAGAAATAATCAACTAAGAACGCTCGCGTTCGGGCATATCGGAAACGTGTAAGACAATTATTCTATCATAAGAGGAGGATGTGTTTTACGACATACAAGTACGTGTAACTTTGAGAAATATTGCAAGAGATAAAGACATGCTACACTCAAATGTAGGCGGTCAGGTTGACCTTGTGATTCAAAATAATCGCAATTGTCTGGTAACTTTACGTAAAATGTTCGACATCTTGTTTCGAGTGCGGTTGCATTTACCTCTAGGTAAGATGATTCGATGAGTGCATTTTAAATCTCGTTGAACTCCCGTTGAGCAATTGCGCTCGACGTGAACAATCGCATGTTTCCCCGACCTTATAAAACGTAACAGACACATATTAGGAGGTGTGACAACCGCGACATTTACAGAACAGAAAGAGAGCTGATATTTCTCCCCAGAGTACTTGAACAAGAATGTGTCTAAAATATAATTGATGAAAAAACTAATAAATTGCGAGATGTTATTCTGCTTGATTTCATTTTGCAAATTATACAAAGTACCTCCACCTTTGGAACTGATCCTGGATATATATATAGCACTGAGACACGTGTCTGCAGTTTTGAAAATCTATTTTTGACACTGTATTATTTACAGATGCATCAGGGTATCAATGTGGTCTAATTCATTATATTCATCATTTTTATACAGTTCTATATCAACAACAATATCTCCGTTCCACATTTTTACGTTTGTGTGTTCGTTAATACGGTAATGTTATAGTAAAACAAAGATATTAGATTGGTATTATACAGCCAAATCTAAGACTTTATAACGCAGTCATACTAATCACCACGAATATATGCATGAGGTTTGCGGTACAATCAGCCGGAATGAAACTAAAATACTAAAATGACATAATGTGATTAAAACTTTCTGTGCTCACCTTTAGACGGTGGGGAATCACGTGGTTTGAATAATAGGACCCACTCAAAAATTGCTGCCAATCGGCGTCGGATAAACCTATATTTTGAGGTAAATATATATCATGGAGTCCCGTTTAGATCTTGACACCCCGACCAGCACACAATGGCTTCTCCGCTGAATCTTTTAGTACCTTGCGAAATGTTCACCCACTTAAATCGTTGGAATACGCATGATATAATGATGATATTACATGTAGTCAGTGCCTACTCCGCTAAACGTTTGTTTTTACGGAACAATTTTCAAGTGTTTGAGGAAACGACGCAATCAATCATGAAAAGCAACGTACCAAAATATTCAGCGGAGAAGCCACGGCGTTTCTTGAGTGCGTCCTATCATACAAACCACGTGATTCCCCATCGTGCTTTATAAATGACGGTGGCCAGTTACATACATTGTATAACATGCCATCCCGGAACTGCCTGGTTGGTAAGTATTGCGCTGTATATGACGCGCATTAATCGGGCCGTGCACGTCATTACAGAACCACACCATATTGCTAACTATATGCACTTCCGTAAGTTCGTGCAAAGCATGACGGTTGTCAGTAAATCTGGCCAATCCAGAATTATTCAGGTGGCACCCTAGTGCTCTATAAACTGATTTAACCAGTTGTACGATGTTTCAAAGCCACTGCATATTTCCTAAACCCTTACACTTCCACTAGCTGTAGTCATAACTGATGGTATGAATGAAATGATAAAATCTTAATGTCACCAAGACCAACTTTCAGATCATTGCATGTTAATAAAAGAGAATAGTATTATATTTTCCACGATAAATTGTTAGCTATATATTCTCCAAGGAATAGTTAAACACACTGATAGACATCTGAGCTGAAAATTGTAACTGTATTATTATTACTATCTGAGGGGCATTCGTTTTCGTTTATTCCATGGCTGAACTGGATCGTGAAATTGCATGAAAGTTTTTGATAAAGTACATAGGAGGTTCATACAAAAACTAAATATCTAGATTAAGAGACAAGTATTTGCACTGGTAAGTAACTTTCTGACAGAAGGCAAACGGTTAAAGTGAACGGCATATAGTCGGAGTGGCAACCAGTAACATGTGGCATCTCTCAAGGATCAGTGCTTGGACCTTTACGTTTTGTAATAATCTTTATCGTCGTAACTGCAAATATATACACAACGACTGTCAACTGTATCTCTTTATGTTGATGACACTATGTTTGTTTGCTAAATACACTTGGACCAGTATTAGTTAATTGACGGTTACATGGTAGGTAGTATTTGCGTATCTAGTATTTACCGGGCCGTGTACGTTATTTCACGGCCATACTATATTTCTAATATAAGCATGACGTTCGCCAGTGAATATGGCTAAGTCAGAATTGTTCAGATGGCACCCTTGCACTCTATAAACTGCTTTAACCAGTTGTATGATGTTTCAAAGCCACTGCATATTTCCTAAACCTATACACTTCTACTAGCTGTAGTCATAACTAATGGTATCAACCAAAACCAACGTTCAGACATGTGCATGCTATTAAAAGTGAATAGTATCTTATATTCCACGAATGTTAACTAGATATTCTCCAACGAATAATTAAACACAATACTCGACATCCATCTGAGCTGAAATTTGTTACTGAATTATTATTACTATCTGAGGGTCATTCATTTTCGTTTATTCCATGGCTGAACTGGTTCGTGAAACTGCATGAAAACTTTTGATAAAGTGTCTCATAGGAGGCTCATACAAGTATATGTACTGGTAAGTAGAATTCTGACAGAAAGCACAATGTTAAAGTTTACGGCAACGGAGTGGCAAACAATAACAAGTGGTATCTATAAAGGATCAGTGCTTGGACCTATGCTATTGTGTTATTCGTTATCTCGACATAACTGAAAATATATACAACAAGAGCCAACTGTATCTTTATGCTGATGACACCAGGATTGTTCGTGAAACACACTCAGACAAAGATCGGTAACAGTATGAGTAAATCAGATAAATGCCCCCCCTTCCATCTAGAAATATACAAAACTGCCATGACTATCAGCAACAAGTCTGAACAAGAACGTTCATACAAACTCAAACCAGACTTAAATTACACGTACATTTTATTTATGCATGGGGAAGAGCTCAGATCAGCATAGGAAACATTTGAGGTTAGACCATAATTAGATATTACAAAATACTCAATTAGTAACAAGGTTGTAGATACAGAGATTTTCAAAGGATACTAGAGTATGATCTTTGATACTTTGGACTCGTTACCAGTCAGTGTCATAAATGCAGGGATTATAATAACTTTTAAGAACAGGCTAAATAGAAATTAGTAAATTGAAACTAGTTTATAATTTTTAGGCACGAATCACACCCTGAAGAGACAAAGCTAATGAAGTGCTGGTGTCAGAGGCAGAGTAAACTTACTGTCAGAATTTAGCAAAGATAAGGTATGAAATCAAATAAGCAAAGCTTTATCCAAGTCTGAAATCTTAAAAACGTAACAATAAAGCTAATAACAAACCGGACAGGAAATGCAGTACATTTTATACTAAACAGAAACAGCAGGTCACGCAATGCACAAAATAAACAGTGTCTACGTTGCTAGCTCTTTCTGAAAGTGGCCACGGGCAAAATGACAAAGGATAAGAGTGGTGTTTTTTTCAATGTTTAAATCCCACATTTTCTAATCGATTTCTGAAAATCAACAAAATGTTATATACGAACGACAATAAATGATTTTGAAGTATATGACTGTAGGGTTAACGCATGCTTTTTCGGGCTATAACATCTGCAGAGTCCCGAGGGACGGTTGGTGCCCAAGCCCGCCAAGAACTCTGCATATGTTATAACGCGAAAAAACCTGCGTAAACGCTATTATAGCATACAAAACATCAATTAATGCGTTTGTATTTCAAATGTATGATATTTTGGCGGGAAATTTTGTCGCAACGTCGCGAAAAAAACGTAACGTCATACAAGTTATTGTTATGCACGTCGACTTCCGGGATTGGGAAATACTAAGAAAACATGGATACTGCGGGTTTGTTTAAGTTTATAATTTAAATATTATAGAAAACTAATTAGTAGTTAGAAATAGAATTGGAACTAATGTTCATTTGACGCTGTATAACGTTTATATGAAATAAGCATACATAAAACTGGACGTTAACAGCGCGTGAATCTTTATGTTTACGCATGGTTTTCGTCCCGTTAACGTATGAGCAAAATCACCGTTTTTATGCTATAATGTATTGTTAATGTTTTTCAGTCTTTGTACTCGTATTAATAATTGATATGAAATATATAATGTATGATGAGTCAGACACTGTATAGACGTTACGGATCACATAATGACATTGATAATTTAGGAACCAGTGACATATATTATTAAATCTGCAGTATAATTTCTACAACAAATGGGTTTAGTTAGAGACCTATAATTAGCATTGCATAATACATGCTGTGTCTTATAATCATAGTGTTCTTACTACACGTACTTTAAGCGAGAGGACCTTCGTATTTAGTTTACTCGACCGAGTACGTACACAGAAACCTTTACTCTCCAACATTCCTCGAAAATAACCTGTACTTAATCAGATAATCTCGTGTTTCAGTTCAATATCTGTAACCTAATTAACATCCGCTAATAAGATCAATCAGACACAAAGATGGCATTTAAAGGTAATCGGTCTTCTTATGGATCATTTTGTTTAAGTTTAAGTTCAAGACTATAGTTCCAGAATTTTTGCAAAATCATCATAATTTAAAAAACAATTGTCTTTATAGCTGAACCTTACTGTAGTGTCCATACAGCTTACGTACTATTTTTCAATTGTTAAGTGACCACCTCTCACAGCATGAAAAGATACGTTTAGTTTTCGATTAAAATTAACGTAAATGTAATTATATTCGAAATTTAAATACATTTAATCAGGAAAAAGTAGCCATTAAATTCCATATTTAAGTTAAGTTTAATACTACATTTAAGTCGAATTATTCCTAGAAGTTTAAGTCACATTTAAGTTGCATTTAAAATAGATTAAATGTAGAATATAAATGGGATTAAATGCACGTTTATGCAATATAAACACAAAATTAAATGCGCTTAAATTTGAAATTTAAGTTGCATTTAAAGGTGGTTAAATTTTTTTTTATAAAATTTATTCTGCACATATTGTACAAATAAGACAACAAACCACTCAGCAGTTTGTAACCTGCTTCTTACCAATAAAAACATTTCTGTATCGTACGATTTATATAGTAAAACCATACTTTTTTTGTATGGCTTAATATATATTATTATGGTATATTTACTGGTTTTATATTTCAATGTCATGAGCAACCATGAAGTAGAATTTAAAGATGTTACACATACAATAGTTCACTATGAAACTACTTAACGATATAATTTGTATTTAAAGTGTATTTAACGGCAAGGAAAAGATGTATAGAAATTGTACTCATATTTATATTCAAGGGAGGTAATAAAACAATTATGGAAATTCTTCTAATTTTGAAATTTGTGACATAAAATTTGTAGATCTACATGTGAACTAAACGCAAAACTAGTTGGATGCCTGTGCTAGTATTATTTGCAATTATAAATATGAATACAATTTAGTTAATATACGGAAAAAAAAGCGAATTAAATATGGACGTTTTTGTGAAATTCCTAATCAACGGAAATATAGTATAGTATTATTTGTGATTAAATTTACAAACTAAATTTAGTTTATATACGGAATAAATCGACTTAAATTTGACGTTTTTGTGAAATTCCAAATAAAAGTAAATATAATAAAATATAATTTGTGATTAAACCCGTTTTTTCATGCTGTGTCTGTAACTACAGTGAATTCAAAAAGTATGTACTTATGTTGAAAAACACGGGACACCTAAAATGTTATCAGTAAAATAAATTGAAATTCATACTTTGAAAAAAGATAATATTAAATCGGACAGGAAAGGCAGCACTCAAATTAACCATCCGAGCACAGAAAGCATAAAAACATGATGTTTCAAAGCCACTGCATATTTCCTAAACCTATACACTTCCACTAGCTGTAGTCATAACTGATGGTATCGATACAATGATAAAATCACAATGCAACCAAAACCAACTTTCAGACATGTGTATGTTATTAAAAGAGAATAGTATCTTATATTCCACGAATATTAGCTAAATATTCTCCAACGAATAAATAAACACAATGCTCGACATCCATCTGAGCTGAAATGTGTTACTGAATTATTATTACTATCTGTGGGGCATTCATTTTCGTTTATTCCATGGCTGAACTGGATCGTGAAATTGCATGAAAACTTTTGATAAAGTTTCTCATAGGAGGCTCATACAAGTATATGTACTGGTAAGTAGCTTTTTGACAGAAAGCACAATGTTAAAGTTTACGGCAACGGAGTGGCAACCAATAACAAGTGGTATATTTAAAGGATCAGTGCTTGGACCTATGCTATTTGTGTTATTCGTTATCTCGACATAACTGAAAATATATACAACGAGAGTCAACTGTATCTTTATGCTAATGACACCAGGATTGTTCGTGAAACACACTCAGACAAAGATCGTTAACTGTATGAGTAAATCAGATAAATGCCCCCCTTCCATCTAGAAAAATAAACATGTCATGACGATCAACAACAAGCCAGAACAAGAACGTTCATATAAACTCAAACCAGACTTGAATTACACGTATATTTTGTTTATGCATGGGGAAGAGCTTAGCTGAGAATGACAGAGTATTAACCATAGATACATGCAGTAATCATAGACTAATCTTTGCAAAATATAAGTCAGTGACAGTAAACGAAGGAACACCAGTCCTTCGATATATGAGAATTTCCTTCGAATATTTAAATATTTTCACCTGCAAAATACTTTTGACTGCACTGACTCACACATATTTTGAATATGCCTATCAAGTATGGTGGCCATTCAAGACGAAATATACCACACCCATTGAAAATCTACAAAGAAGAGCAACATGACTATCTCATCTGTCTTATGAAGACGTTCTACGCAAACGTCAAAATCAAACTCTATGATGTAAATGGATAAGAGGAGATACGATTGAAGCCTTTAAACCGCAAAACAACAAGTACTACTTTTAAGAAAAAAATGTCCAAGTTTAATACAAGTAACTCCACTACAAAACATTCAAAGAAGTTATTTGAGACTAAACACCAATTAGACCATTAGAAATACTCAATTAGTAACATTTGAGGTTAGACCATAATTAGACATTACAAAATACTCAATTAGTAACACGGTTGTAGATACATGTACAGAGATTTTCAAAGAATACTGGAGTATGATCTTTGATACTTTGGATTCGTTACCAGTTAGTGTCGTAAATGCAGGGATTATAATAACTTTTAAGAACAGGCTAGATAGAAATGAGCAAAATTGAAACTAGTTTATAATTTTGAAACACGAATCACACCCTGAAGAGACAAAGCTAATGAAGTGCTGGTGTCAGAGGCAGAGTAAGCCTACTGTCAGAATTTAGCAAAGATAAGGTATGAAATCAAATAAGCAAAGCTTTATCCAACTCTGAAATACGCAACAATAAAGCTAATAACAAATCAGACAGGAAATGCAGTACAGTTTGTACTAAACAGAAACAGCAGGTCACGAAATGCACAAATTGAACAATGTATACGTTGCTAGCTCTTTATGAAAGTGGCCCCTGGCAAAATGACAAAGGATAAGAGTGGTGTTTTGTTCAATGTTTAAATCCCACATTTTCTAATCGATTTCTGAAAATCAACGAAATGTTATATACGAACGACAATAAATGATTTTGCAGTATATGACTGTATTGTTAATGTTTTTTTCAGTGTTTGTACTCGTATTAATAATTGATATGAAAGATATTTTGTATGATGAGTCAGACAATGTATAGACATAAAGGATCACATAATTATAAATTCAAAAAGCGACTGACATGTGTTATTTATTCTGCAGTTCTATAATTAATGGGTTTGCAATAAGACGCAGTGTCCGATAATTATACCATTATTTCTACTTTAAGCGAGAACACTTTCATATTTGGTCTACTAGACCGAGTACGTACACCGGAACGGTTACTCTCCAACGTTCCTCGAAATAACCTGTACTAAATCAGTTCAATATCTGTAACCCAATTAACATCCGCTAATAAGATCAGACATAAAGGTGGCATTTAAAGAGAATCAGTTCTAGTATTGATTATTTTTGTTCAGTTTAAATTTAATACTGTATTTCCAGAATATTATAAAAATCCGCATAATTTACAAGGATGCGTTTTTCTTAGCTGAACCTTACGATAATGACCCATACCACACACGTACCATTTTTAACGGTAAATTGGTAACCTCGGTAACTACAGTGAATTCCAAAGGTATGTACTTCTGTTGAGAAACTCGGGGCACCTACTATGTTTTCAGTAAAATAGATTTAAATACTTACTTTGAAAACATGTGTAAATGACATTCTACATATTCCTGTAAGAAACTACACGTTTAGAAATCTGTCTAATTTTAATATATCAGAAACAAAATTGTCAAATATATGTTGTGAACTTAATTAATTGTTGATGTACGTTGTTATCTATTTTTTCATGATTTTTGTAAATCTTAAATGGTTGAATGTTTGATCAAGATGAATTACATAGTCATCCATTAGCAATCAGACAGGCAATATATTAAACCGTTACCACGTACAACATCATTCTGTCGTAGACACATCTCTCGAGAAGTCTTTAATTGTACGTCGATGTAAAAAAGGGAAGTCATTGATATATTTGCAACAAGAACATTTGTGACATATCAATTACCTCCATTGTCTGTTGAAGCCCACAAGGTAGACAAAAGGGAGCATTGAACGGTGCTTACTAGTTGATATCCACAGACACTTTAGTTGTATCCAGGTTCTCAGGCATTTTTCATGTTCAACAAAACTTGAGTATGAAACTTGATTAACTAATAGAAAGCCCAACAATTAAATGACCTTTACTATATCAGATATTATTTCTCCGGTTTCTTTAAGTCTATCCATGTACTAGTAATATAAAAAGTTGCTTTACATTATGAGACATTTTTGAGTTGTTAACATTTAAAGATTGAGCACGAAATTAAATTGAGCATGAATAAAGCTTTATATTCACTGGATCAGATACTATTATTCTAAAGGATATGACTGTCTAAAATCTAAACACTGTGAAAAGAACTTGTCAACAGGCTCCTTATCATCATATGGTAAAACCAACATCGATAGAAACAGAGAATAGGAAATGAAATTATCTCTATGTTCCTAAAGAGTATAATTGGAGATAATTAATTTAACCGTATAAAAAAAAGAGTTTACGCTTGCTCTCGAATAATTTGTTAGTTATACATCGGTATTCTGGGTGGTATTCACAAAAGGGAAAACTTAGAAATTTCTTAAAATCTAAAAAAATAAATCAGTTGTGAATAAAATATGTCAATCTATAACACAAAATGAAATACAGCAATTATGAATTTACTCCAGAAGCATGGAGAGGTATAGTCCAGTCAGGGTAAGAAGCGTGACGCAACGGTCGGGTCCACTATTACGATCTAAAACCAATTATAAAATCTTATATTCAAACAGCCATAATTCCAATGCTAAACTATAATATTATATTCGCTGTAACTGTTCAGACAATGGTTGTACCTTTTGTGTACACATAAACGACAAAGTCACTCTCACAATAACTTAACTGAACTGTATGTCATCTATTTATCGTACCAAATTGCGGCCAATTAGATAATTCTCGGGGCATAAATAATGTATTGATAGGTTCGTTTACATGCCGTTCTGTATACGTGTTTCATTATTGCTTCATTTTCTGGATTGAAACGACACTAGAAATACCGGTATAGGAAGACATAGCTTGTTTACATGGTTATTTAGCCGCGAATTGTGTTTAATTCAATGAAGACATTGTAAAGAACGAAATTTCTGAATAAGAAAAGCGCTATATCCTCTAGATGATACTTGAAGCTAGCTATTATCTGTCTCGATAACAGTACTTTGAGTACGTCATCTATTGTAAGAAATAATCAACTTAGATTGCTTGTATTCAGGCATAACGAAAACGTGTCTGACCATTAATTTATCATTTACGACATGTAATGTGATGTAAGTAGCTAACTTGATATACCTCGAGGACTAGGACAAGAGATGACGCAATGTAGGCGGTTAGGTTGACCTTGTGATTAAAAGCAATCGCGATTGTCTGGTAACTTTACCTCAAAAGTGGTCGACATCTTTTTCCGAGTGCGGTTGCATTTACCTCTAGGTAATATGGTTCTGATGCGTGCATTTAAAGGCTTGGTAATCTCTCGTTTTGATATTGCGCTACACGTGTACAGTCGCATGTGTTCCCCAACCTTATAACAAGTAACAGACACATTAAAGGAAGTTTGACGAATAATTCCTCATCAACGTGACAACCGCAACATTTACAGAACAGAACGAGAGCTGATATTTCTCCCCGGAGTTCTTGACAAAGAATCTGTCCAAAATATCATTGAGGAAAAAACCATTAGGAATTACGATCTGTTGTTCCGCTTGATTTCCGTTTTGCAAATTATACAAAGTACACCAATCCTTGAAACTGATTATGGACATTTTCACAGCACCGATACATGTGTCAACACTTTTGAAATGCCTTACTATTTTTTGACACTGTATTATTTAACATATCCATCGGGATTTCATTCAGGGTTTTCATGTAGTCTATTTAATTAAATTCATTATCTTTATAGGTCGTTCTGGCTAAAACCACTATCTGGTGGACGTACAGGTATGGCATTATGCACGATTGAATGAAATGCATCTACCTACTCTACATAAAATATCTGCAGTAAAGTTGAATTTTAAAACAAACATAATCAAAAGCGTACAAAGTATAATATTTCGGTGCCGAAATGCGTCGATAGTCTGTTTCTGTGATGCAGAAACCTCCGCCGCAGTTTTGGATGAAAACGTTTATAATATTTCTGATAATACTAGAAAAAATATACACTAATAATAAATAACAAAATTTAATGACTACTGAAGTTGTTTAATGAAACCAATAACTGAAGCTGTCATTGATTCGATCTGAAGCATACCCACCAATCCGATATATATCGTAAGACATGTTTTGACGATGAATCAATATATCAATCGGCACGTAAAGTTACATAACTATAATATATTCAGCTTTTGAAAATAGCAGCTGCTGTTTAAGTTTAGACGTGACCCAACATGTTTTGTGCAGGAAAAATAAGATGTTTGGGTGGTTCATTATTCAACCCATATATCTATATTTCAAAATGTGAATCGATAATCGATCGACTAAAAATATCGTCGATACACCGATATCGTTTCCAGTGATTACATCTCTTCCAATAACACCCCATGTTTATGACATCTCGCAATATTTCCGTAGTTATGTTTGCAAAAGTCAATCTTCTTTAAACTTGCATGAAAAGATATCTTCGAATGCTAAACTATAAATAATATCAATTATGCTTAATCTTCTGAATAGTTCAAACTTTGAATTTGAAATCGGTCCAATCTATTAAAGGCAGCTGCTACAATCTGCAAACAAAACTAGCAATTCCTTAAAAAACTCACCAAAATTGCGTCATCAAAGTCACTGAAATCATTGGCTTAGATAAAATATCTTATCATTCCGCTTTATAAATCCAGATTAAACGTACACTGAAAATAGAAACGGAAAATGTGTATCACTGAATAATGTCTGATTAATTATACACGAGAAAACATTCTTAAAAAATAGTCAAAGACGCAAATAAGAGTGAGATTGTTCTTTCATCTGGTGTTTAATGTTTGCTTCAAACAGTCTAATACAAAACGATAGCGATGTCGCCCATGTTTCAGTCGTTTTTTTATTTTGCCTGCCATTTATATAGATCGATTGTGAAACAAACAAGTTATACAACAAAAATAAATCACTTTTAACACCACATGTCTGATGATGTACATCGCTATCAGAGAAGAGACTTTCCTTTTTAACGCTATACTGCGCAATACTAGTACCAGTTTCGTTGACTTAAATTTGAAGCGTCTACGGAACTATCTCCGTACCTTAGTGGACGTTGTTCAACTAGACGTCAAGTACAGCACTTTGTATCCAGATAGTGTGTCATAACATGAATAGATACATCATAAAAGTGCAGACTGGACATGTGTCTTACATATATTGGAGATAGATACATGTCAGTTTTAATCACATTATTGTTAACATATTATCATGCATGTGATGTAACAAAACATTATCATCTATCAGGGGCTATTTATTAGCTATTACGCTCCTGTCATGTCTGTATAGTCATTAAGAATTATTTTTCTGACAGACGTACTATAGTTTTAATACAAATTCTTGCAATATCCGGTATTTTCATACCAATATAAATAACAGCATGGCTGTAATTTGTTAACATATGGAGACATTCAGAATATTTATGTTGCGTTTTATTTGACGAACGATGCCATAAAATCACATCACGCAAGCAAAGTAGTTGCTACCTCAAATACAATAATGATATTTTGTTATATTTCATAAATACCAAGTCAATTTGTTGACACAGACGCAATAACAAAATAAATCATGTATTAATTGGCACTGTATTGACAACCAACACCGATTTTTTATTAGACCTAGAACTCTAGCCAGGATTTAGCGATCATAACGCGGTTACATGCAAGGTCATAAGATAAACATGTATTTGAGTACACAATGTACAAGAAACGGAGCATTGAAAGTACGAAGACTATCGCAATGGGATGAGCCATGGTTGAAAATTAAAGAAGAAACATATCCCGCCGAACGAAACTAGCATCGCAATGGAATACACGATGGTTGACACAGAAATGAAAACAGCTGTACTATCAGAAGAAACGATCATAGAAGTTAGAAACACAATAGGAATATCCATTACTGTTACATATACATGAACGTCGAACTCAGAAACTTGTCAAATAGTTCATTGATAACGCATACCGTGACTATTTTGACAATGCTTTGAACACCAATATCACTGAGGATACTAAGGAACTCTTCTTGAACAACAAACAGAAAATGAACAATCATAGTAACATACTGTACTAGTACACGTTTTGAAGTGTAATAATAACATCTTGAGAGTTAACCTGCTAAAAAAGCAAATGAACTAAATGATGATTTTGCATCAGCGTATGCCAGAGATCCTGATTGTCGAACTGATATTGAATGGCCTTCAAACATATCAGCTTCGCAACTCCTGTAACTACTAATCTCAACCTAAATTATCCAATGATAGCGGGTCATATTCATATATTTATAATGATATATAAGATGCTTTCTAAGAAAGCAGTCGCTCTACTATCTGCCATCAACAAGCAGACAGATGATACGAGCCTCGCACTAGTCAATTGACGGAATGCCTTTTTCCAATCTGGTCATTTAAGTAAAACTGAGCTTCTAAAATACATAATTTCTACACCTCATTTTGATTAAATTTTGCCTTGCAGGTGTGTTGGTAACATGTTATAATTCACGTGATTTAATGCATTCTCAAATTAGCTACTTTAAGAACTTTGAAGTTTGGGGTCACCGTGAAGAAAGTATAGATTTTTATTTCTTTGAAGTTTGGGTCACCTTAAAGGAAGTATCACTATTCATTTGGAGTGATTTTCTCGTGGCAGTGATATGTGAAGCTGCTCGAGGAACACCATAGCTTTCTGTGGAATATTGAGCACATGTTTTCCTTGTGTTCTTTGTCTTTGTACAGGCATATACAATATATGCTTTCTTTGTACATTATCATGTAAATTATATATATTGTTACACAATATGTTTAAACAGACTATCGCTAAGGCAGGTTTAAGTGTGCTTTTTTCGTAAAATCTCTGCTATGATATTATAAAATCAACCAAAGATCCGGCTGACAGTGTGTTTGACACATTACGCAGAATATGGTTTCCAAGGTAAAAACAGTTAAGAAGAATAACAAAGACCATCATGCAATTCACCAGCATTTAAACTTTCAAAAATCCTGACATCGTCGCTTTGTGTAACGCAAGGAGATTTACCTAATGCGGTCGTTAATGCACTTGGATTAGTTTACGACATTGAACATGGTTTGAAGAATTGTTTGCTTGAAGTTTGATAAACATGAAATGAATATAAAACATTATATACTACACAAATAGAGAAAATCAGGACCTTAAAAACGGTATTGATTAAGCTACCGTACGGATATTTGTAACACGGGAATCCCTATTTTCTCTCTGTGCGTCTAATGTATGAATGAATGAATGGATAAATGAATGCCGTTTATAACCAGAGCATAATAGAACACACACCCACGCACACATTCATAACACATTCTCACATGTTCGCAGTTTCTCCCTTCTCTCTTCATTATAACACCCTCTACCACCCTCCTTCATTATAACACCCTCTACCACCCTCCTTCATTATAACACCCTCTACCACCCTCTACTATCCTCTTACGTCTACCATCATTGCCTCTTATCTCAATTGCTGTCTCACCGTTCATCTCATCCACCGTCCTCTCACTATCTACCTCTCTCGCTTCCATTATCATCCGAAAATTCGTTCATCCTTACTCTCTCTCCTCTCATTCCTCTGCTTAATTACATCTCATCTCTTTCAACTCTTGTTTAGTAAATTGTACTTTAAATTCTACAAAAACATTATTAACTACAAATTTAATGGAGGGACCTAAATAGTACCTACTGCAATTATTTTGTACATAGTAATAAAGAAATCATCTTGAACAAAAACATATTAATGCATAATTCAACTATAGCAATTATTGTATACATAATAAAAGAAATATTCTCGTAAATAAAACATAAGAGTACATAATTTGTACGAAATTCCATTCTCACTGAATTATTTTTCAAAGATATCAGTGTTTTCGTAGGAAATTGACGTTTCACTCACAGTATACTGAGGCATGGCGACGTCTATATGACGCAACGATTAGAACCTGCCTAGCGCAAAAAAAGCAGCACACCTCTTCGCGAATTGACACACTACTAATCCTCCGCGCTCAATATATACGATTCACCCCATACGAAAGCGTCCATAAACGACTTTAAGGTATTTCGGCATTTAAAGAAGAACAAGAAACGATACAATTTAGATATTAACGGCTTGGTGATCATTAGTCACTTGGCCTGCCAGACGCATGCATTTGTTTCTGAGATAATGATTTCTTCAGGGAACTTAATTTCAAGACAACCAGTCATTTTATATTTACACTGAGCGATTAGTTGTTGAGAATAGAACTACCATACATCTATCGGACGCATGTGGTGTAATTTATCGGAAACCTTCAGTTTGACTCAAGGCAACCCATTATTTTTGCACTACAGACACGTTTGACCTACTGGTAAAACATTTAAGATATTATATGCACAATCAAGCATGTGCATTTGGGTACAAGAATCAATCAGACCATATAATTAAATCCAAAAAGATCAAACCGGATAATACATGCAGCACTCAACAGAAACAACAGAAACAACAGAGCACGAAAGGCAAGAATGATGAAGCTAAACAACTGTACAAACTCGAGAATCTGCTCCAATAGCATAACGTTTAATATTACAATGCTAAAATTCAATCACAAGGATAACCCCATAGAAACAGTATATAATTTCATGTCGAAGAATCTTATGTTGTACTTCAACTTCAAAAGGACACAGCGACAGCGACAGCGGCACATCCTTATGTCATTTTTCATATTATGTTTTACATATAAGAGGTAGAAATTCATACGAGAAGAAAAAACCGGAAAGGGAATGCAATACACAACAAAAACAGCAGAGAACGAAAGGAACAAAAAGGAACACACTAAAAAGAGGAATCACAGAACACAAGAAAAAGTTGACTTATGGCCTTTGGTACGCACAGTCTTTGATATGGACAGTAACAATAGTAACTTGGGTCTAAAACTTTTTTGTGGTACATCAACTCTCACATTTAACCTCTCCAGATAACCTTTCAAAACAATATCTTATCAATAAACGTAAATGGCATACCCCCTAACTAACCTAGATAACAGCACAATTGCCTTTCATAAGTCAGGGAAGTAATACATTTTAGACAACACACTGACATAATACGTATTAAAACCAGCCACCTATAAAGGAATTCAATTTGTTGTATTTGTAGAGTATTTTCATTGCTTAGTAAATTGCCAATGAAATAGGAAGCATAACGGAGAAAAGTAAATGGACCCACAACTAAGCATGTATTTTTAAACCCCAAAAAGGATTTAAACAGGGAGGGTCTACAGTTTTTCACGCGTCCGCACGTAGTAAAAGTTTGTTCCGATTGATAAGTAGAGGGCGATTGAGCATCATAAGTATCCAGCCAATTGTGATTTCACTTCAGTGTAGTTCTCATTAATAATTTCCTCCCTATTTGGCTTAATATGCAGAAAATGACAGTGTGTCATTCATTACGGGGTGAGTATATAGACTTGCATGAAATATCCATTGTTTTGGGGGGTATGGATGGTTCTTTCAATGTCTGACTCCTTCGTGGGTTGCAAGCAGTTACCATCGTTTCTGTGATGCGTTGGATTGTCAGTGCGCTACAGTATTTGGTATGATGAGGCTCGGGACATACCGCGATTGCCAGCGGACGAATGCAAAGCCTTGTTAGTTAGGTGTCAGTTGGTAATAATAACTCAAGATTTAACCAGAAGTTATAAACCTCGTATGCAGTCGCCCACATGCAGAGACTGATGACATTAATTCCCTTTTCGTCGTAAATAAAGTAATTAGCTTGGTTTCTATTTGAACATTTATTGAACAAAACAATCGCCCTTGGAATTTACAGAGAACCAAATTTTGCATCTGCAGCCAGCATTGACTTTTAGAAATGAATTCATCTTCAGCTGAATCGCTAGTTGATTAGAGCTTAGCACGTATTAAATGTCACTAGAGATTTTGTCGGAATCTGAATGTGTCATCGTTTGGAGTTTGATGTAACAGAATGTTAGGTTCACAAAAGTAGTGCCATAATTCTTCGATATTATAGCCATTGTTGTCTTTCCCAAATACGTGCTAGCAATCACCTAAATTAAGTTGCTATTTTTGGTAAGCATACGATTTAAATGAATCCTTATGTACGTATTTGTATACTAAATATTGACATTGAATATTCATTTGACGGGCCGATGAGATAAAACAGATATACTCGTTAAATATTACAATTTAATGGTACGTGTACGGAAACATAACCGTGTGTGAAATATGTTGTAGATGACATGTGACAGGTTGAAAACGTTTGACTATACATTGTATAATAGTCCTTGCATCCTTTGGTCAATTAAGACATGTTTGATTGCCGAGCAAACTGTTGCCGTCACATTATTACTTTGAAATGACAATTCCTCATGCTGTGTACATTTCGGGAGATCTGTCAAAACGTAACAAGTTTTGTTACGCGGCAATATAATAGTACCATGAGCAAATCCATGTAGTGGAGGGAAATCTTATAAACTCGGATATTAGGCTAATGTACTATAGTCGTAATTTCACATTGCGAGTATCCGGCAAATTATGTAACCTCTAACACCAAACAAACCATCCCCAAACAAATGCCTTCCCCAGAGAAATGATATTAGAACTCTGTTAACACTATTAACCCAGTAAATGAAGCCTTCGTATACAGTTCTAAGACCCACTTTTATGTTGAATGACATTGGACGGATTTTTAGGTCAAGGATTGCAAATAAAATAATCTAACGCCCACGAGGTGTGAAATGACGCTATTGATTTAAACACTAACTCACAAACACCGGCTGAGGCTGTCAGCGACCGTGGCACATACCACCCAGTCAGTGACGGGTTTACATACTGCGCTACAAAGTTGTTTACACATTTATAATCACCCAATCATGTTCCAGCAAGCGTTATGAATACCAACACGGTAGGTGCATTCAAATAAAAAGACATTCTTTGTAGCACCACTTTGTGGCACTTTTATTTGCCTTTATGAGTAATAATGATCAATTGGGAATGAATTGATAAAGTCAGATATTGCTAGACAGACAATATGGCTGGCTACTATATATAAAAAAAGAGATTGTCAAGATAAAAGAACTCCAGTGTAAATCAATTCTTACTAACGAATAAATGAATTAAAAATAGAAAATTCATAGACTACAAGCTCGCGTCACAATGCAGACACAACAAATGCACAAGAAAAACGAAACTGTGAAATGTGATTATTTGGTCCAATAAAAGTGTAAGCGATATTTACAATTTACGTTGCGGACGTTACTGACGTCATCACGCTTGAGTTCAAACGATTAAACTTGAATTATTGAAGAATAATTATTACTCCACACATTTCACTGAAATGTTCAGTGAAATAATTATGTTATTGCAATGTTATTTTTAATAATGAAGTTTGATGTGTATATGTTGTTCTGTTTTCATTTTATCACAAGTGTATACAAACATTTTGGACACACCTCGTATATTCCGGGAATATATAATACTGACAAATTAAACTTTTGTTTCTATAGAGTGTTGTCAGATAAGAATACTGACACAATAAGACAGCTTGCAATGTTTCTCTATTATGCTTTTTAGAGACGAGAGGATCTTTTGAAATCATTTGCATAATGGAATAATTGTTAGTTTTGTACAAAAATAAAAAGCATTATTGAAGAGACGACTGTGAATATAGCATGCGGAAATGTATATTGTTATTATATTTAGAATAATGAAAATAATCAATTCCATTAAGTTTTAACCCGCATGGTGCATATTGGTAAAGTATTGGAAACGGAAGCGAATACTACGTCAACATCCACCATTAACCTTGAGCCCGTCTACCATAGTTATACTGCAGCAGCCTCGCTATTTCATGTTCGAGTTTGCCAGATATTTATTTCTGGATATGTTACATTACTAATTATCGAGTTGGATATGACCAGGGGCGGTACAACAATGATGTTCATTAACAACACGGAACCACCAGACAACGCTAAACTAATACTAGCTTTAAGTCATTACGCTGGTATCAACCAATTTGGAGTAAAACCTTGAGACCGTTGTAATCAGCATCTTATAGAGTAATGCTAACTTTACGTATTACCGACAGTGAGTTACAGGCAATCAGCATCAGCTTCAATATACACCTAATATAGTATCAGTGTGATTAACTGGCTGACTTGTTCAAAGTACCATTTGCTTGAGAATAAATTTAATTACATTAAAGGAGTTAGTTACATTTAGCGTCTGGCCTTTCTAACTTGCTATCGCGCTTGTAAGAGTTAAACGCTTTGTAGTTACAGAACCAACTCGAGATGTTTTTTCAAGAAAGTGGACAAATCTTCAAAATGCATGCTTTAGTTGATTGAAATGTCCTAACTGGTGAGAATAATTAAACTAAACTCTCCTATTACTTTTTGTGATGCGTATTAAACAACAAGGTATTCTTTTATCAGGGTTTTTTAACGAACCTTAAAATTTCCATGAGTGCTTTGATAAAACAGTCCACAGAAGAATGGCAACTGATCATTAAATAGTGCTACTTCAAAATGATTTAAAATAGAGTACGACCTAAGGTTTAATGACATTCCCAATTGATTCTAAATGAGATCAAATTAAGAAGTAAATATTTCGTTTTGCCTGGTACAATGTATATACATTGTAGTATTTAATTTGTTTTCTAGTTTTCCGTTTACACAATTAAACCAAATTTTATGGCACGAAATGAAAATTGGTAAGGAAGTACATTTTAGTAGACGTTATGAATCGATAACTACTAGGAAGCAAACGTAACGATAATTTTTAACTGTCTGAAAATGTATTATGAAAACTTCCTTTTCGTTCTATTGAAATAATTGAGAACAAAACTCCTGTATATCATAGTCGACATGAGCAAATAATACCTTAATTTGATATAACCTTGAAGATAACGAACGCTGTGCCAGTCTAGATGGAAACAAGTTGTAATGCCATAATTCAATGAAATAATGTTGCGATTATTTTTGTCTTTGAGTTTAGTTCACCTGTCCTTTGAAAAAGATTATTTGCCTGTTACAAGAATAGCAAGATAATATCAATATGAGTGTACTTCACATACAGTTATGTGAATGAGTGTCTAAATCCAGTTATGTTTTCAATTTGTTGATATATCAAGAAACGGTGCTTTTATTGTTTCCAAAATTTATATTAAATTTATATTACTTTTACAAAGCCCCCTAGTAATCATAGCTTAAAATGTACTCACAATACAAATGACGGGAAACATTGTGTCGGCTGCTAAAATAATGTTATTATAATGTCAGACAAAACATTTAGATTTTTCACTTAAATACTTTGTGAATTCCATATCAGCACTGTCCGTTTGTAATTCAGAATTCAGGTTTACAGTTAACATGTGAGCTCAGATATCTATTGTGCCAACATGCCTAATATCGATGTTGCTCATCTACTTTTACTATCCTCGTTCACAAATACTAAATATAGAATTTAATGCACAATTAATCGCATTTAAGCCTATTTTCGGACACAATGTGTAGGTGTATATTAGGAGACACAATTAGTATTGGATACAGAATGTATGGCTGTGGAATAGGGCGTTAATAAGGGCACTGAAATTCTACTAAAATTGCTATGGTAAATACGACCATGACAGTCATACTAGATGTTTTCACGCCACGAACTGATGTGTATTAAACGACCAATAATATACGTATGCCCAACGAATAAATATGTAGCAACTGTGAATGCTCTTTTGTTCTGTTCGTGGCAGCCAGTTCATTTCAAAGTGCATGATATATATATTTGTATATTGTTAAATCTGTTACCTCTTTCTTCTTGCTCGTGACCCCATTTCATTTCATAGAGCATGTAATATTTGTTAATTTTATGTTCATTTAAATGAAGTATTGAAGCGAAAATAAATATATTAGATTGTACAAAAATGACATTCATGTATTGTTAATATAGGGATATAACAAGGATAAAATTTAAACCAATAACATTGTAGTATGAAATAATTATCCTTCAAAATCATCATCATCATCTTTCATAATGGTTAACAGTCGTAGCTGCATGACTATAATGACTATGCGTGGTATTTAACCGTTTTAGAAAAGACAAACTATAGCAAGAAAAATGTTTTACGAAATAAACGTTTTTACTTCTCAAGCTAGAAATAAAAACATAAAAACAGTTCCGGTAACATGTACCAAATTTTTACAGGACCACGGGTTACACAATATAACGGATATATCATTTTGAAAAATATATCAAGGTTTTATTTTAGGGGTCCCTGTTAACTATTTGCATTCGCTTATTAAAATATCATAAGCGTGAGAAAATAATAAATTCAGAAAATTCCGAAATTCCCTGGAGATAACAAGTACCCGGTAATTGTGTTAAGTTATATTAGAATTTGATTTGAATGTTAATCTTTCCCGTAAACAGTGTGCAAGGAACACTGGATTGCAATTGCTCAATAAAACGATACTTCTGTAATTCAAAGACGAATGATGGAGTTTATTGTGTTATATCGGGTGTGATCTAAAACCACGATTTCTGTGCAACTGTTCATGTTAAGTAGGTTTTATTTTTTTGCAAACTTGCTGGGACTTGGGTAGTTCAATTTCTCGTTCGGTTATGTATTGGGCATTGTGTCGTCTAATTGTGTTATGCGATGTGTTTATGTGTTTGTGCTCGCCTGGTTAAGTTAAGTATTGCCTTACATGTCCGATTTTCTATAATCTCCTCTGATTCTTAGACGTGCCAAGTAATCTAGTATGTTGGAATTTACAATCAGGGCGACCAATATTACTACTACAATATTAGCACTAACATGGAAATAGACGATATACGTAATAATATGACATGCAAACGGAGAGCATTAATAAATTTTAAGGAAATTAATATGCATGCGAGACAATTGGTATTATACATGTTACTGAAATTATATTGCTTTAATTAGAAATAAACACAGACTTTCAAGTATGGATGCTAATAAATCATGATATCTTTTTTTCCATTGTATTTCAGAAAAACGCTAACAGCTCATATACAATGGTGACAACAAATGTGATCTAACAAACAATTGGTCGACTGGACAGGATGGTTATGTAATAGTTATAAGGTCGATCAAAGGACATGATTAATGTATTTCCATACAGAAAATAAGGTTAATATACTCAACGTCTGGTGATTATCATAAATCACTTCCTCTTCAAGAAATAATAATGGAACGTAAACGACGTACATGTATTATGTCTTATACACAGTTAACGCAATGTCTGACCGTATAGTTCAATGACTGTACGCGTATCTTTGTTCCTATTACGTCGCATATACTGTACATGTAGAATCATATATTTTCGCGAGACCAAAAAATCGCGTTTGTGAATCTAAAATAGCTCTCGAGGTCAAATGTTCGCCAATGAGTGTTTGCGAAAAGCTTCTTGAATTTCTCTAAAGTATGTAAATGAAATTCATTTGATGACATCATAGCATAATGGTCCTTTACCATATGCATTTTTAACATGTTAACAATATCCTTACTTCTCTCACTTGCTTTTATATACTTTTACTCTTTTATCAACTCACATATTATCCACAAGCGGTGATGCAGGATATGTAATACTTAGAACATATTAAGTAAGTTTTTAATGATACAAAGATGGAACGAGCGAAAATTTGCCGAATTTGTAAATTGGCCGATATACTATGACGCTATTATGTTAAGAGCAAATTTTAATGATTTAATGACTGCGCCTCCGTAGCTCAATGGTTAGCGCGCTTACCGTCTACTTTGGCGACCCGGGTACAAATACGGGTGGATGCACTCTTATGCCTGCCATATTTCAGCAGAAAGCCGATTGGCAAATAAAGACTATGCTCGGCATTTAAAGAAAGATTAACTGTTGCAGTTAACCACAACATATCGACGGTGTAGGTTATATTCTAAAAATTAGATAGAGATATTCAATCGTAGTGAACAATTGTGTGTACCTAAAATAAACGTTTACATGCCGTTATGTATGTATTCCATTATTGCTTCATTTCCTGGATTGAAACGATAATAGAAATCTAGGACAACTAGCATGATTACATGCTTTATGTAGCAGCGAATTGTGTTTAATTCAATGAAGACATTGTAAAGAATTATATTTCTAAATAAGGAAAGTGTTATATCCTCTAGATTATATTTGCAGCTAGCCATTATCTGTCTCGCTGACGGTTCTTTGAGTACGTCATCTATTGTAAGAAATAATAAACTTAGACCGCTAGTACTCGGGCATAAAGAAAACATACATATACTTGTATTGTGATGTAAGTCGCTAACTTGATATACTTCGAGGAATATTTCAAGAGATGAAAAATGTAGGCGGTCTGGTTGACCTTGTGGTTCAAAGCAGTCGCACTTGTTTGGTAACTTTACTTAAAACAAGGTTCTACGTATTGTTCAAAGTGAGGATGCATTTACCACTTGGTAAGGTGATTCGGATGCTAGCATTGTAGGACTTGTTAAACTCTCGTTTAGATAATGCGCTTGACGTGAACAGTCACATGTTTCCCCGACCTTATCAAACGTAACAGACACATATTAGGAGGTGTGACAACCGCGACATTCACAGAACAGAACGAGAGCTGATATTACTCCCCGGAGTTCTTCAGAAAGAATGTGTCTAAAATATCATTAATGAAAAAACACAGACAAATGTTATTCGCAAATTATACCAAGTACATCCATCCTTGGAACTGACTCTGGACATTTTTACAGCACCGATACATGTGTCCGCTCTTTTGAAATGCTTTACTATTGATGCACGAGTAAATGAAATACATCTACATAATCTATATAAAATCTCTGCAGTAAAGATGATTTTTTATAACAAAATATTTATTAGCCCACAAAGTCTAATATTTCGGTGCAGGAATAAATAGAGCTGTCATTGATTCGATACCCACCAATCCGATATATATCGTAAGACAAGTTTTGACGATTCATCGATATATCAATCTGGTAAAGAAGTGCCAGTTACATAACTACAGTGAAGTTCCGCTAATAAGACCAGTCAAAAGGGTGGTCTTCAAAGCGAATCGGTCTTATTAGCGGAACTTTTTTGTTCTAAATTTAATACTTTGGGACCATAAACTGGCAAAAATCGGCTTGATTTCAAAATAATCAAAGTGGTCTTATTAGAGGAACTTTACTGTATAATATATTCAGCATTTGAAAAGAGCAGCTGCTGTTTAAGTTTAGACGTGACCCAATTGTTTGTCAACTTTAATTCCAAGAAAAGAGTTTTGTGCAGGGAAAGAAATAGGATTTTGGGTGGTTCATTATTACACCTATGTATCGATATTTCAAAATGTGAATCGATAATCGATCGACTAAAAATATCGTTGATACACCGATATCATTTCCAGTGATTACATCTCTTCCAATTACACCACATGGTTATGACATCTCGCAATATTTAAGTAGTTATGTTTGCAAAAGTCATTCTTTTGATTGCGAAATAATGCATGAACAAATATTTTCGAACGCTTAACTATAAATAATACCAATTATGCTTAATCTTCTGAAGAGTTCAAACTTTGAACGTAAAATCAGTCCAATCTATTAAAGGCAGCTCCTACAATCTGCAAACAAAACTAGTAATTCCTTTAAAAACTCACCAAAATTGCGTCATCTAAGTCAATGAAATCATTGGCTTAGATGAAAGATCTTATCATTCCGCTTTATAAATCCAGATTAAACGTACACTGAAAATAGAAACGGGAAGAGTGTATTCATGAATAATGTCTGATTAATTATACACGTGAAAACATTCGTAAAAAATAGTCAAAGACGCGAATAAGGGAGAGATTGTTCTTTTATCTGGTGTTTAATGTTTGCTTTTAACAGTCTTTTACAAAACGACATCGATGTCTCCTGTGTTTTAGTCGTTCTTTTTATATTGCATGTCATTTATTTAGATCGATTGTGAAACAAACAACTTATACAACAAATATAAATCACTTTTAACATCACATGTCCGATGATGTCCTTCGCCATAGGAGAAGAGAAGTCAGTTTCCTTTTTAACGCTATACGACAAGCCTGCGCAATACTAGTACCAGTTTCGTTGACTTAAATTTGAAGCGTCTACGGAACTTTCACCGTACCTAAGTGGACGTTGTTCGACTAGACGTCAAGTACAGCACTTTGTACCCAGATAGTGTTTCATAGCATAAAAAGATACATCATACATGTTGTAAAAGTGCAGACTGGACATGTGTCTTACTTATAATGGAGAAAGATACATGTCAGTTTTAATCACATTATTATTAACATATTATCATGCATGTGATGTTACAAAACATTAACATATATCAGGGGCTATTTATTAGCTATAACGTTCCTGTCCTGTCTGTATTGTCATTAATAATTATTTTTCTGACAGACGTACGATCGTTTAAATACAAATTATTGCAATATCCGGTATTTACATACCAATATAAATAACAACATGGCTGTAATTTGTTAACATACGGAGACACAAAGAGTATTTATGTTGTGTTTTATTTGACGAACTATGACATAAAATCACGCAAGCCAAATAGGTGCTACACCCAATATCATTATGATATTATGTTATATTTCATAAATACCAAGTCAATTTGTTGACACACACGCAATAATAAAATAAATCATGTAATAATTGGCACTGTATTGACAATCAACACTGATTGTTTATTAGACCTAGAACTCTAGCCGGATTTAGCGATCATAACGCGGTTACATGCAAAGTCAAAAGATAACCATGTATTTGAGCACACAATGTACAAAAAAGTGAGCATTAAAAGTACGAAGACAAAATGAGATAATCAGAAAAGGTAGTAATATATTTGGCAGTCAACGAAAAACCTTATGTAAAAAATGTTGAATGCAATTGGACGTTGCAACACAATCAATAAAGAGACATGTCCCCAAGACGAAACTAACGTCGTAATGGGATAAAGCATGGTTTAACAACAGGTAACAAATTGAAACTCTCGTGCAAAAACATTTGAAGCAATTGGAATGTATTTGAAGACAGTCTTATAGTATTAATGTAGAAACGTATCCCCCTCGAAGGAAACTACCATCGCAATCGGATAAACCATGGTTGACAATTAATGAAGAAACATATCCCTTCCATGAAAAATAGCATCACAATGGGATACCCAATGGTTGACACAGAAATTGAAACAGCTGCACCATCAGAAGAAACGACCATAGAAGTTAGAAAACACAACAGAAATATCCATTACTATTACAGATACGTCGAGCTCAGAAACATGTGACTTATTTCATTGATAATGCACGCCGTGACTATTTTGACAATACTTTGAACACCAATATCTCTGAAAATACTAAGTAACTCTATTTGAACAGCAAACATAAAATGAACGACCACAGTAACATCCACGTTTTGAAGTGTAATACTAACAGCTTCAGAGTTAACCTGCTGAAAAAGCGAATTAACTAAATGATCATTTTGCATCAGCGTACACCAGAGAACCAGTTTGTCGAACAGATATTAAATGGCCCTCCAACATATCGGTATTGCCACTCCTGAAGCTACAACTCAACCTAAATTATATTATCAAATGTCAAGTTTTATTATGAAATTGAAGGTGCTTTCTAAGGAAGCAGTCGCTCCACTATCTGTCATCTACAAACAGACAGATGATACAAGCCTCAGATTAGTTGATAGGCGAAATGGCTATTCAGATCTGGTCACTTATCTAAAACATAGCTTCTAAAAAACATAAATTCTATACGTCATTTTGGTTTAATTTTGCTTTGCAGGTGTGTTGGTATCATGTTGTAATTCACGTGATTTAATGCATTCTCAAATTAACTATTCAGGACAGGCAATATATTAAATCGTTACCACGTAGAACATCTGCCGTAGACGGGAAGTCATTGATATATTTGTTATAAGAACAGGTTGTTAACCATAAACCAAGTACTGTATTCCGCTACATGAAAGTGATATTTTAAAACGCATCAATTACCACCATTGTCTGTTGAAGCCCACAATGTAGACAAAATAGAACATTGAACGGTTCTTAATGATTGATATCCTCAGACACTTTAGTTGCAGCAAAGGTCTCATGTCCTATGATTAAGAAACTGTTTTCATGCTCAACTTGACTTGAGTATGAACGTGATTAGCTAATTAAAATCCAACAATTAAATAATATTTACTATACCAGAATACCATTACCCTTTATGTCTATACATGTAATTTAAAAGTTGCATTAAATCATTGAAAGGTTTACTGTTTTAAACATTTAAAGTATGAGCAAGAAGATGAATTTAGCATGAAAAAAGATTTATATTCATGAAACCAGATACTTGTTTTTTATTCACAAAGCATCTTATGGGAAATTAAACATTTTCTTAAAATCTAAAAAGTTCAGTCAGCTTCAAATAAAATATGTCAATCGATAACACAAACTAAAATATAGAAATTATGAATTCAATTCAAAAGCATAGGAAAATATGCCTCATATTTATCGTACCAAACTATCATCCAATTAAATAATCCTTGGGGTTTAAATAATGTATTAATATGTTCGTTTACATGCCGTTCTGTACGTATTCCATTATTGCTTCATTTCCTATATAGAAACGACAATAGCAATCTAGGAGGAAACAGCTTGTTTAAATGTTTTATTTAGCCTCGAAGTGTGTTTAATTCAATGAAGACATTGTAAAGGACGAAATTTCTAATAAGGAAAGTGTTATATCCTCTAGATGATACTTGAAGCTAGCCATTATCCGTCTCGATAACAGATCTTCGAGTACGTCATCTATTGTAAGAAATAATCAACTTAGACTGCTCGTATTCGGGCATAATGAAAACGCGTATGACCGTTATTATATCATTAGAGGAGTATGCGTTTTACGACACACATGTTCATGTAATATGATGTAATTCGCACGTAAACTTGATATACTTCAATGAATATTACAGGCTTCAAGGAAATGCAGGCGGTCAGGTTAGATATTTCTACATACATTGCTCAATTTACATGACACAATAATTATATCAAAACAAAAATTAAAACAATAAAAAAGCATGCATGGAATAATAATATCATGGCAATCAACATTACCCGTTAATGATGGCACAAATAAGAACTACACGTTTCCATTGTGGTCCTTTGACATATAATATTAGTACAATGTGGACATGAATATATAAATACAACAACTGATTATAAATTATGAGACAAGAACTTTACGTAAACACAACATGTTTAAAGATTGACATTATGGTTCAAATCAGACCACTTGTCTGGTACCTTAACTTAAACATGTTCGACATCTTGCTCAGAGTGTGGGTGCATTTGCCTCTAGGTAAGGTGATTCTGATGCGTGCAGTTTAAGACTTGTTAAACTCCAGTTAGATATTGCGCGTGACGTGTACAGTCGCAGGTGTTGTTTTTCCGACCTTACGAAACTTCACAAATACACATAATGTCAACGTGACAACCGCGACATTTACAGAACAGAACAAACGAGAGTTGATATTTCTCCCCGATCATCTATCAGGGGCTATCAATTACCTATTACGTTCCTGTCCTGTCTGTATTGTCTTTAAGACTTATTTTTCTGAGAGGCGTACGATCGTTTTTATACAAATTCTTGCAAAATCCGGCATTGACATACCAATTTATCCAGTCACTTCCGGTAAAATCTGCCTGTTAACGGGGTGCCTGATAAACTTAGCGATAATCGGTCACCTGGTCATGTGACTAGTGATAATCCGTCACCTTACCACGTGATCTGACGGACTTCTTATATGGAATTCACCGATTGCAATTCCGTGCCCGAGGGTAAGGTTTTCCTATTCTAAATGAGCTGGTGGTTGATCGGTTATTTTCTTCGACTTACCTGCGTCTACACGACGTCTATCAAGATGTCCGACGTCGGTGTTTATCATGACGTCACGGAACGAACGTGACGTTGCGCGCTTGTAAATGAAAGAGTGACAATATAGTCCCGAGTTTGATCCCCTTACTGAGCAGATTTCGCGACTGGATGACTGGATAAATAGAATAATAGGTTAGTGCCGTGAATGAAGTAAAAGTTTATCCGGCTCGGCTACGGAAATTATCTGATTCGCCTACGGCTCACCCGATAAATTCCTCCGCCTTGCCAGATAAACTTTTTCATCCACGGCATTAACCTATTATTCTCTATATAAATAACAGCATGGCGACATATGGAGACATTCAGAGTATTTATGTTGTGTTTTATTTGACGAACAATGCCATAAAATTACATCACGCAAGCCAAATAGTTGCTACCCCCAATATCATAATGATATTATGTTATTTTCATAAATACCAAGTCAATTTGTTGACACACACGCAATAATAAAATAAATCATTATTAATTGGCACTGTATTGACAACCAATACTGATGTTTTTATTAGACCTAGAACTCTTACCAGGATTTAGCTATCATAACGCGGTTACATGCAAGGTCATAAGATAAACATGTATTTGAGTACACAATGTACAAGAAATAGAGTATTGAAAGTACGAACAAGACTATCGCAATGGGATGAACCATGGTTGACAATTAATGAAGAAACATATCCCCCCGAACGAAACTAGCATCGCAATGGAATACACAATGGTTGACAGAAATGGAAACAGGTGTACTATCAGAAGAAACGATCATAGAAGTTAGAAACACAACATAAATATCCATTACTGTTACAGATAAGTCGAACTCAGAAACCTGTCAAATATTTCATTGATAAAGCATACGGTGACTATTTTGACAATACTTTGAACACCAATATCACCGAGGATACTTAGAAACTCTACTTGAACAACATACAGATAATGAACGATCGTAGAAACATCACCGTTTTGAAGTGTAATACTAACATCTTGAGAGTTAACCTGCTAAAAAAGCAAAATACCTAAATGATTATTTTACATCAGCGTATGCCAGAGAGCCAGATTGTCAAACAGATATTGAATGATTCTCCAACATATCGGCCTCGCCACTCCTCAAGCTACAACTAAATTTTTATCCAACGACAACGGGTCATATTATTCTCTTTATTATGAAATTTAAGGCGCTTTCTAAGGAAGCAGTCGCTCTACTACATGTATCTGTCATCTGCAGACAGACAGATTATACCAGCCTCGCACTAGTCAATTGACGAAATGCCTTTTCAGATCCGACCACATATTAAAAACACAGCTCCTAAAATACATAATTTCTACACGTCATTTTGATTTAATTTCGCTTTGCAGGTGCGTTGGAACACATTATAATTCACGTGATTTAATGCATTCTCAAATTAACTTCTTCAAGAAAGTATAGATTACAATTTTTTTTGAAGTTGGGGTCACCTTAAAGCGAGCATCACTATTTATTTGGAGTGTGTATTTCGTGATAGCGATATGTGACGCTGCTCGAGAAACACCATAGCTTTTTGTGGAATATTGTGTAAAGGTTGTCTTTGTGTTCTTTGTCTTCTTATATACATGTATATACTATATGATCTATGCTTTCTTTGTACATTATCATGTATATTGTTGCACAACATGTTTATCGCTAACGCAGGTTTAAGAGTGTTTATTTCGTAAAATCTCTGCTATGATATTATTAATATCAACTAGAGATCCGACTGACACTGTGTTTGGCACATTACGCAGACTATGGTTTTCAATGTACAAAAGGTGTAGAAGAATGACAAAGACAATCATGTAATTCACCAGCATTCAAACCTTTAAAATACCTGACATCGTCGCGTTGTGTAACGCAGGAGATTAACCCAATACGGTTGTTAATGCACTTGGGTTAGTTTACGACATTTAACAGCGTTTTAATAATTGTTTGCTTGAAGTCTGATAAACTTGAAAATGATTATAAAACATTACATATTACAAACGTAGCTAAAATACGACCAGAAAAAGACATGTATTGATTACACTATCGTACGTAACACGAAAAACCACATTTTAACCTCTGACCGTCTGATAGGTGAATGAATCGATGAATAGATAAATGCCGTTTATAACCAGAGACCAATAGAACACATTCATAACATATTCTCACTGTTCGCAGTTTTTTCCTACTCTCCTCATTTTAAAACATTCCCCCTAGCACCATACCTTTCTCACATACCTTCATCTATCACCCTCTACCATCCTCTACTATCCTCTACTATCCTCTCACGCCCATCATCATTGCCTCTTAAATCAATCTCTGTCGCACCGTTCACCCCACTCACTTCACGGTCCTCTCACTATCTACTTCTCTCGCTTCTTATCTCATACGAAAATTTGCTCATCATTTCTCTCTCTCTTCTCATTCCTCAGTATAATATCTCATCTCTTTAAACTCTTGTTTAGTCAATTGTACTTTTAATTCTACATACACGTAACCGATTTAAAAACGTAACAGTGGGTTTTTGATAAATTTAAGCAAGTTAAGGTGCTTCAATTATCTTGAAATTTTACATGTTATTAAATCAATACAGGAACGATGTGCAAATTTCATTGTAATCGAGGTTTAGATGGGCACAAAACCAAACCACGAAATGTATCGATCGACAATGTCAAGTTCGCAAAAGTTATAATGTATTTATAAGCTGCAACCTGCTATTAAAATCAGGCGTCTTTGCCTCATTGGCGGGAAAATAAAGCGTTGTAGGATGTTGTTCAACACATCTTTGAGGAAAACACGTATCAATTTAAACGCTCAGAAGTTTCTGCTTGATGATGCACTTCTTGACGGTCATTTGTGTCTGCCTTGATATTTCGTTTCACGAGTAAAAATGCTATGACCTCCACATTCTCTCAAAATGAGCTGTCAGAAAGTTTTTGCCCATCTAGCATAGGCTGTATTGTGCCAGATGGTTAAGAATGTACATTTCTTATGTCTGTGGTATGTCTAACCCGTAACCGGAAGTGGATAATGAAATATGTCAGGATAAATAAGAAGACAGACAAAATGAAGCGATTTTCAACATGGGTCATGATAAACATTAATCAAAATGTTACGGAATGTATATTTTCGCGAAATTATTTGATCGTACGCATCATTGCCTTCAAATTGTAGGTATAACAGAAAATATGTTTGACCGGAAGTGGCGTCTTTAAAAAAAAATTCGTTTGGTGCCATCATGTTTACGCGCTTGTATCGTCGGCATACCTGACGCAGACAATCGTAGGTGTAAATTGCCTCTTGAAAGCACTATTCAAGTCTTAATATCGACGACAGACGACAGTTCATCTACTTTACCATGATAAAACGTCACATACTAGTAACTTCTTAAAGCAAGTCGATGGCGCCAGGATTTTATGTATCCTAAAAGCGTTGCACCGTATACAACGCACACAATTTAATTTTATGTTTTTGTTGGGGTATCGTTTCTCTATAAATTGTCGGTCAAATCGTCACGCCAAGTAGTTTTGCTCACCCGTCAGGTGTAAATAATGACAATGACGCCTCTATGACGTAATGGGCTAAATTGAAATATATTTTCGTAGAAAATCGTACCAGGCATAAGACTAGCGTCCCATTTATTGGTTTATGCTCCAATAACATTTAAATAATAATTAATACAAAAAAATACGGACCCCCAAAATTGTTGCGTTTCTAAATCAGTTAAGTGTAAATTATTATTAACTACAAATTAAATGGAGATACCTAAATAGTACCTATTGCAATAATTTTGTACATAGATAAATTCTCTTGAACAAAAATATAAGAATGCATAATTCAGCTATAGCAAGTATTTTATACATAATAAAAAAATATTCTCGAAAGTAAAACATAAAGAGTACATAATTCGTACAAAATTACATTCTCACTGATTTCTTTCGAAGATATCAGTGTTTTCGGTGGAAATTGACGTTTCAGTCACAGTATACTGAGGCATGGCGACGTCTATATGACCCAACGATAAGAACCTGTCTAGCTCAAAAAAGCAACAAACCACTTTGCGGATTAACACTACTATCCTTCGCGCGCAATATATACAATTAACCCACTACGAAAGCATCCATTATTTTTATACGTCTTTAAGATATGTCGGCATTTAAAGAAGAACAAGAAATGATACAATTTAGATAATAACGGCTTGGCGATCATTAGTTACTTGGCTTTCCAGACGCATGTATTTGTTTCTGAGATAATGATTTCTTCAGGGAACTTAATTTCAAGACAACCAGTCATTTTATATTTATACTGAGCGATTAGTTGTTGAGAATAGAACTACCATACATCTATCGGACGCATGTGGTGTAATTTATCGGAAAACTATAGTTTGACTCAAGGCAACCCATTATTTGTGCATTATAGACACGTTTGAACTACAGGTAAAACATTAAATTTGGTACGGACAGTATCTAGTGAAATGTGGTTTCACTTCAGTGTAGTTATCATCAATTATTGTATCGCTATTTGGCTTAATATGCAGAAAATGACAGTGTGTGAGTACTAGTATATAGACTTGCTTGAAATATCCATTGTTTTTTGGGGTGGTGGGTACGGATGGTTCGTTCTACGTCTGACTCTTTCGTGGGTTGCTAGGTGTTACCATCGTTTCTGTGTGGCGTTGGATTTGTCAGTGCGCTAAAGTCATACCACGATTGCCAGCAAATCGGTGTTAGTTATGTGTCAGTTGGGAATAATAACTCGAGATTTAACCAGAAGTTATAAACCTCGTATAGAGTCGCCAACATGCAGAGACTGGTGTCATTGATTCCCTTTTTGTCGTAAATTAAGTAATTTGTTTGGTTTCTATTTGAAAATTTATTGAACAAAACACTCGCCCTTGGAATTTACAGTGAACCGAATTTAGCATCTGCAGCCAGCATTGACTTTTATAAATGAATTCATCTTCAGCTGAATCGCTAGTTGATTAGAGCTTAGCACGTATTAAATGTCACTAGACATTTTATGCACAATTCAAATGTGTCATTCCTTGGAGTTTGATGTAAAATAATGTTAGGTTCACAAAAGTAGTGCCAAAAACCTATGACATTATAGGCATTGTCTTTTCCACATACGTCCTTGCAATCACCTACATTTATTTGCAATTGTCGGTAAGCAAACAAGAACAAGGTTCATTTATGGCTTAATTTGGCCCTGTATTTTGTCAAAAAAAAAAAATGGATGCTCCTATAAATATTTCCTATATTTCTAATAACCTAACATCTTCCAAAAAACTACGATGGCATTCTTGCTACACTTTCTTATTTGTACATTTATAAAATTTACAGAATACTGAGTATGTAATAATATAAAAGTGTAGCAAGAGTGCCATCGTGTTTTTTTGGAAGGTGTTATAATATTATCATAAATAGTTTTTGGCTAAACATGACATATCTTCTGCAGTTCTGTCAACGAATTACATAGGAAATTTGGATATGTTTGCTCAGTTTTTACATAGGAAGTGTTAAGTTATTAGAATTATAGGAAACATTTATAGAAACAGGAATTTTTAATATTTGAATATTCATGCAACATTATCTATTCAAAGCCAAAATAAGTAGTTTTATCAACCTTTCGCAGGTACTTTGACATTAAATATTCAGTTGACGGGCCGATAAGCTAAAACATGTATAGTCGTTAAATGTCAATTACAATTTAACGGTACGTGTACGGGCACATACCCGTATGTGAAATAGGTTGTTCTCATTACTAAACAGTGAAGAAAATGGCCTGGTCTGTGACAGGTGAGAAACATCCGACTATACATTGTTTGAAAGGTATTGTATCCATATATATTTCACTTGCTATTAGTGACGGTTATAGGATTGGTCTGTCGCAGTAGGGGGTAATGTGACTCATATATTTGAAATGATGTTGGTAAGAAATTTACTTCATACCATACTATAACGTGATACTTGTACATGAATCGCACTTTAGAGTATCATGTATTTGCAATTATTATGGTAATTAGTACTCTTGAAACAAGTAATTAATCAAATCTCGCACATTCTAACTCATGCAGCACTTAAAATATGAATTTACTAAAAATTGGCAATACTAATGTGCTAATACAAGTCAATTGAGTCTTTATAGAATGTGTACATATGTAACTATATGAAAACATATTTGAAGTTATCAATTGGCATTGTTAAATTTAGACGCACAATATAATGGCTGCATTTAGATTCTCATCGCATAGTTTATTGACAGAAACAGAGCGATACCATGATATACGAAGGGAGTGTCGCAGCCAGCCTTATTGTGAATGTTAAATTGAGAATGAAATCCACTTTGTTTTTAATTGTTATTCATATGATGACATTATAAGTAAATATATTCCGGAGATATATAATGCAGACAAATCAAATTTTAGTTTCTATAGAGTGTTGTCAGATAAGTTTACTTACATAGAACGACAGCTTGCAATGTTTATCTTTTATGCTTTTCTGAGATCTTTTGAAATAAATTGCATACTCTATTGTATCAGGTGCAAATGCGGAAAGATGTAGATAATTGTTAGTTTTGTACAGAAACAAAAAGTACCATCGAAGAGACGACTGTGAATATAGCATGCGCACATGTATTTTGTCACTATATTTAGCGTAATGAATAGAACCAACTTCATTAAGTTTTAACCCGCATGGTGAATATTTGTCAAGTATTGGAAACGGAAGCGAATACTGCGTCAACATCCACCATTAACCTTGAGCCCGTCTACCATAGTTTTACTGCAGCAGCCTATGTTATTTCTTGATATGTTACAATACTAATTATCGAATTGGATATGACCAGGGGGTGGTACAACAATTATGTTCATTAACAACACTGAATCACCAGACAACGCTAATCTAATACTAGCTTTAAGTCATTACGCTGGTATCAACCAATTTGGAGCAGAATCTTGAGACCGCTGTAATCAGCATCTTATAGAGAAATGCTAACTTTACGTATTACCGACAGTGAGTTAGAGGCAATCAGCATCAGCTTCAATATACACCTAATATAGTATCAGTGTGATTAACTGGCTGACTTGTTCGCTTGAGAATAATTTAATTACATTAAAGAAGTTAGTTAAATTTAGCGTCTGGCCTTTCTAACTTGCTATCGGGCTTGTAAGAGTTAAACGCTTTGTAGTTACAGAACCAACTCGAGATGTGGACAAATCTTCAAAATGCATGCTTTGGTTGATTGAAATGTCCTAACTGGTAAGAATAATTAAACTAAACTCTCCTATTACTTTTTGTGATGCGTATTAAACAACAAGGTATTGTTTTATCAGGGTTTTTTAACGAACCTTACAATTTCCATGAGTGCTTTGATAAAACAGTCCACAGAAGAATGGCAACTGATCATTAAATAGTGCTACTTCAAAATGATTTGAAATAGAGTACGACCTAAGGTTTAATGACATTCCCAATTGATTCTAAATGAGATCAAATTTAGAAGTAAATATTTCGTTTTTGCCTGGTACAATGTATATACATTGTAGTATTTAATTTGTTTTCTAGTTTTCCGTTTACACAATTAAACCAATTTTATGGCACGAAATGAAAATTGGTAAGGAAGTACATTTTAGTAGACGTTATGAATCGATAACTACTAGGAAGCAAACTTAACGAAAACTGTCTGAAAATGTTTTATGAAAACTTCATTTTCGTTCTATTGAAATAATTGAGAACAAAACTCCTGTATATTATAAACGAAATGAGCAAATAATACCTTAATTTGATATAACCTTGAACATATGGAATGCTGTGCCAGTCTAGATGGAATCAAGTTGTACTGCCATAATTCAATGAAATACTGTTGCGATTATTTTTGTCTTTGAGTTTAGTTCACATGTCCTTTGTAACAGATTATTTGCCTGTTACAAGAATAGCAAGATAATATCAATATGAGAGTACTTCACATACTGTTATGTGAAACGGTGTCTAAATTCAGTAATGTTTAAAATGTGCTAATATATCAAGAAACGTTGATTTTATTGTTTCCACAATTTATATCAAATTTATATTACTTTTTCGCAAGCCCTCTTGTAATCAGAGCTTAAAATGTACTAAAAATAGAAATGGCGGGAAACACTTTGTCCGCTGCCAAAATAATGTCATTATTATTATTGTTATTATAATATCAGTCAAAACATTTTAGCTTTTCACTTAAATACTTTGTGAATACCATTTTATCACTGACCGCTTGTAATTCAGAATTCAGGTTTACAGTTAACAAGTGAGCTCAAATATCTATAGTACCAACATGACATAATATCGATGTTGCTCGTCTACCTTTAATATCATCGTTCACAAATACTAAATATAGAATGTAATTAACAATTAATCGCATTGAAGCCTATTTTCGGACAAGATGCGTGGGTGTGTATTATGAGACACAATTAGCATTGGATACAGAATGTATGGCTGTGGAATAGGGTGTTAATAAGGGCACTGAAACTATACTAAAATAGCTGTGGTAAATACGACCATGACAGTCATACTAGATGTTTCACGCCACGAACCAATGTGTATTGAACGAGCAATAATATACGTATGCCCAACGAATAAATATGTAGCAACTGTGAATTCTCTTCCATTCTGTTCTTGACAGCCAGTTCATTTCAAAGTGCATGATATATATATATATATGTATATTGTTAAATCTGTTACCTCTTTCTTCCTGCTTGTGACCGCCATTTCATTTCATAGAGCATGTAATATTTGTTAATTTTATGTTCATTTAAATGAAGTATTGAAGCGAAAATAGATATATTAAGTATAAAACAATATATATTATCTTAACAACTGACAAAGTTATTAAAGTTATTTATGTTACCATATATTAATGATTGTATATGGTGTACAAAAATGACATTCATGTATTTTAATATAGGGATATAACAAGGATTAACCAATAACATTGTAGTATGAAATAATTATCCTTCAAAATCATCATCATTATCTTCCATAATGGTTAACAGTCGTAGCTGCATGACTATAATGACTATGCGTGTTATTTAACCGTTTTAGAAAAGCCAAACTGTAGCAAGAATAATGTTTTACGAAATAAATGTTTTTACTACTCAAACTAGAAATAAAAACATGAAAACAGTTCCGGTAACATGTACCACATTTTTACAGGACCACAACAACAACTGTGGATTTTCTCTAGGGGGTCACACAATATAACGGATATATCATTTTGAAAAATATATCAAGGTTTTGATTGAGGGGTCCCTGTTAACTATTTGCATTCGCTTATTAAATATCATAAGCGTGAGAAAATAATAAATTCAGAAAATTCCGAAATTCTCTGGAGATAACAAGTACCCGGTAATTATGTTAAGTCCCATTAGAATTTGATTTGAATGTTAATCTTTCCCGTAAAGAGTATGCAAGGAACACTAGATTGCAATTGCTCAATAAAACGATACTTCTGTAATTCAAAGACGAATAATGCGCTATCAATGATGGAGTTTTTTTGTGTTATATCGGGTGTGATATAAAACCACGATTTCTGTGCAACTGTTCATGTTAAGTAGGTTTTATTTTTTTGCAAACTTGCTGGGACTTGGGTAGTTCATTTTCTCGTTCGGTTATGTTTTGGGCATTATTTCGTCTAATTGTGTTATGCGATGTTTTTATGTTTTTGTGCTCGCCTGGTTAAGTTAAGTGATGCCTTACATGTCCGATTTTCTATAATCTCTTCTGATTCTTAGACGTGCCAAGCAATCTAGTATGTTGGAATTTACAATCAGGGCGACCAATATTAGTACTACAATATTAGCACTTACATGGAAATAGACGATATATGTAATAATATGACATGCAAACGGAGAGCATAAATCAATTGTACGTAAATTAGAATGTAATATGCATGCGTAACAGTTGGTACTATGAATATAATTACATACACTAGCTTGAATTATAAAAACTCAAATTATGAATGCTAATAGATTATTATATCTTTTCTTCTATTTTTATTTCAGAAAAACGCTTTTAGCTCATATACCATGGTTACAACAAATGTGATCTGCCAAACAATTTGACGACTTGATAATATAGTTATGTGTTAGTTATAAGGTCGATCAAAGTGCATGATTTATGTATTTCCATACAGAAAACAAAGTTAATATACTCATAGTCTTGTGATTATCATAATTCACTTTCTCTTCAAGAAATAATGGAACCTAAACAGCTTAATTATGTCCTATACGTAAAAAAGTCATGTCAGACTATATTTCAATGGGTGTGTATCTTTGTACCAATTACGTCTCATACACTGTAGAATCATATATTTTCGCTAGGCCAAAAAATCGCGAATTTTTTAATCTGAAATAGTTCGCGAGGTTAAATGTTCTCCAGTTTTAAACTTTTGTGCGGACGTATTTTAATTTTCTTAGCAAAAATGTTTGCGATTAGCTTCGAGAATTTCTCTTAACGATGTCAGGTAATTCATTTGACGACATCATACCATCATGGTCCTTTACCATATGCATTTTTAACATTTTAACAATATCCTTACTTCACTCACTTGCCTTTAAATACTTTTACTCTTTTTTCAACTCACATATTACCCACAAGTGGTGATACAGGATATGTAATAGTTAGAACAATTAAGTATTTTTTGATGATACGACAAAAAGTGGAGCGAGCGAAGATTGGCCGATTGGCCAATTGGCCGATATACTATGGCGCCAATAGATGACGTCACGTATGTTAAGAGTAAATTGTTAATGATTCAATGAATGTGCGTCTATAGCTCAATGATTAGCACGATTGCGGTCAAATTGGGCGACCCGGGTTCAAATACGGGTGGATGTACTCTTATGCCTGCCATATTTCAGCAGAAAGCCGACGTGCAAATTAAGGCTATGCTCAGCTTTTAAAGAAAGATTTAATGTTGCAGTTAACCACCACATATTGACGGTGTAGGTTATATTCTAAAAATAAATAGAATTATCCAATCGTAGTGAAGAATTGTGTGCCCCTAAAATAAACGTTTACATGCCATTCTGTATGTGTTCCATTATTGCTACATTTGATAATAGAAATCTAGGACACAAATCTTATTTACATGCTTTATGTAGCAGCAAATTCTGTTTAATTCAATGAAGACATTGTAAAGAATTTTATTTCTAAATAAGGAAAGTTTTATATCCTCTAGATGATATTTGCAGCTAGCCATTATCTGTCTCGCTGACGGTTCTTTGAGTACGTCATCTATTGTAAGACATAATCAACTTAGATCGCTAGTACTCCGGCATAAAGAAAACATACATATACTTGTATTGTGATGTAAGTCGCTAACTTGATATACTTCGAGGAATATTACAAGAGATAAAAAATGTAGGCGGTCTGGTTGACCTTGTGGTTCAAAGCAGTCGCACTTGTTTGGTAACTTTACTTAAAACATGTTCAACGTATTGTTTCAAGTGAGGTTGCATTTACCACGTGGTAAGGTGATTCGGATGCTTTCATTGTAGGACTTGTTAAACTCTCGTTTAGATAATGCGCTTGACGTGAACAGTCACATGTTTCCCCGACCTTATAAAACGTAACAGACACATATTAGGAGGTGTGACAACCGCGACATTTAAAGGACAGAACGAGAGCTGATATATCTCCCCGGCATTCTTCAGAAAGAATGTGTCTAAAATATCATTGATGAAAAAACACAGACAAATTGCGAAATGTTATTCTGCCTGGGATCCATTCGCAAATTATACAAAGTACATCCATCCTTGGAACTGATTCTGGACATTTTTACAGCACCGATACAAGTGTTCGCTCTTTTGAAATGCCTTACTATTTTATGCACGAGTAAATGAAATACATCTACATACTCTACATAAAATCTCTGCAGTAAAGATGATTTTTATAACAACATAATTATAAGCTCACAAAGTCTAATATTTCGGTGCCGAAATGCGTCGAAAATCTGTTTCTATGATGCAGAAACCTCCGCCGCGCATTTTGGATGAAAACGTATGTAATATTTCTTATAATACTAGAAAAATATATACTAATAATGAATAACAAAATTTAATGACTAATGAAGTTGTTTAATGAAACCAATAACTAGAGCTGTCATTGATTTGATCCGAGGCGTATCCACCAATCCGATATATATCGTAAGACAAGTTTTGACGATGCATCGATATATCAATCTGGTAAAGAAGTGCCGGTTACATACATGTAACTACAGTGAAGTTCTCCTAATAAGACCAGTCAAAAGGGTGGTCTTCAAAGCGAATATGTCTTATTAGCGGACCTTTTTTGTTCTAAATTTAATACTTTGGGACCGACAATTATGTCTGGCAAAAATCGGCATGATTTCAAAATAATCAAATTGGTCTTATTAGAGGAACTTTACTGTATAATATATTCAGCTTTTTTGAAAATAGCAGCCGCTGTTTAAGTTTAGACGTGACCCAATTGTTTGTCAACTTAATTCCAAGAAAAGAGTTTTGTGCAGGGAAAGAAATAGGATTTTGGGTGGTTCATTAATACACATATGTATCGATATTTCAAAATGTGAATCGATAATCGATCGACTAAACATATCGTCGATACACCGATATCGTTTCCAGTGATTACATCTCTTCCAATTACACCATATGGTTATGACATCTCGCAATTTTTAAGTAGTTATGTTTGCAAAAGTCATCCTTTTGATTGCAAAATAATGCATGAACAAATATTTTCGAATGCTTGACAATAAATAATACCAATCATGCTTAATCTTCTGAAAAGTTCAAACTATGAATGTTAAATCAGTCCAATCTATTAAAGACAGCTTCTACAATCTGCAAACAAAACTAGTAATTCCTTTAAAAACTCACCAAACTTGCGTCATAAAAGTCACTGAAATCATTGGCTTAGATGAAAGATCTTATCATTCCGCTTTATAAATCCAGATTAAACGTACACTGAAAATAGAAACGGGAAGAGTGTATTCATGAATAATGTCTGATTAATTATACACGTGAAAACATTCGTAAAAAAATAGTCAAAGGCGCGAAGAAGGGAGAGATTGTTCTTTTATCTGGTGTTTAATGTTTGCTTTAAACAGTCTTTTACAAAACGACATCGATGTCTCCTATGATTTAGTCGTTTATTTATATTGCATGTCATTTATTTAGATCGATTGTGAAACAAACAAGTTATACAACAAATATAAATCACTTTTAACACCACATGTCTGATGATGTCCTTCGCCATAAGAGAAGAGAAGTCAGTTTCCGTTTTAACGCTATACGACAAGGCTGCGCAATACTAGTACCAGTTTCGTTGACTTAAATTTGAAGAGTCTACGGAACTTTCTCCGTACCCTAAGTGGACGTTGTTCAACTAGACGTCAAGTACAGCACTTTGTACCCAGATAGTGTGTCATAACATGAATAGATACATCATAAAAGTGCCGTCTGGACATGTGTCGTACTTATAATGGAGATAGATACATGTCAGTTTTAATCACATTATTGTTAACATATTATCATGCATGTGATATTACAAGACATTATCATCTATCAGGGGGTATTCATTAGCTATTACGCTCCTGTCATGTCTGTATAGTCATTAAGAATTATTTTTCTGACAGAAGTACTATCGTTTTAATACAAATTCTTGCAATATCCGTTATTTTCATACCAATATAAATAACAGCATTGCTGTAATTTGTTAACATATGGAGACATTCAGAATATTTATGTTGTGTTTTATTTGACGAACAATGCCATAAAATCACATCACTTAAGCAAAATAGTTGCTACCCCAAATACAATTATGATATGATGTTATATTTTATAAATACCAAGTCAATTTGTTGACACACACGCAATAACAAAATAAATCATGTATTAATTGGCACTGTATTGACAACCAACACAGATTTTTTATTAGACCTAGAACTCTAACAAGGATTTAGCGAACATAACGCGGTTACATGCAAAGTAACAAGATAAACATGTATTTGAGTACACAATATACTAGAAAGAGAGCATTGAAAGTACGAAGACTATCGCAATGGGATGAGACATGGTTGACAATAAAGAAGAAACATATACCGCCGAAATGAAAACGATTATAGAAGTTAAAAAAACGACAGAAATATCCATTACTGTTACATATACGTCGAACTCAGAAACTTGTCACATAGTTCATTTATAAAGCATACCGTAACTATTTTGACAATACTTTGAACACCAATATCACTGAGGATACTAAGGAACTCTACTTGAACATCAAACAGAAAATGAACAATCATAGTAACATACTGTGCTAGTACCCGTTTTGAAGTGTAATAATAGCATCTTGAGAGTTAACCTGCAAAAAAAGCAAATGAACTAAATGATAATTTTGCATCAGCGTATGCCAGAGATCCTGATTGTCGAACTGATATTGAATGGCCTTCAAACATATCGGCTTCGCCATTCCTGAAACTAATACTCTCAACCTAAATTATCCAATGACAGCGGGTCATATTCATCTATTTATTATGGTATTTAAGATGTATTCTACAGAAGCAGTCGCTCTTCTATCTGCCATCAACAAACAGACAGACGATACGAGCCTAGCACTAGTCAATTGACGATGTGCCTTTTTCCGATCTGGTCACTTATGTAAAACTCAGCTTCTAAAATACATAATTTCTACACCTCATTTTGATTTAATTTCGCTTTGCAGGTGTGGTCGTTACATGTTATAATTCACGTGATTTAATGCCTTCTCAAATTAACTACTTTAAGGAAGTATTAAGTATTATTTCTTTGAAGTTTGGGGTCCCCTTAACGGAAGTATCACTATTCATTTGGAGTGATTTTCTCGTGACAGTGATATGTGACGCTTCTCGAGAAACACCATAGCTTTCTGTGGAATATTGTGTAAAGGTTTTCTTTGTGTTATTTATCTTTGTACATGCATATACTATATATGCTTTCTTTGTACATTATCATGTGTATTGTTGCACAATTTGATTAAACAAACAATCGCTAACACAGGTTTAAGTGTGTTTATTTCGTAATATCTCTGCTATGATATTATCAACCAGTTATCCCGCTGACAATGTGTTTGGCACATTACGCAGAATATGGTTTCCAAAGTAAAAAGTGTAGAAGAATGACAAGGACCATCATGCAATTCACCAGCATTCAAACTTTCAAAAAACCAGCCAAAAAGCAGACATCGTCGCGTTGTGTAACGCAAGGAGATTAACCTTATAATGCGGTCGTTAATGTACTTGGGATACTTAAGGCATTGAACATGATTTGAATAATTGTTTGCTTGAAGTCTGATAAACATGAAATGAATACAAGAGGGCCCACAGGGCCCTAGGTCGCTCACCTGTGAACATTGATGAAGTAGTACCTAATTTTTAGCGGTTTTTTTAAAAAGTTTTTTCAATCAGTTCTCATGGCAACCAGAGTTGTGCATGGATTATAATTCTTTAAGCCATTTTTAGAAAGGATAACCCAAGGAGCATTGTAACCCATTTAACATGAAATCCAACCAGTACTTTTAGAGAAGAAGATTTGTAAAGATTTCACTATAGATGAATAGGGAAAACAGCGCCCCACCCACTGGCGGCCATGTTTTTTGTCAAATCAAGACAAAAATGTCATTTTTATAAGAGGGTAACCCAACAACTATTTCTGTAAAATTATTTTGAAATCTTGCCAGCGGTTGATTTTTTTATGATCTTTTTAGGATTTCCCTATTGGTTGCCATGGCAACCAGAGTTCTGCATGGAATGTAATTGTTTTAGCTATTTTTAGAAAGGACCACCCAAGGAACAATTTAACAAATTTATAATGAAATCAAACCAGTACTTTCAGAGGAGAATATTTTTAAAGATTATACTATAGATATATAGGGAAAAACAGCGCCCCACCCACTGGCGGCCATGTTTTTTGACGAATCAAGACAAAAATGTCAATTTTGTAAGAGGGCCACACAATAACTATTTCTGTTAAATTATTTTGAAATCTGGCCAACAGTTGATTTTTTATGATTTTTTTAAAGATTTTCCTATCAGTTGCCATGGCAACCAGAGTTATTTATAGATTACAATTCTTTTAGAAAGGACCACCCAAGGAACATTCCTGTGACGTTTGGTTGAAATTGGTAAGGTGGTTTAGGAGAAGAAGTCGTATGAATGAATTGTTGATGCACGCACACACGGACGGACGCACGCACGCACCGACGACGGTGTGACAGGTGAGCTAATAAAACATTACAATTACGAAAATAGCTAAAATACAATCGGAAAAAACACATGTATTGATTATACTATCGTACGTAACACGGAAACCCACATTTTCCTCTCAGTCCGTCTGGTGGGTGAATGAATGAATAAATAAAGGCATTTATAACCAGAGACCAATAGAACATTTTCTAAACATATTCCACCTTCTTTCCTCATTATAACACATTATTCTCCCTAGCGCCATACCTTTCTCACATTATGTCATCTGCCACCCTCAACCACCTTCTCCTATCCTCTCACGCCCATCATCATTGCCTCTTATCTCAATTGCTTTCTCTCCGTTCATACCTCCCACTTCACCGTCCTCTCACTATATACCTCTCACGCTTTCATTATCATCCTAAAATCCGCTCATTCTTACTCTATCTCCTCTCATTCCATTACATCACATCTCATTTGTTTAAACTCTTGTTTAGTCAATTGTACTTTTAATTCTACAAAAATCATTATTAACTACAAATTTAATGGAGGGACCTAAATAGTACCTATTGCAAGTATTTTGTACATAGTAATAGATAAATTATCTTGAAAAAAAACATTAGAGTGCATAATTCAACTATAGCAAGTATTTTATACTGAAAAAGAAAGAATGTTTTCGTAAATAAAACGTAAGAGTACATAGTTCGTACGAAATTACATTCTCACTTAAGATGTCAGTGTTTTCAGAGGAAATTGACGTTTCAGTCACAGTATACTGAGTCATGGCGACGTCTGTATGACGCGACGATAAGAACGGGCCTAGCGCAAAAAAGCAACAGACCTCTTCGCTGATTGCCTTCGCGCGCAATATATACAATTAACCCACTACGAAAGCATACATATACGTCTTTAAGATATTACGGCATTTATAGAAGAACAAGATACGATACAATTTAGATAATAACGGCTTAGTAATCATTAGTTACTTGGCCTGTCAGACGCATGCATTTGTTTCTGAGATAATGATTTCTTCAGGGAACTTAATTACAAGACAAGCAGTCATTTTATATTAACGTTGAGCGATTAGTTGTTGAGAATAGAACTCAATAAAATTATCGGACGCATGTGGTGTAATTTATCGGAAACCTACAGTTGGACTCAAGGCAACCCATTATTTCTGCACTACAGACACGTTTGACCTACTGGTCAAACATTCAAAATATATGCACAATCCAGCATGTGCATTTGGTTACAAGAATCTATCAGACCATATAATTAAATCCAAGAAGATCAAATAGGATAAGGAATGCAGCACTCGACAGAAATAAATAAGCACGAAAGGCACATTTAAGAACAAACATTAAATAAACATCATAGATTAGAAAACACTGGTCATAAGTAAGGACAACTTTTATAATGAGCAAGAATAATGAAGCAAACTGTGTAAACCCGACCTCTGCTCCGACAGCATGTCACCTCATTAAGTTAAATGTTACCAGGCTAACATTCAATTACAAAGGATAACACCATAGAAACAGTACATAATGTCATGTCGAAGCAGCCGTATGGCGTACTTCAATTTCAAAAGGGCACTGCGAGGGCGGCACATCCTTATATCATTTTCAAATTATGTTTTATTTATAAGGAGTTGAAATACATTCGAGAAGAAAATAGATAACAACTAATCGGACAGGGAATGCAGCTCAAACAGATACAGCAGAGCATGAAAGGAACAAAAAGGAACACACAACAAAGAGAAATCACAAGAATACAAGAACAAGTTGGCTGTAATGTTTGATTTGGTATTGACATTAACAATAGTACCTGAGGGCATAAACTACTTTCGTGATACAACAAATCCCAAACTTACCCACCAAAAATCCTCATGAAACAAGTCATTATAAATAAACGTTAATAACATATCCCATAACTAACCCAGAGAACAGCACACTGGGCTATCATAAGTGAGTGAAGTAATACATTGAAGACAAAACACTGACATAGATACGCATTAAAACCAACCATCTATTAAGGCATTTTATTAGGTGAATTTGTGAGTCATTGCATCGCCTAGTATAGGAAGCATACTGGATAACAGTAAAGGGACCCACAACTTAGCATAAATTTTAAACCCCCTAGAAGAATTTAGACAGGGAGGGTCAATACAATTTTTCAAGGGCCCGTACGTAAAATTAGTCAGTTCCGATTGATACTAGAGGGCGCTTGAGTATCATAAGTCTCCAGCGAATTGTGGTTTCACTTTAGTGTAGTTATCATTAATACATGTAATACCCCTTAATGGTAATTTTTTAGCAAATTCAAAGTTCATATAGTGTCATTCATTGCGGGTAAGTATATAGGCTAGCTTAGAATATCCATATTTTGGGGGATATAGATGGTTCGTTCTATGTCTGACACCTGCATGAGTTGCTGGGCGTTGCCGCCGTTGCTGTGTGGCGTTGGATTTGTGCTACTGTATTTTGTATGATGGGGCTAGGGCATTCTGTGATCTCTCGGGGACGATTTCAAACCGGCTTTAAGTTGTCAGTGGGGAATAATAACTCGAGATTTAACCAGAAGTTATAAACCTCGTATAGAGTCGCCCACATGCAGGGACTGATGTCATTAATTCCCTTTTCGTCGTAAATAAAGTAATTTGTTTGGTTTCAATTTGAACATTTATGGTACAAAAAGGATCGCCCTTGGAATTTACAGAGAACAAAAATTGACATCTGCAGCCAGCATTGACTTTTAGAAATGAATTCATCTTCAGCTGAATCGCTAGTCGATTAGAGCTTAGCACGTATTAAATGTCACTAGAGATTTTGTCGGAATCTGAATGTGTCATCGTTTGCTGTAAAAGAATGTTAGGTTCACAAAAGTAGTGCCATAATTCTTTGACATTATAGCAATTGTCTTTTTCACACACGTGCTAGCAATCACCTTAATTAATTTGCAATTTTTGGTAAGCATACGATTTTACTGAATCCTTATGAACGTATTTGTATACTAAATGTTGAATATTCATTTGACGGGCCGATGAGCTGAAACAGATATACTCGTTAAATATCAATTACAATTTAACGGTACGTGTATGGGAACATAACTGTATGTGGAAAGTCCGACTATACATTGTTTAAACGACCTTGCATCCTTTGGTTAATTAATACATGTTTAATGAGTGGCCGAGCAAACTGTTGCCATCACATTATTACTTTGAAATGACAATTCCTCCTGCTGTGTACATTTCGGGAGATCTGTCAAAACGTAACAATTTTTGTCACGCGGCAATATAATAGTATCATGAGTAAATCCATGTAGTGGAGGGAAATCTTATAAACTCGGATATTAGGCTAATGTACTATAGTCGTAATTTCACATTGCGAGTATCCGGCAAATTATGTAACCTCTAACACCAAACAAACCATCCACAAACAAATGCCTTCCCCTGAGAAATGATATTAGAACTCTGTTAACACTATTAACCCAGTAAATGAAGCCTTCGTATTCAGTTCTAAGACCCACTTTTATGTTGAATGACATTGGACGGATTTTAAGGTTAAGGATTGCAAATAAAATAATCTAACGCCCACGAAGTGTGAAATGACGCTATTGATTTAAACAGTAACTCACAAACACCGGCTGAGGCTGTCAGCGACCGTGGCACATACCACCCAGTCAGTGACGGGTTAACATACTGCGCTACAAAGTTGTTTACACATTTATAATCACTTAATCATGTTCCAGCAAGCGTTATGAATACCAACACGGTATGTGCATTCAAATAAAAATACATTGTTTGTGGCACCACTTTGTGGCACATTTATTTGCCTTTATGAGTAATAATGATCAATTGGGAATGAATTGATAAAGTCAGATATTGCTAGACAGACAATATGGCTGGCTACTATATATGAAAAAAAGAGATTGTCAAGATGAAAGAACTCCAGTGTAAATCAATTCTTACTAACGAATAAATGAATTAAAAATAGAAAATTCATAGACTACAAGCTCGCGTCACAATGCAGACACAACAAATGCACAAGAAAAACGAAACTGTGAAATGTGATTATTTGTTCCAATAAAAGTGTAAGCGATATTTACAATTTACGTTGCGAACGTTACTGACGTCACCACCTGCGCCGCTTTGGTTCCAACGAGTAAACTTAAATTATTGGAGAATAATTATTACTCCACGCATTTAACTGAAATTTTCAGTGAAAGTTTGATGTGTATATGTTGTTCTGTTTTCATTTTATCACAAGTGTATACAAACACTTTGAACACATCTCGTATATTCCGGGAATATATAATACAGACAAATTAAATTTTAGTTTCTAAAGAGTGTTGTCAGATAAGAATACTGACACAATAAGACAGCTTGCAATGTTTCTCTATTATGCTTTTTAGAGACGAGAGGATCTTTTGAAATCATTTGCATAATGACATAGTTGTTAGTTTTGTACAAAAGGAATTATTGAAGAGACGACTGTGAATATAGCATGAAGACATGTACTTTGTCATTATATTTAGCATAATAAAAATAATCACCTTTATTAAGTTTTAACCGGTATGGTGCATACATGTATTTGTCAAGTATTGGAAACAGAAGCGAACACTACGTCAACATCCACCATTAAGCTTGAGCCCGTCTAACATTTTCTATACTGCAGCAGCCTTACTATTTCATGATATGTTACATTACTAATTATCAAATTGGATATGACCACGGGGCTGTACAACAATAATGTTCATTAACAACACTGAACCACCAGACAACGCTAATCTAATACTAGCTTTAAGTCATTACGCTGGTATCAACCACTTTGGAGCAAATTCTTGAGACCGCTGTAATCAGCATCGTATAGAGAAATGCTAACTTTACGTATTACCGACAGTGAGTAAGAGGCAATCAGCATCAGCTTCAATATACACCTAATATAGTATCAGTGTGATTAACTGGCTGACTTGTTCAAAGTACCATTTGCTTGAGAATAAATTTAATTACATTAAAGGAGTTAGTTAAATTTAGCGTCTGGCCTTTCTATCTTGCTATCGCGCTTGTAAGAGTTAAAGGCTTTGTAGTTACAGAACCAACTCGAGATGTTTTTTTAAGAAAGTGGACAAATCTTCAAAATGCATGCTTTAGTTGATTGAAATGTCCTAACTGGTAAGAATAATTAAACTAAACTCTCCTATTACTTTTTGTGATGCGTATTAAACAACAAGGTATTGTTTTTTCAGGGTTTTTTAACGAACCTTAAAATTTCCATGAGTGCTTTGATAAAACAGTCCACAGAAGAATGGCAATTGATCATTAAATAGTGCTACTTCAAAATGATTTAAAATAGAGTGCGACCTAAGGTTTAATGACATTCCCAATTGATTCTAAATGAGATCAAATTAAGAAGTAAATATTTCGTTTTGCCTGGTACAATGTATATACATTGTAGTATTTAATTTGTTTTCTAGTTTTCCGTTTACACAATTAAACCAATTTTTATGGCACGAAATGAAAATTGGTAAGGAAGTACATTTTAGTAGACGTTATGAATCGATAACTACTAGGAAGCAAACGTAACGAGAATTTTTAACTGTCTGAAAATGTATTATGAAAACTTCATTTTCGTTCTATTGAAATAATTGAGAACAAAACTCCTATATATCATAGTCGACATGAGCAAATAATACCCTAATTTGATATAACCTTGAAGATAAGGAACGCTGTGCCAGTCTAGATGGAAACAAGTTGTAATGCCATAATTCAATGAAATAATGTTGCGATTATTTTTGTCTTTGAGTTTAGTTCACCTGTCCTTTGAAAAATATTATTTGCCTGTTACAAGAATAGCAAGATAATATCAATATGAGTGTACTTCACATACAGTTATGTGAATGAGTGTCTAAATCCAGTTATGTTTTCAATTTGTTAATATATCAAGAAACGGTGCTTTTATTGTTTCCAAAATTTATATTAAATTTATATTACTTTTACAAAGCCCCCTAGTAATCATAATTTAAAATGTACTCACAATACAAATGACGGGAAACATTGTGTCGGCTGCTAAAATAATGTTATTATAATGTCAGACAAAACATTTAGATTTTTCTCTTAAATACTTTGTGAATACCATATCAGCACTGTCCGTTTGTAATTCAGAATTCAGGTTAACAGTTAACATGTGAGCTCAAATATCTATTGTGCCAACATGCCTAATTTCGATGTTGCTCATCTACTTTTACTATCCTCGTTCACAAATACTAAATATAGAATTTAATTCACAATTAATCGCATTTAAGCCTATTTTCGGACACAATGTGTAGGTGTGTATTAGGAGACACAATTAGTATTGGATACAGAATGTATGGCTGTGGAATAGGGCGTTAATAAGGGCACTGAAATTCTACTAAAATTGCTGTGGTAAATACGACCATGACAGTCATACTAGATGTTTTCACGCCACGAACTGATGTGTATTAAACGACCAATAATATACGTATGCCCAACGAATAAATACGTAGCAACTGTGAATGCTCTTTTGTTCTGTTCGTGGCAGCCAGTTCATTTCAAAGTGCATGATATATATATTTGTATATTGTTAAATCTGTTACCTCTTTCTTCATGCTCCTGACCCCATTTCATTTCATAGAGCATGTAATATTTGTTAATTTTATGTTCATTTAAATGAAGTATTGAAGCGAAAATAAATATATTAAATTGTACAAAAATGACATTCATGTATTGTTAATATAGGGATATAACAAGGATAAAATTTAAACCAATAACATTGTAGTATGAAATAATTATCCTTCAAAATCATCATCATCATCTTTCATAATGGTTAACAGTCGTAGCTGCATGATTATAATGACTATGCGTGGTATTTAACCGTTTTAGAAAAGACAAACTGTAGCAAGAATAATGTTTTACGAAATAAACGTTTTTACTTCTCAAGCTAGAAATAAAAACATGTAAACAGTTCCGGTAGCATGTACCAAATTTTTACAGGACCACGGGTTACACAATATAACGGATATATCATTTTGATATATCAAGGTTTTATTTTAGGGGTCCCTGTTAACTATTTGCATTCGCTTATTAGAATATCATAAGCGTGAGAAAATAATAAATTCAGAAAATTCCGAAATTTTCTGGAGATAACAAGTACCCGGTAATTGTGTTAAATTATATTTAGAATTTGATTTGAATGTTAATCTTTCCCGTAAATAGTGTGCAAGGAACACTGGATTGCAATTGCTCAATAAAACGATACTTCTGTAATTCAAAGACGAATGATGGAGTTTTTTGTATTATATCGGGTGTGGTCTAAAACCACGATTTCTGTGCAACTGTTCATGTTAAGTAGGTTTTATTTTTTTGCAAACTTACTGGGACTAGGGTAGTTCATTTTCTCGTTCGGTTATGTATTGGGCATTGTGTCGTCTAATTGTGTTATGCGATGTGTTTATGTGTTTGTGCTCGCCTGGTTAAGTTAAGTATTGCCTTAAATGTCCGACTTTCTATAATCTCTTCTGATTCTTAGACGTGCCAAGTAATCTAGTATGTTGGAATTTACAATCAGGGCGACCAATATTACTACTACAATATTAGCACTAACATGGAAATAGACGATATACGTAATAATATGACATGCAAACGGAGAGCATTAATAAATTTTAAGGAAATAATATGCATGCGAGACAATTGGTATTATACATGTTACTGAAATTATATTGCTTTAATTAGAAATCAACACAGACTTTCAAGTATGGATGCTAATAAATCATGATATCTTTTTTTCCATTGTATTTCAGAAAAACGCTAACAGCTCATATACAATGGTGACAACAAATGTGATCTAACAAACAATTGGTCGACTGGACAGGATGGTTATGTAATAGTTATAAGGTCGATCAAAGGACATGATTAATGTATTTCCATACAGAAAATAAGGTTAATATACTCAACGTCTGGTGATTATCATAAATCACTTCCTCTTCAAGAAATAATAATGGAACGTAAACGACGTATTATGTCTTATACACAGTTAACGCAATGTCTGACCGTTTAGTTCAATGACTGTACGCGTATCTTTGTACCTATTACGTCGCATATACTGTACATGTAGAATCATATATTTTCGCGAGACCAAAAATGAAATTCATTTGATGACATCATAACATAATGGTCCTTTACCATATGCATTTTTAACATGTTAACAATATCCTTACTTCTCTCACTTGCTTTTATATACTTTTACTCTTTTATCAACTCACATATTATCCACAAGCGGTGATGCAGGATATGTAATACTTAGAACATATTAAGTAAGTTTTTAATGATACAAAGATGGAACGAGCGAAAATTTGCCGAATTTGTAAATTGGCCGATATACTATGACGCCATTATGTATAGAGCAAATTTTAATGACTTAATGACTGTGCCTCCGTAGCTCAATGGTTAGCGCGCTTACCGTCTACTTTGGCGACCCGGGTACAAATACGGGTGGATGCACTCTTATGCCTGCCATATTTCAGCAGAAAGCCGATTGGCAAATAAAGACTATGCTCGGCATTTAAAGAAAGATTAACTGTTGCAGTTAACCACAACATATCGACGGTGTAGGTTATATTCTAAAAATTAGATAGAGATATTCAATCGTAGTGAACAATTGTGTGTACCTAAAATAAACGTTTACATGCCGTTATGTATGTATTCCATTATTGCTTCTTTTTCTAGATTGAAACGATAATAGAAATCTAGGACAACTAGCATGATTACATGCTTTATGTAGCAGCGAATTGTGTTTAATTCAATGAAGACATTGTAAAGAATTATATTTCTAAATAAGGAAAGTGTTATATCCTCTAGATTATATTTTCAGCTAGCCATTATCTGTCTCGCTGACGGTTCTTTGAGTACGTAATCTATTGTAAGAAATAATAAACTTAGACCGCTAGTACTCGGGCATAAAGAAAAAATACATATACTTGTATTGTGATGTAAGTCGCTAACTTGATATTCTTCGAGGAATATTACAAGAGATGAAAAATGTAGGCGGTCTGGTTGACCTAGTGGTTCAAAGCAGTCGCACTTGTTTGGTAACTTTACTTAAAACAAGGTTCTACGTATTGTTCAAAGTGAGGATGCATTTACCACTTGGTAAGGTGATTCGGATGCTAGCATCGTAGGACTTGTTAAACTCTCGTTTAGATAATGCGCTTGACGTGAACAGTCACATGTTTTCCCGACCTTATAAAACGTAACAGACACATATTAGGAGGTGTGACAACCGCGACATTTACAGAACAGAACGAGAGCTGATATTACTCCCCGGAGTTCTTCAGAAAGAATGTGTCTAAAATATCATTGATGAAAAAACACAGACAAATTGCGAAATGTTATTCTGCAAATAATACCAAGTACATCCATCCTTGGAACTGATTCTAGACATTTTTACAGCACCGATACATGTGTCCGCTTTTTTTTAAATGCTTTACTATTGATGCACGAGTAAATGAAATACATCTACATAATCTACATAAAATCTCTGCAGTAAAGATGATTTTTATAACAAAATAATTATTAGTCCATAAAGTCTAATATTTCGGTGCCGGAATGCATCGAAAATCTGTTTCTATGATGCAGAAACCTCCGCCGCGCATTTTGGATGAAAACGTATGTAATATTTCTTATAATACTAGAAAAATATATACTAATAATAAATAACAAATTTTAATGACTAATTAAGTTGTTTAATGAAACCAATAACTAGAGCTGTCATTGATTCGATACCCACCAATCCGATATATATCGTAAGACAAGTTTTGACGATTCATCGATATGTCAATCTGGTAAAGAAGTGCCAGTTACATAACTACAGTGAAGTTCCGCTAATAAGACCAGTCAAAAGGGTTGTCTTCAAAGCAAATCGGTCTTATTAGCGGAAATTTTTTGTTCTAAATTTAATACTTTGGGACCATAAACTCGCAAAAAATAGGCTTGATTTCAAAATAATCAAAGTGGTCTTATTAGAGGAACTTTACTGTATAATATATTCAGCTTTTGAAAATAGCAGCTGCTGTTTAAGTTTAGACGTGACCCAATTGTTTGTCAACTTTAATTCCAAGAAAAGAGTTTTGTACAGGGAAAGAAATAGGATTTTGGGTGGTTCATTATTACACCCATGTATCGATATTTCAAAATGTGAATCGATAATCGATCGACTAAAAATATCGTTGATACTCCGTTATCGTTTCCAGTGATTACATCTCTTCCAATTACACCACATGGTTATGACATCTCGCAATATTTAAGTAGTTATGTTTGCAAAAGTCATTCTTTTGATTGCGAAATAATGCATGAACAAATATTTTCGAACGCTTAACTATAAATAATACCAATAATGCTTAATCTTCTGAAGAGTTCAAACTTTGAATGTAAAATCAGTCCAATCTATTAAAGGCAGTTCCTACAATCTGCAAACAAAACTAGTAATTCCTTTAAAAACTCACCAAAATTGCGTCATCAAAGTCAATGAAATCATTGGCTTAGATGAAAGATCTTATCATTCCGCTTTATAAATCCAGATTAAACGTACATTGAAAATAGAAACGGGAAGAGTGTATTCATGAATAATGTCTGATTAATTATACACGTGAAAACATTCGTAAAAAATAGTCAAAGACGCGAATAAGGGAGAGATTGTTCTTTTATCTGGTGTTTAATGTTTGCTTTAAACAGTCTTTTACAAAACGACATCGATGTCTCCTGTGTTTTAGTCGTTCTTTTTATATTGCATGTCATTTATTTAGATCGATTGTGAAACAAACAACTTATACAACAAATATAAATCACTTTTAACACCACATGTCCGATGATGTCCTTCGCCATAAGAGAAGAGAAGTCAGTTTCCTTTTTAACGCTATACGACAAGCCTGCGCAATACTAGTACCAGTTTCGTTGACTTAAATTTGAAGCGTCTACGGAACTTTCACCGTACCTATGTGGACGTTGTTCGACTAGACGTCAAGTACAGCACTTTGTACCCAGATAGTGTTTCATAGCATAAAAAGATACATCATACATGTTGTAAAAATGCAGACTGGACATGTGTCTTACTTATAATGGAGAAAGATACATGTAAGTTTTAATCACATTATTATTAACATATTATCATGCATGTGATGTTACAAAACATTAACATATATCAGGGGCTATTTATTAGCTATAACGTTCCTGTCCTGTCTGTATTGTCATTAATAATTATTTTTCTGACAGACGTACGATCGATTTAATACAAATTCTTGCAATATCCGGTATTTACATACCAATATAAATAACAACATGGCTGTAATTTCTTAACATACGGAGACACTAAGAGTATTTATGTTGTGTTTTATTTGACGGACTATGACATAAAATTACGCAAGCCAAATAGGTGCTTCCCCCAATATCATTATGATATTATGTTATATTTCATAAATACCAAGTCAATTTGTTGACACACACGCAATAATAAAATAAATCATGTAATAATTGGCACTGTATTGACAATCAACACTGATTGTTTATCAGACCTAGAAATCTAGCCGGATTTAGCGATCATAACGCGGTTACATGCAAAGTCAAAAGATAACCATGTATTTGAGCACACAATGTACAAAAAAGTGAGCATTAAAAGTATGAAGACAAAATGAGATAATCAGAAAAGGTAGTAATATATTTGGCAGTCAACGAAAAACCTTATGTCAAAAATGTTGAATGCATTTGGACGTTGCAACACAATCAATAAAGAGACATGTCCCTAAAACGAAACTAACGTCGTAATGGGATAAAGCATGGTTTAACAACAGGTAACAAATTGAAACTCTCGTGCAAAAACATTTGAAGCAATTGGAATGTATTTGAAGACAGTCTTATAGTATTAATGTAGAAACGTATCCCCCTCGAAGGAAACTACCATCGCAATCGGATAAACCATGGTTGACAATTAATGAAGACACATATCCCTTCCATGAAAAATAGCATCACAAAGGGATACCCAATGGTTGACACAGAAATTGAAACAGCTGCACCATCAGAAGAAACGACCATAGAAGTTAGAAAACACAACAGAAATATCCATTACTATTACAGATACGTCGAGCTCAGAAACATGTGACTTATTTAATTGATAATGCACGCCGTGACTATTTTGACAATACTTTGAACACCAATATCTCTGAAAATACTAAGTAACTCTATTGGAACAGCAAACATAAAATGAACGACCACAGTAACATCCACGTTTTGAAGTGTAATACTAACATCTTCAGAGTTAACCTGCTGAAAAAGCGAATTAACTAAATGACCATTTTGCATCAGCGTACACCAGAGAACCGGTTTGTCGAACAGATATTAAATGGCCCTCCAACATATCGGCATTGCCACTCCTGAAGCTACAACTCAACCTAAATTATATTATCCAATGTCAAGTTTTATTATGAAATTGAAGCTGCTTTCTAAGGAAGCAGTTGCTCCACTATCTGTCATCTACAAACAGACAGATGATACCAGCCTCAGATTAGTTGATAGGCGAAATGGCTATTCAGATCTAGTCACTTATCTAAAACATAGCTTCTAAAAACATAAATTCTATACGTCATTTTGGTTTAATTTTGCTTTGCAGGTGTGTTGGTATCATGTTGTAATTCACGTGATTTAATGCATTCTCAAATTAACTATTCAGGACAGGCAATATATTAAATCGTTACCACGTAGAACATCTGCCGTAGACGGGAAGTCATTGATATATTTGTTATAAGAACAGGTTGTTAACCATAAACCAAGTACTGTATTCCGCTACATGAAAGTGATATTTTAAAACGCATCAATTACCACCATTGTCTGTTGAAGCCCACAATGTAGACAAAATAGAACATTGAACGGTTCTTAATGATTGATATCCTCAGACACTTTAGTTGCATCAAAGGTCTCATGTCCTATGATTAAGAAACTGTTTTCATGCTCAACTTGACTTGAGTATGAACGTGATTAGCTAATTAAAATCCAACAATTAAATAATATTTACTATACCAGAATACCATTACCCTTTATGTCTATCCATGTAATTTAAAAGTTGCATTAAATAATTGAAAGGTTTACTGTTTTAAACATTTAAAGTATGAGCAAGAAGATGAATTTAGCATGAAAAAAGATTTATATTCATGAAACCAGATACTTGTTTTTGTTTTTATTCCCAACCATCTTATGGGAAATTAAACATTTTCTTAAAATCTAAAAAGTTCAGTCAGCTTCAAATAAAATATGTCAATCGATAACACAAACTAAAATATAGAAATTATGAATTCACTTCAAAAGCATAGGGAAATATGCCTCATATTTATCGTGCCAAACTATCATCCAATTAAATAATCCTTGGGGTTTAAATAATGTATTAATATGTTCGTTTACATGCCGTTCTGTACGTATTCCATTATTGCTTCATTTCCTATATAGAAACGACAATAGAAATCTAGGAGGAAACAGCTTGTTTAAATGTTTTATTTAGCATCGAAGTGTGTTTAATTCAATGAAGACATTGTAAAGGACGAAATTTCTAATAAGGAAAGTGTTATATCCTCTAGATGATACTTGAAGCTAGCCATTATCCGTCTCGATAACAGATCTTCGAGTACGTCATCTATTGTAAGAAATAATCAACTTAGACTGCTCGTATTCGGGCATAATGAAAACGCGTATGACCGTTATTATATCATTAGAGGAGTATGCGTTTTACGACACACACATTCATGTAATATGATGTAATTCGCACGTAAACTTGATATACTTCAATGAATATTACAGGCTTCAAGGAAATGCAGGCGGTCAGGTTAGATAGATATTTATTTCTACATACATTGCTCAATTTACATGACACAATAATAAAAAAAATTATATCAAAACAAACATTAAAACAATAAAAAAGCATGCATGGAATCATAATATCATGGCAATCAACATTACACTTTAATGATGGCACAAATAAGAACTACACGTTTCCATTGTGGTCCTTTGACATATAATATTAGTACAATGTGGACATGAATATATAAATACAACAACTGATTATAAATTATGAGACAAGAACTTTACGTAAACACAACATGTTTAAAGATTGACATTATGGTTCAAATCAGACCACTTGTCTGGTACCTTAACTTAAACATGTTCGACATCTTGTTCAGAGTGTGGGTGCATTTGCCTCTAGGTAAGGTGATTCTGATGCGTGCAGTTTAAGACTTGTTAAACTCCCGTTTAGATATTGCGCGTGACGTGTACAGTCGCAGGTGTTGTTTTTCCGACCTTACGAAACGTAACAAATACACATAATGTCAACGTGACAACCGAGACATTTACAGAACAGAACAAACGAGAGTTGATATTTCTCCCCGATCATCTATCAGGGGCTATCAATTACCTATTACGTTCCTGTCCTGTCTGTATTGTCTTTAAGAATTATTTTTCTGAGAGGCGTACGATCGTTTTTATACAAATTCTTGCAAAATCCGGCATTGACATACCAATTTATCCAGTCACTTCAGGTAAAATCTGCCTGTTAACGGGGTGCCTGATAAACCTAGCGATAATCGGTCACCTGGTCATGTGACTAGTGATAATCCGTCACCTTACCACGTGATCTGACGGACTTCTTATATGGAATTCACCGATTGCAATTCCGTGCCCGAGGGTAAGGTTTTCCTATTCTAAATGAGCTGGTGGTTGATCGGTTATTTTCTTCGACTTACCTGCGTCTACACGACGTCTATCAAGAAGTCCGACGTCGGTGTTTATCATGACGTCACGGAACGAACGTGACGTTGCGCGCTTGTAAATGAAAGAGTGACAATATAGTCCCGAGTTTGATCCCCTTACTGAGCAGATTAAGCGACTGGATAAATAGAATAATAGGTTAGTGCCGTGAATGAAGTAAAAGTTTATCCGGCTCGGCTACGGAAATTATCTGATTCGCCTACGGCTCAACCGATAAATTCCTCCGCCTTGCCAGATAAACTTTTTCATCCACGGCATTAACCTATTATTCTCTATATAAATAACAGCATGGCGACATATGGAGACATTCAGAGTATTTATGTTGTGTTTTATTTGACGAACAATGCCATAAAATTACATCACGCAAGCCAAATAGTTGCTACCCCTAATATCATAATGATATTATGTTATTTTCATAAATACCAAGTCAATTTGTTGACACACACGCAATATTAAAATAAATCATTATTAATTGGCACTGTATTGACAACCAATACTGATGTTTTTATTAGACCTAGAACTCTAAACAGGATTTAGCTATCATAACGCGGTTACATGCAAGGTCATAAGATAAACATGTATTTGTGTACACAATGTACAAGAAATAGAGTATTGAAAGTACGAACAAGACTATCGCAATGGGATGAACCATGGTTGACAATTAATGAAGAAACATATCCCCCCCGAACGAAACTAGCATCGCAATGGAATACACAATGGTTGACAGAAATGGAAACAGCTGTACTATCAGAAGAAACGATCATAGAAGTTAGAAACACAACATAAATATCCATTACTGTTACAGATAAGTCGAACTCAGAAACCTGTCAAATATTTCATTGATAAAGCATACGGTGACTATTTTGACAATACTTTGAACACCAATATCACCGAGGATACTTAGAAACTCTACTTGAACAACATACAGATAATGAACGATCGTAGAAACATCACCGTTTTGAAGTGTAATACTAACATCTTGAGAGTTAACCTGCTAAAAAAGCAAATGACCTAAATGATTATTTTACATCTGCGTATGCCAGAGAGCCGGATTGTCAAACAGATATTGAATGATTCTCCAACATATCGGCCTCGCCACTCCTCAAGCTACAACTAAATTTTTATCCAACGACAACGGGTCATATTATTCTCTTTATTATGAAATTTAAGGCGCTTTCTAAGGAAGCAGTCGCTCTACTACATGTATCTGTCATCCACAGACAGACAGATTATACCAGCCTCGCACTAGTCAATTGACGAAATGCCTTTTCAGATCCGACCACATATTAAAAACACAGCTCCTAAAATACATAATTTCTACACGTCATTTTGATTTAATTTCGCTTTGCAGGTGCGTTGGAACACATTATAATTCACGTGATTTAATGCATTCTCAACTTAACTTCTTCAAGAAAGTATAGATTACAATTTTTTTTGAAGTTGGGGTCACCTTAAAGGAAGCATCACTATTTATTTGGAGTGTGTATTTCGTGATAGCGATATGTGACGCTGCTCGAGAAACACCATAGCTTTCTGTGGAATATTGTGTAAAGGTTGTCTTTGTGTTCTTTGTCTTCTTATATACATGTATATACTATATAATTTATGCTTTCTTTGTACATTATCATGTATATTGTTGCACAACATGTTTATCGCTAACGCAGGTTTAAGAGTGTTTATTTCGTAAAATCTCTGCTATGATATTATTAATATCAACTAGAGATCCGACTGACACTGTGTTTGGCACATTACGCAGACTATGGTTTGCAATGTAAAAAAAGTGTAGAAGAATGACAAAGACAATCATGAATTCACCAGCATTCGAACCTTTAAAATACCTGACATCGTCGCGTTGTGTAACGCAGGAGATTAACCCAATACGGTTGTTTATGCACTTGGGTGAGTTTACGACATTTAACAGCGCTTTAATAATTGTTTGCTTGAAGTCTGATAAACTTGAAAATGATTATAAAACATTACATATTACAAACGTAGCTAAAATACGACCAGAAAAAGACATGTATTGATTACACTATCGTACGTAACACGAAAAACCACATTTTAACCTCTGACCGTCTGATGGGTGAATGAATCGATGAATAGATAAATGACGTTTATAACCAGAGACCAATAGAACACATTCATAACATATTCTCACTGTTCGCAGTTTTTTCCTTCTCTCCTCATTTTAACACATTCCCCCTAGCACCATACCTTTCTCACATACCTTCATCTATCACACTCTACTATCCTCTACTATCCTCTCACGCCCTTCATCATTGCCTCTTAAATCAATCGCTGTCGCACCGTTCACCCCACTCACTTCACGGTCCTCTCACTATCTACATCTCTCGCTTCCTATCTCATACGAAATTTTGCTCATCATTTCTCTCTCTCTTCTCATTCCTCTGCATAATATCTCATCTCTTTAAACTCTTGTTTAGTCAATTGTACTTTTAATTCTACATAAATTATTATTAACTGCAAATTAAATGGAGATACCTAAATAGTACCTATTCCAATAATTTTGTACATAGTAATAGATAGATTTCTTGAACAAAAATATAAGAATGCAATAATTCAGCTATAGCAAGTATTTTATACATAATAAAAGAATATTCTCGAAAGTAAAACATAAGAGTACATAATTCGTACGAAATTACATTCTCACTTATTTTTTTTCGAAGATATCAGTGTGTTCGGTGGCATGGCGACGTCTATATGACCCAACGATAAGAACCTGTCTAGCTCAAAAAAGCAACAAACCACTTTGCGGATTAACACTACTATCCTTCGCGGGCAATATTTACAATTAACCCACTACGAAAGCATCCATAATTTTTATACGTCTTTAAGATATGTCGGCATTTAAAGAAGAACAAGAAATGATACAATTTAGATAATAACGGCTTGGCGATCATTAGTTACTTGGCTTGCCAGACGCATGTATTTGTTTCTGAGATAATGATTTCTTCAGGGAACTTAATTACAAGACAACCAGTCATTCTTATTTACATTGAGCGATTAGTTGTTGAGAATAGAACTACGATACAACTATAGGACGCATGTGGTGTAATTTATCGGAAAACTATAGTTTTACTCAAGGCAACGCATTATTTGTGCATTATAGGCACGTTTGACTTACTGGTAAAATATTTAAAATAATATATGCACAATCCAGCATGTGCATTTGGTAACAAGAATCAATCAGACCATATAATTAAATCCAAAAAGATCAAATCGGATAAGGAATGCAGCACTCGACAAAAAACAAAACAGCACGAAATAAACATTTAAGAACATACAGAAAAACATCACAAATTACAAACACTAGTCATAAGTAAAGACAAATTTTATAATGAGCACGAATAATGAAGCTAAACAACTGTATAAACTCGACAATCTGCTCGAACAGCATGTCGCCTCAGTATGTCAAATATTACCATGCCAAAATTCAATCACAAGCCTTAGGATAACCTCATAGAAACCGTACATAATGTCATGTTGAAGCAGCCTTATGGTGTACTTCAATTTCAAAAGGGCACAGCGACAGCGGCACATCCTTATGTCATTTTTCAAATTATGTTTTACATATAAGGAGATGAAGTACATTCGAGAAGAAACAAGATAACAACAAAGCGGACAGGGAATGCAGCACAAACAGAAACAGAAGAACACTAACGGAACAAAAAGGAACAACATTCAAAGAGAAATCACTGAACACAGAAGTACACATTGACTGTAATGTCTCAGTTTTGGTATGGACAGTATCCAGTGAAATGTGGTTTCACTTCAGTGTAGTTATCATCAATTATTATCTCGCTATTTGGCTTAATATGCAGAAAATGACAGTGTGTGAGTATATAGACTTGCTTGAAATATCCATTGTTTTTTGGGGTGGTGGGTACGGATGGTTCGTTCTACGTCTGACTCTTTCGTGGGTTGCTAGGTGTTACCATCGTTTCTGTGTGGCGTTGGATTTGTCAGTGCGCTAAAGTCATACCACGATCGCCAGCAAATCGGTGTTAGTTATGTGTCAGTTGGGAATAATAACTCGAGATTTAACCAGAAGTTATAAACCTCGTATAGAGTCGCCCACATGCAGAGACTGGTGTCATTGATTCCCTTTTTGTCGTAAATTAAGTAATTTGTTTGGTTTCTATTTGAAAATTTATTGAACAAAACACTCGCCCTTGGAATTTACAGTGAACCGAATTTAGCATCTGCAGCCAGCATTGACTTTTATAAATGAATTCATCTTCAGCTGAATCGCTAGTTGATTAGAGCTTAGCACGTATTAAATGTCACTAGACATTTTATGCACAATTCGAATGTGTCATTACTTGGAGTTTGATGTAAAATAATGTTAGGTTCACAAAAGTAGTGCCAAAAACCTATGACATTATAGGCATTGTCTTTTCCACATACGTCCTTGCAATCACCTACATTTATTTGCAATTGTCGGTAAGCAAACAAGAACAAGGTTCATTTATGGCTTAATTTGGCCCTGTGTTTTGTCAAAAAATAAAAATGAATGCTCCTATAAATATTTCCTATATTTCTAATAACCTAACACCTTCCAAAAAAACTACGATGGCATTCTTGCTACACTTTCTTATTTGTACATTTATAAAATTTACAGAATACTGAGTATGTAATAATATAAAAGTGTAGCAAGAGTGTCATCGTGTTTTTTTGGAAGTTGTTATAATATTATCAAAAAAAGTCGTGAAAATGGTAAACACGACATTTTTGGCTAAACATGACATATCTTCTGCAGTTCTGTCAACGGATTACATACGAAATTTGGATATGTTTGCTCAGTTTTTACACAGGAAGTGTTAAGTTATTAGAATTATAGGAAACATTTATAGAAACAGGAATTTTTAATTTTTGAATATTCACAGGGCCACAAAAAGCCTTTTGTGAAACGTGTCCTTCTATCCTTATGTACGTGTTTGTATGCAACATTATCTATTCAAAGCCAAAATAAGTAGTTTTATCAACCTTTCGAAGGTACTTTGACATTAAATATTCAGTTGACGGGCCGATGAGCTAAAACATGTATAGTCGTTAAAAGTCAATTACAATTTAACGGTACGTGTACGGGCACATACCCGTATGTGAAATAGGTTGTTGTCATTACTAAACAGTGAAGAAAATGGCCTGGTCTGTGACTGGTGAGAACAATCCGACTATACCTTGTTTGAAAGGTATTGTATCCAGATATATTTCACTGCTATTAGTGACCGTTATAGGATTGTTTTTTTGGAAGTTGTTATAATATTATCAAAAAAAGTCGTGAAAATGGTAAACACGACATTTTTGGCTAAACATGACATATCTTCTGCAGTTCTGTCAACGGATTACATACGAAATTTGGATATGTTTGCTCAGTTTTTACACAGGAAGTGTTAAGTTATTAGAATTATAGGAAACATTTATAGAAACAGGAATTTTTAATTTTTGAATATTCACAGGGCCACAAAAAGCCTTTTGTGAAACGTGTCCTTCTATCCTTATGTACGTGTTTGTATGCAACATTATCTATTCAAAGCCAAAATAAGTAGTTTTATCAACCTTTCGAAGGTACTTTGACATTAAATATTCAGTTGACGGGCCGATGAGCTAAAACATGTATAGTCGTTAAAAGTCAATTACAATTTAACGGTACGTGTACGGGCACATACCCGTATGTGAAATAGGTTGTTGTCAGCAGTGAAGAAAATGGCCTGGTCTGTGACTGGTGAGAACAATCCGACTATACCTTGTTTGAAAGGTATTGTATCCAGATATATTTCACTGCTATTAGTGACCGTTATAGGATTGGTCTGCCGCAGTAGGGGGTAATATGACTCATATATTTGAAATGATGTTGGTAAGGCATTTACTTCATACCATACTATAACGTGATACTTGTACATGAATCGCACTTTAGAGTATCATGTATTTGCAATAATTATGGTATTTAGTACTCTTGAAATAAGTAATTAATCAAATATCGCACACTCTAACACATGCAGCACTTAAAATATGAATTTACTAAAAATTGGCAATACTAATGTACTAATACAAGTCAATTGAGTCTTTATAGAATATGTACATATGTAACTATATGAAAACATATTTGAAGTTATCAATTGGCATTGATAAATTTAGACGCACAATATAATGGCTGCATTTAGATTCTCGTCGCATAGTTTATTGACAGAAACAGAGCGATACCATGATATACCAAGGGAGTGTCGCAGCCAACCTTATTGTAAATGTTAAATTGAGGATGAAATCCACTTTGTTTTTTAATTGTTATTCATATGATGCCATTAGAAGTAAATATATTCCGGAGATATATAATGCAGACAAATCAAATTTTAGTTTCTATAGAGTGTTGTCAGATAAGTTTACTTACATAGAAAGACAGCTTGCAATGTTTATCTTTTTTGCTTTTCTGAGATGAGAGGATCTTTTGAAATAATTTGCATACTCTATTGTATCAGGTGCAAATGCGAAAGATGTAGATAATTGTTAGTTTTGTACAGAAACAAAAAGTACCATCGAAGAGACGACTGTGAATATAGCACGCGCACATGTATTTTGTCACTATATTTAGCGTAATGAATAGAACCAACTTCATTAAGTTTTAACCCGCATGGTGAATATTTGTCAAGTATTGGAAACGGAAGCGAATACTGCGTCAACATCCACCATTAACCTTGAGCCCGTCTACCATAGTTTTACTGCAGCAGCCTATGTTATTTCTGGATATGTTACAATACTAATTATCGAATTGGATATGACCAGGGGGTGGTACAACAATGATGTTCATTAACAACACTGAATCACCAGACAACGCTAATCTAATACTAGCTTTAAGTCATTACGCTGGTATCAACCAATTTGGAGCAAAATCTTGAGACCGCTGTAATCAGCATCTTATAGAGAAATGCTAACTTTACGTATTACCGACAGTGAGTTAGAGGCAATCAGCATCAGCTTCAATATACACCTAATATAGTATCAGTGTGATTAACTGGCTGACTTGTTCGCTTGAGAATAAATTTAATTACATTAAAGAAGTTAGTTAAATTTAGCGTCTGTCCTTTCTAACTTGCTATCGGGCTTGTAAGAGTTAAACGCTTTGTAGTTACAGAACCAACTCGAGATGTGGACAAATCTTCAAAATGCATGCTTTGATTGATTGAAATGTCCTAACTGGTAAGAATAATTAAACTAAACTCTCCTATTACTTTTTGTGATGCGTATTAAACAACAAGGTATTGTTTTATCAGGGTTTTTAACGAACCTTAAAATTTCCATGAGTGCTTTGATAAAACATTCCACAGAAGAATGGCAACTGATCATTAAATAGTGCTACTTCAAAATGATTTGAAATAGAGTACGACCTAAGGTTTAATGACATTCCCAATTGATTCTAAATGAGATCAAATTTAGAAGTAAATATTTCGTTTTTGCCTGGTACAATGTATATAAATTGTAGTATTTAATTTGTTTTCTAGTTTTCCGTTTACACAATTAAACCAATTTTATGGCACGAAATGAAAATTGGTAAGGAAGTACATTTTAGTAGACGTTATGAATCGATAACTACTAGGAAGCAAACGTAACGAAAACTGTCTGAAAATGTTTTATGAAAACTTCATTTTCGTTCTATTGAAATAATTGAGAACAAAACTCCTGTATATTATAAACGACATGAGCAAATAATACCTTAATTTGATATAACCTTGAACATATGGAATGCTGTGCCAGTCTAGATGGAATCAAGTTGTACTGCCATAATTCAATGAAACAATGTTGCGATTATTTTTGTCTTTGAGTTTAGTTCACATGTCCTTTGTAACAGATTATTTGCCTGTTACAAGAATAGCAAGATAATATCAATATGAGAGTACTTCACATACTGTTATGTTAAACGGTGTCTAAATTCAGTAATGTTTTAAATGTGCTAATATATCAAGAAACGTTGATTTTATTGTTTTCACAATTTATATCAAATTTATATTACTTTTTCGCAAGCCCTCTTGTAATCAGAGCTTAAAATGTACTAAAAATAGAAATGGCGGGAAACACTTTGTCCGCTGCTAAAATAATGTCATTATTATTATTGTTATTATAATATCAGTCAAAACATTTTAGCTTTTCACTTAAATACTTTGTGAAAACCATTTTATCACTGACCGCTTGTAATTCAGAATTCAGGTTTACAGTTAACAAGTGAGCTCAAATATCTATAGTACCAACATGACATAATATCGATGTTGCTCGTCTACCTTTAATATCATCGTTCACAAATACTAAATATAGAATGTAATTAACAATTAATCGCATTGAAGCCTATTTTCGGAAAAGATGCGTGGGTGTGTATTATGAGACACAATTAGCATTGGATACAGAATGTATGGCTGTGGAATAGGGTGTTAATAAGGGCACTGAAACTATACTAAAATAGCTGTGGTAAATACGACCATGACAGTCATACTAGATGTTTCACGCCACGAACCAATGTGTATTGAACGACCAATAATATACGGATGCCCAACGAATAAATATGTAGCATCTGTGAATTCTCTTCCATTCTGTTCTTGACAGCCAGTTCATTTCAAAGTGCATGATATATATATATATATGTATATTGTTAAATCTGTTACCTCTTTTTTCCTGCTTGTGACCGCCATTTCATTTCATAGAGCATGTAATATTTGTTAATTTTATGTTCATTTAAATGAAGTATTGAAGCGAAAATAGATATATTAAGTATAAAACAATATATATTATCTTAACAACTGACAAAGTTATTAAAGTTATTTATATTACCATATATTAATGATTGTATATGGTGTACAAAAATGACATTCATGTATTTTTAATATAGGGATATAACAAGGATTAACCAATAACATTGTAGTATGAAATAATTATCCTTCAAAATCATCATCATAATCTTCCATAATGGTTAACAGTCGTAGCTGCATGACTATAATGACTATGCGTGGTATTTAACCGTTTTAGAACAGCCAAACTGTAGCAAGAATAATGTTTTACGAAATAAAGGTTTTTACTACTCGAACTAGAAATAAAAACATGAAAACAGTTCCGGTAACATGTACCAAATTTTTACAGGACCACAACAACAACTGTGGATTTTCTCTAGGGGGTTACACAATACAACGGATATATCATTTTGAAAAATATATCAAGGTTTTGATTGAGGGGTCCCTGTTAACTATTTGCATTCGCTTATTAAAATATCATAAGCGTGAGAAAATAATAAATTCAGAAAATTCCGAAATTCTCTGGAGATAACAAGTACCCGGTAATTATGTTAAGTCCCATTAGAATTTGATTTGAATGTTAATCTTTCCCGTAAAGAGTATGCAAGGAACACTGGATTGCAATTGCTCAATAAAACGATACTTCTGTAATTCAAAGACGAATAATGCGCTATCAATGATGGAGTTTTTTTGTGTTATATCGGGTGTGATCTAAAACCACGATTTCGGAGCAACTGTTCATGTTAAGTAGGTTTTATTTTTTTGCAAACTTGCTGGGACTTGGGTAGTTCATTTTATTGTTGGGTTATGTATTGGGCATTGTGTCGTCTAATTGTGTTATGCGATGTTTTTTTATGTTTTCTGTGCTCGGCTGGTTCAGTTGAGTGCTGCCTTACCTGTCCGATGTTCTATAATCTCTTCTGATTCTTATACGTGCCAAACAATCTAGTATGTTGGAATTTACAATCAGGGCGACCAATATTAGTACTAAAATATTAGCACTTACGTTGAAACAGACGGCATAAGTAATATATGACATACGAACGGAGAACAGAAATACATTGTACGGAAATTAATAATGCATGCGTGACAATTGGTATTGTAACTGTAATTATATAGCTTGAATTAGAAATAAACCATAGACTTTCAAGTATGATTGCTAATAAATCATGATATATTTTTTTCCATTGTATTTAAAAAAAACCGCTATTAGCTCATATGCCATGGTTACACCAAATGTGTTATGACAAACAATTGGACGACTGGATAGGATGATTATGTGTTAGTTATGAGGTCGATCAAAGTTCATGATGTATGTATTTCCATACAGAAACAAGGTTAATATACTCATAGTCTGGTGATTATCACAATTCACTTCCTTTTCAAGAAATAATGTAACCTTAACAACTTATTATACACACATATACATAGTATATGGGGGCTTTATTGGAGTCATGCTTGAGGTTGGTTGGTTGGTTCGTGCAAATTTTGTCCGCGCTATATCTCTGTTACAATTGGTTGGAACTCAACGAAACTATGCATGACTAATCAGTACCAAGTCTGAGTGTGCATATCGTCGGCATATGCTGGTCGAATGTTAAAAGAGTAATTGCCCTTTTTGGCACTTTTTAATTTTGTCCGCGTGTTTCTCTGTGTACCATCTGTCTCATTTCAACAAAACCTAACTGCTTGACTGATCTGGACCAAGTCTAGTTGTGCATATCTTAGAGGCAAGATGCTTGGATAAATTTTAAGGGAGTTATGGCCTTTTGTTTTTTTACACTTAAAAGTTTTGTCTGCGCTTTTTATCTGTAACCATTGGTTGGATATCAATGAAAGTTTCTCATATTATGTCTCATATACTGTAGAAACATCTATTTTCGCGAGACCAAAATATTGCGTTACGTTAATCTGAAATAGTTCTCGAGGTTAGATATTCGCTAATGAATGTTTGCGAAAAGCTTGCTCTAAACGGTGTACATTCATTTCGATTGATGACATCATACCTTAATGGTCCTTTACGATATGCATTTTTAACATGTTAACAATATCCTTACTTTACTCACGGGCATTTTTATAATTGTACTATTTTATTAATTCACATACCATCCACAAGTAATGATACTGGATATGTAATAGTAAGAACAAATTAATTTTTAATGATAAAACAAAGTGGAGCGAGCGAAGATTGGCCGATTGGTCAATTGGCTGATATAAATGTACTTTGATAGCCAAAAGATGACGTCACGAATGTTAAGAGGAAATTTTAATGATTTAATATCTCAATTGTTACCGTCTTATCTGGCGACCGGGGTTCAAATACGGGCGGATGCACTCATACGCCTGCTATATTTCAGCAGAAAGTTTACTGGCAAATAAAGACTATGCTCGACAATTAACAACAGATGAAATGTTGCAGTTAAGAACCACAGATGGACGGTGTAGGTTATTATCCAAAATAAATGGAGATATCCAATCGGAGTGAACAATTGTGTGTGGGGAAGCCATATCTGAATTAATGTCCCGTATAGAATCATCAACATGCAGGTAATGATGTCGTTAATGCACTTTTTGTAAATAATTTGTTTGACTAATTTCTACATTTAAAGAACAAAACATTCGCCCTTGGAATTTAGAATCAACCATATTTAGCATCTTCTAGCATTGTGTGTTTTAATGATAGATTTAGAACATCTTTTTTCTTTAACCGAATTGGTATTTGATTAAAGATTAGAGGGTTTAAGGCACTAGAGGTTTGATTTGCATTCGTGATTCATCTACCTGCAGAGTATGAGGAAATATAATGTTAATTTTACAGTAGTGATAGCCAGTTTTATTACCATCTAAACCTTAAACTACTTCCAGTGCCATGAGCACACAGTTAATGAGTGAGCTTTACTAATACTAGTACCTATCTATCTACCTCGTCCAATGAGACCTAAGGCCGCAACAGGTTTTCTCCATTTCACACTTTTTGGCTACGAACTCAGCACGAACCCAGGTGTATTTCATCTCGGTTAGCACTGATGTGACTGGTTTTCATCAGGTATTTCGAGGTTTTCTGGTTTCCTATTTCCAGGTGGAGTCCAAAATACAATGCGTTGTTGGGTGCATTCTTAGAACACGTCATAGCCATCTAAATTTGTTTTATTTCTTTTGTAATATTCTTTAAGTTGCTCATTTTGACAAGAAGTAAGGTGGTCCTTTCTTGAAGATTACTGCAGGTGGAAGATTCAGCAAGATCACCAGCGAAGTCACCATTTTTTAGTTCAATGGAAAAGGCTTTCTGGACGTTTCATAAAGAATCTTATGTCTGATATCGGTCTTAAATAATGCTTAAGTCAGAGGCCTACACTTATGACCGTTTCATAAAGAATCTTAAGTGCGATATCGGTCCTAAAAGGCTTTCTTGACATTGGGCAGTTAAGTTGGCAGTTGGTATTCTCTTCCTTGCATTTGCATTGCGTATTTCCTTTCGTATTTTCACCGTAATTACCTGGGAATATTCCTCTCACGATATTGTACGTTCTTAGGATCGGGACAACACTCTGCTTCACTTAAAGCGGACGATTCCCCCCAGAAATAACCGGTCCTTTATATTGGGTGTAACATGCAACTTATACATTTCATTTCAATTTTATGGTGAACTTTTCTGTTTTTTAAGTGCAACCGCTTCATTAAGTAACTAGGATATAAACTGATTTTATGACATGGAAGTCAAAGGTATGGAATAACCAAAAACAGAACGGACAGAACATCTCAATTTCTACAAAAGAATGGGATATATTCCTCATCAGTTCAAAGTGCTAAATCATCCATGCTAAAACCTTTAAGTAATAATTAATTCCTGGAATTATGTCAGACTCATTTTTCGTCAATAATTATATTTTAACAAAACTTTAAAGAAGTGTCATTGTTATATCATAGTCAATGCAAAATTAGGTTTCAGCACAATTAATTAAAAACAAGATTAAGTGGCAAAAGACGTGTATTCATTATAACATGCCATACTTTACAGTTGTAAACAAATGCGAGCTAGGAGCAGCAGCAGCAGCAACAGCAGTAACAACAACAGCAGTGGAAATATAGAGACTCGTGACTGGTAGGAGTCGCTTCTGATGTTTTGTGTTCGGTTGAGACAGTCGTAGTGCGTGGTCATTTAGTTATATCCCGGCCTAATTGGCCAATGACCTTAGGTATCGAGGGAAGAGACAGAAAGTTGCTGTGATACAAGGAATCCAGGCGCGCTGTCCTAGCTCTTTCAGAATAGACTCTTTGGTCCTTCAACGTTCCCGGTGTATAGCACCAATACACGCTAAACTATCTAGTCGTTTCTAATATTTCTTGTCCACTTTTGTGTTTGTCATTGTGACGTGTGCGTGTGGTCTGTGACTTTTCTATTTGTGTGTTCCTTTACATGTATGTGCCCGTTATATCACGTTCTTATCTTTCTGTTGAGTTCTGTCTTAATTTTCCGATTGGTTGTAATATTTTTGTTAGCAACCAGTAAGTTAATTGTCACCAGGCCCCTACCAGCCTGACCTTACGGGGTAGAAGTGTAGAGGGAAATGTGCTTAGGATACGACCGCCTGATTCATTAACTCAGTAGTATGACTCAATAGTTAGAATACATGTTTATTGATCAAAAAGGGCGGAGCGTTTCGTAGCGAGTCCTTTTAGTCATTAAAAATACTTAATATGTTCTAACTAACTTAGAATGATACATCCTGTATTTTGATTGCCTATACATATTAGACCAACACATGCCACCACGTCTGTTAAGAGCAGAATTTTACGATTATCGACGTTTTCATTGCCTCAAAATGTAGGGTATATTCTAAATATGGGCGACGCTATAATAAAAAAAAATACAGTACTAAATTCAATACAATTACATATTGCATTATCGAAAACGGGTTAAATAAACGAACGAAAACCGGATTGTTTAGTTATGTTACTTAATTTCAGTTCACCAGAAAATGGAATGCTACCTCAAAAGCAATGAGTATTCCCAATTGCTTTTAACAACGATAAAGATCTGCAGAATGCGTTTTATCTAATGTGTTTCCTGAATTCCTTTACATAATAACGACATTGTTTATTGCCTGGAATGAGACTTAGTTAAGAATGAGACTCCGTTAGGAATGAGACTTGCCTTCTAGCTGCATTACAATGTATGGAACATTTGTTTACGTCGTGCAATAATAGCATGTTCCTTCCAGGCAAAAGAAAAACATGTATGTACACTCTACAAAACCTTATAAGTACACACGTGGTTTTACCGCTATAACTTATTTATTTATTATTATGTGTGCATGTGTACATGGTATTGACTATTACAGGGTTGGATTAATAATGATTTTTCTTCAAATTTGAACCATGACATCAAAAAACGTAAAATGACCCAGAAATTGACGCGTATGTGCAACTTCTTGTTATGTACCATGGTAAATTGAAATTTTAGCTATATCGTCAAATTTAAAAACATAAAATAATTCGAATTTTCACTCAACAAAATGGTGGTTATAAACTTTTAAAATATATTTTGATTGTTATGGTCAAGGGGAGCCAACCCTGTCAGAAATTGCATTTTAGATGCAAAAGTGGGTAACTTAGTTTCAGTTTACTTATAAAAAAGTTGACATTATTAATGTGTAGACAATAAAGTATACAGTTCACACAAACATAGGCTATTGTTAGTATATGTATACATGTAGTTTAGATAAAAAGTTTAAAATTATTTTATGAATTTTCGGAATTTTTGATGTCACTTCAAGACGATGTCGCATTTTGTATACAAAGACCATCTACATAATGCTTAGTTGTATCGACATCCATTGCGTGCGTATCTCGCACTGTGATATAGATCTAATGTATCACCCATATGTACTTATTATATTATACAGAGAAAAAGTCTCAAATATTTTATCATCCATACTGTGTAACAGATGTATTGAACAGCTGGTATTGCCATAGTTTGATTGGATTTGAATGGCTTAGTATTACATATGATATATAACTTATTTTTAAAGTTTCATTAACTTATAATACAAACCAACATCTGAAATGATACTGTCCTGATTATGATTATAATGGAAAATGGTACTAGATTAATTTCATATACATTTTGTAATTGATACCAGCTGTGTTAATATTAATATGATTGAAGTCATGACTAAATATTTCAATGACATAATTGAAAATTCACTGTACACATTTCAAAGGCATAGTCCACGATTAAATAGTAGTGTAAACATTCCAAAGACATAATCAATGATTAAATAGTATTAAAAAATTGTCAATAACATAACCAATGATTAAAGGTACTGTAAACATTTCAAGGACATAATAATGTTTTAAATAGTACTAAAAACAGTTTAAGGACATAATCATTATTAAACAGTACTTTAAACATTCCAAGGGCATACTCATATATTAAACAGTACTGTAAATATTCCAAGGACAGAATTAATGAGTAAAAGTACTGTAAACATTTCAAGGACAGAATTAAAAATAATTAAAAGTACTGTAAACATTTCAAGGACAGCATTAACTATTAAAGGTATTGTAAACATTTCAAGGACATAATTAATTATTAAAAGTACTGTAAACAGTTCAAGGACATAATCAATGATTAAATAGAACTGTATACATTTCAAGGACAGAATTAATAATTAAATAGTACTGTTAATATTTCAAGGACATAATCATTGAGTAAATAGTGTTTTATTTTTTCAAGGACATAATCATTGATTAAATAGTATTGTAAACATTTCAAGGACATAATCAATGATTAAAAAGTACTGTAAATATGTCAAGGACATAATCAATTATTAAATAGTAAATGTAAACAATTCAAGGACATAATCTATGATTAAATAGTATTGTAAACAATTCAAGGACAGAATTAATGATTGAATGTTACTATCAACATTGTAATGCACCAAACATATGAATATTTCAATGTAGATATTTAAAAACAAGTATAATGGTTTTGCTTCAAAAGTTCCCACCAACCTTGAGAGTTCGCGAGCAATACAAAAATATAATTATCTGAATATAGAAACTAATCAAGCGTTCTTCTCCTTCAAGACAGCTAAGTGTGGATGCAATTAGTCTTACTGAGATCAAAGCCATAAAAAAATACGAAGGCCCAACAGTCATATGCCGGGATACTCTCAAAGAAATGACTGTATTTTTTTATTTAGTTTTAACGCTTTACGAATTCATTTTACTATAGGATTAGTACTTATCTAAGTCCATTTAAACGAAGTAACATTTATGATTAGTTTAAACGAATTAAAATAAAACAAATTACCGTTTGAAGACAAATCTTTGAGGATGTTACCTACGGGATCCCATTCTATACGTTATCATATCAAATGAAGTTCTATGAAGAGTATCGGATAAGATAAATGTGTTAGAGTTTAGAGTTTATTTTCAAATACAATAGACATATACAATCGATGAGTACACAATTATTCAATATCATATATATATTTGAGTGGTCAAATATATTATCTATATATACATATTATCATCATAAGTATTCTAACTAATACGGTGTAACATACCCCCCAAAAACTACAAAAAAGAAAAACAAAATAAAAAGACAAAATAAAAAGACGAAAGTGCGACTGACAGCGCGATTCTTTCGTTATAACCGCGTTTCTTTAAGCTATTTCAATAATAATGGGTTACGATAAAGCTTCTTAGTAAGAAAATATCAAGACATATAATCATACTCATGTTGTTTGTTTACGACTGAGACAGTCGTACGTGTGTGCGTGGTCAATTGTGGTTTTCCTTGCCAGATTGACCAATGATCTCCGACTACGAGGGATTTATCGGGCATACTCATGTAATGGCTGTTTGGCATTTATTTGCTGTAATTATGGTGTATGGAGTATTACTTTCGGAAGAATATGTGATTCATATTATGTTACCCGTTGTAATGTTGCTTTACTTAATGGTTAGCAAATATGTGCCAGTTTTATGATGTATGTCATTTCTTATTATACATTAGGTCATCTGTTATAGGAAATATACACTCACGAACTTTAAAAACGCCTCACCTTATTCAAAGCCCAATAGCACTCAAAGTATTTACTTCATTGCAATATAATTTTACATGTGTGTTAATTGATCTTTCCTACGTGTAAACCAGTTTAGTTTGTAATAAAATGTTGTCTAATTTATTTCTGGGAATCCTGCAAGCGTACTCACCCTAAGCAAAAGTGTGGGATTTCCAATACCGGCTAAAGGCGCAATTGATCCTAGTATGCGTGATCACATTCGTCTATGAAGTCCTTAAACGAACCTCCAGTCACATAAGATTTTCACAATAGTTTATACGCGTGTTCAAATTCAACAATAACCTTTCATTTTGTTTAAAACAAGCATAAATAAAGTCCATAACAAAAGAATGTCCACGCATTCCACAGACATTCAAAATCATCAAGTTTTAAGTTTTATTACTAAAATTGGCAAAATAAAGATTATATCCTTTTAAACAAGTTTAAATGCATATGAGCGCATTAAGAGTGTAATGCCTCGCATAGCCTGTATTGAAAATCCCACACTTTTTCCTAGTCTGAGTGCGCTTGCAGGATTCCTAGAAAATAACGAGACATTATTTTATTACAAACTAAACTGATTTACACGTAGGAAAGATCAATTAATACATAATGTGAAATTATATTGCAATACACATGAAGCATACATACTTGGAGCGATATTGCACTTTAAATAAGGTCAGGCGTTTTTAAAGTCCGTGAGTGTATATTGTATATTATGTATATCATTATGCATTGTAGTCGTAACCGTCTTCTTTTACAAAAATATATTTATTAATATAAACATCGGACAGGGAATGGAACACTCAACAGCCGATAACAGAAAACCTGAGTACAACACAGACCCCAATTACACGGCACTATGATATACCAGATACCGGTATGTGAAATGACTTTGTAGTCTCTTATAATTCCAATAATAATAATAACGACTTTATTTATAGTGGATGACATATTATGTTCTAGACCAATTTTCAATGTGGAGTGGCAATATGTATTATTTTATTGTACAATGTCGACTGTTGAAATAATGAACATATGTCTGTGTTTGTTTGGTAGTTTTAGCACAGCTTGGTTTCCTCTGTGTGTATAAAGGCGAAACTATTGGTTTGGTTTGAATTTTATACACGTATTGTACATAATGATAAGATGTTTATAAAGATACTTCTACTACGGTGGTCAGTTGGCCTTACCAATTTTCAAAAATAAAATAAATTATCAACTTCTATAAACTCACTTTTCCCCCAGACACTTGACAACTTCTCCACATGTGGAGTGCGTGTCGCTTACTAATATGACGGAAACAACTCGCTATCATACGCTTAATGATTAGAATGTCAAGTGAAATAAACCATTAATGCACGCCATAAACCCAAACCAGTTCGGCTTCGAAAACCTTGCAAATTTTCATAACTGAATTCATAAGTACGCATTTAATCGTGTAAAATGTCAAGCCCAATTTTATCACAACACATTTATATCTAATTTGCCGATATTTATTCCGCTAATTAACTTGGATTGTCGAAGAATCAGGCAATGGCGAATACAGACATCTCAACTTACGCAAATGGATGTTGTTTTATGTGATATTGGAACATCAATAATTGCAAACGTATTTCTAAGAGAGTCATTAGTGACATACCAATGTTGTAATGAGACTGATACATGTCACAATTTTATCGGAAAACATCATATAAAATGCAGTATATAGGTCTACTACATGTAGTAAGATACTAGATAAAATAAGCACAATAAAAATGTTTACTTCAAATACTACTAGTAAATGCTATCGAAAGCCACACAGAAACGACGACAGATTCTAGCCACCCATAGTCAGAAATAGAATGAACCATCCATATACCCAGGAATATGAATATCTCAAGCAAGCCAACCAACCAACCAACCAACCAACCAACCAACCAACCAACCAACCAACTGTCTTGGTTTCATAATCTAATAGTTCATTAAGGATTATATTAAGTCAGACAGGGAAGGCAGCACTCAACTTAACCAGCCGAGCACGGAAAACATTAAAAACACACAAAACACAGTTCCCAACTGAACCAACCTAGTACAGGAAACATAAAACACATAAAAAACAGTATATTAAGTCAGACAGGGAAGGCAGCACTCAACTTAACCAGCCGAGCACAGAAAACATTAAAAACACACAAAACACAGTGCCCAACTGAACCAACCGAGTACAGGAAACATAAAACACATAAAAAACAGTATATTAAGTCAGACAGGGAAGGCAGCACTCAACTTAACCAGCCGAGCACAGAAAACATTAAAAACACACAAAGCACAATGCCCAACTAAACAAGCGCAGATCCGATAATTCCAAGCTGTCGAAAAGTAAAATACATTATAACTAGCTGAACGACCCAGTTTCCACAGCAAAAGGACTATAATGTCTAGTTTTAGCTGTCAGAAAACTTAAAACGAAGAAGTGCTCAACACACTACCGACCAAGAAAATTAAACATCCCCTGTCCCACTGTTTAATAGCTGAATTTTTTTAAAACAGGGGAACTATCCATAAAACTTCCAAGATGATATCTAGAAATGATGTAACAATAAACGTGATTAATGACAACATTTGTCTGATAATGACGACGTAGTCATATCGTGTGGTGACGTGTGAACACATCCTAGTGAGAGTGGTTGCTATAATTAGCAAACATTTGCTAAAAGCTTTTACTGAATATAGTAATCACAATACAATTACCAACCAACATATTATCGCATACGTGTTGTAATTATCGTGGGTTGTCGACGTGTGTATGCATGCGTAGGCGACGACAAACGGACGTTGCACTCCCCATGCTAAGTATCTACGTATCTATGGACTTTCTACCATCCATATACAGCTACATGTAATTGTTTACATAAACAAGTCAATATATATTTGTTTACATTACTATCGGTTCAGTATGTAATACTCATGAGGGAACCGTCCCATTCAAAAGAATAACGGGCTTATGTTTTATATAATAAACAAGATGCCTTCAATCAATAGTATAATACTTGACAACCAGTTTTCACATCGTCTCGTTAGTCTAATGGATAAGCATGCCGCTATTACACCAGTAGTTTCGTAGAGATTTGTTCAATCTCGCCACTGTTTCGACACCAACCCAGGTTACATAAATTTTAAAGTTTTTATCTTTCATAACACGTTCTTTTTTATTTGTAACTCATATAATAAAATACACGAAGTAAGGTATGTAGATATTTTTTGTGTGTTATATTTCCATTATTTATCTATCTGTATCCTTTCAATTTTTTTTATCTACATAGAGGATATTTGTTTGTTTTGATTGAATATGGTTTATATCTCATCGTGTAGTGATACAATTCAATATTTTCAAGAGCGCGTAGCTTTTATGGTGTCAAAACTGGTACTATTTATGCCAAATTACCACTGTGGTTAGGCTACGTATGAATATGTTATTATATTCATATTTTTTACTTCAAAATCCGCCATCTTGGATTATGGTGAATAGGTGAAAACGACTTATTTTGAGAATTTTGAATTAAATCATACACCAAATTGTAGGCAATGGTCTAACTAAGAATAAAAACCCCCATATGACATGTTTCCGTTCAGTAATAAAAAAGTTACAGACATTTTAGTGTTGAGATTTTGGTAAATTAAAGTAGTCCCTGTGAGGGGGCGGAGCTTATATCAGTCACATTGTAGGTGATAACCAGAGACTGATATAGGTTTTATTTCACTGATAGAACTTCATATATCATCAGTTAGCATTAAATAAAGAACAATATCCATAATCTGTCAGAAAAATAACGGTAAATATCGTTTCAACCTTAGCAAATGGACTCGTCCTAGGGTCGTATATTTCGAAAATGTGTGGTAGAAGTGTACTACATGTAACTACACAGTACATTTTAAATTATAGGTCAAAATGTATTCACAAAACTGTACTGTCTAGACACACCTTAAGCCAGACTGAAACATTAGCCAATCAGGCATTGATACGTGGTCACGTGCGCCCCCTAGCAAAATCGCTTGATGCATTCAATAAACCTCGGCCTCTAGACCGCGGGTAATAAAATCGAGACTTTCGGTAAACTTCGACTGAAGTTGAAAGTCGACGTAAGAGAGTTGGATAGATCGATAGTTAACTACAGCTGTAATGCCAGATAAAACATACATCAAACATATTATTGACACATAATTCGTTGATGTAAAGTTAGATTCTAAATAAAACAAGGGCTGATAATAAAATGTTTTGCGGAACCCCTTGGTATCAAAATAAGTATCCAGCTGCAAGATTTTAAACTATAGATAGGTACTGAACGAATGGACAAACATGTTTACGCTCCAAACAACCATTGTTTCTAATATACTTGCATATGATATACATGTAGCTTGCAAGCATGATCATTGTACCTGCTCTAACAGAGTGGTCACACCACGTGGTCCTTGACGTCATCAATGTTTGGAGACAGTATAAAGTGGACATCACATATATATCAAACCATGCGACTCATGAATACAATCTTCCGGTCAGCATCAGCCATACCATGTGATTAAAAAGTGATATATTTTCCATCTTTTCGGTCTGAACCGACGGATACTGTGCATCTCAAGGTAACTTACCATTACGTCAGAGAACACGTGGTATGGTCGCTTGATGCCGAATAGGCCACCGCTAACACACAATCAGTAATTTGACATTTTGTAAATATTGAGGTATGTGTATTCATGAGTGTTATAAATTGTTCCAGGGTTATCGTATGTTTGCTGATGTATTTCATTATAAAGTAATTCCCCATAAATATGAAACTATGAATATTGTAGAAAAAGGAGTATATAGTCCGACTGTCTTGACAAGACCTTTCGTCAAAATGGATATCACAGAAACTCAATTAATTCACAAATTATACAAACACAAGTTTCATCCTCTATGTATATCGATTTTTTTAGATACAGTTGCGGATCCGAATAGAATTTACGGTGAATAGTGCTCACGTGGATAAGGTGATGGGGCACGCTCTCGACGAACAGCCCCGATACTTTTTCCTAGACTGGAGCTCCACGAATAGCGCTAACTATATTTCGATATGTTATTTCGTTTTTTCCAGCCTGATCCTAACATAGATACTGAATGATAATAATCCATTTGATTATTACTGATAACGATTCCTAATTGAAGAACATTGCGTATTTAAAATTCAAACAATTCAACAATGTTTTATACGGATACTTATTTCTCATTACTTGGGTCTATCTTTGCCAAATAGTTTTTCTACTTACCGCTATAAGTATCGTTCTATAATAGCAAACAAAATAATATTTTCGTGGTTACATAACATTTCTACCGTGATACCAAATCGTATTTTTGTGGTTTAATAATATTTCTACAGCGTTATCAAAATCGTATTTTCGTGGTTCCATAACATTTCTACAGTGTGATTAAACCCGTATTTTTGTGGTTTGATAAACTTTCTACAGCGTTATCAAAATCGTATTTTTGTGGTTTGATAACATTTCTACAGTGTGATTAAACCCGTATTTTTGTGGTTTGATAAACTTTCTACAGCGTTATCAAAATCGTATTTTCGCGGTTTCATAACATTTCTACAGTGTGATCAAACCCCTATTTTTGTGGTTTGATAAACTTTCTACAGGGTTATCAAAATCGTATTTTCGTAGTTTGATACCATTACTACAGTGTGATCAAAATAATGTTTCTACAGTGATATCAAAATAATATTTCTACAGTGATATCAAAATCGTATTACACTGTGGACTATGACATTCGTGAATAGTTAACCATAAATGCAGGTATTTAAGAATAATAACTACACTTTAGTGAAAGTTTTCTTCAAGTTGTGTAATCGTATAATGCAAATATTATATAGCGAACAAGTTCTTGTAGTGTATAACAAAGACACAAGTTTGAAAACAATTAGAAAACGAAGATCACGTCACTTTATCATTACATATTAGTACACGAAGACAGGTAAGATTATTATGATAATGATGATACATATAGAGTTGACTTAGTGCAATCGTTTAAAATATAGAGTAAGCAATCTAAATGTAGTCATAACGACGTATATTAGATACCAAGAATTTCCGTGATTACACAGATCAAATCATGGCGAGGACACCTTGACAAAAAATGCAAATTGTGAGAATTCTAGTCTAGCGCTCTAGACACAACATGTCGTATAGTATACGTAAACTATATTGAATTCCGAGAGAACCTTTCAAAGATATCAAGAGTGTTCAGCCAGGCCCTGAATTCGAGCATTTAAAGCTAAGTTTCAGTGTAGAATATCTTATAATAATAGTAATACTAATAATGTTTATTCCAGTAATTTAGGCCTCCGGCCCATAATACATAGCAATCAATGGCAAACAGTTGAAATGAAACCCAAATTATATACAAAATTTCATAATGACTTACAATGCATTTTAATATATACATTGTACAACAACTTACTATAATTTCGTGAAATAATATCATGATATGGATGAAGTATCTAGCATAATTATGTCCTACTACATTACTTGTACCAGTGGTGCCAAAATTTCTATACTCTCACTAACATGCACGCACACAAAATCACTCTTAACTAGATCAACTATTTCATTGGAAGTACATACGCCAGACGATCTAAATAAAAAAACGTAAGGGTGCAACCATTTATTTGAATGTGCAGTAGATTCCATCTGATATGAACTAGATCTAAGATGCATTGGTATAAAAATGCACTGCTGGTTCGAAAACTCGCTTCCGGTAGAAAATTCACGTTCTTAGAGAACATTGAATACCAATATAACTGACGGTTCAAATTGAATATCAATCTTCGGCGTTCCTAATAACTGCTACCTTTTTTCTTAGCCGAATGACGTCACAGAATGACGCCAGTCACAGAAAGTTCAAATCGGTACGACAATAAACAACAGAGCGTGCTCATTTCGTGCTAAAACTATCTGTATACATATAAAACAAACACCGGAATGAATTCAAACAAATGCAACTTGTCTAATTTAAAACAACAGCAAAGACAATAGGCCCGACGTAACTTTGGCGTATTATGTGCGCTTTCAATATCATGCAAACGGAAGCTCAAACATGAACGAGGTTTCCGTGTTCCTACCACTGTATATATCGGTGCTACAAAATGGGTGACAGTACCGCTTATAACATCCATTTAATCAGCTTACATGGCATTAACAGGACGTTCTACGTTCAACAGACAAATAATATATAACCTAAACTTCAAATCGTCTACACTAAACTTGAAGCAGTATCCGATATACGCTGCACCGATGGGTTTCTTATAGTAATTCACAGTTGCATTGAATATTTGCTCGTCTAGACTACACCGCTACTGTATACGCCCTAAAGGTTATTTATGTTACACCCCTGCAGATGAGGTTCTATTCCCGGTACAGTACGTAAGTTTCCATAAGTTTATGTACCTAATCAGTCGCGTACACCAAGAAGAAAGTTTTACTTAAGAAATAATTAGTATGTAGCTGTGCTTTGTTAGAATAAAACACAGGCACGAGTTCGGAAGCGTACTAATAAAATCACGAGACAGTGCTTATAATACGAGTGATTTCATTTTCGCATCTGAACTAGTACCTGTGTTTTATTCTAACAAAGCACCGTCACCGTGAATATACCTGAACCAAGCCGTTGTCAACTTCAGACATTGTTCGTAAATTACCTATCATGTGAATCTGAACAAAATGTAGAGATAACGAATGATGAAATGATAGCAATTATTATCCGTGTATTTATTGATAAGCCCTCGTAAATGAAATTGAAGGTTAATCAAACCATTGATCTGAACCAAACGTGTGCATGGTAACTCTAATATAAATATGATTAGACGTTTACATAATAAACTAAACTCACCGCGTATTTACCCCGTGTTTCGTTACTGGAATAGTGTACCGATTATAAATCAGTAGTAGAACTCGTTTCTAAACCCGGAACCAAGGTGAAATAGTATAAAAAATCAATGTTCGAGCGTTTTTCATTACAACAATGGAATGAATGCTACGAACGTGTTGCTAGAACCTGGAAATAACATAATCGTTACTGCTGCAATTATCACCCTCTCATGGACTTGTAAACAACAAAATGGGGAGACAGTAACTGTTGTAAATAGATGTAATGTCAATTGCACTTTTATCATAATTACGATCATTGCAGTCCATGGTAACTGAAGAGGAATGATAATTGAAGAGGTGGACTAAAAGGCATTTAGAAATTTAATAATTGTTCTAAATTTCCAAAGATCGGAGAGTAATAACCACACATAAAGTATGTTAATAACATGTAGAACTACGGAAGTTATTGCACTTGGATTTTTCACACCCACAATCAAAAGAAACATCAAAAAGATTCGTGTCGTAATTAATGCACCCGGTACAAACATGAAATTGGGCTGCGACACAAAACAAAAAGAATAACAAACACCCGTAAGTCCATCGGAACACCTTGGAATAAGAAATTCTGGATTAATAAAGGAAATACCCGAGCAGGTATGATTGTCGTATACCTCTGACCTAGAGTTATCTTTTTACTTAATGTCGGGGCTAGAAGTTCGCCCTAGACTGTAGTCCGGCAGATAAACGGCAATTTTTAGGGTAACCGTGCAATGTCTTCTATACAAAATGTTTTTGCATTTTCATGTTCTTTGGACAATACTATAACAGAATCCGAATGATGCCACCTTGTCATCATTGAGCAATTCTCACAATGAGGCCCCAAAGGGGTATATGTTTTTTCTCGAATTAATCGGTATATATACATTACTATTCAATCAAATGTGAATAAAACACCTTAAGTGCGATTGTATTGTGTTAGATAATGCGTTACATCAATATATACAACTTTTATACTAATAAAATGTGGAAATGAGGCCCCATTTGTGGCTTAAACATAACCTGAGGCCCGGTATTACACACACATATTAGTTAAATAAATAAATGAATACATGTAGAGTACATATCTCTTTATATTGCTAATTAATAATATATTCAATGCCTTTGATAAGTATAAGGAACATGCAATACATTGCTTAATATTTTGTTAATGACAATCGGGGCCCTGGTAAGGGTTAATGTATGAGACAATCTTTCAAATAATGTTCTATTTCTTCTGTATTTTAGAAAAGGAACGTTAACCATAACTTGAAGTTATATAAGTTAATTAAGTTATAGAAGTAACATGTTCTGAATTGGTAAACTAGGGGACTGAGGCCCTGCTTGGGTGTTGAACTATAAATTACGCTTTTATCCCAAAACAAATGTTACTATTTCATAATACATTGTACTTGTAATTTGAAATCATATATGAAGTGTCTATGTGTTGTAGCATGCCTATAAGTAAATGACATAGATAAGTATAAACAACCTGAATAGCATGGCTAAATTGCATGGCTTAATATTTTATTTCATGAAATTGCAGCCATAATAAGGGTAAGTTTAAATGTTACAATGTATCAAAACTTTCAAGTAATGAAACTGTTATTATTTACGAAATAGTACAACGAGGACATGGGTCTCTACTAATGATTTTAAACTACAAAAGACGCCTTAGACAAAGTTCAACAAACATTTCCTTGTTATCAAGCAATTAAAAAATCTACTAATAATTCAAATACGGCTTGATGAATAAAGGTAATTTGAGATATCAAGCCTGATGCTGGTATCTTCCTACCAGTATAGTCTCTATAAATTATACTGAACATGGTCCTCACCATCATCGACTACTGTTATGCGAGTACCTTTATAGTATTTAAAAAGGACAATACTAGTCGGACAGGGAAGACAGCACTCGTCAGAAACAAAAAGCATGAAACACTTTTAAGCTACAAAATATCCCTGTATTTAAGTAATTCCAAGCTATATCAAGATCCCATGACAACCCATTCCGATCGCCATGTACAGTACCGCTATTTCTCTACGCCACCACCAAATATGACTTTTCGTATGTACTGCAATTCCATGTCAATGGATAATTCACCACCGCCAAGTGCAACCATTCATACATAGATAAGGTACGCAACACAGTGTCAAGCTATACAATATATTCAGTCTTGAATAAAGCATCTACCATTAGTTCAGTCAAGCCTTATACTAGTATTTATAGGGAATTGCCACTGCCGACTGTGTACAGTCCTGGCTCTACATATCACTGCAAGCTACATATGCATGGGACGTTTAAGTACTAAACACTGATCAACACAACCATTCATGGTTATGTTGGGACCCCAAAAGACAATAACAAATCTGACAGGGAAGGTTACTATAGGCTCAACATAAACATCACCTATTAACTAATGATAATTGTGTGGCAGTTTACAAATATTGCACTCAGTAGTGCCTGGATTCAATCGGGGATGGAATATTTATGTGATGTATCGTATGGGATTGGAATAGATTTACTTGGTAAGTTAGTGAGTTCGCCATAAATATGGGTGACATGGCATATTTCGCTGATGGTGGACCTTAGGGGATTATGTGAAGTCTCGAGTATATAGCGGCGATAGCTCACTGCTAATGCACTGGGCTGGCGATACAGAGGTCGTTGGTTCAATTCTCGACATGGGAACTGGACATTCCTGAAATTATATTTGTAATATTTCCCGCTATATATGGCCGAATGGACTGCAAAGTATCTGGTTAAGGGTGTCAAAAAGCTGTGTATCGATGCTATACATCGGACAAATTAAAGAACCAGGCTGTGCATTCGAAAAAAGAGCTAGACACACTTATGCAGCGCTGGACCTGCCTGTATCTAACGTCTCAATTTCCCTTCCGTTGGGCTTTCTCTCGGTCTGCTGTATCTGTACTGGTAGAGGATGCACATGCGCCCTTGTGGCTGCAATACTATGTAAAGCGCATTGGATCGTGTTTCGCATGAAAACCACAGTATATAATCTGGTATCAATATTCACTTACAGTAAACGACGGTAGTGACTATAGTGTACACAATGGGGCATTGTACGGTTGCACTCTCATATAATGAGTTCCTCATAGGGCTTGCAGTGGCTGTACGTCGTGGCCGTGTGTAATCCGATATAGCTTGCGATGTCTGCAGTGAATAGCAGTGATGAACATTATGCATAAAATGGTTGTACTCTGCTGTGGTAAGGATTACATACCGGGTAGGGCATATCATCTCTGACACAGTTTGGTAAAATGACTATCTGTAAATTTTTTCGTTAATGAGCTCCTACAGACCAAATCTGTCCGCTATTTGTAGTAGTAAAATCATTATAAGATATTTAAATTTGAGCGTAAGTTTAAGCTATCCGTAAGAACAATGGTAAAACAGAATACCGGAGTCTATCAACTCATTCCGGGCCTCAGTTGATTATTTCATTTCTATGTATTATTTAGTTATGTATACTTAACAATACTATAATTTAATTAATCAGTAAAATCTAATGTCTGATATGTTGAAATGGGATTTATTAAACAGGGACTATTTACCATTCTTGTCTTATTTCTAGTTTAACACGCATACAGGGCCTCATTGCCATATTTTACTTTTTCCAAATGTACCACACGAATAGTTCGATCACATGGTAATAGCAATAAAAGTACAGTCAAAATTGCATTCCTTAAAGTATAAGATAATAAAACATTTCTTGACATCGATTTTGGAGAATTTCACTATTTTTTTATATTTGGATTTACCATTTATAGGGCCTCAATTTAAGAAAATAAAATATTTAGCAATGCAATGTAGCCTTCTTATGATTGCCAGTGATACTGAATTCAATGTTAAGTATCAATATAATGAAAAACATGGTACCATGTATAATGAACGGATTTTATTCATATGTTTGTCTAAAAAGGGGCCTCATACAAGACGAAAAACGTCAGCAGGGCCTCATTTCCACATGTTAATATTATAAATGATGTATAATTTGATGCAACTTATTATTTAACACTATATAAACAACATTTAATGTGTCTTGCTTTACCTTCGTCTAAACGATAATGTACTAATACAGCTTAATTCATGAAAGTTCATGTACCCCTTCGGGGCCTCATTGTGAGAATTGCTCAATGATGACAAGGTGGCATCATCCAGATTATTTTATGGTATTATCAGGAGAATATGAAAATGCAAAAACATTTTGTATAGAAGACATTGCACGGTCCATTGCAAGTTCTGCCGGACTATGTAACAGATAACCAGTTGGACAGGTTATATAGACGCACTGTATGATGCATATTATTTACTTTTATTAAAACTCCTTTAACAAGATCAGTGTGGATACAAATTTGTGAAAATAAAAAATGTGTACTTTGTTCCATCAATGTTGTGTAAGGCGAATACCATTTTTTCTTGGCTTGTCCTTACAATCGCCAATTATGAACTACATATACTGTTTTTCCAAATTATCATTGTCATTGGCCAACTATCCAAAAATCTATTAATGTCCTGATTGCTAAAATGATAACATGTAAATTAGCCAAATATGTTAATTTAGCGTTGTAAAGGCGCCAATCGTATGTGGATGACCGGTAATAATTTACCCGTTCATTAATATGTGTACATGCGTAGTTGCTTTCAGTGTATATAGTCGGTTTTTTGTGTTATCTTTTTTGTTTACATTGTTTATTTATTTTTGTACATGCTCTTCTGTTAATTTACCTGCCGCCTATTGTTTAAAGCCACACTATCTCTCTCAAGACCCTTTTCCGATCTTCCAGTAAATAGACTAATTACAATTCATTATTTTATAAACAATATTAACTGGATGTTGTATTTCATTTTCTTCCATCTTATGGTGTTTCCACCCTTGGAACTCAATTAAAGTGATCAAAATCCGTGGCTCTTCAAATAGGTTATCAAGTTATTGCTCTTGAAATGGACTAGCCGTTTAATGCCTAACGTGCTTAAAGGCGACGAACATAAATAATGTTCTTACCCCAATGAAACTGAGTGTTTGGTCCTTGTAAAATTGGTCTAATAGTAAAATTGAATAACTAGAAACTAGTGGAAATAGACTTTGAGTTGTTAACTCTATTTGAGCGTGTTTTATTATTGAAGTGGTCTTAAAGTAAATGCTCATGTATACTTCATGACACGTTTTGTTTTAAAACAAACTGAAACCCAAACGTCAAATTACCTAAATTTTTTGTTATTTCGATTATAAAGAATGTTGGTAGATTTTTACAAACTTATACATTTTCTTTTCTTAAATGGCGATTTAATTGTATATTCATTACAAATACACGTATTTATATTGTTTATGGAAACAGAGGAGGTATAAATGAATGCACAAATCTTATAATTAAATTTACAAAAAAGGGAAAGCTTTACATACGTTGCAAGCAGTTTTCGCAACCTATGTTAAAATACATTAAAATATTTTATTATTTGCTTTTTATGGATTACGGAGATTTATCAGTGAAAATAACAGTGAAAATAACAGTGAAATTACCACTTTGTTATTTTCACTGTTTAGAAGCTGGTTCCAGTATCGTTCAGAAAAAGAAACGTAACGTCAACGGCACCGGGCTTTAAAATGTGCGTTACGTCATCATGACGTCACAATTGTCACGTCGTTACGTTCCAATTTCGACGTGATTTTTCCAATTAAGCCAATTACGGTACTCTTTAAAGAGAAATTGAAGCATATAATTAACAGAAAATTTGTTGAATTTTGGTGAAAGATCAATTTTATTTCACTCGTGATCACATAAAATTATATTTTCACTCGTGGCTACGCCACTCGTAAAAATGTTGATTTTATGTGATCACTCGAAGAAATAAAATACGATCTTACACCAAAATCAACAAATATCCTCTATGTTAACAAAGCCCCTTACTAGTTTAGCAATTTGTTCTTCTTAATTTCACAATAGCATTCAATATAAAAGACAATTAGTAAACTAACATACATACTAGTACTAACACTCGATATACAAGACAATTTGTAAACTAACACACGCACAAGACAAAATAGAAAACAAACATCACTTGCAATTTGTGGCCCTAACGTTTAAGTGATTCTGAATACCTTGGCATACTGTTCAATCCAGTCGAAAAGATAAATACAGCGGCAACCTCTTTAAAAAATAACATTGAAAAAATGTTGGGATATGACTGGGGGCTCCGTAGAGTTTGATCGATTTTCTGCGAAATTAAGAAAAACATGATTAAAGCCAGCAGCGCGCCTTTTACATATTGGAACCACAGTTCAATGCATAATAATCAACCAATTGAACGACGATGTGGTATATGGATCGTATATTCTGATTGCTTTGAGATATGATAACGATGGTGACATGGTGCGTTATTAAATCGTAAATTACCGCAAACTGTAATCAATATTTCGTAAAAGACAAATTAGCATTAGGTATTTAACGCTCCAATTTCGCTATCGGCAAACGACTTGCAGTCAAAGAGTGCAAGCGCCTAAAGGAACGAAGATATTTGACTGGATAGTATCGTAAGTTGCGTTTTGAACGCTTCGAAATGTATCTGCACCGTAAGAATGCACTACGAAGGAAAGATAACATTGATGCTAAGTATATAACGGAAAAGCGACATTGTTCCAGCAACAATGAGGACTGACGATATTCAAAAGTTCCAGATTGTCGCATAATATATATATGAAAGAACATATTTTGTACAAAATAAAGGTCCTATGACGTCTAACTAGCATATAAATTATTATTTTACTGGTGAATTTATTAAAGGTAATTTAAAATGGTGCTATGTTGTATTCCTACCCAGAGCTGCATTGTTATATTGCATAAAATTCCTGAAAATGTCATGTTATGTTACTGGTGCATAACGAGAAAACATCTTCACATAAATTATTTAACTATAAAGTAATCGATTGTTTTTCAACAAAATATCAAAAATTATTACGAGCCGTAGACAAAATAGTCATATAAATTAAGTACATACTAATACGGCATATGAAATAATTCAAATGGGATTAAATCTGTCTATTGTTGACTAGATATGGTTAGCAAGTAATAACTTTTCTACTTACTGTATTAACACTCCAATGATATGACATTTATCTGACAACATATTATTACATAGAACGATCGCAAATAGTCTGGAATTTATTTCGAATTCGATGAATAAGTTTTTATTACCGTCTACGACTTTGAAATTATTGGACTTTAAAATTACCACAAAGTTCCAAAGCTCTTTAATGGCAGGAAATATTTTCCTGGGCATATAAGCTCATTGTCTCGTTCACATTAAGACTTGGTTTTCAGAATCAGGCTCAAGCTCAAAATTGTTTATTTCAAATACTGATAACTGTTACAAAGATAATTTATTTAATGCAGAGGAAAGAACATAGATGTTTCCTAATTAAATTTCGAAGACAAATAAATATGTACGTCATGTCTGCGAGGCTCGTACGGATAACGACGATTTCATCATCTGGGGATAGTTCCAGTTCTTAAAAACTCGAGGTTTATGTATATATCTACACAGGTATATATACATTACAGGGCCGCAAAATATATTTCCGATCGCCATCAAATAAACAAGTTGTTTATTTAATTTATCATTGCTTTTAAAAGCATCACGCACTTACAAGCAACAGTATGCTGGTTAAGCGGTCTATCTATTGAATTGAATCGTAAACCATTCTTAAAATGTCACGAAATGCCACATCCAGCTAATAATGTTACAGCACAAATGTTTCGAACAAAATGACAGATAAATCCCCCGGCTTTTACGGGTGTGATACGTCTTCCGAATTCTAATTTATCGGCACATCTGTGTTTGTATTACGTTCAAAAGAAGTATAGTACAAAGAATTTGACGATATTCTTGACCTTATATTAGCATAATTAAACAATTGATATCTTGTCTAAATTTATAACCGCGGTTGTATGTTTTCATTAGCGGGGAGTATCACGAAGACGCTCGATGTGTAATGCAAACACAAATCTAAAGGACCGATATTGCACGATTGGCTTGCGGAAATATAAATATGCAACGCAAGAACCTTGTAATATATTGAATGTCATGCATCCGTACTATACATACATGTGTAGATGTTTATATCTATAATTATAATGTAAGTCGTGCGTGTTTCTTGTTCTCTCAGTCGAGGGACCTTTGAAGGCGTTTTGAACTCTGTACCTAGTCCGCGACTGTAATATTAGCACTATGGAACGTTCTCCTTAGATATAAAATCCAAGATGGCCTTTGCTCGTTGCTTTCATCGACAGTTGATTCCAGTCTAAGTACAGCTGTCTAGAAAGTGCTTTGTTTTTTACTTTAACAGTTTGGCATCAATCGTAATTCACACTAGATCTATATTTCCTTTGCTACAAAGGGTCACTACTAGTTTATAGTTTTCTCATGCTTCTTAACTACTTGATTAACTACAGAAATATGAAATTTTATCCTTCAAATATCATAGCAGTCGATCCATTCAAAATCGCTTTATACATACATGTATACATGCATACTGAAAGGATAGCAAAGCATTTGCCCTTTCAAAACAAAACCCCGTAACAGTGCTAACAAAATAAAACGACTGCTATGGTATTGTATGGATAGAATTTCAAATTCCTGTGGATCAACTCACTCACTACAGCCGCTCGATCACTTTAAATAGAAAGATAAGATGAATTTAATTGATCTGTGACGACCTTGTAAAGGTAGATACTGCACTTAAATGTCTCGTAGCATCATCGCCACGCATTCTACACTTTTGGAGTTATAGTTGACAGTCTTGTCATTCTGCCATTCAATTTTGTGTGATGTCTGTCTGGAAGTGAAAGAGCTCTCAGCTGATGTGTATAATTGCGAAACATTTGTGAAAACATGTGTTATGCATATCGAATTTAACATCTCCACATCCACCGGAAAAATATGTAAAGTGTTGCGTGCGTCCACATTCAGTCATTTGATTCGGTAAAAACTTTAACATGTCTACGGTTATATCAAGTATTACTTAACTGCATGCATTGTCTGCAAACAAACTCCCAGAGAATTCACTAGTGACATTATGCCGCCACGTTAACACGTGTATTGTTTGTCAACGAAGATGGAAACAAAATGTCACTAAAAGCTGTAAGGCAGATGTGTATAAGTTAGGGTGTTTCATAAAACATCCAGTAATATAGTTATATAAGTCCCGATACTGTTTGAAGAAATGCAATCATAAACACATCTACGCCAATACAGTTTTGGTTGTTAATTCTAGTGGTTCGTTCTTGTCCGCTGGCTCCAACCATGTTTAAGTTTGACTGCCAATGACATGAAATTGTCGGAGTAGGGTGCCGGGTTTCTGTGATCGTGTGGTCATTTAATGCTTTTTCAGTTTTGTATTTATAGTTACTAGTATTACACTATAGCATCAGGTTTTGGGAATAGGGTGTCGAGTTTCAGTCAATGTGAGTTTATTTTAGTATGGTATTCATCGTTATTACAAAGTGGCATCAGGCTGACGGAGTAGGGTGTCTGGGTTGTGTTACTTAAATTGTTGTTCATTTTATTCATTTTTGATGTTTGGCGTTATGACTTTTACATAAACCGTTCTGATCTGTGATTATTTTTTTTGTGTTTTGTACCGTTCTGTTGTTGCCGAGTACTGCCGTCCCTTATCTGCTTAACTGATGGGTTACTTTATTTTGTGAATGCCACGTCAAACTCTAAAAGCATTGGTATTTCAGAGGATTTGAGTTTTCGTTGCGGATTTCGACCACAATATCCTACCCTACCACCACCTATATCCGCCAAAATATGTTACACAATCTTGTAATAAACAAATATTTCACGAACAGTCTTATTATTAAGTTAACCCAACCGGTGTATCATATATATACCTTTTATTATTAAATTTTATTTCATAAAAAAACGGGTTAAGAAATGGGTTAAGCCCATAATGTATAGACTACAACCACCATCTCCGCTAATATACCATACGGACATCTATATCCGTACACATCAATCACTAATAGCCCACTCTAGTTATCACTAGAAGATATTTTAGTTAATATCTGAGTACAATTAACGAACCTAATTACGCCATTTACACAGTCAGACAACGTCGAAACCAAAACGCAAAATTTATGCTAATTAGCATTTCTAGTACATTACATTAAACACGTGTTTCCCTGAGGTATTTTCGTTTATACTTAGATTAGGTCAATCATGATACAAGTTCTTTACAACTTATATTACTTACTCTCAACACCACACTCCGGATAGATATCAAAGCCTTAAGAGAAGTCATTTCCCCTATTATTTCTTACGGCATCGATAAAACTAAACCACAAATGAAGAACAATTTTCATGCGAACCATGACAGGTCATTTCTCAAGACGCCAAGATTATCAGAGTTCAAGGAGACGAACACACATATACTTCGTGATGTTACAAGTCTGAGAGTAGCGGCGCCTTATGATATTATGTAAATATAACATAAAATTGTGACAGTTTTGTTGTTGGTCCACATTTACGAGTCAGGTAAATCGTGATTATATCTAAACTCTCAATACATTCTGATTTCCCAAAGGTAACACTTATGTCATATAATCACAATTGTAATTTGACATATCAGCGCATTGTGTTTAACATTTGTTTACCCACCTTAAACAAAACAAATAAGCGATTCTGTGAAATCATTAATACTCCGGAATACTATAAGTCTTTATACGATTTTTGGATTTTGTTGAAAATCTTACTCTCGTGAGAAGGGATTGGTTAATAAAAAAACAAAAGCGTCAAAAGGACCAAAAAGTTGGCCCACTGGCAATGGTGCGAGCGACCAAGGGTCCCTAAAACTCGATATATCTCTTGGCACATTATACTATGTATTTGTGATCGGACATTCAAGGTTTCATTGTAACTGGTTGGCTCGTACAGTGACTAAGGTAACACACATGGTATACTATTAAACAAGTAACAGGACTGGTATTGATACTTTGCCTATAAAGTCCAACCGGCTAAAGCCACCACCGACATTAATAGCCACATTGATTATCAATCAATAAAACATGACAAATTTACACTTATAACATACACGTACATTCATGCAAACAGTAGTTTATAATAGCCTTGTTTAAGGCATTCCTTGACCTATTACCTTGGAATTATTTAGAATAATAAAGTCGTAAGTACAAGACAAACTGACAGACAACTACTGTTTACATAGTGGAAATCAATATGTTTCACCTTCAGTATGGTCAACATGACAATTTCTGATTTTCATGAAATAGGAATATAAAATGCGCTTTGTGATACAGATACCAAATATATATGAGTTTTATATTTTCAGCTTATAAGTCAGAGATAAACATGTATAAGCGGTTAAATATTTAAAATAAGAACATCAATAAAAAGTGACATTTCAAATAGTAGCTATGTAATCAACATTAAAGATACTTGGGGCAAAGAACGGTCGTCCCTGACCCATCAGAGACATAAATGTCTGCTGGAAGCCCTTCAAAAGTTATTAAACTAAACCAAATGTTTTGACTATTCACATGAAACACGCAGTTATGTTAAAGGTATAATTATACCAAACATTATCAAGGCAAATGCTCTCTTTATCATAAACTGACGAAGTTGATACGACACCCGCTATCATCAAATGTAGGTATGTACCTTTAAATTCAAATAGTTGACATATAAATCAAAATGTAACCTAGAGGTATTTGTAGTACTTCATTCCAATTCACTTGCAGGAAACCACTCACGTAGCACACGCATATGAACCTTGTATTCATTCTATCATGACATGTAATTGATCAATCTACACACCGCTTCTGGCGGCTCTTAATTACAATACGCATAACGACTCGTAAATATATACTGCCTCGAGACGTTCCGTCGTACTTGTTGAAACTAACTTTTGAATAACCGTTTCAAGAGCTTTTTAAGTGTGCACATAGCTAGACATATGTTTGTTGGTATTGTACATTTATACATCCGAATGAGTTAACTTAGTTTCATTTCGATAGAAAGTAACAAGAGAAAAAACAAATTATATATATTGTATTCCCTTCAGCACAAGTCTCACAAAATTCGAGAACTGTAAACCCATACAAATCTTTGTTTGCATTCATTGATAATTCACCACATTTACTGTTCGTGTGTATTAATCATTTTAAAACTTAATGTCATAATTGTCTAGCAATTGGTCTCGGTTATTCACAAGCACTATGTCAACGACAAAATAATTACCAATCGATATCATATATATAACAATAAGAAAACAATAAGTGCCATCAGTATAAGCACAAAATAATTGTATATGTATGTATAAGTAATAGTTAGAACCTATTAAGTAAACATTTGATTCTTGAAGAAGGGCAGAGCGAGTGAAGTGCATGAAGCGAGTTCTTACCAACTAAATGTGTATCATCCTGCATTTTGATTTACCGATAGAATGTCGCACCAACACTTTACCTCACGTATGTTAAGAACTAAAGTTTAGTGATTTAAATCTTACGTGCCTCCACATTCAGTCATTTGTTTCGGTTAACACTATAACACGGTCTACGATTATATCAAATATTACTTTGCTACATGCATAATAAGCTGATAGATAATTCACTAGAGTCCTAATGCTGCCACGTTAACGCGTGTATTGTTTGTAAACGAAGATGGGAAACAAAATGTCACTAAAGCTGTAGGACAGATGTGTATAAGTTAGGATGCTCGTGTGTGTCATAAAACATCCAGTAGTAGAGTTATATAAGTTCCCATATGAAACCATACATACATCTATTTCAAAAAGGTCTTGCCATACTTGTAGTTCGTTCTTGTCCGCAGGCTCAAATCCCGTTTCCGTTTGACTGACTATGGCATCAGATTGTCGGAGTAGGGTGTCAGGTTTCTGTCATTGTGTCGTCATTTTAAGCTTTTTCAGTCAGGCATTTATGGTTATTACATAGTGTCATCAGGTTGTCGGAGTAGGGTGTCGGGTGTTTGTCACTGTGTTGTACTTTTATGCTTTTTCAATTTGGTGTTTATCATTATTACACAGTGGCATCAGTTTGTCGGAGCAGGATATCGGTTTTCTGTCATTATGTGGTAATTTCATGCTTTTTCAGTTTGGTATTTACCGTTAGTACACCGTGGCGTCAGGTTTTTGGAGTAGCGTACTGGGTTTCTGCCACTGTGTGGTCATTATATTCGTTAATTCAGTTTGATGTTCGGTGTTATGACTTGCATTGTACACGTACCGCCCTATTCTGTGATTCTTTATTTTCCTTTTCTTTTTGTATCGTTCGTACTCTGCTGTTTCCGAGTGCTGTCTTTCCTTATTTTTATTCCTTTTTGTGAATGTCACGCCAAACTCTAAAGACATTGGTATTCAAGAGGATTTGATTTTGCGTTGAGGATTTCCACCACAAAATCCTATCCTACCACCACCAATTGTCCGCCAGAATATGTAACACTATCTTGTAACAAAGAAATAATTCACGAACAGTCTCATTCAATATAAACCCAACCGCTATATCAAATCCCTCTGTCTTATCAACCTCTACAATGCATTACAACGGTCAACAACGGGATGTCCATTCTAATGTTTTCAGTCCAACAATAAACGACCTCTACAATTTCTATTTTATATGTAATTTTTATTATTAAATTTTATTTAAAAACTAATCAGACAAGAAATGGCTGAATTTTATATCAGCCATCTTCTTCAATTTACTAGTCAATGAACCAGCCACTATAGATAGTCGACTATAACCCTATTTATATTGGAGCTAAACAATGAGCCTACTCTTTTCACGACATTGTTTCACTTTGCACCCTCAAACATAGGGTTATTAAGCCAAAATAAAATATGATGTTAGATTGGTACATATAATATTTCGTCGGTAGCCACACAACAATAGCCCACTTCACGTCATGACCATCTACTAGTATATGAGCATTCATATATATGAAACCAATTGCGTTTACAGTTCACACCAATCATGCATGTTATCACTAGAAGATATTTTGGTTAAAACGTATGCACAACTAACGAACCTAATAACGCCATTTTCACAGACAGACATCATTCCAAACCAAAACGCTAAATGCTTATTAGCACTTCTAGTACGCTAACATAAACACGTGTGTAACATGGGTTTCTCTGAGGTATCTTAGTTAATACGTACTTATTTAGTTTAGGTTAATCATGATACAAGTTAAATTATGACACAAGTTTTTTACAACTTATATTAATTACTCTCCACATCACACTCCAGATGGAAACCATAGCCTTGAGAGAAGCCAGTTTCCCTACTATTTCTGTATAATTATGGAACTGATCAAACTAAAACACAAATAAAGAACAATCTGCATGCGAACCAAGATCCTCAGAGTTCAAGGAGACGTACAAACATATACTTAGTGATGATACGAGTCTGAGAGTAGTGGCGGAGTAACGAATATGATGTTATGTAACTATATCATTTGATTGTGACAGTTTCGTTGTTGGCCCATATTTACGAGTCAGGTAAATCGTGATTATATCTAAACTATCACTACATTATGGTTTCCAAAAGGTAACACTTATGTTATATAATCAAATTAAATTTTTCTGTCTGAGATATCAGCGCATTGTGTTTAACATTTGTTTATCCACCTTGAACAAAACAAACCAACAATACTGTCAAATCAATTATACTCTGGATTACTGTTAGGCCACAGGGTTTTTAAGATTACGGAAATTTTATAAAAACTTCACTATCGTGAGGAGGGATTGGTAATATGATATAACAAGAGAGCCAAATAAGCCCTACAGTTGGCTCACCGGCAATTGAACAAGCGACCTAGGGTCCCCAAAACTATTGTCATACATCCCTTCCGACAGCAACATTTTAAAAAAAATCCCATTAACTTGAAACTTCAATAAACTCTGGTCTAAGATGATTCCGTAGAGGAACGTAATTACGATATCTCGTAGAGAAACGAAATAAAATAGCAATAAATACTCTATCACACAAAACTTGACAAGAGGGTTCCCGTCCGTGATGCGAATGTACCATAACAATAACCATTATTTTACTAAGATCCTAGAAAGTTTTGACACATGAAAATGGATCAATTGAGTATGGTCATGACACTATCGTATGTAGTACATATATCGGTCTGGAATCCATGAATATTCGTGTTTATCCGTCATTCAATCACATTTGTAATTTTATCAACTAGTAGTCAAAACATTGTTACGGCAAAACAAAACGAAAGCACACGAATATTATATATATTTGTCCTATATAATTAGGCTCTAGTTATATGTAATAATATATGCACTGTACTGCTAGACAGACATGTAATTAATTATTATTGATGATAATAATATCTCTATTTATATATGTATACGTAGAAAGTGACTCATTTAGGTTTAACATCAATATAAATGAAAAACAATACAAACAAATTAACAAAGATCATCCTATTTACAACGAGACACATTAACGAGTTATTCGGGACTTGTCCATTATGCATTGTCTACAAAACATTGATTACATCAATAAAACGAGCCTGAAATCAAACATAAATTACATGAATATAATTAAATTATCTTGACGAAGTTTTAATACTCAGTAGGACCTTTTGTCGTGGTTTATTATACATGAACTAAACCAGACCGGTCTAATGTGTATTTTACTAATGATTTTGTATTTATCAAAACAACTTACATGTACCTATACAGTAAATAATATATACACTAAATATGAACCATATACGAAATGAATACACTAAATCCGATAGTTACATAATCCAACCGAGCGATGCTACATGTATATTCGCTACAAAAGAATAATATCTGTGTCGCAGAATTTCAAGGTTTGTTCCGTAATATCCTTTTCAGTAACCGAGCTAAATAATAAATATTAAAGTTGCCTTTGTAAAATTAATGCATATTCTAATTTTCTGTTATTCAGATTCTCACTTATAGAGACGCGCGTTTTTAATATTTTATAAAAGTTTACAAAAAAAACCTAAACGTTATAGCAGTACATAAAGTAATTTTGTGTTCAATGAGTGGAGACAGGATTTAGATTATGGATTGACACCTGGCATTAATTTAGCTAGAAAAAAACACTGAAAATACAACCACACACAATGCTACATATTTTCATTTGGAATAGTTGTTAATAAATCATCGACTCATAAATTAGTGAACACTGATGCTCTAAGATATACACACACTGTCAACACCACTACAGCATTTGGAATCGTAGCATTCTTGTATTTCGTTTCCAAACATAATTCGATATATAAGTTGGCACTCGATACTATGTACTCGTGATTGGGCATACAGGGTTTCAAAGTAAATAACTGGTCCGCTCGTACAGTGATTTAGATAACATACATTGAATAATATTAAACATGTAACAGGACCGTCATTGAAACCATGCCTATATAGTCAAATCTGTTAGAGCCTCCACCGACAGTTAACAGTTACAGTTTATTAGCAATCGGCAAAACATTTGCCTTTGGCCATTTACAAAGACATGATAAATCATGGCAAAAACAATATTTACATAAACAAACAAAAAGTGAAAATAGAAACAAACATAAAGGAAATTAATACATATTCATACATACATGATCATAAGACATTCAGGAATTCAAGGGAAGATTTGCGTAATTGTTGGGCTTCTTTTATTAATTTTGCAAGGTTATACGTACATTTTTTGCTTTTTGGTGACATAATAGAGATGAATTTTTGGGCACTAGACCATGAGCAATTTCCTAAGTATTTTAGTCGTATAGTGAGCAGCACATGATAAAATGGTATTCCGATTCAGTTACAATTTGATTACATAATTTACATAGTCTGTTTTCTCTACCAATATTATTATATCTACCTAATTATATTTCTAGAACCACAGATAGCATCAATGAATCAAAATTGACAAATTTACACGTATGACATACACGTAAATTCAAGTAAACAGTCTTATAGAAGCCATGTTCAATACATATCCTGACCCAATACTTAAGGTGGTTTAAAGCTGCAAACATAAATTGTAAACTATTTAAAATAAGAACATAATTAAAAATTGACGTTACAAATGGTCTCTATGTAATCAACATTATTTTAGCCTAAATAAGCCGAAATATAGTCAGAGACTTTGGCAAAGACCGACAGTCCTCTAGCCAAAATAGCCAGAGACTAGGGCAAATATCGACAGTCCCCAACCCTTCAGTAAGGTAATCGTCTGCTAGTAGTTCTTCAAACGATACTGTAAACGTTTCGACTATCTAAAGGAACACGCAGTTATGTTAAAAGTATACACAAAAACATTATCAGGGCAAAGGCTCTGTGTATGTATCCGAACTGACGAAGTTGATACGAAACCCGCTATCATCAAATGTAGGTATGTATCTTTAAATTCAAATATTGGACATGTACATTAAAATGTAACCAATCGGTATAAGTTTGCAGTATTCCCATCCCATTCACGTGCGGGAACCCGCTCACGTAGCACACGCTGATTAACCTTGTATTTATACTTTCATGACATGTAATTAATCAATCTACACACCGCTTCGGGAGGCTATTAATCTGAAACACGTAAAACCACTTCTAAATACATGTATACTGGCCCCAGACGTTTCGTCGTACTTTGTTGAAAATACCATTAAAATAACCGTTTCAAGAGCGTTATAATTGTGCACATTAACTAGAAATCTGTTTGTTGGTATGGTACATTATTATACCTCACGTGACCTCTAAAATGTATTTTCCCCATAGACCTTCCGTGTGATATTTTGTTCGATCACTATGTGATATTTTGTTCGATCACTACTTGTAAAAACTAGGTTGGGCTATTTATATCAATGTGTACCATTTGAGTCCGGAAAACACCCTGCTACAGAGTATCCGTATGCTATTTATATAATTGCGTATATTTCACATGCTTCTTTAGTAAATCTTGTCAATTTCTACCACCTTATTCGAACTGAGATTGTACAAGTATGTAAAATTATCATATCGGCAATCTAAGTGCTGCTTACATTTGTTGATACGTTATTTTGTAAAATGGTTGTAATTTTGTTCGGTATGATTAAATAAATAACACATGACTGATCGGGTGACAGCAAATAATACCAACCCTTCGCCTCGGGTGATATAACTATTCTCGGATTGGTATTATTTACTATCACCCTCGCAGCCATGTGTAGTACGCTAGACTTAGTTGACGTAATGGTATTGCGATCGAAAGTAAGACGAGAAAAGCGAATTATGTACTTTTTATTCCCTTAAGCATAAGTCTGACAATATTCTGGAACTGTAAACTCCATATTCGCTAACAATTGGTCTGTGTACATTTACAAGCGCAAACGCTATGTCAAAGACAAAATAAATAGATATTAATTGCATAAGAATAATATGAATAACAAGCATGATACTGTGTAAAGACTTATTATGATGTTTCTTTTCAATTGAAATCTTTGTCCGCCAATATGTATGTATTCTTTTTCAGATGTTTACATTATCAGCTTACACTAGAGTGTTGTGATTATATACGTGGATGTATACGAACAGCGTTCAGCATTTATATACATCGGATTTGTCATACTAACACAATAAAAATACGATTTATTTCTATTGAACCATGTAAGAAAATGTATTAAGTAGTATATACACTCATTTTGTATCATATTTGCATTATTTTTAAAACAAAATCAATCATTTTGTAGAGGGGGTTGTGTTTTGTTTTTAAGACAAATTGTCCTTTAGAAGCATCACAAAAGTGTTGGTAGATTATGAATTAACTATGTACGTGAAGACAATCAGTTATATTTGTCATATGAAGGGTGATATGCGTTAACCTGCTTATTTGGTAAAATGGCACTAAATGTTGAAAATCACCAAAAAGTCCGACAACATAGGGGTCCTTACGGATACATTGGGTTTGGCTAGTAAAGTTGTTATATTGCAACAGTGTACTTAAAAGCATATTAAGATAGATGGACCCAAACGTAATGTCACTGCCCCTCAAATGGGTTTAATAAGATCAATAATAATAATTAAAATAACTACTTTATTTACGGTGGATTACATATTTGACAGTACGTATCATTTTCTATTTGGTCCACTGTACACATTGTTTATAGGCATATATCCATGAAAATGCATCAGACTAACCAGTAATTAAATTCATTGAGATGAACGTGTTGTATTGTTATGTTGTTAAAAATTAAATGATACAGCTAGAGGGTCGCTAAGGGACATTAACTGACAGAAATCACAGGCACATTATGTATGTTCATAATAACTGAAAAACACATTTCTTACACTTCCTAATTTACGTAGTTTATGTCGGGACTATTACATGTAATGGTATTTCTATTATTTGAAGGAAATTTAACTTCCAATTTTTTAATCTTTATACGTGGAACAAATATTTATGTAAGCTAAATAGTTCACTGAAATGGGCTTTATATCATGGGCAACATGTAACTGAACAACCGGAAACCTCGACATACCGATAAAATATAAACATTTTAGAACTTCCAAAATTTTAGTTCATTTTTCTCAACAGAACATTGGCTAGAAAATTCATGACAGTGTCTAGTTTTGTTATTTGTGTATAACGAGAAAAAATCTTTATAGATGTAACTATAAAGTATTCGATTCTTTTTCAACGAAATATCATAAATACTTCCGAGCCGTAGACAAATTCGTTATAAAAATGAAGCATAATAATACGACATATGAACTAATTCAAATGGGATTAAATCTGTCTATTATTGACTATATATGGTTAGCAAGTAATAACTTTTCTACTTACTGTATTAACACTCCAATAATTTGACATTTATCTGAGGCGCAGACAACATATTATTACATAGAACGATTGCAAATAGTCTGGAATTTATTTCGAATTCGATGAATAAATTTTTATTACCGTCTACGATTTTGAAATTATTGGACTTTAAAATCACCAGAAAGTTTCAAAGCTCTTTAAATGCAGGAAATATTTTCCTGGGCATATAAGCTCATTGTCTCGTTCACATTAAGACTTGGTTTTCAGAATCAGGCTCAAGCTCAAAATTGTTTATTTCAAATACTGATAACTGTTACAAAGATAATTTATTTAATGCAGAGGAAAGAACATAGATGTTTCCTAAATTTTCGAAGACAAAAAAATATGTATGTCATGTCTGCGAGGCTCGTGTAGATAACGACGATTTCATCCTCTGGGGATAGTTCTAGTTCTTAAAAACTCGAGATTTATGTATATATCTACATATAGGTATATATATATAACAGGGCTCCAAAATATATTTCCGACCGCCATCAAAATAAACAATTTGTTTATTAAATTTACCATTGCTTTTAAAAGCATCACGCACTTACAAATAACATTATGTTGGTTACGCGGTCTATCTATTGAATTGAATCGTAAAACATTCTTGAAATGCCACGAAATGCCACATCAAGCTAATAATGTTACAGCACAAATGTTTCGAACAAAATGACAGATAAATCCCCCGGCTTTTACGGGTGTAATACGTCTTCCGAATTCTAAATTCTCGGCACATCTGTGTTTGTATTACGTTCAAAAGAAGTATAGTACAAAGAAGTTGACGCTTATATTAGCATAATTAAACAACTGATATCTTGTCTAAATTTATAACCGCGGTTGTATGTTTTCATAAGCGGGGAGTATCACGAAGACGCTCGATGTGTAATGCAAAAACACAAATCTAAAGGACCGATATTGCACGATTGGCTTACGGAAATATAAATATGCAACGCAAGAACCTTGTAATATATTGAATGTCATGCATCCGTACTATACATACATGTGTAGATGTTTATATCTATAATTATAATGTAAGTCGTATGCGTTTCTTGTTCTCTCAGTCGAGGGACCTGTGATGGCGTATTGAACTCTGTACCTAGTCCGCGAGTGTAATATTAGCACTATGGTAGATTCTCCTTAGATATAAAATCCAAGATTGCCTTTGCCTGTTGCTTTCATCGACAGTTGATTACAGTCTAAGTACAGCCGTCTAGAAAATGTAAGTGCTTTGTTTGTTACTTTAACAGTTTGGCATCAATCGCAATTCACACTAGATCTATATTTCCTGTGCTACAAAGGGTCACTACTAGTTTATAGTTTTCCCATGCTTCTTAATTGCTTGATTAACTACAGAAATGTGAAATTTTATCCTTCAAATATCATAGCAGTCGATCCATTCAAAATCGCTTTATACATATACATGCATACTGAAAGGATGGCCCAGCATTAGCCCTTTCAAAAAATGATACCGTAGTCAGTGCTAACAAAATAAAACAACTGCTATGGTATTGTATGAATAGATCACTTTAAATAGAAAGATGAATTTAATTGATCTGCGACGATCTTGTAAAGTAGATACTGCACTTAAATGTCTCGTAGCATCATCGCCACGCATTCTACACTTTTGGAGATATAGTTGACAGTCGTGTCGTTCTGCCATTCAATTTTTTGTGATGTCTGTTTGGAAGTGAAAGAGCTCTCAGGTGATGTGTATAATTGCGAAACATTTGTGAAAAAATGTGTTATGCCTATCGAATTAAAAATCTCCACATCAACCGGAACAATATGTAAAGTGTTGCGTGCCTCCACATTCAGTCATTTGATTCGGTAAAAACTTTAACATGTCTACGGTTACATCAAGTATTACTTTACTGCATGCATTGTCTGCATAACAAAGCCCCAGATAATTCACTAGAGACTTTATGTTTGTCAACGAAGATGGAAACAAAATGTCACTAACAGCTGTAAGACAGATGTGTATAAGTTAGGGTTCTCGTGTGTTTCATAAAACATCCAGTAATATAGTTATATAAGTCCCGATACTGTTTGAAGAAATGCAACCATACACACATCTACGCCAATACAGTATTGATTGTTAATTCAAGTGGTTCGTTCGTGTCCGCTGGCTCCAACCCTGTTTAAGTTTGACTGCCAATGCCATCAAATTGTCGGAGTAGGTTGCCGGGTTTCTGTCATTGTGTGGTCAATTTATGCTTTTCAGTTTTGTATTTATAGTTACTAGTATTATACTATAGCATCAGGTTTTGGGAATAGGGTGTCGAGTTTCAGTCACTGTGAGTTTATTTTATGTTTTTTTAGTATGGTATTCATCGTTATTACAAAGTGGCATCAGACTGACGGAGTAGGGTGTCTGGGTTTTGTTACTTTGTTGTTCATTTTATTCATTTTTGATGTTTGGCGTTATGGCTTTTACATATACCGTTCTGATCTGTGATTATTTATTTGTTTTTTGTACCGTTCTGTTGTTGCCGAGTACTGCCGTCCTTTATCTGCTTATCTGATGGGTTATTATTTTTGTGAATGCCACGTCAAACTCTAAAAGCATTGGTACTCCAGAGGATTTAAGTTTTCGTTGGTTATGAATTTCGACCACAATATCCTACCCTACCTCCACCAATATCCGCCAAAATATGTAAAACAATCTTGTAATAAACAAATATTTCACGAACAGTCTTATTATTAAGTTAACCCAACCGGTGTATCATATATATACCTTTAATTATTAAATTTTATTTCATAAAAAAACGGGTTAAGAAATCGGTTAAGCCCATAATTTATAGACTACAACCACCATCTCCGCTAATATACCATACGGACATCTATATCCGATATTTACACATCAATCACTAATAGCCCACTCTTGTTATCACTAGAAGACATTTTAGTTAATATCTGAGTACAATTAACGAACCTAATTACGCCATTTACACAGTCAGACACCATCGAAACCAAAACGCTAAATTTATGCTAATTAGCATTTCTAGTACGTTACATTAAACACGTGTTTCCCTGAGGTATTTCAGTTTATACTTAGATTAGGTCAATCATGATACAAGTTCTTTACAACTTATATTACTAACTCTCAACACCACACTCCGGATAGATATCAAAGCCTTAAGAGAAGCCATTTCCCCTATTATTTCTTACGGCATCGATAAAACTAAACCACAAATGAAGAACAATTTGCATGCGAACCATGATAGGTCAGTTCTCAAGATGCCAAGATTATCAGAGTTCAAGGAGACGAACACACATATACTTCGTAATGTTACAAGTCTGAGAGTAGCGGCGGCGTATGATGTTATGTAACTATAACATTGAATTGTGACAGTTTTGTTGTTGGCCCACATTTACGAGTCAGGTAAATCGTGAATATATCTAAACTATCATTATATTCTGATTTCCCAAAGGTAACACTTATGTCATATAATCACATTTGCTACTTGACATATCAGCGCATTGTGTTCAACATTTGTTTACCAACCATAAACAAAACAAATAAGCGATTCTGTGAAATCATTTATACTCCGGAATACTGTAAGGCCATAGTTGTTTTATAACGATTATTGGTATTTTTTGAAAAACTTACTGTCGTGAAGAGGGATTGGTTATATCAAAACAAGAGAGTCAAAAGGACCAAATAGTTGGCCAACCGGCAATGGTGCGAGCGACCAAGGGTCTCTAAAACTCGATATATCTCTTGGCACTCTATACTATATACTATGATCGGATATTCAAGGTTTCATAGTAACTTGTCGGCTCGCCCAATGACTAAGGTAACACACATGGTATACTATTAAACAAGGAACAGGACCGTTATTGATACTTTGCCTCTAAAGTCCAACCGGTTTAAGCCACCACAGACATTAACAACCGCATTGATTATCAATGAATAAAAACTGACAAATTTACACTTATAACATACACATTCATGTAAACAGTAGGTTATAAAAGCCTTGTTTAATGCATTCCTTGACCTATTACTTTGGCGGTTAAAGCTGCACATCATTGGCTTAGAAGAATAAAGTCGTAAGTACGAGTCAAACTGACAGAAAACTACTCTTTACATAGGGGGAATCAATATGTTTCTACTTCAGTATGGTCAACATGACAATTTCCGATTTTCATGAAATAGGAATATAAATTGCGCTTTGTGATGCAGATACCAAATATATATGAGTTTTATATTTTCAGCTTATAAGTCAGAGATAAACATGTATAAGCGGTTAAATATTTGAAATAAGAACATCAATAAAAAGTGACATTTCAAATAGTAGCTATGTAATCAACATTAAAGATACTTGGGACAAAGAACGGTCGTCCCTGACCCATCAGAGACATAAATGTCTGCTGGAAGCCCTTCAAAAGATACTGTACTTGTTATTAAACTAAACCAAATGTTTCGACTATTCAAATGAAACACGCAGTTATGTTAAAGGTATAATTATACCAAACATTATCAAGGCAAATGCTCTCTTTATCCAAACTGACGAAGTTGATACGACACCCGCTATCATCAAATGTAGGTATGTACCTTTAAATTCAAATAGTTGACATATAAATCAAAATTTAACCTAGAGGTATTTGCTGTATTTCCTTCCAATTCACTTGCAGGAAACCACTCACGTAACACACGCATATGAACCTTGTATTTTTTCTATCATGACATGTAATTGATCAATCTACACACCGCTTCTGGCGGCTCTTAATTTACGATACGCAAAACGACTCGTAAATATATACTGCCTCGAGACGTTCCGTCGTACTTTGTTGAAACTAACTTTTAAATAACCGTTTCAAGAGCTTTTAATTGTGCACATAGCTAGACATATGTTTGTTGGTATTGTGCATTTATACATCCGAATGAGTTAACTTAGGTTCATTTCAATAGAAAGTAACAAGAGAAAAAACAAATTATGTATATTGTATTTCCTTTACCACAAGTCTCACAAAATTCGAGAACTGTTAACCCATACAAATCTTTGTTTGCATTCATTGAAAAGTCACCACATTTACTGTTCGTGTGTATTAATCATTTTAAAACTTAATGTCATAGTTGTCTAGCAATTGGTCTTGGTTATTCACAAGCACAAACACTATGTCAACCACAAAATAAATACAAATAGATATCAAATATATAACAATAAGAAAACAATAAGTGCCATCAGTATAAACAAGTTGTTTACACAATATACCATTGGTGTTAAAAGCACCACGAGCTAAGAAGTATTTAATTGAAATCTACAATCGGAAACCATAATTGATATCTCACGAAATCCTACAATCTAGCCAATAACGTTAGAAAGCAAATGCAGCGAACGAAATGACAGATAAATCTTTTGCCGATGTGATACGTCTTCCGAATTATCAGCACAAGTGTGTTTGTAAACGTAAGTACAAAATAATTGTATATGTATGTATAAGTAATAGTTAGAACATATTAAGTAAACATTTGATTCTTGAAGAAGGGCAGAGCGAGCGAAGTGCATGAAGCGAGTTCTTACCAACTAAATGTGTATCATCCTGCATTTTGATTTACCGATAGAAAGTCGCACCAACACTTTACCTCACGTATGTTAAGAACTAAAGTTTAGTGATTAAAATCTTACGTGCCTCCGCATTCAGTCCTTTGTTTCGGTTAACACTATAACACGGTCTACGCTTATATCAACTATTACTTTGCTACATGCATAATAAGCTCATAATTCACTAGAGTCCTAATGCTGCCACGTTAACGCGTGTATTGTTTGTCAACGAAGATGGGAAACAAAATGTCACTAAAGCTGTAGGACAGATGTGTAAACGTTAGGATGCTCGTGTGTTTCATAAAACATTCAGTATCCCGGCCGCGCAAAAATCCTCTTTAACGATTACATGCGAAAACCACGTGATTGTTGTTGTTGTAGTTGCATTGGCTATGGCCTATATTTTTTGACAGACCGGATGCAGAATAATGATTCGGTAGACTGAATTTCACGTCCCACTTCCGGTAGAGGCAAGTTGTTGCTCAAGATTTGAGAACCAATCATGTTTACTTTATTTTTTCCAATATGAAATATAAATACAGTTCCATTCTTTTAATAAGGTTTTGGCATATAAGCCTGTTCAAACGATGAACATTAATGAAATAATACATATCTTATTAAATCCAACGTAACAAAAACAATAATTATGGCGACGTCGGAAATGACGTCAAATCATTAAACGCGACGTCATCGCCCGTTAACTCGACGTCGTCGCACGGCATAGCGCGCCAACGTGTGAATATGTTGAATTGAAATATAAATATCAAATAAAAGACGAGTGTAAAACTATAATAACTATTTATAGGACATATCTGTGCAACCCGTCTCCTAGATCGGAAAACACTCTTTTCTAAATATTTGTTCGACTGATCTCCTATGTGGTGTTGTCTGGCAGCCAGAGGCTAGATCTAGTCCCGGTGGAGCTAACACATTCCTTAGTCATTTTTTCCTCGATCAGATTGTCCAAAAACCTGATGGGAATTCCCCGCTAGATTCAGTGCATTTGTTCATATTATAGTTATATAAGTTCCCATAGGAATGAAACCATTCATACATTGGCATCAGTTTGTCGGAGCAGGATATCGGTTTTCTGTCATTGTGTGGTAATTTCATGCTTTTTCAGTTTGGTATTTACCGTAAGTACACCGTGGTGTCAGGTTGTCGGAGTAGGGTACTGGGTTTCTGCCACTGTGCGGTCATTATATTCGTTAATTCAGTTTGATGTTCGGTGTTATGACTTGCATTGTACACGTACCGCCCTATTCTGTGATTCTTTTTTTGTTTTCTTTTTGTATCGTTCGTACTCTGCTGTTGCCGAGTGCTGTCTTTCCTTATTTTTATTCTTTTTTGTGAATGTCACGCCAAACTCTAAAAACATTGGTATTCAAGAGGATTTGATTTTGCGTTGAGGACCTCGACCACACAATCCTATCCTACCGCCACCAATTGTCCGCCAGAATATGTAACACTATCTTGTAACAAACAATTAATTTACGAAAAGTCCCATTCAATATAAACCTAACTGCTATATCAAACCCCTCTGTCTTATCAACCTCTACAATACATCACAACGGTCAACAACGGGATGTCCATTCTAATATTTTCGGTCCAACAATAAACGACCTCTACAATTTCTATTTTTTGAAATGTATATTTTATTATTAAATTTTATTTAAAAACTATTCGTACAAGAAATTGCTGAATTTCATATCAACCATCTTCTTCAATTTACTAGTCAATTAACCAGCCACTCTAGATAGTCGACTGTAACCCTATGTAATTGGAGCTTACCAATGAGCCTACTCTTTTCACGACATTGTTTCACTTTGCACCCTCAAACATAGGGCAATCAAGCCAAAATAAAATATGATGTTAGATTGGTAAATATAATATTTCGTCGGTAGCAAGACTACAACAGCCCACTTCACGTCATGACCATCTACTAGTATATGATCATTCATATCTATGAAACCAATTGCGTTTACAGTTCACAAAAATCACGCATGCTATCACTAGAAGATAGTTTGGTTAATACGTAAGCACAACTAACGAACCTAATAACGCCATTTTCACAGACAGACATCATTCCAAACCAAAAAGCTAAATGCTTATTAGCACTTCTAGTACGCTACCATAAACACGTGTGTAACATGGGTTTCTCGGAGGTATCATAGTTTATACTTATTTAGGTAAATCATGAAACAAGTTAAATCATGACACAAGTTCTTTACAACTTGTATTAATCACTCTCCACATCCCACCCCGGATGGAAACCATAGCCTTGGGAGAAGCCAGTTTCCCTATTATTTATGTATTATGGAACCGATCAAACTAAATACAAATAGAAAACAATTTGCATGCGAACCATGAGAGTTCATTTGTCAAGATTCAAAGATCATCAGAGTTCAAGGAGACGTACAAACATATACTTCGTGATGTTATAGGTCTGTGACTATAGTGGCAGAGTATTGAATATGATGTTATGTAACTATCATTTGATTGTGACAATTTCGTTGTTTGCCCACATTTACGCGTCAGGTAAATCGTGACTATATCTAAACTATCAATACATTCTGATTTCCCAAAGGTAACACTTATGCCATATAATCACATTTTCTGTTTGACATACCAGCGCATAATTTGTGTATAACATTTGTTTACCCACCTTAAACAAAACAAACCAGCAATTCTGTCAAATCATTAATACTCCGGATCACTTTTAGGCCACAGTGTTTTTTAGATTACGGGAATTGTATAAAAACTTCACTATCGTGAGGAGGGATTACATGTAGTAATATGATACAACAAGAGAGCCAAAAGAGCCTTATAGTTGGCTCACTGGCAATGGAACAAGCAACCTAGTGTCCCCAAAACTATTGTCATACATCCCTTCCGACAGCAACATTTTTTAAAAAATCCCTTTAACTAGAAACTTCAATAAACTGTGGTCTAAGATGATTCCGCAGAGGAACGTAATTACGAAATCTCCTAGAGAAACGAAATCAAATAGCAATAAATACTCTATCACACACAACTTTACAAGAGGATTCCCTTCCGTGATGCGAATGTACCATAACAATAGCCATTATTTTACTAAGATCCTAGAAAGTTTTGACACATGAAAATGGATCATTTGAGTATGGTCATGACAATATAGTACGTAGTACATATATCGGCCTGGAATCCATGAATATTCGTATTCATCGGTCATTCAATCAGATTTGTAATTTTAACAACTAGTAGTCAAAACATTGTTACGGAAAATAAACAAAAGCACACGAATATTATCTTTAATTGTCCTATATAATTAGGCTCTAGTTATATGTAATAATATATGTACTGACCTGCTAGACAAACATATAATTAATTATTATTGATGATAATAATATCTCTATTTAGAATATAACGTACATTATAAGCCAATGAAAACGTCGAATTTTGGCGGCTAAATGAAAATTTAATCATTAAAATTTTCTCTTAACAGACTTGACGTCATGCGTTGGCGCTAATTTCTATCGGCCAATCAGAATGCAGAATGTTATATTCTAAGTTAGTTAGAACATATTAAGTAAATTTTAATGACTAAAAAGGACTCGCTTCGCTCGCTCCGCCCTTTTTAATCATTAAAATTTACTTAATATGTTCTAACTATAACTTATAAATGTATACGTAGAAGGAGACTCATTAAGGTTCAACATCATTATCAATGTAAAATAATACAAACAACTTAACAATGATCATCCTATTTACAAAGACACATTTTCTAACACATTAACGAGTTATTCGGGACTTGTCCATTATGCATTGTCTACAAAACATTTATCACATCAATAAACCTAGCCTGAAATCAAACATAAATTACATGAATATTATTGAATTATCCTGACGAAGTTTTAATACTCAGTAGGACCTATTGTCGTGGTTTATTATACATGTACTAAACCAGACCGGTCTAATGTGTATTTTACTAATGATTTTGTATTTATCAAAACAACTTACCTATACAGTAAATAATATATACACTAAATATGAACCAGATACGAAATGAATACACTAAATCCGATAGTTACATAATCCAACCGAACGATGCTACATTCGCCTCAGAAGAATAATATATGTGTCGTTTGTTCCGTAATATCCTTTTCAGTAACCGAGCTATATAATAAATATTAAAGTAGCCTTTGTAAAATTAATGCATATACTTATTTTCTGTTATTCAGATTCTCACTTATAGAGACGCGCGTTTTTAATATTTTATAAAAGTTTTTCAAAACCAACCTTAACGTTATAGCAGTACATAAAGTAATTTTGTGTTCAAGGTGTGGAGACAGGTTGTAGGTTATAGATTGACACCTGGCATTAATTTAGCTAGAAAAAAACACTGAAAATACAACCACACACAATGCTACATATTTTCATTTGGAATAGTTGTTAATAAATCATCGACCCATAAATTAGTGAACACTGATTCTCTAACAAATACGCACACTGTCAACACCAATACCGCATGTGGAATCGTAGCATTCTTGTAATACGTTTCCAAACAAAATTCGATATATAAGTTGGCACTCGATACTATGTACTTGTGCTTGGGCATACAGAGTAAATTACTGGTCCGCTCGTACAGTGACTAAGATATCATACATTGTATAATAAGCAAGTAACAGGACTGCCATTGATACCATGCCTATATAGTCAAACCTGTTAAAACCTCCCACCGACACTTAACAATTTCAGCTATCATTAATGAATCAAAATTGACAAATTTACACGTATAACATACACGTAAATTAGGTAAACAGTCTTATAGAAGCCATGTTCGATGCATCCCCTGACCCATTACTTCAGGCGGTTTAAGCTGCAAACATCAATTGAAAAATATTTAAAATAAGAACATGAATAAAAATTGACGTTACAAATGGTCTCTATGTAATCAACATTATTTTAGCCTAAATTAGCCAAAATAGTCAGAGACTTTGGCAAAGATCGGCAGTCCTCTAGCCAAAATAGCAAGAGACTAGGGCAAACATCGACAGTCCCCGAACATTCAGTAAGGTAATCGTCTGCTAGTAGTTCTTTAAACGATACTGTACTTGTTGCCAAACAAAACCAAACGTTTCTACTATCTAAAGGAACACGCAGTTATGTTAAAAGTATACTTAAAAACATTTTCAGGACAAAGGCTCTGTGTATGTATCCGAACTTACGAAGTTGATACGAAACCCGCTATCATCAAATGAAGGTATGTATCTTTAAATTCAAATATTTGATATATAAATCAAAATGTTACCAAGCGGTATTTGCAGTATTCCCATCCCATTCACTTGCAGGAAACCGTTCACATAGCACACTCGGATTAAACTTGTATTTATTCTATCATGACTTGTTATTAATCAATCTACACAACGCTTCGGTAGGCTATTAATCTGAAACACGTAAAACCACTTCTGAATATACTGCCCCCAGACCTTCCGTCGTACTTTGTTGAAACTAACTTTAAAATAACCGTTTCAAGAGCGTTATAATTGTGCACATTAGCTAGAAATCTGTTTGTTGGTATGGTACATTATTATACTTCACGTGATCTCTCAATGTATTTTCCCCATAGACCTTCCGTGTGATATTTTGTTCGATCACTATGTGATATTTTGTTCGATCACTACAAGTAAAAACGAGACTGGGCTATTTATCGAAATTTGTACCATTTGAGTCCGGAAAACACCCTGCTAGAGAGTATCCGTATGCTATTCATATAATTGTGTATATTTCACATGCTATGTTAGTAAATCTTGTCAATTGTTAGCACCTTATACGAACTGATATTGTACATGTATGTAAAATTATCATATCGGCAATCTAAGTGCTGCTTATATTTGTTAATATTTTATTTTGTAAAATGGTTTAAATTTTGTTCGGTATAATAAAATAAATAACACATACATGGCTGCTCGGGTGACAGTAAATAATACCAACCCTTCGCCTCGTGTGATTTTACTATTCTTCGAGTTGGTATTATATACTATCACCCTCGCAGCCATGTGTTATTTATAAATTAAAAAATTGTACGCTAGATTTAAATGACGTAATGGTATTTCAATCGAAAGTAAGACTAGAAAAGCGAATTATGTACTTTGTATTCCCTTAAGCACAAGTCTGACAATATTCTGGAACTGTAAACTCATACAAATTAGTATTTACAACATTTCCTACAGATCGTCAGTTAAAATCAATTTAAAAGTTAATTCCATATTCGCTAACAATTGATCTGTGTTCATTTACAAGCGCAAACGCTATGTCAAAGACAAAATAAATAGATATTAATTATATAAGCATAAGAATAATATGAATAACAAGCATGATACTGTTAAATAACTTATTATGATGTTTCGGTTCAATTGAGATCTTTGTCCGCCAATATGTATGTATTCTTTATCAGGTGTTTACATTAACAGCTTACATCGGAATTTGTCATACTAACACTATAAAAATATGATTTATTTCTATTGAACCATGTAAGAAAATGTATTAAGTAGTATATACACTCATTTTGTATCATATTTGCATTACTTTTTTTAACCAAAATCAATCATCTTGTAGAGGGCGTTGTGTTTTGTTTTTAAGACAAATTGCCCTTTAGAAGCATCACAAAAGTGTTGGTAGATTATGAATTAACTATGTACGTGAAGACAATCAGTTTTATTTGTCGTATGAAGGGTGATATGCGTTCATCTGCTTATTTGGTAAAATGGCACTAAATGTTGAAAATCACCAAAAATGTACGAAACCTGCAATCGCCATGCCCATTTCATTAAAATACTGGATGTTCAATTTTTTTCAAGTATAAGTTAAACACCTCGCGTATAACATGCACTAAAAGAACAGTTAAACTTTCCGGAGTATTTTTCCTGATATTGATAATTATATATTTAGAAACTTTCGACTGTAAACTTTTATAAATGGAAAAGGTCTTTAAAACAGTTCAATGCTATGATACATTTGAAATTATTTTTATCCTTTATTTGCTCAGTATGTGTCACAAGCTATTACAAAGTGAAATTCAGAACCAACAACATTTTGGTAACATATAATACAGTATCAAATGACTGTATGTAAGTTGTTAAAACAACTTAGTAGGGAGCCGGAGATAGTTAGTCCGATAGCCTAGGGGTCCTTACGGATACATTGGGTTTGGCTAGTTAAGTTGTTATATTGCAACAGTGTACTTAAAAGCATAAGATAGATGGACCCAAACGTAATGTCACTGCCCCTCTAATGGGTTTAATAAGATCAATAATAATAATTAAAATAACTACTTTATTTACGGTGGATTACATATTTGACAGCACGTATCAATTTTCTATTTGGTCCACTGTACACATTGTTTATAGGCATATATCCATGAAGATTCCATCAGACTAACCAGTATATTCGTTAATTCAGTTTGATGTTCGGTGTTATGCCTATCGAATTAAAAATCTCCACATCAACCGGAACAATATGTAAAGTGTTGCGTGCCTCCACATTCAGTCATTTGATTCGGTAAAAACTTTAACATGTCTACGGTTACATCAAGTATTACTTTACTGCATGCATTGTCTGCATAACAAAGCCCCAGAGAATTCACTAGAGACTTTATGTTTGTCAACGAAGATGGAAACAAAATGTCACTAACAGCTGTAAGACAGATGTGTATAAGTTAGGGTTCTCGTGTGTTTCATAAAACATCCAGTAATATAGTTATATAAGTCCCGATACTGTTTGAAGAAATGCAACCATACACACATCTACGCCAATACAGTATTGATTGTTAATTCTAGTGGTTCGTTCGTGTCCGCTGGCTCCAACCCTGTTTAAGTTTGACTGCCAATGCCATCAAATTGTCGGAGTAGGTTGCCGTGTTTCTGTCATCGTGTGGTCATTTTATGCTTTTCAGTTTTGTATTTATAGTTACTAGTATTACACTATAGCATCAGGTTTTGGGAATAGGGTGTCGAGTTTTAGTCACTGTGAGTTTATTTTATGTTTTTTTAGTATGGTATTCATCGTTATTACAAAGTGGCATCAGGCTGACGGAGTAGGGTGTCTGTGTTTTGTTACTTTGTTGTTCATTTTATTCATTTTTGATGTTTGGCGTTATGGCTTTTACATATACCGTTCAGATCTGTGATTATTTATTTGTTTTTTTGTACCGTTCTGTTGTTGCCGAGTACTGCCGTCCTTTATCTACTTATCTGATGGGTTATTATTTTTGTGCATGCCACGTCAAACTCTAAAAGCATTGGTACTCCAGGGATTTGAGTTTTCGTTGGTTATGAATTTCGACCACAATATCCTACCCTACCTCCACCTATATCCGCCAAAATATGTAAAACAATCTTGTAATAAACAAATATTTCACGAACAGTCTTATTATTAAGTTAACCCAACCGGTGTATCATATATATACCTTTAATTATTAAATTTTATTTCATAAAAAAACGGGTTAAGAAATCGGTTAAGCCCATAATTTATAGACTACAACCATCATCTCCGCTAATATACCATACGGACATCTATATCCGATATTTACACATCAATCACTAATAGCCCACTCTTGTTATCACTAGAAGACATTTTAGTTAATATCTGAGTACAATTAACGGACCTAATTACGCCATTTACACAGTCAGACACCATCGAAACCAAAACGCTAAATTTATGCTAATTAGCATTTCTAGTACATGTACGTTACATTAAACACGTGTTTCCCTGAGGTATTTCAGTTTATACTTAGATTAGGTCAATCATGATACAAGTTCTTTACAACTTATATTACTAACTCTCAACACCACACTCCGGATAGATATCAAAGCCTTAAGAGAAGCCATTTCCCCTATTATTTCTTACGGCATCGATAAAACTAAACCACAAATGAAGAACAATTTGCATGCGAACCATGATAGGTCAGTTCTCAAGATGCCAAGATTATCAGAGTTCAAGGAGACGAACACACATATACTTCGTAACGTTACAAGTCTGAGAGTAGCTGCGGCGTATGATGTTATGTAACTATAACATTGAATTGTGACAGTTTTGTTGTTGGCCCACATTTACGAGTCAGGTAAATCGTGAATATATCTAAACTATCATTATATTCTGATTTCCCAAAGGTAACACTTATGTCATATAATCACATTTGCTATTTGACATATCAGCGCATTGTGTTCAACATTTGTTTACCAACCTTAAACAAAACAAATAAGCGATTCTGTGAAATCATTAATATTCCGGAATAATGTAAGGCCATAGTTGTTTTATAACGATTATTGGTATTTTTTGAAAAACTTACTGTCATGAAGAGGGATTGGTTATATCAAAACAAGAGAGTCAAAAGGACCAAATAGTTGGCCAACCGGCAATGGTGCGAGCGACCAAGGGTCCCTAAAACTCGATATATCTCTTGGCACTCTATACTATATACTATGATCGGATATTCAAGGTTTCATAGTAACTTGTCGGCTCGCACAATGACTAAGGTAACACACATGGTATAATATTAAACAAGTAACAGGACCGTTATTGATACTTTGCCTCTAAAGTCCAACCGGTTTAAGCCACCACAGACATTAACAACCGCATTGATTATCAATGAATAAAAACTGACAAATTTACACTTATAACATACACATTCATGTAAACAGTAGGTTATAAAAGCCTTGTTTAATGCATTCCTTGACCTATTACTTTGGCGGTTAAAGCTGCACATCATTGGCTTAGAAGAATAAAGTCGTAAGTACGAGTCAAACTGACAGAAAACTACTCTTTACATAGGGGGAATCAATATGTTTCTACTTCAGTATGGTCAACATGACAATTTCCGATTTTCATGAAATAGGAATATAAATTGCGCTTTGTGATGCAGATACCAAATATATATGAGTTTTATATTTTCAGCTTATAAGTCAGAGATAAACATGTATAAGCGGTTAAATATTTGAAATAAGAACATCAATAAAAAGTGACATTTCAAATAGTAGCTATGTAATCAACATTAAAGATACTTGGGAAAAAGAACGGTCGTCCCTGACCCATCAGAGACATAAATGTCTGCTGGAAGCCCTTCAAAAGATACTGTACTTGTTATTAAACTAAACCAAATGTTTCGACTATTCAAATGAAACACGCAGTTATGTTAAAGGTATAATTATACCAAACATTATCAAGGCAAATGCTCTCTTTATCCAAACTGACGAAGTTGATACGACACCCGCTATCATCAAATGTAGGTATGTACCTTTAAATTCAAATAGTTGACATATAAATCAAAATTTAACCTAGAGGTATTTGCTGTATTTCCTTCCAATTCACTTGCAGGAAACCACTCACGTAACACACGCATATGAACCTTGTATTTTTTCTATCATGACATGTAATTGATCAATCTACACACCGCTTCTGGCGGCTCTTAATTTACGATACGCAAAACGACTCGTAAATATATACTGCCTCGAGACGTTCCGTCGTACTTTGTTGAAACTAACTTTTAAATAACCGTTTCAAGAGCTTTTAATTGTGCACATAGCTAGACATATGTTTGTTGGTATTGTGCATTTATACATCCGAATGAGTTAACTTAGGTTCATTTCAATAGAAAGTAACAAGAGAAAAAACAAATTATGTATATTGTATTTCCTTTACCACAAGTCTCACAAAATTCGAGAACTGTTAACCCATACAAATCTTTGTTTGCATTCATTGAAAAGTCACCACATTTACTGTTCGTGTGTATTAATCATTTTAAAACTTAATGTCATAGTTGTCTAGCAATTGGTCTTGGTTATTCACAAGCACAAACACTATGTCAACCACAAAATAAATACAAATAGATATCAAATATATAACAATAAGAAAACAATAAGTGCCATCAGTATAAACAAGTTGTTTACACAATATACCATTGGTGTTAAAAGCACCACGAGCTAAGAAGTATTTAATTGAAATCTACAATCGGAAACCATAATTGATATCTCACGAAATCCTACAATCTAGCCAATAACGTTAGAAAGCAAATGCAGCGAACGAAATGACAGATAAATCCCCCGGCTTTGCTTTTGCCGATGTGATACGTCTTCCGAATTATCAGCACAAGTGTGTTTGTAAACGTAAGTACAAAATAATTGTATATGTATGTATAAGTAATAGTTAGAACATATTAGGTAAACATTTGATTCTTGAAGAAGGGCAGAGCGAGCGAAGTGCATGAAGCGAGTTCTTACCAACTAAATGTGTATCATCCTGCATTTTGATTTACCGATAGAAAGTCGCACCAACACTTTACCTCACGTATGTTAAGAACTAAAGTTTAGTGATTAAAATCTTACGTGCCTCCGCATTCAGTCCTTTGTTTCGGTTAACACTATAACACGGTCTACGCTTATATCAACTATTACTTTGCTACATGCATAATAAGCTCATAATTCACTAGAGTCCTAATTCTGCCACGTTAACGCGTGTATTGTTTGTCAACGAAGATGGGAAACAAAATGTCACTAAAGCTGTAGGACAGATGTGTAAACGTTAGGATGCTCGTGTGTTTCATAAAACATTCAGTATCCCGGCCGCGCAAAAATCCTCTTTAACGATTACATGCGAAAACCACGTGATTGTTGTTGTTGTAGTTGCATTGGCTATGGCCTATATTTTTTGACAGACCGGATGCAGAATAATGATTCGGTAGACTGAATTTCACGTCCCACTTCCGGTAGAGGCAAGTTGTTGCTCAAGATTTGAGAACCAATCATGTTTACTTTATTTTTTCCAATATGAAATATAAATACAGTTCCATTCTTTTAATAAGGTTTTGGCATATAAGCCTGTTCAAACGATGAACATTAATGAAATAATACATATCTTATTAAATCCAACGTAACAAAAACAATAATTATGGCGACGTCGGAAATGACGTCAAATCATTAAACGCGACGTCATCGCCCGTTAACTCGACGTCGTCGCACGGCATAGCGCGCCAACGTGTGAATATGTTGAATTGAAATATAAATATCAAATAAAAGACGAGTGTAAAACTATAATAACTATTTATAGGACATATCTGTGCAACCCGTCTCCTAGATCGGAAAACACTCTTTTCTAAATATTTGTTCGACTGATCTCCTATGTGGTGTTGTCTGGCAGCCAGAGGCTAGATCTAGTCCCGGTGGAGCTAACACATTCCTTAGTCATTTTTTCCTCGATCAGATTGTCCAAAAACCTGATGGGAATTCCCCGCTAGATTCAGTGCATTTGTTCATATTATAGTTATATAAGTTCCCATAGGAATGAAACCATTCATACATTGGCATCAGTTTGTCGGAGCAGGATATCGGTTTTCTGTCATTGTGTGGTAATTTCATGCTTTTTCAGTTTGGTATTTACCGTAAGTACACCGTGGTGTCAGGTTGTCGGAGTAGGGTACTGGGTTTCTGCCACTGTGCGGTCATTATATTCGTTAATTCAGTTTGATGTTCGGTGTTATGACTTGCATTGTACACGTACCGCCCTATTCTGTGATTCTTTTTTTTGTTTTCTTTTTGTATCGTTCGTACTCTGCTGTTGCCGAGTGCTGTCTTTCCTTATTTTTATTCTTTTTTGTGAATGTCACGCCAAACTCTAAAAACATTGGTATTCAAGAGGATTTGATTTTGCGTTGAGGACCTCGACCACACAATCCTATCCTACCGCCACCAATTGTCCGCCAGAATATGTAACACTATCTTGTAACAAACAATTAATTTACGAAAAGTCCCATTCAATATAAACCTAACTGCTATATCAAACCCCTCTGTCTTATCAACCTCTACAATACATCACAACGGTCAACAACGGGATGTCCATTCTAATATTTTCGGTCCAACAATAAACGACCTCTACAATTTCTATTTTTTGAAATGTATATTTTATTATTAAATTTTATTTAAAAACTATTCGTACAAGAAATTGCTGAATTTCATATCAACCATCTTCTTCAATTTACTAGTCAATTAACCAGCCACTCTAGATAGTCGACTGTAACCCTATGTAATTGGAGCTTACCAATGAGCCTACTCTTTTCACGACATTGTTTCACTTTGCACCCTCAAACATAGGGCAATCAAGCCAAAATAAAATATGATGTTAGATTGGTAAATATAATATTTCGTCGGTAGCAAGACTACAACAGCCCACTTCACGTCATGACCATCTACTAGTATATGATCATTCATATCTATGAAACCAATTGCGTTTACAGTTCACAAAAATCACGCATGCTATCACTAGAAGATAGTTTGGTTAATACGTAAGCACAACTAACGAACCTAATAACGCCATTTTCACAGACAGACATCATTCCAAACCAAAAAGCTAAATGCTTATTAGCACTTCTAGTACGCTACCATAAACACGTGTGTAACATGGGTTTCTCGGAGGTATCATAGTTTATACTTATTTAGGTAAATCATGAAACAAGTTAAATCATGACACAAGTTCTTTACAACTTGTATTAATCACTCTCCACATCCCACCCTGGATGGAAACCATAGCCTTGGGAGAAGCCAGTTTCCCTATTATTTATGTATTATGGAACCGATCAAACTAAATACAAATAGAAAACAATTTGCATGCGAACCATGAGAGTTCATTTGTCAAGATTCAAAGATCATCAGAGTTCAAGGAGACGTACAAACATATACTTCGTGATGTTATAGGTCTGTGACTATAGTGGCAGAGTATTGAATATGATGTTATGTAACTATCATTTGATTGTGACAATTTCGTTGTTTGCCCACATTTACGCGTCAGGTAAATCGTGACTATATCTAAACTATCAATACATTCTGATTTCCCAAAGGTAACACTTATGCCATATAATCACATTTTCTGTTTGACATACCAGCGCATAATTTGTGTATAACATTTGTTTACCCACCTTAAACAAAACAAACCAGCAATTCTGTCAAATCATTAATACTCCGGATCACTTTTAGGCCACAGTGTTTTTTAGATTACGGGAATTGTATAAAAACTTCACTATCGTGAGGAGGGATTACATGTAGTAATATGATACAACAAGAGAGCCAAAAGAGCCTTATAGTTGGCTCACCGGCAATGGAACAAGCAACCTAGTGTCCCCAAAACTATTGTCATACATCCCTTCCGACAGCAACATTTTTTAAAAAATCCCTTTAACTAGAAACTTCAATAAACTGTGGTCTAAGATGATTCCGCAGAGGAACGTAATTACGAAATCTCCTAGAGAAACGAAATCAAATAGCAATAAATACTCTATCACACACAACTTTACAAGAGGATTCCCTTCCGTGATGCGAATGTACCATAACAATAGCCATTATTTTACTAAGATCCTAGAAAGTTTTGACACATGAAAATGGATCATTTGAGTATGGTCATGACAATATAGTACGTAGTACATATATCGGCCTGGAATCCATGAATATTCGTATTCATCGGTCATTCAATCAGATTTGTAATTTTAACAACTAGTAGTCAAAACATTGTTACGGAAAATAAACAAAAGCACACGAATATTATCTTTAATTGTCCTATATAATTAGGCTCTAGTTATATGTAATAATATATGTACTGACCTGCTAGACAAACATATAATTAATTATTATTGATGATAATAATATCTCTATTTAGAATATAACGTACATTATAAGCCAATGAAAACGTCGAATTTTGGCGGCTAAATGAAAATTTAATCATTAAAATTTTCTCTTAACAGACTTGACGTCATGCGTTGGCGCTAATTTCCATCGGCCAATCAGAATGCAGAATGTTATATTCTAAGTTAGTTAGAACATATTAAGTAAATTTTAATGACTAAAAAGGACTCGCTTCGCTCGCTCCGCCCTTTTTAATCATTAAAATTTACTTAATATGTTCTAACTATAACTTATAAATGTATACGTAGAAGGAGACTCATTAAGGTTCAACATCATTATCAATGTAAAATAATACAAACAACTTAACAATGATCATCCTATTTACAAAGACACATTTTCTAACACATTAACGAGTTATTCGGGACTTGTCCATTATGCATTGTCTACAAAACATTTATCACATCAATAAACCTAGCCTGAAATCAAACATAAATTACATGAATATTATTGAATTATCCTGACGAAGTTTTAATACTCAGTAGGACCTATTGTCGTGGTTTATTATACATGTACTAAACCAGACCGGTCTAATGTGTATTTTACTAATGATTTTGTATTTATCAAAACAACTTACCTATACAGTAAATAATATATACACTAAATATGAACCAGATACGAAATGAATACACTAAATCCGATAGTTACATAATCCAACCGAACGATGCTACATTCGCCTCAGAAGAATAATATATGTGTCGTTTGTTCCGTAATATCCTTTTCAGTAACCGAGCTATATAATAAATATTAAAGTAGCCTTTGTAAAATTAATGCATATACTTATTTTCTGTTATTCAGATTCTCACTTATAGAGACGCGCGTTTTTAATATTTTATAAAAGTTTTTCAAAACCAACCTTAACGTTATAGCAGTACATAAAGTAATTTTGTGTTCAAGGTGTGGAGACAGGTTGTAGGTTATAGATTGACACCTGGCATTAATTTAGCTAGAAAAAAACACTGAAAATACAACCACACACAATGCTACATATTTTCATTTGGAATAGTTGTTAATAAATCATCGACCCATAAATTAGTGAACACTGATTCTCTAACAAATACGCACACTGTCAACACCAATACCGCATGTGGAATCGTAGCATTCTTGTAATACGTTTCCAAACAAAATTCGATATATAAGTTGGCACTCGATACTATGTACTTGTGCTTGGGCATACAGAGTAAATTACTGGTCCGCTCGTACAGTGACTAAGATATCATACATTGTATAATAAGCAAGTAACAGGACTGCCATTGATACCATGCCTATATAGTCAAACCTGTTAAAACCTCCCACCGACACTTAACAATTTCAGCTATCATTAATGAATCAAAATTGACAAATTTACACGTATAACATACACGTAAATTAGGTAAACAGTCTTATAGAAGCCATGTTCGATGCATCCCCTGACCCATTACTTCAGGCGGTTTAAGCTGCAAACATCAATTGTAAAATATTTAAAATAAGAACATGAATAAAAATTGACGTTACAAATGGTCTCTATGTAATCAACATTATTTTAGCCTAAATTAGCCAAAATAGTCAGAGACTTTGGCAAAGATCGGCAGTCCTCTAGCCAAAATAGCAAGAGACTAGGGCAAACATCGACAGTCCCCGAACATTCAGTAAGGTAATCGTCTGCTAGTAGTTCTTTAAACGATACTGTACTTGTTGCCAAACAAAACCAAACGTTTCTACTATCTAAAGGAACACGCAGTTATGTTAAAAGTATACTTAAAAACATTTTCAGGACAAAGGCTCTGTGTATGTATCCGAACTTACGAAGTTGATACGAAACCCGCTATCATCAAATGAAGGTATGTATCTTTAAATTCAAATATTTGATATATAAATCAAAATGTTACCAAGCGGTATTTGCAGTATTCCCATCCCATTCACTTGCAGGAAACCGTTCACATAGCACACTCGGATTAAACTTGTATTTATTCTATCATGACTTGTTATTAATCAATCTACACAACGCTTCGGTAGGCTATTAATCTGAAACACGTAAAACCACTTCTGAATATACTGCCCCCAGACCTTCCGTCGTACTTTGTTGAAACTAACTTTAAAATAACCGTTTCAAGAGCGTTATAATTGTGCACATTAGCTAGAAATCTGTTTGTTGGTATGGTACATTATTATACTTCACGTGATCTCTCAATGTATTTTCCCCATAGACCTTCCGTGTGATATTTTGTTCGATCACTATGTGATATTTTGTTCGATCACTACAAGTAAAAACGAGACTGGGCTATTTATCGAAATTTGTACCATTTGAGTCCGGAAAACACCCTGCTAGAGAGTATCCGTATGCTATTTATATAATTGTGTATATTTCACATGCTATGTTAGTAAATCTTGTCAATTGTTAGCACCTTATACGAACTGATATTGTACATGTATGTAAAATTATCATATCGGCAATCTAAGTGCTGCTTATATTTGTTAATATTTTATTTTGTAAAATGGTTTAAATTTTGTTCGGTATAATAAAATAAATAACACATACATGGCTGCTCGGGTGACAGTAAATAATACCAACCCTTCGCCTCGTGTGATTTTACTATTCTTCGAGTTGGTATTATATACTATCACCCTCGCAGCCATGTGTTATTTATAAATTAAAAAATTGTACGCTAGATTTAAATGACGTAATGGTATTTCAATCGAAAGTAAGACTAGAAAAGCGAATTATGTACTTTGTATTCCCTTAAGCACAAGTCTGACAATATTCTGGAACTGTAAACTCATACAAATTAGTATTTACAACATTTCCTACAGATCGTCAGTTAAAATCAATTTAAAAGTTAATTCCATATTCGCTAACAATTGATCTGTGTTCATTTACAAGCGCAAACGCTATGTCAAAGACAAAATAAATAGATATTAATTATATAAGCATAAGAATAATATGAATAACAAGCATGATACTGTTAAATAACTTATTATGATGTTTCGGTTCAATTGAGATCTTTGTCCGCCAATATGTATGTATTCTTTATCAGGTGTTTACATTAACAGCTTACATCGGAATTTGTCATACTAACACTATAAAAACATGATTTATTTCTATTGAACCATGTAAGAAAATGTATTAAGTAGTATATACACTCATTTTGTATCATATTTGCATTACTTTTTTTAACCAAAATCAATCATCTTGTAGAGGGCGTTGTGTTTTGTTTTTAAGACAAATTGCCCTTTAGAAGCATCACAAAAGTGTTGGTAGATTATGAATTAACTATGTACGTGAAGACAATCAGTTTTATTTGTCGTATGAAGGGTGATATGCGTTCATCTGCTTATTTGGTAAAATGGCACTAAATGTTGAAAATCACCAAAAATGTACGAAACCTGCAATCGCCATGCCCATTTCATTAAAATACTGGATGTTCAATTTTTTTCAAGTATAAGTTAAACACCTCGCGTATAACATGCACTAAAAGAACAGTTAAACTTTCCAGAGTATTTTTCCTGATATTGATAATTATATATTTAGAAACTTTCGACTGTAAACTTTTATAAATGGAAAAGGTCTTTAAAACAGTTCAATGCTATGATACATTTGAAATTATTTTTATCCTTTATTTGCTCAGTATGTGTCACAAGCTATTACAAAGTGAAATTCAGAACCAACAACATTTTGGTAACATATAATACAGTATCAAATGACTGTATGTAAGTTGTTAAAACAACTTAGTAGGGAGCCGGAGATAGTTAGTCCGATAGCCTAGGGGTCCTTACGGATACATTGGGTTTGGCTAGTTAAGTTGTTATATTGCAACAGTGTACTTAAAAGCATAAGATAGAAGGACCCAAACGTAATGTCACTGCCCCTCTAATGGGTTTAATAAGATCAATAATAATAATTAAAATAACTACTTTATTTACGGTGGATTACATATTTGACAGCACGTATCAATTTTCTATTTGGTCCACTGTACACATTGTTTATAGGCATATATCCATGAAGATTCCATCAGACTAACCAGTAATTAAATTCATTGAGATGAACGTGTTGTATTGTTATGTTGTTAACAAATAAATGATACAGCTAGAGGGTCGCTAAGGGAATTAACTGACAGAAATCACAGGCACATTATGTATGTTCATAATAACTGAAAAACACATTTCTTACACTTCCTAATTTAGTTTATGTACGGACTATTACATGTAATGGTATTTCTATTATTCGAAGGAAATTTAACTTCCAATTTTTTAATCTTTATACGTGGAACAAATAATTATGTAAGCTAAATAGTTCACTGAAATGGGCTTTATATCATGGGCAACATGTAACTGAACAACCGGAAACCTCGACATACCGATAAAATATAAACATTTTAGAACTTCCAAGATTTTAGTTCATTTTACTCAACAGAACATTGGCTAGAAAATTCATGACAATGTCTAGTTTTGTTATTTGTGTATAACGAGAAAAAATCTTTATAGATGTAACTATAAAGTATTCGATTCTATTTCAACGAAATATCATAAATAATTCCGAGCCGTAGACAAATTCGTTATAAAAATGAAGCATAATAATACGACATATGAACTAATTCAAATGGGATTAAATCTGTCTATTATTGACTATATATGGTTAGCAAGTAATAACTTTTCTACTTACTGTATTAACACTCCAATAATATGACATTTATCTGTGGCGCAGACAACATATTATTACATATAACGATTGCAAATAGTCTGGAATTTATTTCGAATTCAATGAATAAGTTTTTATTACCGTCTACGATTTTAAAATTATTGGACCTTAAAATTACCAGAAAGTTTCAAAGCTTTTTAATGGCAGGAAATAATTTCCTGGGCATATAAGCTCATTGTCTCGTTCACATTAAGACTTGGTTTTCAGAATCTGGCCCAAGCTCAACATTGTTTTATATCAAATACTGAAAATATGTTAGTACAAAGCTATTTATTTAATGCATAGGAAACAACTTTGTTTCCTAAAATTTCGAAAACGAATATTTATGTACGTCACGTCTGCGATGCCGGTACGGACAATAAACGATTTCATCCTCTGGGGATAGTACTTGTTTTTGCAAGTCGAGGTTTATGTATAGATCTGCACATATAAGTATGTATTGTAAGGCTCATAATATATTTCCGATCGCCATTCGAATAAACAAGCTGTTTTACATAATATGTCATTGCTTTTAAAGCATCACACACTCTCTGTGACGTCATTTTATGCTTTTTAAGTTTGGTATTTATAGTTTTTACACAGTAGCATCAGGTTGATGCAGTAGGGTGTCGGTTTTCTGTCATTGTGAGGTCATTCCCAGCTTTTTCAGTTTGGTATTTATAGTTATTACACAGTGTCATCACATTGTCGGAGTAGGGTGTCGGGTGTTTGGCACTATGTTGTAATTTTATGCTTTTACACTTTGTTATTAATAGTTATTACACCGCTCGCGTCAGGTTGTCGAAGTAGGGTACCGGGTTCCTGCTACTGTGTGGTTATTGTATTCGTTAAATTCAGTTCGATGTTTATGTATCGTTCTTATATGTGATTCTTCTTCTGTGTGTTCGTTTTTGTACCGTTCAAGCTCTGATGTTGCCGAGTGCTGCCTTCCCTTGTCTGCTTTTTTTATTTGTTATTATTTTGTGAATGCCATGTCAAACTCTATAAGCATTGGTATTTCATAAAATTTAAATGGTCTGCCAAAATATCTAACACTATATTGTAATAAAGATATAATTCACGAAAAGACTCATTCATGGGTAAACCAAACCGGTATATAAAATTTCTTTGTCTTATTGAACTCTACAAAACATAACACCCATCAGTAACGATGTCCATTCAAATGTGTTCAATCCACCAATAAACGACCTGTACGAATCTGTTCTTTGATCTGATATATACTTTTTATTATTAATTTTGTTTTCATAAGGAATGGGGTAAGAAATGACAAAAGCCCATGTTAGCCCATCCTCCTTCGACTTCCCTTTGCAACATCAAACATAGCATAATCAAGCCAAAATAAAATTTAGCTAAAAGTGAAGATAAATGTAGTAAAATACACTATTTAGTCGATACTTAAACTAAAATCACCATCTTCGCTAATTTACCACATGAACATCTATAGGAGCATCTATGATATTTGATTTCTACGAGACTGGTTGCGTTTACAGTACACATCAATCACTAACAGTTCACGTTTGTTATCATTAGTAGACATTTTAGTTAATACGTGAGCACAACTAACGGAACTAATGACGCCATTTTCACGGTCAGACAACAGTTTAAACCAAAACGCTTATTAGCTCTTCTAGAACGTTACATTAAACACGTGTGTGACAGGAGTGTCTCTCTGTTATATCGTAGTTTACACTTGTTTAGTTTAGGTCAATCATGATACAAGTACTTTACAACTTATATTAATCACTCTCCACATCCCACTACGGATGGAAACCATACCCTTCGGAGAAGCCAGTTTCCCTATTAGTTCTGTCTTACGAAACCGATAAAACTAAACCACAAATGAAGAACAATTTGCATGCGAACCATGACAGGTCATTTGTCAAGATGCCAAGATTATCGGAGTTTTAGGAGACGAACACACATATACTTCGTGATGTTACGTGTCTGTGGCGGAGTAACAAACATGATGTTATGTTACGATTCAGGTAATTCGTAATTATATCTAAACTATCAATACATTGTGATTTCTCAAAGGTAACACTCCTGTCTCATAATCACATTTTCTATTTGACATATCAGCGGATTTTGTTTAACATTTGTTTATCCACCTTGAACAAAACAAAACCAGCGATTTTGCGATAGCATTGATAGTCCGGATTACTGTTAGGCCACAGTTGTGTTTTAGGTATATGGGAATTTTATGAAAATTTCGCTATCGTTAGGATGGATTGTTAATATGATACTCTTGTAATATATCTCTTCCGACAGCAACATTATTTCAAAATTTCCCGTTAACTTGAAAATTAAAATAAACTGTGGCCTTAGAGGATTCCGTAGAGGAACTGTTTTACGAAATCTCGTAGAGGAACGTTATCACATTATTTCGTAGAGAACGAAATCAAATATCAATAAATACTCGACCACACAAAACGGGACAAGAGAGTTCCTTGCCCTGATGCGAATGTACGAAAACAATAAACCTAATTTTACCAAGTTTCAAGAAAGTCTTGACTCATGAAAGTGGATCAATTGAGTATTTTCATGAACATATCGTATTTAGTACATATGTTGGGCTGGAATCCATAAATATTCGTGTTTATTTGTCATTTCATTATATTTGTAATTTTGTCAACTAAGTCAAAACATTGTTACGGTACAAAAACGAAAGCGCACGACGATCATATATACGTAATTAGGCTTTGGTTATATGTAATAATATAATGTACTGTACTGCTAGACAGACATAAAATTAGTTATTATTGATAATAACATCTATGTTCATATATGTATACGTCGAAAGTGATTCATTAAGGTTACAATTCAATATAAATGAAAGAATATACCAAGCAATATAACAATGAACATCCTATTTATAACGGAGCCTTCGTTAGAAAGTTAACAAGTTATTCGAGACTTGTACATTATGCATTTCCTACCAAACATATATTACTTATAAATAAAAGCAATACTAGTATAACACCAAATATAATTTCAGAAATAGTTTCAAATTATCATGAGTTATAACAGAACCTATTGTCGTTTTTATGATTCATGTACTAAACAAGACTTGCACTTACTAATGGATAGATATTGGTCAAAACAACTTACCTTTACAATAAATAATATATTCACTAAATATGAAACATATACGAAATGAATACACTATATCCGATATTTATATAATCCAAACGCAAGATGCTACATTCGCTACAGAAGAATAATATATGTATCGCAGAATTTCAATGTTTCTTCCATAACAATCACTTTCAGTAACCGTACTGTTAGGTAGCCTTTGTAAAAATAATGCATAAACTAATTTTCTGTTATTCAGATTCGCACTTATAGACACACGCGTTTTTAATATTTTATAAACGTTTTCAAAGCCAATGCTAACGTCATAACCATCAACAAAGTAATTATACGTTCAATGTTCGGAGACAGGTTATAGATTAAAGATTGGCACATGTCATTACTTTTAGTGTGAAAAAAAATCACTGATAATACAACAGCACTAAATGCTGCATCTGTTCATTTGGAACAGTTGTTAATAACTCATCGACCCATCACTTATATTCGATACCGATAACCCAACACATACGCACACGGTCAACACCAATACAGCATGTGGAATCGTAGCATTCTTGTATTTCGTTTCCAAACAAAACTCGATATATAACTTGGCACTGTATGCTATGTACTCGTGATTGGACATACAAGGTTTTATAGTAACTGGTCTGCTCGTACAGTGACTGAGGTAGCATACCTTGCATAATATTAAACAAGCAACAGGACCGTAATTGATACTATGTCTATAGGTTCCAACAGGTTTAAGTCACCACCGCAGCTAAAAACAACCGCAGCTATTATTAATGATTCAAAATTGAGAAATTAACGCCTTATACACGTACCTTCGTATTTAACAGTTCTCTATTTATATCAGCCATGTGTGATGCATCCCTTGACCAATTAAATAATGTGGTTTAAGCTGCAAATATAAATTGTGAAATATTAAAAAAAACACCAGTAGAAAGTGATATTATTAATGGTCTCTATGTTATCAACATTATTTTAGACAAATACTGTAGAATCTGGAAAGTAAGCGAATATTTGAATATAAGCGCATATCAAAAATAAGCGCATGCGACCTTACCGTCAATCCATACTGGATATATCCTAACCATGGTATCGAAAGTAGGCGCATATTCGAATCTGTATGTATACAATGATAATTATTGTCTAACTTTTAAATTAGATGGCAAGAAATTTTACCTGTTGAATAGCCGATGGATGTTAATTGATTTTAATGTCTATTTTATATTGAAACGTTAATCACTTACGATAATCATGCTTTTTTTATTGAAAACGTTCTCAGTCTAGAAAAATAAAGTTTGTTTGCGTGTTTTAATTTAATTTGTTGTAAGTGTTGTAAACAGTACAAATTGTATACATGTACATATATATATGCTCTCATCATGCGCTGTGCAAGTGCGGGGTAAAAATAAAGACTATACGTAGTATACATGTATACATATAAAAAGTACTGTGTGGTAGCGTTGTGTCGAACATTTATTGAACGTTTATAGACATTGATCATCATCGTAGACATGCTAATATTGCATTAATATATAAGCATTGTACGTTGATGCAATTGCAGATTGTACATAACAATTTGCAAAAATACTATAATTTTATATACTTATCATAGAAAATTATGCAATTAAATGTAATAATTCACATTTATTTGCGTTTTGTCTCTGTCAGTTTACAAAATGTTCATAAAAAAATAATATATATATCAAAATAGGAGCATGTAACTTGTCCATAAGCGCGTATCAAATATAAGCGCATATTATTGGGTCTAAATATAAGCCCATATTGAATATAAGAGCATAAAAGTGTCACTAAAACTTATATAAGCGTATGCGCTTACTTTCCAGATTCTACAGTATCGAGAGACTTGGGCAAAGAGCGACAATCAGCGACCCTTCAGTGATATAAACGTCTGCGAAAGGGTTTCAAAAGATACCGTACTACTTACCAAACAAAACGAAGCGTTTCGACTATTCAAATGAAACACGCATATATGTTAAAGGTATACACCGAGTGCCTTCTCGGCAAAGACACTTTCCCATGATCCAGACTGACGTTATACGACCCCCGCAATCATCATAATTATGTAGGAATATACCTTTCAATGCAAATATTTCATGAAACCTAGCGGAATGTGTAGTATTCTCATCCCATTCACATCCAGGAAACCGCTCACGTAGCACACGCAGATTAACCTTGTATTTATTCTATCATGACATGTAATTAATCAATCTACACGCCGCTTCTGTGGGCTCTAAATCTAAACTACGCAAAACGATTTGTAAATATACTGCCTCGAGATGTTCCGTCGTACTTTGTTGAAAATAGCATGCAAATAATCGTTTCATGCGCGTTTTAACTGTGCACATTAGCTACAAATATGTTTGTTGGTATTGTAAATTAGTACACCAGAATGAGTTTACTTAATTTCATTTCGATCGAAAGTAACACGAGAAAAGCGAGTGATGTACTTTTTATTCTCTTAAGCACAAGTCTGATAAAATTCTGGAACTGTAAACTTATACACATCTCCGTTAAAATTAGCATTTACCACATTTACTACAGTTCGTCAGTAAAAATCAGTTTAAAAGTTAATTCCATATTCGATAACAATTGGCCTGTGTCCATTTACATGCGCAAACACTACGCCAAAGACAAAATAAATACGTATTAAATATATAAGAATAAGAATACAAGAATATGAAAAACAAGAATGTTACTGTGTAAAGACGTAATTATGATGTTTCGATGCACTTGACCATTATAGTTTTTTAAATCGTTGTTTGCCAATATCTATGTATTCTTTGTAGGTGATTATCAGCTTACACTATACTGTTCTTTACATATGTATATGCCATGCACTAAAAGAACAGTTAAATTTTCCAGAGTACTAGTAGTATTTCCTTGTCGACAAATATAATTAGAAAATATCGACTGTAAACTTTTATTAATGGAAAAGGTCTTTACAACAGCTCAATGACATGATACATTAAAAGCTATTTTATCCTTTATGTGCTCTGTACGTGTCACAACCTATTACAAAGTGATACTGAGGTTCAACGTTTTGGTTACATAAAAAACAGTATCCCGTGACTGCATGTAAGTTGTTAAAACAACTTAGGTGGGAGCCGGTTGTTGGTTCGGCAGCCTAGGGGTCCTTACGGATATTGGGTTGGCTAGTTAAATTATTAGATTTCAACAGTGTACTAACACGCATTTATAAAATAGATGGACCCAAAAGTAATGTCACTGTCCCTCTAATGTGTTTTATAATATAAGAATAAGGAGAAGAATTAAAATAACTATTATATTTATGGTGGATTAAATATTTGACAGTAAATATCAATTTGGTCCACTACACATTGTTTATAGGCATATATACATGGAAGTGCCATCAGAGTGACCAGTAATTAAATTCTGATAGAAACATGAAACGTGTTGAATTGTTATGTTGTTTTTAAAACATTGAATGATACAGCTGGAAGGTCGTTTAGTGAAATTAAATGATAGAAATCAGAGGTACATGAATGCATGTTCCGAATGTATGTGTATCTAAACGTTCCATTTAAATAGGAATGACACAATCACAAATAAACACATTTCTTACACTTGCTAATCTATTTAATTTAATTTACTTCGGGACTGTTGAAGACATGTTCATTATTTGCAGGAAATTCAACTTCAATTTTTTGTATTCTTTGACGTGAATCAAATATTTATATTAGCTAAATAATTCATTGAAATGGCATTGTATTACCTGCCCAGTTATTTCTTGGCACAAACAACGTATTCTATTTGAAATAACATCATTAATTACTGGTTACATGATTAATTGCTTTATTTCATAGGCGAAATGTAACTGAACAACCGGAAGCATCGACATACCGTTAAAACAAAAACAATTTAGAATTTCAAATTACGTTAATTACGTCAAATAACTCCCGATACTTCATTCCAAACGGAATGGTCCGTACGGCATTTTACGGGATAATGTTTCAAGCGGATGAATCCAGAAGCTCTCTGTCTTAAATCCTACGCAGAAGAAAATGGGCCGAAGAAAATAGACCATAACTTATCAGAAGCGGAAATATCAAAAGCTTTTTTTTGTTTAAACAATACAATTTCGCTATACTCCTTGAGCATAACACGCAGCGCTTGCTTGATCGAGTGTATTCCATTGAAGCACTGTTTAAATCTGTCATGATGACGTCATGGCGAAAGAAGTTCCAAAATGGCAGCGCTATATTTACACCCGAGAGATGATTCATAAGATTGTCCGAGGTGTCCCGATTGACTTCATTCCTAATGTTATCCGTTGTCACAACAAGGGGATTTAAGTCAGCTCTCCCGATTTATGCATAGCATTTTGCAAGGGAATTGCTATATATAAGTACCATTATTACTGGTTGTTAATGATTTCTAGGACAACCGATGTGGTCAACTCCCAATGAAAAAAGTGCATAATGCTACATACATATATATAATTTACGACGTATGACAATATATCACGCACATAAAGGAGCTAATACAGACAATGTTCTGTATAAATCTCTAGACACGAATCTATATCTGTATAACAATGTGATTACACAGACTTCAAAACCAATGTTTAATTAAGCTATTGACGTCATAATGCTAGTTAGCTATTAGCGGATTGATAGCTTACTTATCAGCTTTATGTCCGTATTGGTTTCCGGTATCGAGCTTCTTGCAGCGTTATGTACGTCACGTGGGTACATTTAGGATCCGTCATGAGTTGTCGTTGGAGATCAACATTTCTTATTGGAGACTAGAAAAGACAAAGGCGAGCTTAAAATTTGTTTTCGTGACGAGTTTAAGACGACAACTCATTACGGATTCTTTTATCACATTACTATATATATCCTGACGTCATTGACGGATCAATGCATGGATTGGTTAACGTCACGTCAAGCTAATTTAAATATTTATTATGCAGTCTGGTAGTGCCGAACGATATTTACGGCATTACTTTACGGCACTCCTGGGGCCAGGATTACAACGAATACTTACACTCAGCACTCACCACTCAAATATTGAAAATGTATTATAATGAGCTATTATTTGTCTTAGATTGCAAATTTAGATGAGGAAAATGTATAAGATAGTTAATGAGTGTTGAAAATAACATTTGATAAATGTTCTTTGCCATTTTGTACTATTTATGAAGTATAAATGTAATTATTGAATCTGAGTGCCACACTCAGCACTCAGACTGATGCATTGCAATTATAGCTATTAAATTAAACTAGAGAGTAAGCCAAAAACAATATTTAGTACCAATTTAACATTATTACAACGTCTTGCTCCAAAAAAATGCCACAATGAACCCCAAAAGAGTGAATTTCAATATTTGAGTGTTGAGTGCTGAGTGTAAGTATTCGTTGTTATCCCGGTCCCTGGACCGCAGGTTATGTGATAAATATCACAATGTACTATGCATTGTGTACGTTTATTACAATGGTATTGTAATATCATAGGCAATAAATAACTTTATATCATAGACAATAAATCACGTTAGCATATGTTGCTATTTTCCTTGACAATTGGAACAAAGAAATGTTGTCACCTTTGGTGATCAATTTCACAGTATAGAGAGCTGATAAAGCAACACATCCTCAATTAATCAACTTGTCAAGCCTTGTTTTCTCTGGAGAGTTTAGACCAAATAAGAAAGTCGTTAATTATATGGAATTACCGGACAATAATTGTCCACGTTTCTTGTACCAAAAGTGCGGCTCTGAATATTCGTGGAAATCTACTATTAAACCAAAGCTAATAAACGAAATGTCATCAAAAGATAGCCGAAGTGCGCAACACACTCTTGCGCATCTGATACTACACAACGAGTCCTCCCGATTAGCACTGTTGACAAAGCGTTATACTAAGCTCCGAGAAGTTGGCAGGAAGTTGAAAGATCGTAGTTCGAAATTCAATTTCTAGCTGCACGCCAATAACGAGCTAGCAGTGAGTTCTATATTCTCATGCCTTCGCCATTTTCCAGCTGGTGTCCAATATTCAGTGAGTTCTTTATTCGACTTGAAAAAAGTCGAATTTCCAACTGAGTTCGAATTCCACCCAGTCTTGATTTCGTTATTAGACTTTTTGTCAAGTCGAATATCAAGCTGAGTTCGAATTTCCTGCAAGCTGTGAGTAGAAATTAAAACTAAAACTAAATAAATACAGAAATGGTGAAACTTTTTACTTTCACTTTCAAATATGTGAAAGCTTGGTCTCGATTGGTAAATGGGAAAGGTCACAGAACGTGAACTGCTTCTTGTCGTCGTCAGATCCTCAGGCGGAGCGGTTGTTGATAAGATGACTGTACTCATGTTCTATATTCCTGGCCCCGATGGAATTTTGCCATGTGAATTTTAGTTCCATGGGAGACGTGTCTCAAAATTCGCATTACAAAAAAGAAAACATTATGCTTAGTCTATTACAGTAAACTATTAAAGAAATCAAACTTAAAGTTGATCTCTAATTCTGAATCTTATTTGAGCAGAATCTCAATTTGAATTGAGATTTCTACTTGAGATGCTTCAGGAGATCGGGACATGAGCGCCGTATCTCGATGTTGGTTGCACACAAACCAGGAGAGAAATAAGTTTTCTCATGGAGAATTGATCGCAAATGTACTTTGGTAGTCCAATAAGAAGGGGAAGCTATATGTCAAATGTTGCTGAACGGCCGAAAACGGGTAACTTAACTTTTACTCAGATTGCGTAGTCAGATACTAGCGATAAAGTTATTCTATGGTTTACTTCATTATTACGTATTGTAAATTGTTTCAACTAACACTTACATCCTGTAGAATAGCAAATTTATGTCCATCGATATAATAACCAGTTTATTTCAGGATGGTCACTAATCAGTGTAGCAATACCACGTGACTTTTGACTACATTTACAAGAAGAAATTTGTAAACATTGGAAAATTAAATAGCCATACATATGTGTGTTCCGATGTTTACAAATTTTTACTTGTAACTGTAGCCAAAAGCCACGTGGTATTGCTACCCTGCTAGTGCTGCGTACCTTTTTGCCTAGCAAGAAATTTACCCGCATTTTGCTACTTTTATCAGCAAGCGTTCCTGTCGTTATGGTGGTCGAAAACTAAAAACTGATGGCACAACGTTTTTAATAATATTCTGAATTCATCACGTGCAGTGAAGTCACTATGACAGAAATGAAATGTACTACAGTTTTTACTTTTCTTTGTATAAAAATGAAATTATTCAATTCTTTATTTCGGGTGGGATAAATTATGAATTCCTAGAATATGGTACTAATTACTAAGGCTGGCTTTGGCGCTTACCAGGGTCACCATAGTTTACTCGAGACCGCGAAATCTTAAGTGGTTAAACTATGGTCGAACCAACGCTAGTTCACTTTTATTATTGTTCCATCCGCGCAATCTTGAATTACTCAAACACAATAATAGGAGAAACCAGATAAATGCGCATATAAACGAGCCAGATTAGACTTTAGTTAGAGCTAACACCAAGCTCAAAACTATGTATGTATTGTGAAAGGAAAACAAGGTTTGCATGTGTCATATACATGTACATCTTCATGTTTCAATAGCAACGTGGTATTTTAGTATACACGGCATGAACGCATGCATCCGGTGTGTCTATTTGATTGCCAGACAACAAGAATCAAATTGCTATAACACAGGTGGAAATGAGACAAAATATCTGAGAGGTATCATACTACCAAATACACGACAATACATGCATTTGAAAATGATAATAATGTCGTAAGTGACAACATTAAGACAAGATGTATAAAATTACTCGTTTCTTTGCTTTTTCTATTTCATTTTTGTCAACATGATTTCTTCCGTTTTTCATAAAAATTGTATTGATATCGAATTTGTATGAGTCTGATAAGGTTGTGGATAGCCCAACGACATTATTCTTCAAAGGCAACGATTTATTTTCGTTAGCATTATGTAGCAAAAAGATAAATAAAATATTTTAAAAATCATAATCACAATAACAGAAAGGTAGTCAGTGTGATATATCAATTACTATAAAATCTCGGTATACTCTCGGTCACATTCCAACTGACAATATTTTAAGAGTGACTATACAGTTATATTATCCTGGAAAAAAGCTAACCGGCCCTAGAGCAACCTTCAACACCGACCACCAAGCAATGGAGCAACAGCATTTGTAACATGACGTGAGTATAATTTCCCTGTCAATGTAGTTTGTTTGCGTTTTTTCTTATTGGTCTAAATAAAATATATGATATTCTTTATTTTCTTCTCTTACGGTCCATTTCTATAGAAGTTTATATCGTTAGATTTAGGCGAAGAACTGCATCGTCTTCTGTAGTTTGCTGACATATCCCCTAGCTTGATCTCGACGGGCATGTGTTTGGCCCACATTTTCTGTAGTGCGTCCTCTAAATTGGGAAATATTTGTACTTTATAGAATGTTGTATGTTCCTCTATCCCGTATAACTATCCAGCCAAGTATTTTAGTTAGCGCTGACAATGGTATTTACTTTACGTAGAAGGAAACCGATGTGACATAAAGCACACATTGAGACCCACGTCTTAGAGCGTTTTATTTGGATGCGGGAGACCGGGGTTTCGCCTCATAGCCGCCTCATACCAAATACATAAATAGATGACCATTGTGTTATTAATCAAGAGTGGGGTAACGGTAGTGACCAAAGTTGAATTTGAATTATCAGTACATGTGTTTGCCAATGTTTGGTGCTAACTCAGCATAAAATAGGTCAACTGATCTATCTTATCCTAGTTGTAATGGATGTCATCAATCCGAAACGAGGTAAAGATCATCATTAACTTAATTGGTTCACAAACGACCTAGAATCAAAATTAATGATTTTGTGTAACTACCATTGTGATGATCCCGTTCTTAATTGATTGATTGTGCTGCCTGCCGTTTATAACTACAATCAAGTGATACATCTTACTGGTATATAATTAGTAAACAATCGATGCACTAGAGTTGCTTCATAATTTGTAACGAATTTGTCTTCAAACGCTCTGCAAATATTTCCTAATTACGCTTCGTATTTATTAGAAAGCCAGGAGAAATAACGGTTTAAAATTAACTTAATATCGTCGGGAATGCTTCCCATTTACTAGAATCTGTATACGGACTACGAAGCCAAAAATGCGACTTTCCGTCAACGTCAACTATAGTCTAAGACGTGCTCTGTATTGTTGTACGTGAATAAAAACAAAAGATACCGGGGCCAGTAAATACATCATCGCGAATAAATATGCTACTATTATTTCACTACGTATACACGAAATTTGAGCTTTCTCCGCGGACTGTTGAAGTATTTTTAATTATTTGTTATTGATTTAACCACAGGAATTTGAAATTATATCCCTTAAATATCGCTCTATATGTATATATAATACTGGAGGAATGCAACGCATTTCCCCCTCCAAAATGGAATCCAGTAGCCATGGGTAACAAAATAAAAGATCATATTAGCTCATACGTATAGAGCGATTTTGATCAGCTCGACTGCGATGATATCTTATGGATAGAATTTCTAATTCCTGTGATTTAACAGTGAACCATTTGTCACAGATTTCAAGTTTAAAATCTGATATGATGCTTGTGGTCGGAAAATATTAACTCTCCGTGTCAACGAAGAACCACTGCACACTTGCATATTTCGTCGGTTTACAGGTGTAGCCACGACATAAATGAAACAGACACAAAATACCGTACTTCTCGTTTATTGTCATTTTTACCACAGCCTAGTACGTTAGCTGCCAGCTTAACACGTCTTTTCCGGATACACGGGCTGATTAAGTCCTTGTAATTTATAACCAAACTTATGGTGCCATATAACTGCCACAACATAAATATTAATTTTCATGAAATATTTCGTGAAATTAACAAGGGATTTCATGAAAACAGAAACATATTATCAATGCAAGATAAATATCTTAACGTGAAAAATTGCCAGTTACTGCTTTGATCTGCCACAACATTCCTGTTATTTTTTTTAAGAAACCAACTTACTTTTTACGAAAGTGTATTATTTTTTTGCGAAGACATTTTTACGTTTCGCGAAACTTTTCACGAAAGTCGATTATTTTCACCAAAACACCTGTACGTTTTGCGAAACATTTTTATGCTTTCATGAAAAACTTATTTTGTTTCGTGAAAGCATCATCTTTATTTGGTGTCAGTTCAGAGCACTAACAAGCAGAATTTCGTGTTCAGATAATTTATCTGTCTTCATGATAATTATATATTTTCATGAAATATCCAATAATTTTTACGAAAGTTTTCATGAAATCTTTAAGTTAAGTGGTGGCAGTTATATGGCTCCATACAAACTGTTTCTGTTTCTTGTTTAAATATGTGTTTTTGCGCTCTTGCGTTTGTTCTAGTTCCGATAAAATACAAAATGTTTTCTGTCTGCGACTACAGCGATTCAGGCTCGGCTTATTTGCTCAGTGTATATACGTACATGAGTGTTGCGTTACATATTGGATTGTATATCATGGTCTTTAAAATCGCATTCCTTTTGGCTGTTGAATTTATTCCTCTCACAGGTTTCGCAATAGTTATATAATAATTACGCCAGAAGAACTGAACAATCAATACAAAGAAGGGGTGGTAGTTTTGCTTTATCTGGCATTTTTATAGTAGTACCGACGCCTGCAATGATCATGTCAATTGATACTAGAATATCTCAGGACAAACCGACCAACACACCACACCACAACATTTGCCGGGCATAGCCGTTATTTGCCAGTCAGTTTTCTGCTGAAATATGGCAGGCATATGTAAGCTTCGCCCGAATTTTAGCGCGGGTCGCCAGATTAGACGACAAACACGCTAACCACTAAGCTACGGGCACAACACAACACAACACAACACAAATGTGATATCTGCCAATCGAATTATTTAATAAATGATAAATTCAAAACTGCAGTAGTAATTGACGTTCTACAGTTTTACAGTAAGCAAATGATGAAATTTATACAAAGTTTTGGGAGCTGTGGTTGAACGAGCTTTGTTATCAGCTCTGAAGTTGATGTTCGTGTTTCGAAACCAATGTTGTTAGAACTTGTATAAGCTCTATTATTCTTTTTATGACATCCAACATTTTTAAAACGAAAATAGTTCTTTCTTCACTGACAATAAACAACAAAATGAAACCGAAGTGTTTTAATTCGATTACCATAATTTTTAAAAGCAGCTGCAATGTATTATGAAAACTTTTATTTCTCCCACCAGGACTTGTAAATCAATGTTAATTCGCACCATCCTATAGTTGTATAGTGTCTTCAATTATAGTCCTCAGTGTTATGCAGCTGCAGATTTAAGGAATTAGGACATTGGCTGTGTCATTTTTTTGCTAGTTTTATTTTCATTTTATTGCACCCATATTAGCTGAGAGGGAGTTTTTCGACTTTTTGACAGCTTGGACTTGGACATTCGACCTTTGACGACTTTCAGCGGTTAAGTTCCTTTTCTCGTTCAGTTGTGTTTGTTTAGCATTTTGTCGTGTATTTATGGTCTGTGTTGTGTCTATGTTTTCTGTGTTCGGCTGTTTAAGTCGAGTGCTGCCTTCCCTGTCCGATTTTGAGTATCTTTTTGATGTTGACGTACACAATTCATTCGTCTAGAAACTGTCTCTGTATTATCAGAATTCTATTTATTACTCATTTATTGAGTTCATCTGATGTTTTAAAGAAACTGCAAGAACGAACAGCAAGTTGGAAGATAAAAATGTCGAGTAATTAATATTCATTTTTTATTGTTGTTGATTGAATTATCATAGAATATGCCGTTCTTTCATCATGATGTTTACAATGCAGGCAATATGTTTGATGTCCCCAGGGTATAAGTAACATAAGTATAGATTAAAGGGACATATCATCAGGTTATTCTTTTTCCAATGTCGAAACAACAAACATGCATAATTCTTATGACATGACTTTAAGACTATCAGAATCATTATTTAACCCGTTTACATCAATGTTCTTTGAGAAACATGTCCATGTTTTAGTCTACATTGTCGATGTGAATGTCAGTGACTTAATTTGTGACGTCATGGTATTTTCAATAAATGTTACAATTCTAGATAGGTGCATTCGTTTTAAATTTGTCAAAACAAGTCAACTAATACGGTGATTAGGGATAAGAAACATTTATGTTGCAATGTTACTTTAATTATACAGGTCATGGTGTACACATGTGGCGTGTCCCTTAAACAGAATATATCAATTGACGCCAGACATATTAAAAGACAAGGTTCATTTTGTCAAAATATAAAAATACATGTTCCTTTAAATTAAGCAGACATATCCAAATTTCTCACGTAATCTGCCGACAAATATACTGTAAATACGAGTATGTCCTGTTTAACAAAAAATGTCATTTTTAGACATTTTCATGGCTTTTCATGACGAAAACCCTTCCTAAAAACCATTCTTGCTACAATTTCTTATCTTTACATATGAGCCGCGATCTGAGAAAAGGGCCCTTAATGACATTGACAAGAAATTGAGAAAATGCAGTTTAAAGTTACGTCCTCATTTTCTTTGCATTTCAGTACAGGGCAAAAAATGCACACAAATGTTTAATGTAGAATCCCGTCTCGTAACTGTTGCCATGTAACTTACTTAATATGGAGTTCCATACTAACATGTAAGGTCTGTAATTTTTGGGTTAAACATAAAAAAATATAAACAAAAGTGAGGATTTTTGGAATCAGCCGACCACAATGTAATTTATAATCGTATTTTATCAAAAATCATTGCAATAGGACTGCAGTAACTTGTAGTATAATGGATCATAAGATTGTATAAGCTTTTGTTCAATATACGATCTTTTGGGGTAAAATCATACAAAATAGAAACTAAATAGTGGTTTTTGGAATCGGTTTACAGCAATGCAATTATTCGTGTTTTTTATAATAGATCTCTTTGATAGGCACATGTTGTCTTTCCGCTTAAGATATTAATATTTTTGGGTCAAAATCTTGTGCATCTTGAGTTATTTTTGGGGTAAAACTATAAATATAAACAAAAGTGAGGATTTTTGGAATCAGCCGACCACAGTGTCATTTATAATCGTATTTTATCAAAAATCAATCCAATCTGATTTTATTTACTAATAGTATAATATATCATAAGATTGTGTAAGCTTTTAGTTGTGATACAATATTTTGGGGTAAAATCTTACAAAATAGAAACTAAAATAGTGATTTTTGGAATCGGTTTACAGCAATGCCATTATTCATGTTTCTTGATAATAAATCACTTTCATAGGCACATGTTGTCTTTCCGCTTAAGATACTAATATTTTTGGATCAAAATATTGTGCATCTTGAGTTATTTTTGGGGTAAAACTTAACAAAATATAATTAAAAGTTAGGATTTTTGGAATCGCCGGACCACACTGTCATTAAAATTTTATAATCGTATTATATCAAATATCATTGCGATCTGATTTTATTTACTTAACGTAAATAAGTGCAGAGTATTGTTAAATTGAGTGATTAGAAGGAATCGTTGCTATGACAACAACAATGAGATACATCCAATTTAAAAACCAAACAATGCATAGCATGTATTTGTTATTCTTTCAGAATGACTACATGTACAAAAAACACTAACGGTAAATACACATTAGTGTCACGGCATATTTGAGTACAAGTAATTCAAAAGAATTGGTTGCCATGGTATTGAAACGACCGAAGCAAAACCATTTCAATAGAAATAAAAAAATCTAGTCGTAGACTTTATTAATATAAAGTCCATATATGACATTGGTAGTATTTTTATGATAATTAGTAGCAAACAAGATAATTTGGTATATTTTAGTTGTTGAAGAAATGGTTGCTATGGTAACAAAAATAAAATAAAAGCGTAAAATATTTACACAGAAATGTCACGCCTCACATATAATTACCATTATTCAAATGATAAGTTGATTCGTAGCAGGTGAACGTTTGTGGGATAATGCCACTAACACACAAACCGTACAAAAATATGTCAATGTTGAGATGTACTTTTTGCACAAAAACATACATGTCATTGGTTCCATTGGAAGGTCATAACTTTGTGAATATTTGGAATTTTGACGAAAATATTTTTTTATTGTGTACAGGAAAGATGTTTTCGACAGAAAATGCCAAAAAACAAAATTCCAAAAAATTGTCATAAGGGCCCTTTTCTCAGATCTTGGCTCATATGTAAAAAATGCACAAGACTGAGTAAGTAAAAACATAAAAGTGTAGCAAGACTGTCATCGTTGTTTTTTGGAATGTTTAATGCCATAAATAGTCGTGAAATTGGCCCAAAACGACATTTTTGGCTTAACATGACATATGTTCTGCAGTATTGTCAAGGGATTACATAGGAAACTGGGATGTGTATGCTCGTTTTTACACACTAACAGTCAAGTAGTTTTAAGTTATTAGAATTATAGGAATTGTAATAGGAACATGCATTGTTATTTTTTTTTTAAATTACTGGACCAAAAAAGCCTTTTGTGAACCTTGTCCTTTATGTCTTTTGCATTTTATTGATGGTTGTTTACATACAGATAATGATATCATATCATTAGTTCATAGATGTCTCATTACTGTGTCTTTATCAAAATGTCTTTCAGATTAATCAGTCAATGGTATTATTGCACCTTTAAAAACATGTCTAGACCGTGGTTAGATGAGCTGAGGAAACAACTTCCTGATTAAAAGGAATATGGCAAATGCTGTCGCGACTTCGAGGCGATTGTCATGTCTTCAACAGACTATACTTCTGTCAAATGGAGACTATACAATCATTTTTTAACCATTTATTAAAGAATTACACAAATACTCTTAGCGCAAATCAATAGAGATATACTCTGATGACTCGAATCGAAGCGCCACCGAGAGGCCAATCAAACCAATCGACCAGCGGAATTCTAACGGGTGTCATTGAATATCATAAATCAGGCAACACATTCAATGGGATGAACCTTTGGTGTGTTTACCAATATCAGCATACGCCTTATTATATGATGTCGTTGTTTACGTTGTCTACGTAATGTTATCAACATGTAAATGACAATTGCACATATTTGTGAACGCGAACAAAGTATATATGACTCTGAGGTCGCCAGAAAACGTGGTGTTTTATCTGACTCTTTTCAAAATAGTGTAATATTGATGTTAATATGTATTGTCATATAGATATAAACCTCTTCTGATCTTTCAGTGACGTCATATATAACGTAATACATAACGTCACAGACATTCACACGAACAATAATAAGTGTACTATGTAGACATAATTAAATATGGCTACTTTTCAAAGCACACCAAACACATTCAAAATGAATAATTGATCTGCTGGTGTAAATGCCATGGCATATGAGTTGTGCATGTTTGGTTTTTCGACATTTGAGAAAAGAATAAATTGATGATATGTCCCTTTAATCCATACTGATACTACTTATACCCTAAGGAAATCAAACATATTGCATGCATTGTAAACATGTTGATAAAAGACCGGTACATTCTGTGTCAATCAATCAACAGAAATAAAAGTGCATATTAATTACTCAGTATTTGATATCAAATTTACCGTTCATGGGGCTCAGATTTTCTCTACAACATCGGTTGAACTTATAGAGACAACAAGAAACCAAACTTGACACAAAATCTGTGAGTTGTGTATCCTGATAGGGAGGATGGTATAATTATGTTGTGAACCGTGTTTTATTCCTTATAAGGAATGATAAATAATACCATCAAAAACTTGTATAAATTGTCATACTCTCTAATAAAAATGATAAAAATACATCAAACAATTACGTAGTCACGTCGATTCGTAAACAGACATTATGCATAGCACGCCGCATTTAATAAGGACGGTCAATACTGCCAACACATGCATTCCATGAGATTTCAGCCTATTATGTGATCATAAGAAAATTAATAAGGACTATGGTGACAAGACCCTTTAACTGGAACATTTCATTTACAATGTATCCATGATAATACCAGAAATTCAGAATATAACGATGTAGGTGATTGTAGTCGTTCAAGATCAGAGTGCATTACACAAAGATAACCAAGAGCTTAGTCGACGACTACATGGATAATTCGATTTAATTACGTTCCAGTATTGATATCAATGACGCTATCAATCTGTTCACGAAACAGACAGGTAATTTTTAGATACTGTAACAGTATTGTAGTCGTTTCTGAACATTCAATGCCAGTGGACATGTTGCCTTTAAAGATTATAAATATGCCAATTTATGCTGACGATACTCTATCGCTACGCGGGCTGTGTTCAAGCAAGGAGATTGTACCATTTTAAGGTCTTTAGTGTGTCGCAGTCAAGAAACATACACAAGATCTCTTGCCCTACCAAGAAATGTGTACAATTACTCACCATATTATATATATATTGTATAAATATAGGTACTATTCAGGACAATGAATGCTGTATTGTCATTGTTAATTATGTGTTACTTTGTTATGAAATTGCAATTACTATTATTTGCCCTAAATGTATATACATGTACTCGTAGATCCTCTGCTCCGTTACATGACAGATTTTGTAAATATGTTATAACTTGTAAACATGTTTTGCTCTCTTTATTGGAGGAATAAAATATATCTATCTATCTATCTATCTACTAGGCGGATAGCCTCCTTTCTGGATACATACGACAAACAACTATACTATAAGATTTTTGGAAAATATTGTTTTGAATGTTGAGTTCGACAATCATTTCGACATTCAAAATCACGGAGATTTTGTAAGAATATATTTGTAATTCAATATTGAATTCGACAAAAGTCGAAAACATAGAATTCAACTTAGGTTTTTTGAATGTCGAAATAAATGTCGAATTCGACATTCAAGTTATGTTTTTGAATGCCGATTTGAATGTAGAATATCGTGCGACCTTCACACAGCTTCTACAAAAGTACATCACATTGGATACACGTGTTACCTGATTTATGATATTCAACGCTAGAAATTCCACTGGTAAATTGGATTGGCGGACCGTCTCGGGAGCGCTGAGATTCAAGTTATCGGAATACATACAAATTGATTTGCGGTTAGTATATATGTGGAGTTCCTGGAATGGTAAAATAAAAAACTCACGGGATAGTCTCCATTTGAAGAAACTATACTAAACGGATTTAAAAACGAGACACTGGGGTATGTTGTTTAATAGGAGACAATTCAAGTTTATGCAGGTATTGGAATAGTACAGATTAAAGGTAAATGTATTGGCGTCATTTTGGTACCAAGATGATAAAAATCAGATGAGTATAAACAAATATATAATACAATCAATACGTCGATCCAGAAAACAAAAGTCGCATTCTGACCAATTGGCAATACACTAGGCAAATCTTAAAATAGTGGATGTATATATTTGCCCATAGCTCGGCCAATACTTGCTTGATCTTGCTGAAATGTTCAACATATGTAGCTTGTATGTGTAAAATTACATCAGCAAATGCTAATGTCACACATTTTCGGCGTGTGTTTATCGTGTGGTCATTGGGTGTTTGCAAGGTTGCTCATGTAGCTATGTACCCACTTTGCTGATTAAGTTGGAGTTCAAGTGTATGTTCTTTTCATCGAGACAGAAATAAAAAAATTAATAATAAGAATAAAGCTCAATTGATGTTTTTAATTGCACACAGTTTCCTGAAAATTCAATTTCATACAGGCTTACCTCCCCTTGACCATAAAAACATGCAGGTCTAGGAGACAACGGTCAATTTTTAAAAGTTATGTTTCCTGCTCCAATGTTTCCGTGTTTTAATTATAGATACATTTTAAATAAAAGTTGGATATATCATTTATTATATTCAATTTAGTTTAGAATTTGGATACAGAAGTTAGACTATCCTTACGTAAACATTCGATCTGTTATACTGCCTGGTCATATTCAACGCTAAAATCAATACGCCGATAAACATGTTACTTTAGTTTTCTGGGCCAATGACTTATTCGTGCGATAATTTGGTTAATACTCGTTAGATTTAATTAAGTTTGATATCAAAATGACGAAATTGAATTAGCCGTTACGAAAATATAAATACATTGTATATGGGACTTTGTTTTCCTAAATATATACCAACATATACAAGTGTGGCGTTTTTAAATCCGTTAACCATATTGTTGGTGGTAAACATGTTGACAATCACCTCGACGTCGTGACAGCATTTGTCATAATCTCCTCAACAAGGAAGTGCTTTGTTTCCCCGGCTCATCAAACAGCGGTCTAGACTGGTTTTTAAAGGTGCAATAATGCCGTCGACTTATAAATCTGGGCAAAATAGAATCCGTATTACGTCTTTGATAAACGCACAACATGATATATATATATATCAACTATTGGTTAAATATCAGTATCTGTCCGTAAACAACTATCAATGAAATGCAGGTAAAAAATTAATTTGTCTACCGCGATATATGATAATTTGTGTTAAAGATTCGCGCCGCACCCACAAGTACATTAAAACCTGTATAATTAATGTTACACTGACACCATCAACGTTTCTTCCCTATTCGCTTTATTTTCAGACTTGTTGTGGCTCTTAAAGTGCAAAGTCGTTTTGAAAAATCTGTAACATAATATGTCCTGGCATTCACATCGACAATGTCCAATGTAGACTAAAACATGAATGTTTCTCAAAGAACATTAATGTAAACGAAAAATGATATGTTTTGCGACATAAACAATACAATGGCTTGGTACTCGTACATGTATGCCCCTTTAGTCTACACCGATATTACTTATACCCAGAGGAAATCAAACATATATTTTGTATTGTAAACATACGGATGGAAGACCGATATATCCTGTGATTAATCAAACAACAAACATAAAAAATAATGTTAATTACTTGGCACTTTTTTGGCATTTTTATACCCAGTTAACCGTTCGCCCTTGTAGTATCTTTACAACGTCAGTTAAACTCAATACATCAGTTATATCTAGAATTGAACTCTGATGTATATAGATAGATTCTTTATTATCCTCCATATTTGGAGAGTATAACATATTTACGGTAGCATAACAAGACATAGCATAAACAATTACATGGATATAGGATATAATATTATAGCAAAAGAAATTGTAGTTATGTATCTAACATCTGTTGTAAACTAACCTTATCGAAAACGAAATACAAGATACAGAGAACAGACTTAAAATAACGACATTATACGCAGATTTACTATCTACATTTACCTTATCATGTATGATAAAATAGTTCGTAATTAGTAGTAGTTTGAATGTATAAGTAAGCACACATTATATAGACAGTTACCTATAACATTGTCAAAAACCACCATATCATACAGTATAGCACATATACCTATGTAAAGCAGCACACGTACTCGCTGAACTACACACATGTACATAGACAACAACAAAACAATAAAACCTGAAGTGGTCATACTGAATGAGTGTTGACCAATACGTGACCAAAATGCTCGACCTCCGTCGGTTAATAGAAGGTCTAATTTAACAATTCTATACCAACTAATAAAAAGCCTCAACCCAATGGCATGTTAATCTATTTTTATCCTAATTGGACAATCTTTAGACCAATGGTATGTAATTATATGCGGACTTGTAATTAAATTTTGAACCTTTTAAACGTATTTAAAATGTGACGTGTCCCTTAGACAGAATATAATATAAACATTTCATATGACACCAGATGGTTATTTACAAAAAGATAATATATGAGCCTATAGCTGACAAATGACGTGTGTTTATCAAATACGTACTACGGATTCTATTTTGTCCAGATTGATTAGTCGTTGGTATCACATGCAATGTACCTTTAAACCAGTCTAGATAGTGGTTTGATGACTAGGGAAAACAATACATTATTATGACAAATGATGTCGTGCAATCGATGGGATTGTCAACATGTTTACCACCGACAATTGTATTGTCAACTGGAGAATACTTAATAACATTGATAACCATTCCATCAACAACAGTAAGTACCAAGCAGTTGAGCTGCAATCAGATAACGCGAATCAAAACTATCCCGATACACTTCGTCAAACGCATGCCCCCAATGGAATTTCTAGCGATGTCCTCGAATATAATTAATCAGGGAACGCATTCATGTCATGTATTTATTCATACGTTGTTGCAGACGATGTAAACTCGACCACTATTCACTTTTAGTTATATGATATTGTCTCAGCTTTTTAAAACAGCCGTAAGCAATTGGCACTTTTAAAATATTTTAGATGGGTTAGTTGTTTGGCATACACGGGTACAAATGTATCGGCAAGGTAGGCTATTTCTGAATTTAAATTTTATTTCTTTCTAGCTCAATTATATTGTTAGATATAGTTCTATCAGACAGGAAGTACGTTCACGTTACATTGATATGTGTGCACCATGTACTTCCAAATTGTTTGAATTGAGAAACGAATAGTTTGCAGAGGTTCGCTTAGATTGTACGAGTGGGTCTTTTTATGAATCAAAAGCTGAAGTTCTCTTACACGGGGGTCCTAGTACAATCCACATAAATTACACAGTATTATACGCAGAAATGTGTCTAGAATATGTAAAGCCCACATGCCTATTGACATTGAATGTCATTGATTCAATCACGACTACAATACCGTTACAGAATAATTACCTGTCTGTTTCTTGGACATATTGACACCGTCAATGATAACAATTACTAGAACGTAATAAAATCTAACTATCTATATATTGTTCGTCTTATAGCCATCGGTTATCTTTTTGTAATAAACGCGCTGAACATGAACAAAAGCAATCGATTACGGCTTTATATCCACATATACAGGGTGCTAAAAAGTTTGTTCCCAAAAATTTCATTCATACTATATTTCATCTGAGCCACGCTCGCTGTGTAAACGTTCAATTTCTTATACTAATAGCTTCATTTAATGCTCGAAAGATAAGATTAATTGTAGAACCATTTGAAATATAACCTGAAAGTTGTACATTCTTCTGATGTCAGCAAAATAAAATATTGAAACTTAAACATTGAGAACAAACTTTTTAACACCCTGTATACTAGAAATAACATGGATGCCTGTTCAATATTCCGGTTAAAGGGTTCCGATAGGCTTTTCCTTGTGTCGGATGATCACACAATCGTATGAAGCCTCTCTGATGGCCAAGATTTATTGGCGTAGGAGCCGGTGGGACCAGGGGGACAGGTTCCCATTGTCATGACAGGGTAGGCAACGTATAGTTTGGCCCCACCAATAATTCAGACTATGTTAATAAAGCCCTTGCATAAAGGTTATCAGAAATCGGGAACTTAATTGTCGATAATTAGTTAGTTAGAGACCTAAATTTGATTGGTTTTTTATAATACCAAATAAGGTACAATATACTAGTATCTCAGAACGCCAAGATTGCACCAGGAGGATCAATTGTTTTTTAAAAAATGCCCGGGGTAACTTGTCCCCGGACTGTCCCCAGTCATAGTAAGGTTCTAATTACCACTTTTTTCGACATACCAGAGTTGTTTAATACACAATCGTTTATCGTACGCTAATAACTTAAAATGTTGATGTGCTTCCCCATATCCAAAACAATTGTATTCCTAAATGTTTGGCCCCCACGATGTTGAAGACGCTGCGACGCCCATGAAATCTGCTGATAAAGCTTTTAATAATACCATCATCATTCAACGAATACACTATCTTAACGAATTATCTAAAGAATTAACCTATACCACAGCTTTAACATCAACACTGTCTCCGAAGAACGCCATTTTGGGCCTTCTTACATCACGCAGCGAATCACTTAAAACTAGCGGAAGTGATGGTCATCATAAATTACCTGAACTACATAAAACTCATAAAGCTTGTTTCTAATCATAGCGCCTGCACAACTACTGCTATTTCAAACTTACTGATTTCTTGTCAAACTGTTACAATAGTTCATATCCAACGATATTGTAAAACGAGAATTCAATTGACCAATAAGTATCTTTGATCCTAAAAAAACACTTGTTTCACTCGTAAACATCCAATACACAACGTTTGACTAACAACAAGGCGTGGCTATCTCTGCTCCGGTCAAAAAACGACAAACTTATTTAATTGCGTAAACGACATCGAGAGCACTACATGTGAGGGGTATGGCTGCAGCCAATGTGACGGACGAAAATCTGGGATCTAAATACGGAGCGCATTATTAATACTTCAATGTACTGGTATGATCTTTGAACTGGGCTTGGTATATTGTTAAAGTTTATAAGTCAGATTCTATCTGTAACTGTTCCATTGGTACTCGTGAGATTCATTATAATTATCTTCAGCGTAACGGAACCGTACAATGTAAACGTTTACTTGAACACAGATTTATAGAGGATACTATAACCATTCCCAGGGGAGAGTCTTACATTGATTGAAAATAAAATATTTTTGAGTTGATACGCATGTCGGTGACTGATTTGTATACATAGCTTGATGTATCAAAAGAAGCACTGATTTGATTTAGATCAAGTTTGGATTCTTGTTTGCTCAGTGAGTTCCACCAGAGTTCATCTGATGTTGTTAAGAAACGCTGGTGTTCTAAGAGCGAACGGTAAATCAAATATAAAATGCTGAGTTATTAATATTCATTTTTATTTTTGTTGATTGATCGATCACATGATATACCGGCCTTCCATCAAATTGAATATGTTTACTATTCGGGCAATATGTTTGATTTCCTCACAAATTCACAAATTCAAATGTTTAATGTACAAAAGGCCTCCAGCCCATAAACAAAGTATATACATATTAACACTATTATATAGATAAATATATAGAACCGTATTGCAAAGTGATTTTACATGCAGCAAAATAACATAGTATAGCAAACCAAATTAGGCATTTATATAATACGTATACAGTACAGTATAATTGATATAATAATCGTTCACATTGTTGTTGACTCAAGAACGCTTTCAAGTAAATGTAATATCATTTTCATAAAATCATCATACGTTAGACATACAGATTTCCTCAGGGTATAAGTAATATCGGTATAGATTAAAGGGACATACTCTCAGCAAAACTTATAAGTACACACGTGTTTATCCGTTATAACCTTTTTTATTCATTATCATGTTTGCATGAAAGTTTGTGTACATGGTATTGACTATCACAGGATTTGATATATAAAGTTTTTTCTTCAAAATGAAATACAGCGGTTCACCGAACCATGAAACATCAAAAACCGAAAAATTACCGAGAAATTGACCCGTAGGTGCAAATCAGTTTTACGCACGGTAAATTCAAAAAAACACAAAATAATTCAATTTTTCTCTCAACAATCATATGGTCGTTATTCACTTTTAAAATTATATTTTTATTGTTATGGTCAAGGGGAGTTAACCCTATCGGATATTGAATTTTTAATGTTAGGTCGGTATTTCTAAACCTAAATTGGGCTTTGTTCTTAGCATTATTTTGTTTATTTCTTTCTCCGTGGTAAGGACATGCACTTGAAAAAAATCTTTATTAGTAAAGCGGACACATATTTGCATTAGCAACCTGACAAACGCCCGATCAACACACCGCTAAAATGCGTGAATTTAGATTCTGATGATGTCATCATTTGTTTATTCTGTTTGTGATAATTGTAAGCAGATATTACTGTAATTCAAACTACATATGTTGAAAATTTCAGCAAGATCAAACACTTTTTAACCTAGCTTTGGGTAAATAAAACATGTGTACTTATAGGTTTTGTTGGGTGTATCATCAAGTTATTCTTTGTTCCAATGTCGAAAAAACAAACATGCATAATTCAAATGTTATGAGTTGTACACCGGGAGAATCATTATTTGGTTCGTTTATATCGATGTGTTTTCAGGACCATCACTGTTTTAGCAAGGTCTACATGGAAAAACACTCTCATTGTTGGTGTAATTATTGTCACTGACATAATGTTTGCCATCAAGGAATTATGAAAACGAAGTTTTAGATTGACGCTTTCGGTTTATATATTTTAGATACCACGAACTTAAATATTGAAGCATTTTATTGGTTGACCATTGCATTTCAATTGATAGATACGACGATTTCCTTGTAATATCATTATTAAACTAATCGGTCAACGACAAGTATCTGTAAAGTATAGCATGTACGTGATAGGTACAATTATTGTAGCGTGGTCCTTTAATGGAATACATCATATCACACCAGACATATTTAATCTATGTCTGCATTTTTTTGGTGGTTGGTTACAAAACAATCATAATCTTAAATCCATAGCTGATAGATATCTTAATGCTGTGTTTAGTAAAGACGTAATACGGATTCTTATATTTCTCCTGAATTAAGTCGTTTAAATTATTGCACGATTGAAAATCAGTCTAGACCTTGGTTTTATTAGCCGGGTAAACAAAATACTTCCTGATTGAGGGGATTATGACAAATACTGTCGCGACTTCAAGGTGATTGTCAACATGTTTACCACAATTAATAGTTTCGTCAGACAGGGACTGCCAAATCATACTGGTAACCAGTCCAGGAATTTGAGATAACCATAAAACGCCAAGCATTCGAGCTACACTAAGATGACTCGAACCAAAGCACTTCCAAGACGGTGTATCAAACTTATGCACCAGCGGAATTGCTAACTTCGTCATTGAATATCATAAATCAGGTAGCCCATTCAATGCGATGTACTTATTGTTGAACACGCGTGCATGTTATTGCATAATAGAATGGGGACTTACTTGACTAATGGCTCACCTCATAACACCAGAAGTTCACTCTAGGACGAGGTTACCATTGTAATGTAACCACATATCGTCAACACATGTTTTCACTCCAACGTCCACACACAGAAGGTCGAGACAGACCGAATCTCGGACTATATCTCGGACCAGTCGGGGCTAAAGCTCATCATTCCGGTCCGTAGGCCGGACCACTCGCACAACATTATCATATCAACTTATATCAACCTATACATACAAATTAAAGGCGTGATAATTTGCATAATACATGTTTAGATTGGAAAGTTGTTAAGCATACTGGAGAACAAATGTGTCCACGAAGTATTCTCAAAGAAGGCTAATGAAAGGTTTATATTATTGTTATGTATGTCTATAATATTATTTTGTATAAATGTTCTTAAATGACCTTGAACTTGTTTACATTTTGAAATTGTATGGAAGGGTCTGGAAGGTTCAAGGTTTTGATATACAATATGTTTACTTAAATATCCTAGCATATTTTAGAATGTTCTTAGAGGTAATTTGTGAAACTTTCTGGAGTTCACTTAAGTACTATATATATGCAGTAGTGCCGTTCTATCAACAAGTTTACCGTTGGGGATACCATAATATTACATATGTGTCAGGCACGTGGATTAATCCCAACAATTGATCAATTAAATAACAAATTAGTCATTCGCGTATTTCAATCGGAACCCTTGACCAATGGTTATGTCAGATATAATGAATATGTACCTGTGTGTTATCATAGAATAAAGCGAGTTGCGAGTTCGGATGCGTAGTAATTACGCATCCGAACAAGTGACTGTGCTTTATAATAGACACACCACAGGAACATCTGTGTTTTATCGGCAGTTCGTGCACACCATGATTTCCTATATGTGTATAAAACTGAAACCGCTGGTTGTGTTAGAATTACAAGTTTGATATTTTGTAGCAATTTGCTCGATATGTAAATTTTGTGTGTGTTACAATTCACAGGTCAGATCCTACGAGGGGTGTTCGATATGTATTGTCACTTGGGTCACAAAAAAGAAAATTCGTTGATATCTTTAAATCTTTTTACATTTCTGGAACCAAGATTTCCGCAATATTTCGTGATAAAAATCAATAACATTTAATTACCGGAATGTTGTTTCTGTTGTCTTTTCAAAGGGTTAGTAATAGACACTGTGACCTTTTGCGAATAACTGTCGATTAAAACTTCCTTTCGGGAAATAATCTTATTCCACAACTATCATACCGTAAATAATCTAAATTCCTTCGATAAAAACATGATTTGCTGTACTTGATTGCCATTTTGAACAAAATAAGAGCATTTCAAAGTCGCGAAAATAGGTGTCAAAATTAGTCAAAAAAGCAGCCTTTTTTCATTGACAATTTTCGATTAGTTTTATTGATTGGAATTTGACATATCATACTTGTATGTAAGCCATAGACCATCAACATTGATTTCTGGGAAGAATTTGCGATCAAAATACAATTGATATGAAGTTATTGGTGCGTGAAACAACAAGCATCATTTTGGTATAAATAAGAGTGATCTCCCTTGTTTTGACCGTCTTACTCGTAGACAACAAAAAAATTCATTTTGATTTAAAGTTCTAACGGAAACATAAGGATCCAGTTATCGTATCGTATGTTGCAGTTTAACGAATACTAACATTTACTTTTCTAAACAACTACTGCACAGATGACACAAATTTAGCTTAAAATGAACATTAGGCCAGTGTACTCGAGCATACCCTCTTCTAGTTCAATAAATTATTTAATTGTTGACGAAAGGCTATGTAATTTCCCAGATATAGAATAGAAACATACAACTTTTAGACAGTAATCGTAAAATCCATTTATTAAATAGTGTCATAGAAAATGCAACCGACAGTGACAATACATATCGAACACCCCCTCGTATATATAATTGTTCTAATTATACTCAAACAATTATACTCTCGAGGTCCATTATGAGTATCCATGTTATAGAACCGTACTTTTAAGTTAAATAGTAACTTTAATACAGATTTATAAATGAGAACATAATCACTCCCAAGGGATGGTCTTCTATTGATTGAAAACAAAATGTTGTTAAATTGATACGCATGTCAGTGACTGGTTTAATGTATGAGGTACATTATAAGCACAGACCTATGGAATCTTATTTGACAAATCAATACGAGCCATTAGTACATAATGCGATCCAACATAGGTATGTGTTTGTCAGTATAATAGTATAATATTGAAGAAATAATTATTACGTTTTGTCAAGACGCATTACAAATGGAACAATTGGGAATGAAAAACAAACACCGAGAAATGTGTATAATATGTGTGGACCAAAATGCCTTCCCAAACTCAAAATGGTTTATATTTGCATTGGAACAAAAACACAGAACACACATTTCGTGTACCTAATACTATACTCGGAACAAACATTTGATAATATTTTTCTAACTGATTGACATTCTTCAGTCAAGCAACAGTGTGCATTGTACATATTTTTATTTATTTTAACTAGTCATTTAGAACTGAATCTGACAAACCACAATATTCGAGGACCTGTTATAACCAATCTCATTAAAATCAGACCGTAACATTAGCTCCATTTCTTTACGCTGTTAGAGATCTGACTACACTCCGTAAGAGGTCATGTTCAAATAACCTCTCTAGCACACACTGACGTCACGTAGCCTCAGCAGTGTTTCACTGCACTTTCAGATTTGTGAAAGTAGCGATTTGATTGGATGACGTAAAGTTCACACTGACTTGACCCTACACAGAGTGCCGTCAGATCCTATATCAGCGTAAAGTAGTGAAGCGTAATAAGGGCCTGGTTTAAATGAGATTGTGTTGTAACGTACTATTTTATCAAAGGCAAAAGTTCAAAACCTGATTTATATGAGAATGCACTTTTTGTTTATTGAAACAAAAACACTGGGCCTAATTTATGATATTTGATTTAATTTATATGCGCCAACACGCTTTCAACATAATGTCATCTTATGTTCCGTATGCAAAGCACGTGAAATACCGATTATCGGAAAGGAAATACATTTCTATGAAATGTCAGTATTCCACAAACCGCTAAATTAAATAATATTATTAATATCCCCTCAATTATCGATTTTACTTTTTTTAATTCAATGATTTAACTTTTTTTATGACTAAAATGGAAATCCAATATGATGTCTTTTCTTGACAGCATTGTAAGTGTTGATATTGTTATCTAGTGAGCATTTCATGAAATGTCTCATCTGACAATAAAAACAAATATTGGATTAATCTGTTCATTTATTTTAATGGAATATTAGTGTAACGTAGCTGTATCACGTGACCAGTGGCGTCATCTTTATCGACAACGTAGAACAATGTAAGCGGGTTACATTGTAAAACATCAAATAAATGGAACGAATAAGTCTATAGCACGAGCAATTACCAGACATCGCAGTTGCTAATGTAGATGCCAATAAATAACCACTTTGCACAATTATAATACACCGTTTAACCACTCGTGATTGCAATGTATTCTTTATTGAGTAGATAATTTACATGCAAACTAAAGCAAACTTGCCTTTTCCAGTTATCAAAGAGCAAATATTTGCTTACATTTATTGAATGTTTCATACAATAGTTATGGAGAGAAATCGATTGTTCATGTTCATCAGACTGTTTCACAGACAATAAATATGATATGGAAAACAATTAAAAATTGTTTTTGTAGTTTCAGGTAAGTGGGACACCATAAATGTTTGAATATCGAAAACACATATTTACATGATATATGAGAGATACTCTGTAAGTTCCCGGACCTGCTAAGAATGTGTTGGATGCTGAGTCCAAGATTACTAATATAAGATATTATATTATACCATATTTATATAGCACTTTTATCATGTAATTACACGTTCAAAAGTGATGTACAATCACATTTAAGACATTGTTAAAACAATTTGAAATAGATATATGCATGCAAACATAACAACAAATGTATATTATACAGTTTAAAGTTTAAGGATAAAATATGAATTTGCAGCAGACACTTGTAATTAAAACAAATATAAGCGCATTGAATGCTTTAAATCAAATTGGTTTCGTAAGCTATATGGCCAGTCCACACGCGCATTACTCCACCAGCCGGTATTATATGTTATGCATTAAAGTTAGTCCAATGTGTCAAAACATCTCACTGAAAACCAAAAATCTCTCTTTTACGATGAGATTATGCACCACATATATAACGTAAGTCACTGTTTACTAATGTAGTAGTGTTTCAAGAACAGCGTCACATACCACTGCTACGAGAAACCGTCTTCAAAGGTATAGATGTACTACCTTTTAGAAAATACTAAAAGTCGACATCATGTGCGATTGAAAGTGATCATATATTAGTTACGCAACAAAATACACTATTAGAAAAATATCACTACGCAATGACCATCCAACATACCGTGTCTATTTTTTGTTGTCACCTTATGCATATTTTCTAGAAGTATAGTAAGGTGGCGTTTGAATTTCTCAATCAACACGCTTTAGATTGAATGCATAATTAGGAGATCAAGCACTTGTGATTGGGTGAAAAAGGCACGAAATGCACGTCAGACAACGACGGGGTTTATTTAAAAAGTTCGTCGGATTATACGAGTTTATGCGTAAAATAAATGTTCACCAATCTTATACAATAGCTGGTATGTAACAAATGAAGTGCATACATGTACTTAGAATGTTGTTTTAAGTATAGTTAATGTAACTTCGAGAGGGAACGTATTCGGGTATGCCGTTGTAATAATAATGCAATAGATTGCCCAATTTACTGGCAAATACATAGTGCATGCTCTTTGACCAAATTTGTATTTGTTATACATACACTTTTTCAAATATGAGTCACAATTGTTCAAAGCGTTGGACTAGGCCATGCTAACGCGGAAACAACATGCATGCAATAATACAGTAGTGTTTTAATGATGGCATTTAAGGCAATAATGAAATACAATTTCTCAGTCGTATTCCTCCTGGGTTTACTAATTTGATAATAAGAGAGAAGTCTGGATATAAAACTTAATATTTTGAACCGATACACTAACTGTTTAGTCAGTAAGTACATACCACGATAGTTTAGGCGAATAAGAGTGCATCGAATGCAAAAACACCTGAAGCAAACGTGTACTAGGAAAAGGAATTTACTTTTGCTAATAAATATTCCTAACTTCCCAGACAAACTAAACCCAGGGGTCCCTTTGTGGATATGACAAATTCACAGCTCCAATTGTAGTTCGTAGTATGTCAAGAAAGAAAAGACATACATACCACATGCGCTCATGTTCCCTAACAGAAATAAATACGAGCTGATAGAAATCGCGAAATTTTAAAATATTTAATGTACTAACTTGAACTAAGGTAAAGTCTCATAAGGAACTTATATTTAACTAGTATTGTCTGTTTATGATATGACACAGCAATAAGGATCGTATTTTAATATAACAATAGTTCATGATAAAAAATACGTTTAAGTCTATGTAAGCGCACTTATGGATGACAAATACAAATAGCGTTGTTGAGATGAGCCAGTCATATATATACATATGTGAATGCAAGTCATACGTCGTACCGCAAGACTTCAATAAAAACGGAACACCAAGACAGTATGCTTAAATAGTATAGACATTTATTTAAGTAGATGAAAATTTACTTAATGAATATACCGTATATCGACTTGCCGATTTGACGACTAGCTCAGGTTGGCACTGGATACAGGTTGGTTTTTAAACGAGTTGCAATACAGACAGTACTTTATAACATGGCTATACCTATTTGATTTTATAGTGATTACATTTTTTCGCGTGAAAAAGAAGCCGTTATCATTGGCGATATTTCAATATTAAAGGCCTAATACAAAAGCATTGTTGACGTAACACTATTTCTTATTCTGCAAATTACTATCTTCATACGAGTACAATCATTACACTGGCGGGAACTCATGTTTACGAATCGTATTGTGACATTGCATGTCCGAGAAGTTACCAATGAAAGCATTGTTGACGTTTCAACATTTCTTATGCTGCCAATATCTTCCTACAAACATAACACTCGCGGGAATTGTTTGATAATTGTGTTTCTATCAATAACATAAACGGTACAGTTTTTGGCATAAACATTTACCATTGAAAGAGGTGTGATTTAAGTACAAGCTTATAAAATATATTTTTTATCAAATAAAAGTTTGACTTACCTTACAATGTGTGTAGAGTTTGCTGTGATAACAATATAGATCCAAACAACACGGAACCACTGTTTAAATAAAGCAAGGAATAAATTCCACTAATTAAAACTTCCGATGTTAACATTTAGATGTATATTCTTATTTGTTTCTTAATTGTTTTCACGATAGGTACATATAACTCACTATACCCTCTGCAAATCGTATTATATATAATTGTATCCGTTGCATTAGTAAGAGAATTCAATTATTAAAATAAACACTGACGCACAATACAAAACATCAGAGCAAAAATATTATTGCCATAGAACCAGGCCTAATTACAAAAAAAACATAATCAGAACACACTAACAGTACACTAACAACTCCAGGCTTGATGTATCCAATCAACACCTGTAAGGCTTCCCCGAACAAAGCAACAAACGTCGATAATTGAATCGCCGTATCATTCAAAGTGTGTGTGGTTCTGGATATCAAATAAATATCTTATAGTAGTATGGCTGCCATTTAACATGGTACAGTATTGAACGAACTAGTACCTCTGTGATCTCCCAGTGACAGAATTAGTTGACATTGGTATTCGATTATGTTTTACCTAAACACAACAAACGATATCATTGATGAGTGCTTAGTTGCCCTCGGAGGATTCATGCGATACATATCCGGTATTTTTGGTAAATCGGTTTGATTTGAAAATTGACACAAACAGTTAAGTCAAATGTTAAGTATATGTACTGTATTTCACGGTGGGGAAACCACGTGACCAAAAACAAATATTCACGAACCTTATTTATAGGAGAATACATTTTTTATTTATTGAAAAAAACACTGGGCCAAATTTATGATCTTTGATTTAATTTACAAACGTCAACACTTATGTTGTGTATGCAAAACACGTGATATACCGATTACCAGAAAGGAAATATATTTCTAAAAAATGTCAGTATTCCGCAAGCCGCCAAACTGAATATCAGTACCCCCCGAATTAACGATTTTACTTGTACTGAATTCAATGAAATTGCTTTTCAATTGTCATGAATAAAATTGAAATCAAATCTGATGTATTCTCTTGACAGCATTTCTAGTGAGCATTTCATGAAATGTCTCATCTGACAATTAAAACAAATATTTGATTAATATGTTCATCTATTTTAATGGAATTTTAGTGTAAAGTAGTCGTAAAACATGACCAGTGACGTCATCTTCATCGACCACGTGGAACAATCATTCGTCGAAGATCATTTTTAAGCGACAAATTGTACATTACGAGGAGTGATCCATATGTATTGTCACTTGGGTTACAAATAAAAACAATTCGTTGATATCTTTAAATCTTTATACATTTCTAGAACCATCAAGAATTCCGCGATATTTCGTGAAAAAAATCAATAAAATTTAATTACCGGAATGTTGTTTCTGTTGTCTTTTCAAATGACTAGTAATAGACACTGCGACTTTGTTCGAATAACAGTCGATTAAAACTTATTTTCGGGAAATATATTTATTCCACAACTATCATACCGTAAATATTGTAAATTCCTTCGATAAAAACATGATTTGCTGTACTTGATTGCCATTTTTAACAAAATAAGAGCATTTTAAAGTCGCGAAAATAAGTGTCAAAATTAGTCAAAAAAGCATGCTACTTTTCAGTGAAAATTTTCGATTAGTTCAATTGATTGGAATTTGACATATCATACAGGTATGTGAGCCATTGACCATCAACATTGATTTTTGGGAAGAATTTGCGATCAAAGTACAATTGATATGAATGTATCGGTGCGTGAAACGACAAGCATCATTTGGTATAAATTAGAGTGATCTCCCTTGTTTTGACCGTCTTACTCGTAGACAACAAATAATTTCATTTTGATTTAAAGTTCTAATGGATGTATAAGGGTCCAGTTATCGTATCTTATGTTGCAGTTTAAAGAATACTGACATTTACTTTTCTAAACAACTACTGCAAAGATGATACAAATATAGCTTAAAATTAACATAAGGCCAGTGTACTCGAGCATACCCTCTTCTAAGTTCAATAAATTACTTAATTGTTGACGAAAGGCTATGTATTTTTCCAGATATAGAATAGAAACATGCACCTTTTAGACAGTCATCGTAGAATCCTTCTAAATATTGCCATAGAAAAATGCAAAGGACAGTGACAATACATACGGAACACCTCGTATATGGTCTGTGTTGAACCTTGTCTTCAAATATTCGTGATAATGTTTCAAAAGTCTGAACGTTTACAAGCCATTTAACACATTATCCTGACAGACTATGCACTGTGCGTCCAACAAATAATAGATACACCATTACTATCTAACGACTTGTGTAACCAACAACTGAAAGGCCGGGTTTTCTTAGAGGGCATTACATGGCGTGAAACTTTTATTTACACTGTAATGTGCTATAACGTTGTCTATTGGGTGAAGTTTGGTGCACTGTAAAACGTTTAAGCCCCCAGTGACAGAAGCCCTTTTGGTCAAGCTTCCTCTATGTATGTATTGTCCACTTTATAGTAAAAATACAAAAATATTTCGCCATTGTGCCTGTTGAATTTTGCTCATTTTGAATGTGCCATTCTGCAATTTCGTTGTCCAGCATAAGGCTGCTTCGTATCTTTTAAAATTGCATGTACGCTGTATATATGTTGTAGACTGTCATTGTGGTGTCCGGTTGTTGTTTTCTCGTCACATGGCTCTCGTTCCGTTTTAGTTTGACTGACTGAGGCGGCATACTGTCAGGACGGGATGCCGTGTTTTCAGTGCTTTGTGTGTTGTTGATGTTTTCTGTGCTCGGCTGGTTAAGTTGAGTGTTGCCTTCCGTGTCTAACTTAATATAATTTTTTATCAATGACGATTACTTCTTGACTTCTGGATACGGGAGACACAGTTGGTAAAAGCATTTTATTTACTCGGACAAATTGTGTACCTGTTCGCACAGTAGATACGTCAGAAGAATAATAGACACTGCTGTTAAATTTAATGTGCCGCAAGTGCCTGAAAAAACCCGAAAAATAATCATGGTGGCCAGAAAGCTCCAGCCAATGTATTAATCTTATACATGTACATATCTGACAGTATTTCCAGCATGATCCAATGCTCACCAAGCAATTAATGCAAACAACAAACATTTTCATTCCACAAAAGGATACGAGTTTACCTAATAGTTATTATTCATAACGTATTTGTTTTAGTTTTACAGTATGTAGAAACGGATTCCGATTTCTGATGTTAAATAAGTTGATTTATTTCGTTTAACCATGCGGGTTTTGTGACAATAGTCTTGTTAATTTTGAACGTTCCACAGAACAATGCATTCATGGTACTCCACATTATACCACTATATAACAGACAATTTGGTATAACTCCTTGACGGCTGCGCAACCACTTTGGAAAGAATACAATTGATACTCCCGCTTTATTGATCTCTACGGTCAACAATCATTCCCCAACATTGCTTGATTGGTCACTGAAAAGTAGTTCCTTCTCGTTAAGTGTCATTAAACTGTGCAATTTAATGCATGACGAATGGATAAACGGTTCTTGATTACAAAATGAAGAGTTCACAAGCACAATTATAAACTACTTAAGCAGTGCATGCTATTTAGATGTGTGCATCGTGCAGTGCAATCAACTTTCAAAAGTCAAAAAAATTACCAATGAGCCGTGGAAATTTCACAAACGTAAGGTTTGCAAAACGTTTTTCAATGCATTGTTGTATCACAATTACCAAATCAGGATGAGTTCGCTTAAAATTCATATACCCAAACGCAAAAGAAACTGTGCATGGGTTTTTAACATATTTTTTAGACATTAGTAAAAGAAAGTAAATAGTGTCTGGCGTCAAAGTTTAGCCCATTCAATTGCCTTTAAAACAGAACACATTTCTTTTAAATACCGCTCTGAAAAGAATCGTGTTGATCGTTTAAGCGTGGTAGGGGTCAAAATAAAAATTGCATAAATTGTTTTATCGGTGTTTTTGTGAATAAAATTAAGGTGTAGGATTCTCTAAACGGTTTAATTGTGATTGTGATTCATTTCATTAATATCAGGTATGGTATCCATTTTGACGTATAATCTGTACAATACGACGTCTCATGGAATTGACATCACGTCGTTGTACGACGTGCGGATAAATTGCATTCCATTCGACCTTAAACGGTGTTATTGTGATTGTGATTAATTTCATTAATACCAGGTATGGTCTCCATTTTGACGTATACTCTGTATGATACGACGTCTCATACGGCGTGTGGATGAATTGCATTCCATTCGACCTGAAGAGCATTCTGTAGCTCCTGCAAATTGTTTACATCATGTCCTGATCGTACTTTTCTACCGAGAAGGCCCGTGCCTCATTAACAATAGAGGTACCTCTAATGAGCATCATCAACGCCTCAATTCGCTGACGTTTCGAAATCTTGGCATAGCAAGTTCTGATTTTTACTGATATTGTTTTGTGTTTTTCTTACTCCTTAGAGTTGCGAAAAGTGAATGAGAGGTTATTTGACCGACTACACCATTATCAAACCTATGCACGTGCAAATCATTCAAATATCCTTGTTGTGACGTTACATAACATTTAATCCGATACGGTCTACTTGTGTCCATTGTTCGATATAGTGTTGCACGTGCTTTACATGGTTAAAAAATGAAATACCTACGACAAATATTGCCATAATTATTCCAATTTGAAACAAGCACAGTTTCTTTTGCGTTTGAGTATACAATCCTGCCAGTACCAATTCACGTGCATGTATATCCGCATGTCAGAGAAATCAATATAAACCGATGTTTCTTTATTAATTGTGTTTACAGAAACTCTTAATGGCATAACGATTGTTTACATATGTCTATGTTGAATGTGCTTCGTGTCTCGAATTGTGGTTCGTAAAATTATAAACAATTCTATGAATATAATGTTTACAATACGGACAGCGCGTGTTGTACTGCGTGTCTATATTATACAACTATTTGCAAAAAGATACTAAAAACCGGACAGGGAAGACAGCACTTAACTTAAACCATCGAGCACAGAAATCATAAAAACAACGAAAACCACAATTACACGGCACAATGACAAACACATAACTGAACGAGAAAAGGAACAAACAGCTGTCAAAAAGTTGAAAGTCACTTGTCAAAAAGCTGAAATACCTAGTTCTGCTTGAAACTTGAAAGCCGTAAATTCAGCTTTACAGAAGGCTGAAATATCTAGTTTTAGCTATCAAACCTAATTTTAGCTGTCAAGAAAATGAAAACCTGTGGATCTACACATATCGCCGGAAGAGTCGTGTGAAACAAGTATTTGATATCTAATATCACTGCACTTAAAGCTGACAGTAAAGGCAGATCTGGATTATTGATACCGTAAGACTAACTTTTAACGACATCGGAAGTAGCGAGTTTCTGCTAATAGCGAAGTGAATTTCAGACCATGGATAATTCGTTCATGAATTAATGACCTGTAACGAATTTCGTTATATCAATACAGAGAATAATTGCTATAGCGAACTGTAAATCAGGGCCCTGTAATTCGTTATAAGCCAGTTATTGTATAAACATCAAATAAATGAAACGAATGAGTCAATATCACGACATCGCAGTTGCGAATGTAGATGCCAATTAATATTTAACCACCTCGCACAATTATAATAAACCGTTAAACCACTCGTTAATTTCAATGCACTTATTGTGTTTATAATGAACATGCACGCATACACAAACACCTCTCGTATACATGCACACTAAAGCATACTTGCCTTTTCCAGTTATCAAAGAGCAAATATTTGCTTAAATTTATTGAATGTTTCAAACTATAGTACTACATTGTAATTGATTGTTCCTGTTGATCAGGCTGTTTCACAGACAATGAATATGATAAGGAAAATAATTAAATATCATTTTAGTAGTTTCAGGTAAGAGGAACACCACAACTGTTTTAATATCGAAAACACATATTTACAAACTGTGTATGCATATACGAGAAATGATCTGAACATCAGCATCTTATATTCGTTGCATTTCTGAACAAAATAACACACACTTTGCGTGGAATACATGGTCCACGTTTATATATGTTTCATTTAAACGGGATAGAGCCCACGCATGATTTCGGTCAGCATAGTTATAATGTTTTCTTGAATGACATTCTTCAGTCGAGCGACAGTGCATTGAACATGTTTTTTTCATTTTAAACTGTCATTTGGTATTGAATCTGACAAACCAAACATTCGGTGATCTGTTATATTGTACTCTTTTATCAAAGGCCCAATGTTCACGAACCTGATTTATCAGAGAATACATTTTTTATTTATTGAAAAAAAATCAGGACCAACTTTATGATCTTTGATTTAATTACGAACGTCAACAAGCACTTAAAAATGTCATCTAATGTTTCGTATGCAAAACACGTGATATACCGATTATCGGAAAGGAATTATACTTCTATGAAATGCCAGTATTCCACAAACCTCTCATTTAAATATTGATACCCCCCCCCCCCCTAATAATCGATTTTAGCTTTATTTTAATTCAATGACACTAGTATTGATTTTCAGTTTTCAAGAATAAAATGGAAATCAAATCTAATATTATATTCTTGACATCATTTTAGTGTTGATATTGTTATCTAGTGAGCTTTTCATGAAATGTCTAGTCTGACAATTAAAACAAATATTTGAGTAATCTGTTCATCTATTTTAATGGACTATTAGTGTAACGTAGCCGTACCACGTGACTAACGACGTCATCTCCATCAACCACGTGGAACAATCATTCGTTGAAGATCGTTAAAGTATTTTAAACGCCAAATTGTACTCTAGATTGTATAGCCAAATGTTTCAAATATCTCAACGTAAGCTAGCAATTTTCACATTATCACGACAGACTATACACTATTCGTCCAACAAATGAGAATTGTCATCATACGATTTTGACATGTGGTCACCTAGAACTGAAACGTTGATACACGATTATTTCTTGACTACGCCACGTAGATACGGGATACAGTTTGTACTTTATTCTATTTACTACAGCATATTTTTACCTGCAGGTACGGTAGTAAGTCTAACGTACGATAGATGTAAGATAGATGTACAAAGGACGTACGAAGGACGACCGATAAAACCCCTTTCAGTATTGTCACACGACGTGTATACCATGCAAATTTCGGGTAGATCGTACGTCTGTCATGCGACGGAAAATGTCATCTAGGACCCTCGTCGTATAGTTTAGTATACGTTCTGTCGCACGATGCCCCACGTCGTGCGATAGACTAACGATGGACGCACGATGTGAGTATGTTTATATGGTCAAATTAATCACATAGAATCTTACCAATTTCGTATGATGGTTGTACGACATACGTACGACGGACATTTGAATTATCATTATCGCACTACCGTCGTTCGTCAATCGTGCGAGTTTCGTTCGACGTTCGCAAGACTCATGTTAACAGTTAACATTGTTCTATCCCAATCTATATATCATACTGCGCAATTACAAGACACTATAATATTCTGAAAGAGCAGCGTGTACATTTCAAGCTACATGACTAATGCATTTATTACATAGAATATTAAGGTCTTATTCATATGTACATGCATTCATATTGTCTGACAGTATTTCTAGCATGGTTAAATGATCGCCAAGCAATAAATGCAAACAACAAACATTTTCACTCCATAAAAGGATACATGTATACACGTAATAATTATTATTTATAACGTAAATGTACGTTTTATCTACAAATTACAGAACACTTCCATTATACAACTGGTTGTATATAACAGTCAGTTTGGGTATAACTCCTTGACAGATCCGAAAAAAATTCCGTCGAACGAATATTTCACAATTGCCAATAAATACTTCCGGGTCATCATCGCGACGGACGCACACCAATTGTAACCGCCATACAAAAACGCCCATTCAAGACGTGCGACAGTACATTTCTACGTAGCCTGGGAAGCATCGTGCGACGAAGAATGATCATGATAAGGCGGTGTTGATTGTATTGTCGTAACAGTCTCGCACACCCGTTGTCCGAATATTTCAAAATTGCGAATAATTACCTCCGAGTCAACAGTGCAAGGCGGACGTACGACAATTGTGACCGCTCCTCATAATCACCTATTCTAGACGTACAACAGTACATTGCGACGTAGCTTCGCCAACGTCGTACGAGAAAGAAATTCCTACGACAGTTGTGAAAGAGGAGTAAGCATGCATTATAATTTTCCGGGCCCATATATGATTACAACAGTTTTTATACTACTAGATTAATCGCATGACTTGCAAAACATGCAACTGAAGACGTCTTTCCATCAGGGTACCATTGAATGGGAAACTAATTTTCGAAGACAATTTTAACTCCAGGTTCATTGATCTCTACGGTCATCAATCATTCCCAAACATTGCTTGATTGGTCGTGCAGTGCAATCAACTAATTAACAGTGCATAGGCCGTGGAAATTCAACGAACGTTAGATTTGCAAAACGTTTTCCCATGCATTGATGTATCAACGTTACGAAATCACGATAAGTTGGGTTACCATTTATACAAACCAGCCAGTATCAATTCACGAACATGTATATCCGCATATCAGAGACATCAACATCTACCGATGTTTCTTTATTGTATTTATTATGTTTACACAAACTCTTAATAGCATAACGATTGTTTACGTATGTCTATGTTAAATGTGCTTCGTGTCTCGAATTTTGGTTCGTAAAATTATAAACAATTCTATGAATATAACGTTTACAATAAGGATAGGGTGTGCTGAATTGCGTGTAAACCTAATACAGCTATTTACAAAAACGATCGGACAGAATAGGTAGCACTCGATTTAAACAACCTAGCGCAGAACACGTAAAACAATAAAAATCACAATTACATAACACAATGCCCAACACACAATTGTACGAGTAAAGAAACTTCACTATTAATAGTCCAAGTATGAGCTGTCAAAGGGTCGAAGATCTAAGTCCCAGATATCAAATTGCTGAAATACCTAGTTTCAAGTAAAAAAACTGAATGATATAGTTTCAGCTATAAAAATGTAAATTAACTAGTTACAGCGGCAAAAAAGGCTGAGAGACATAGTTTTAGCTGTCAAAAAGTCCTTATAAGTTTAAGAATAAAAATAAATTGTAAAACCCGCACAAATAATTATGGATTGTAGTAATATACATGTAATATATATAAGTAATTGAATAGTGGATGAATAGGCGCAAGAAAATGTAAAGCCGTGGAACTACCCATATCGCCTGAAGAATCGTGTGATACAAGTACATTGTATTTAGTATCTAATACCAGTAAACATAATATAAATGACAGTAAAAGAAGATGTAGATTATTGATACCGTAAAACTTACTTTTAACGAGATTGGATATAGCGAGTTGCTGCTTTTTATAATAGCAAAGTAAATTGCAGTCCCTGGACAATTCGGTCATAATTATACTTTTGATCCGTCAAGAATTCTTTTATATCAATAACGTTCATAGTGAGGTATAAAACCAGGGCCCTGTAGTTTGTAATAAGCCAGGTATTGTGTAAAGCAGTAAATAAATAAAACTAATAAGCCAATGTCACGAGCAATTACCCGTCATTGCAGTTGCTAATGAAGATGCAAATAAATAATCACTTCTATAAAATTATAATACAATGTTCAACCACTCGTTGACTGCAATGCATTCGTTATTAAGTTGATGATATACATGCAAACTAAAGCAAACTTGCCTTTTCCAGCTATCAAAGAGCAAATATTTGCTTACATTTATTGAATGTTTCATACAATAGTTCTGGAGAGAAATCGATTGTTCCTGTTGATCAGGCTGTTTCACAGACAATAAATATGATATGGAAAACAATTAAATATTTTTTTAGTAGTTTCATGTAAGTGGGACACCATAAATGTATGAATATCGGAAACGAGGGATGTTCTGTGAGTTCCCGGACTTGCTAAAATGACTGATATAAGATACTAAATGTCGACATCGTATGCCAATGAAAGTGGTCATATATTAGCTACGCTACGTAATATACTATTAAAAAAATATCACCACACGATAACATCATCAAACATATTTTTGTTGTCACCTTATGCATATTTTCTAGAAGTATAGTAAGGTGGCGTTTGATTTCTCAATCAACTCGAATAACGAGATCAAACACTTGTAATTGGGAGAAGACGACAAAACAGAACGAAATGCGTGTCTGACAATGACGGGTTTTACTTAAAAAATCGTCGGATTATACGATTTGAGAGCATTATCTTATACAATAACTGGTATATAAAATAAATTAAAGGTGTATACTAAGATAAGTTGTTCGGGTATTGCATAGTAATAATAATGCAATAGATTGCCCAATTTACTGGCAAATAACTATTGCATGCGCTTTTATTAATTCTGTATTCGTTGTATATATACTTTTTCAAATATCTGTCACAATTGTTCATACGTTGGAACTAGGGCATGCTAACGCGGAAAGCACATTATATAATAGAGTTGTGTTTTAATGATGGAATTTCAGGCAATAATGCAATACAATTTCCGTTGTATTCCTCCTGGGTTTACTAATTTAATAACAGGATGGTAGTCTGGATATAAAGCCCAATATGTGGAACCGATACAGTGAATGTTTAGTCAGTAACTAAATACATACGATGATTAAGGAGAATTAGAGCGCATCGAATACAAAAAATCCCGAGCGAATAGCCAGAAAAAAAAATTGTTAATTCCCAAACAATCTCCGTAGCTCAGTGGTTAGCGTGTTTGCCGTCTAATCTTGCGACCCGGGTTCAAAACCGGGTGGAGGCACACATATATGTGCCTGCCATATTTCAGCGGAAAGCTGACTGGCAAATAAAGATTATGCTCGCATTAAAAAAATATATGTCCCATGAGTCCTTTTGTGGATATGACAAATTTACAGCTCAAATGATAGTTCGCTGTACGCCAAGAAAGAAAAGACATGCACAACACATGTCCTCATTTTCGTTAACTATCACAAATACGAACGGTTAGAAATCCAAACAGTTTAAGTAGATAAATGTACTAGCCTGACAAATGTGAAATTATCATCAAGCACATAGTATTTATCTTGTTTTGTCTGTTAACAATATGACACAACAATAAATATTGTATTTTCATATAACAATGGTTCTTAAAAAACACAATGTAAGCCCATTTAGAAATGACAAATTCTAATAGCTTTGATGAGATGTGCCACATTTAAATGAAAGTCATACGTCGTGCCAATTCGTCGTGACATTCACCTTCAAATAGATAATATTAAGTCAGACAGGGAAGTCAGCACTCAGCTTTACCAGCCGAGCACGGAAACATAATAAACATACAAGGCACAATGCCCAACTAAACAAGTTAAGATCCTACCATGTCCAAGCTGGCGAAATTCTAAATGAACCAGTTTAAGCAATCAAAAAGCTAAATGCCCAAGCTGAATGACCTAGTTCCAACAATAAAATGGCTGAGACGAACCAGCCAGATGGCTCGCATGAATATGCCGAACGCAACAGTAGAACAACACAGCTCCAATAATCCGAATGCCCCTAGCCGAATGACCTGCTATAAACAATTAGTAATCCCATGTCAAATAGTAAAAGTCGTGTTTCTATCATAACATAAACAGTACATTATTGGCTTAAACATTTACTAATGGAAGAAGGTGTGATTTAAGTACATGTACTAGATTTTTAAATGTGTTTTTATCAAACATGATTTTTACTTACCTTACAATATGGGAATAGAGTTTGCTGTGATTACAATAAAAATCCGAACAACAATGAACCACTGTTATAGTTATTTTTTATATATATTCAACGAATGAAAACTTTTGATTTGAACATTTTATGTACAATGTATACTGTTTCTTAATTATTTCACGATAGGTATATAGAACTCACCACACCCACTGCAAATCGTATTTAATATATTTATATCCGTTGTAGGTATTCAAATATTGAAAACAAAAACACTGACAAACAAAACAAATAATCAGAGTAATAACATCCGTGCAATTGAACCAGAGCTTATAACAAAAACATCATCATCAGAACACACTAACAGTGCACTAACAACTCCAGACTTGATGTATCCAATCAACACCTGTAAGGCTTCCCCGAACAAAGCAACAAATGTCGATCATTGAATCGCCGTATCATTCACAGTGTGTGTGTGATTGTGGATATCAAATAAATATCTTATAGTAATATGGTGTTCATGGCATGGTACAGTATTGAACGAATTATTACCTCTGTGATCTCCCAGTGACAGAACTAATTGATTTATATATCCGATTATGTTTTACCTAAACACAACAAAGGTATACAAAGTGACGATAACATTGATGAGTGCTTAGTTGCCCTCGGAGGATACATATCCGTAATTCTTGGAAAATCGGTTTGATTTCAAAATTGATGCAAACAGTTCAAACACAATTATGTTAAATACTGAATTTGTATTCAGTGCGGTTTAAGTCTGTTTGTATCTTAGTTACGGCGGAAATAATGCAATTAGCTGTAATACTGCATTAGAGAGGATTACGATAACTGTAATACTGCATTTACTGAACGCTTTATGTGTTAATGTGTAGATGTATAATACAACTGATACATAACTTGTTTGTTATCACGAAAATAGCGGCGTCATGTGACGTCATTGTAATCAAAACGTTACAACGCAAGGCAGATGGGTATGATATACGTCCGTACTAAGTTTTAAGCAAATATGTCAACTTTTGATTTCGAGCTCGGAAAGTCCCGAGCACCTTAAATGCATTTTTGAACATTTAAAGAATTGTTACTATGTACATGTTTAACGGAAGTTCGAAGTATAGTAGTTCATAGTTTTCTAAACGATATCTTCAAGGATAAGTAAACTAAAGGAGCGAATTGAAGAAATCGGGAACTAGTATTATTTGAGATTTGCGAACCAGGATCAACAATGGCATTATATAAAACTCTTTGTTCATATGGTACTAGATTCACATGTACACGACCCGCAAGCAGTGTCGTTGATGATAATTACGTTCTAAATGTGAATAAAATGGGAACTGTAGATAGATAGAACATTATAATACTTTTACATATGAATAGAAAGATAGTAGCCTCATTCACAGCATTGTTATACGAACGTCTCGATCAACACTCGTATATATAGAGCTATGATAATTATTCAGGACTGTATTAGGTTCGTAGCGACAGGCCAACCTAATCGACCGAGACAGTCGTAGTGCGCGGCCATTCGGTTTTTTCCCTTGCCTAATTGGCCAAATACCCTGACTTCTAGGAGCAGACAGAAAGTGTTGTGATACAAGTACTCCGAGCGTGGTGCTCTAGCTCTTTCCGAAAATACCCCTTTGTTGTTTACCGTTTCCAGTGTACAGCAACGATACACGTGATACTAACTCTGCAACAAATTAGTGTGCTGCATTTTGTTTCTCTCTATCGAACTGTGGTATTTGTTTATCAACAAGTCTTTATATGTTATATGCCGTGATCAATTCACATAACAATGTCATTGACTGTATTCTATCCTGACTTTCTAACCCTTTTCACAAGGAAACAGCAACTTGTCCACATGAGGAGGAAAACAACATTTATTTTGTGTTAAATGTTAATGGAAGGATTCTACCTGACATACTAGTAACCAGAAATCAAACCCGGATCACCCGGTTACAAATCAGACGGACTAACCAATAAACCACGATCTCCTGTTTGAATGAGTCTCAGTGCCCAACGGGGAGTTCCAGGTGCGCAAATCTGAACTTGCACGTGCCGGTTCTTGTTGGTATAGGTCGCTGCACGCCCACAAATCAAACAGGAAATGATATATACAATTGGTACATCCTCCCCTCCCATTTTACGGGCGGATGTGTAAAACTAGAAGCATGCGATGACAAACGTGTTTATTTATCACCAGTTTTAATCGAATCTAAGCATAAGCTACAAGAGATGTTTCTAGCAGAAAAACAATACAAACTAAGTAATAAAAAACAAGCGATGGTAAAGAAACGTTGGATAGTTTCAGTGAAACCGTTTACCTGTTGATTAAGTCAATTAATCGTGTCACAGCTAGTGTAACTAATAAAAATGCATAAGTTGAATTGACGATAAATATAAAGATATGACGTATGCGTTCTGTGCATTATCGTAATTTATTGATATATAACTTAACGAAACAGACAAATGAATTAGAAATAATAGACAAATTAATGGTTATCTCGTTACATGATTTTATAAACTCGGCAACTTGTTTTTTCAAGTTGATAAATACATACACTGAAACCTTCAAAATATGGTAATTCTAATTTCAGAAGAAAACTTCGAAAATTAAATAACTTAAACAAATCATAAAACAGGATCATTTGCTCTGTATCGTACGAAATAGATATCGCTGTCTAAATAATTATATGATCTAAATACATCTTTTTGAGGGGTGAACGTCAATATGTGACTGTATTGCGGAAAGTCACAAAGTACTTTTTGCACTTACAAGCGTTGTGTAAAATACTGTCAAAGTTAGTAGCTTCATTTTCCTAAACGAATACAACTTCAACATTGAGACAACTGGAATAAGCATTCAGGACAAGTAAAGTAACGTTACCTTATCTTTATTGCAATATGTTGCAAAACACTACATGTGGTTCAGACGCTAAAAATCTAAATGCCCGAGCTCAATGACCTAATTACAACTGAAAAATGGCTGAAATACCTAGTTTTAGTTGTCAGAAGTCCTAAAAAGAAGAAAACAAACAGTATAAAGAAGCTGAATGCCAAGGTTTCAGCTGAATGACCTAACAACCCATCTCCAATATCCGAATGCCCCCAGCCGAATGACCTATTATAAACAATTAGTAATCCCAGGTTACATGTAAATAGCATTACTATGGCGGGAACTCTTTGAAAATCGTGTTTCTACCAATAACATAAACAGTACATATTTTTACTTGAAGACTTGCTTGTTGCTAGGTGTGATTTAAGTACATGTAGTAGCCTTTTAAATGTATTTTTATCCAACGTGATTTTTACTTACCTTACAATGTGAAAATGGAGTTTGCCGTGATTACTATATAGATCCGAACAATATGGAAACAACGTTATAGTATTGTTTTTATATATTCCACGAATGAAAACTTTTGATGTGAACATTTAGATGTACAATGTATATTCTTTTTTTCTTAAATATTTACCACGATAGATAAATAGAACTCACCACACAGCTGCAAATCGTATTTAATATAATTATATTCGTTGTTTAGCCAGGAATTCAAATATTGAAAACAAAAAACACTGACACACCAAACAAAAAATCAGAGTATTAACATCCGTGCATTTGAACCAGTGCTGATTACAAAAACTAACAGTACACTAACAACACCAGGCTTGATGTATCCAATTAACACCTGTAAGGCTTCCCCGAACACAGCAACACATGTCGATCACTGAATCGCCGTATCATTCACCGTGTGTGTGATTGTGTGGATATCAAATAAATATCTTATAGTAGTATGGCTGCCATTGAACATGGTACAGTATTGAAAGAACTATTATCTCTGTGATCTCCCAGTGTCAGAATTAGTTGACTTTGATATTCGATTATGTTTTACCTAAACACTACAAATGTCTACAAAGTGACGATGTCACTGATGAGTGCTAAGTTGCCCTCGGATAATACTTGCGATACAAATCCGGAATTCTTGGAAAATCGGTTAGATTTGAAAATTGATGCAAACAGTTCAAACACAATTATGTTACATAATGTATTTGTATTCAGTGCGGGATTTGTATCGTAGTTACTGCGGAAATAATGCAATTAGCAGCAATACTGCGCTGGAGAGGATTACGATAACTGTAATAGTGAATTTACTGAATTAATGTTTAGATGTGTATAATGTAACTGATACAAAACTTGTTTGTTATCACGATAAGCTCATCACAAGCATTGTCACTTTAAATTCGTTTTTGAACTTTTTAAGCATTATTACTATGTATATGTTGAACGAAAGTTCGAAGTATAATGTTCCCAATGTACAGCAACGATACACGATTACACGTGATACTAACTCTTCAATAAATCAGTTTGCTGCATTATATTTCTCTCTATCGAACTTTGATATTTGTTTATCAACAATGCTTTATATGTTATATGCCGTGGTCAATTAACATAACAATTTGTTGGACGGTATTCTATCCTGACTATCTTACACTTTTCACAAAGAAACAACAACTTGTCCAAATGAGGAGGAAAACAACATTTGTGTTAAATGTTAATGGAAGGATACTACCTGAGATTATTGAAATCCAGAGACGTAGATTGAGATGGATAGGGCGCGTACACAGAATGAAACTAGATTCCATCCCAAGGGTAGTAATGAAATGGACACCAACTGGAAAGAGAAATAGGGGAAGACCAAAGGAAACTTGGCGACGATCCACAAACCGTGAATTGACAGCAAATGGATGGACCTGATGCCAAGTGGAGCAATTAGCTGCAGATAGGAAACATTGGCGTTCTTTGGTGATGGCCTTAGGGGCAAAACCCCCATAAGAGGATTAGGTAGTAGTACTACCTGAGATACTAGTAACCAGGAATCAATCCCGGATCACCCGGTTACAAATCAGGCGGACTAACCAATGAACCACGATCTCCTGTTTGAATGAGTCTCAGTGCTAACGGGGAGTTCCAGGTGCGCACATTTGAACTTGCACGTGCCGGTTCTTGTTGGTATAGGTGGAAACACGCCCACAAATCAAACAGGAAATTGTATATACAATTGGTACACCCTCCCCTCCCATTTTACGGACGGATGCCTAAAACGAGAAGCATGCGATGACAAACGTGTTTATTTATCATCAGTCTTTAATCGAATCTAAGCATAAGCTACAAGAGATGTATCTAGCAGAAAAACATTACAAACTAAATAATTAAAAACAAGCGTTGGTTAAGCAACGTAGGATAGGTTCAGTGAAACCGTTTACTTGGTTATTAAGTCAATTAATCGTGTTACAGCTATTGTAACTAACAAGAATGCATAAGTTGAATTTACGATAAAATTAAAGATGACATATACGTTTTGTGTATTATCGTTATCCAACCATATATTATAAGTTATCGAAACAGACAAATTTAATTTAAGTTAATGGTTATCTCGTTACATGGTTTTATTAACTCGGCAACCAGTTTTTCTTCAAGTTGTAAATACATACACTGAAACTTTTAAAATATGGTAATTCTAATTTCAGAAGAAAACTTCGAAAATAAAATTACTTAAACAAATCATAAATCACAGTCATTTGCTCTGTATCGTACAAATAGATATCGCTGTCTAAATAATTATATGATCTAAATACAACTTTTTGCGGGACGAACGTCAATGTGTTACTGTATTGCTAAAAGTCACTAGTACTTTTTGCACTTAAAAGTTAGTAGCTTGATTTTCCTAAACGAAACAACTTCAACACGGAGACAGCTGTAACAAGCGTACAGGACAAGTAAAGTAACGTTACCTTATCTTTATTGCAATGTGTTGCAAAACACTACGTGTAGTTCAGACGCCTTGTTTGCATTCAAATAGCACATATGACATTACTCGGTATGTATAGCTACAATAGTTAACGATTATGTGGGACATAACCCTATGATAATGGTGCTACAAAAACATCATACTTCACCCTCTTGTACATCACTCTTCATCGCCCAAAATATGTAATGTTATTATCATTTTTGTATGTATGTTCATAACTTGGTTAAATAGCAACGATGTTACTAAAATTGGGACACCTGTTCTAATTTGGGTCTTGGCCGGTTGTGTGAGAGGTCATTTTCACAACAATTTAACATCAACCGTGAAATCTCGGCCTTTTCCGTTGACTTTATATCCGGTAAATATTCTTGTTTTATACATGCGTTGTGTAATAGTAACAGGGACTGCCATATTGTAATCACGTAACTGAAAACGGTTCAATATGGCGCCGTGTTATGTCTGAGGCCTATTGCAATGCATAAAGGCCGAGGTAATCAGAAGGAATTGAATATATATAAATCTACCACGCCTTGATTTAATGGAATTAAATTGTTTCGAGATAGCATGAAAAAAAAGTTAAATACAGTCCACAAAATAGAGCACATCTTGTAGTAATGATTTTACGGTAACTTGACGTCATGAGACTAGCAGATATAGCTCTCTAGCATCTAATGAAACGCAACACTCTGTATGTTACCATAGTACTCGAACACCAAAGGAAACACAACACCCTAAATAGTACCCTAGTACCCGGGTAAGAGTATAAAAGGGACGCAGGCATAGAATGATTCAGTTTTACTTGGTACACTAAACATTCAACATTCATTTTTAACATCATCTAATGAACACGTTTTTCTGAAAATCGACCCACAGTGTTATCAGTGTATTTTCTGGCATTCCTGAAAAGATGAAGAAAGTACTCAATCTGGAATTTACTTTTCAGAAAAAGTGCATACTGTCAGCTACAAAATTTGAATTTACCTTTTACATGATTGGTATGTGCACTACTGGCTACGAACGACTGACCGCCTAGCTAGTGTTTGAGTGGCACACTGATGTAAACATTTGGTATGTTGCGGGAAATATAACCTCTGTATGTACGAGTTGTCAATAAAATAAATTAACAGATGAATTTTTCGGTTTATATGCACCATATTACAGTCACAGGCAACTGTATCATTAATGAAGAGTAAACAAAAACTTTTGTCTTGTAAAATTTATAATATCTTAGTTATTATAAAATCGATAAAAAAAATGTTTTACTCAAATAATGATACAGTTACCTGTGAGTACAGTATCCTTTATAGATAACTGTAACAGTTTCCACGTCTCTATCTACACCTATGCTTGATTGCCTGCTGGTTGGTGATTCCTATAGTACTCAGTATCCGGCCTTTAACCAAACACCTTGATGTTACCTTTAACAATGTTCACCTCATTCTCCAAACAAACACTAACTTGTACATAGAGTATACTTGAGAGGTACACAGGACATCAACACATTCCGGTAACACAAGCCACATGCATATACCTATGTAGGGAGGCGCATAAGTGACATCCCTGGTATTTTCAAAGTAAACTATTTATTTCATAAAGTTTAATGAAAAATATACAATTTTGTTAAAAAAATATTTACTTAACATTTATTTCTTAAAACTAAATACCATTAGTTATTGTTTTATTAAATAAATATGTAGGAATGCTCATCAGTGAAATCCCAAGTAGTTTCAAAGTTGAATATTTATTTCATTTAGTTAAAAGATATATTATTCAAAAAAATATTTCTTAAAACTAAATATTTCTAGTTACATACAGTATAAGCATACTATTGTTTTGTATAAAAACGACTTATATTTCCTAAAGATGGAGTTTTGTGTCAATTAAACTTTTTAATTAAAAAACGAATAGATATATAATAAATTATATTTAAACGAAATAAAAACATTAACTAGATTCTAGTTCAAGTCATGTTCTTTAAAAATAATGAGGGAATGTCATTTAAAGTGTTCCATAGCTATGCCACCCCGCATTTGTATAATACAAATATATATAAATAAAATCAAACGCTCGTTTACTTTGACGTACACTTCATGTAAATCGTTTTATTATACCGAAGAATAAACAAGGCAAAACGATAATAAGACATTGATTATAACATATTAATTGGAGAACTGCATACTTGAAGCCATCTGGCATATATCATACTAATGCCTGGCTGAAGAAAGCACTTGCAAAGATCAAACGCCAGACAAAAGCAATGACGTCATTTCCGGTAATTTCGGATTCCAAACGTGTTTATTTAACTCAATGTATTACAACGGTGTAAAACGTCAGTGAACATACCGATCATATGAAAGCACATATCGGTCCGTATACCATGTATATGAGTGTTATGTTTTACATTGCATCAAGTACATACAATGCTATCAGGCGGAGTTATGATGCTATAGCCTTGCAAAAAAGATTATATTAAGTCAGACATGGAAGGCAGCACTCAACTTAACCAGCCGAGCACAGAAAACATTAAAAACACACAAAACACAGTGCCAAACTGAACCAACCGAGCACAGGAAACATAAAACACATAAAGACACAATGCCCAACTAAACAAGGGCAGATCCGCCCAAGCCCAAGCTGTCGAAAAGTAAAATAAATTATAACTAGCTGAATGACCCAGTTTCCACAGCAAAAAGACTATAATGCCTAGTTTAGCTGTCAAAAAAGTCTTGTGAAGTTGCATACTACATATGTAATCGAAGTTATAGAGAAAAAGCAGGAATATTACAAATTTTTGATAAGCACCAAAGGTCGATAACTCCGTTAAAATGTTTCAGACCATACCGTCTAACTGATAAATATACACCACTAGGCTTGGTTCGTGTGAGTCTTGTGACATTTCAACCCAGCAATGGTTACAGAGAAATGTTACATATTTAAGCGCGGTAAAAATATATACAATTTGAGAAGCTCAATAACTCTGTTTATATTGATCCTGACGCAACATGACACTAATATGCAACTTGTTAAGTTTTGATGAAATCAGACCATTGGTTCAAAAGACATTATAGCGCGGACAAGTCAAGGACGGTCAGACCCAAGTGTGGGAGTACAGAGTTTTAATGTGCTGACCTACATGTAAGATCGAGAAAGTTTTTGTTTGACATAATTTACCTACTTAACCAAATATTTATGTAACAGAAAGTCACTGACGGATGCTTTATGAAAGAATTATTGCAAGTAAGCAAATTGATTTTAAGCCACTCTCGGTATCGCGATCTCGATATTCTTTCTTTTAAGAATCGCAAGAGGTTTGCATCCAGCATGCCTTGTGAGTAATGTGATTCACACGACGTCGTGCTTGAGCTGTAACATAAACAAACTACAATGTAAACATCAATGCGGTATAACTCGTTAAATCAGGTCAGTTACTTGTTTACATAACATTGCGTATATAAACATTGCAATTTCTCTAATTAATTTATAAATTTAAAAGATAATGTAAATATAAGAATAGGATTTGGTGCATAAAGTATTGAGTTTTAATGCCGTTTTATCCGATTGAAATAACTACAACTAAAAGGCCGATATTTCGGAAGTTATGTTAAATGTCGGATGCATGCTTAAGGGATTTACAAGCAACCATATCGCGATTCGCGACTATTTGACAGTTTGTGATTCAGCACCTTTAAAAAGCAACAAACCCTAGTTTTAAAGCTCTACTGAACGTTATATAATTATACCCTAAGCAGTATGCTAGACGGCATTATTTTATAATTCCATTTAGAGACCACAAACGGAAATTGCATAAAATTTAAAATCGCAATGAAACCATGAATTTCAGTATTGACACGATCCGTCTGAAGCTTCAGGGGATATAGTATCAATTATTTAAGTGGTTATGTAACGCGTTTTACAATATATTTCCGCTTTCTATAGTGTGATCAGATGGGTATGGCGTACTAAATGTCTACATAATAATAACAAATGAGTTATAACGTCTGCCTTTAGTACATCGCCATTTAAAGAGCAATACATTCTACAATATCGTCGACCCGGTATGAAACATTAGTATACTGTAAAACACTGTTGTATTTCATAAAGAATCAAGTTGCATTAGTCATATTTCTCTCTACGTGTGTGTTTACACCAAGGAACAAGGTATGATACGTAAAAAGGCCCGTTTGTATCTTGATATGTAGGTATAAACAAACATAACTTTCAATGTTTGGGAATGTGATACCAAACATACATGTACACGCTAATAGGTTGTTACATTCTAAACAGATTACTGTCGGTTCCATATTAAGTTATACTAGACTGTATTGGCTGTTTTGTTTTTAAACGGTGATGGTGAAACAGAAACCAACAATGTCCGCAGAAAAATAAATCGGGCATGGAAGAAACAACATACCACGATAGTCTAAATAGCTACACAAACACGACACCCACTCCGACAGTCTGTAACAGTTGATTTAGTCAATCAAACAAATCCGATGTAAAAGCAAGTAGATAAGAACGAATGAAGAGAAAGAACTCCAAACACAAGGAGAACCCACAAAGATTCACACTACGCATGCCCCTTTGTAAGAAACAAAACAGCATTATGCTGAACATCGAAATTTTAGATGGGCACATACAAAATGGACACAGTTTTCGAGAATGGCACATTGACGAACATGTTTTGTAGTATCGTTTTTCTTTTTCTGTTTGGCTGATTTTATTATATTTCGTTCTGCTTGGAGGAAACAGAGCGCTTGACCAGCTACTGTAATTGTCCGAAGGTTGCAACAATTCTGGTGACAACAGCACCCTGGAGGTCTAGGACAACGAAATTTCTTCCAACAGTTCGTAGATTGGACGTTGAGTTTGATTACGAAATCCAACGTCACTTCTACAAACATGAAAAGGGCTTTGATTTTTTATCTGTATGCTACCAATAAAAGTTCAAAACAGACTGCCGTCACCTACTTGCAGACTTCAACCGTAGACTATTTACAATATTATGAGTGCAATTGTTACATTCATACTTTATATTTTCTAGAATGGTGATTGGTCATCTAATAATTTTCTAGTTCTGTTGTGTTTGTTGGATAAATAAATATATTCAGCCTTAAAGAACTGGGGACATGGAACATATTGAACATACTGTTCGAAGTGCTATTATATTTGAGATAATTGTTTTTCTTTTTTACCCTTCCAATATAAAAATCACTGTCGACATATAATATAAAAAGCACGTGCGTCATTTATTTGCTCTATTAGTATATATAGCTGGTAGAATCATTTAATTTTCGATAGAACATCAGAGGATGTAACCTTTTCAACACAACAACATAACTGATCAATACATCAATCAACAACAATCAGGAACGAAACATGGCAAACTTTCTCTTTGCAACAAACTGAAGTATTTCAGTAGAATTTTAAGTGCAAAGTTTATATTCACAAGTATCCATCGTACGAATATTACAATGTTTAGTTGATATCAAGTTCAACAAAATGCATTTTATTTAGAGGAAATATTGGCCTAAAAAATAGGTAGTTTGGAAGGTTTGAAATTTTATATTCGCATGTATTCATCGTACGGGTATAATAAGACCTTTAGTTGATATCCAGTTTAAGAAAATGTATATCATTTAAAGGAAAGAAACCCTGGTCATATAAGGATGCTAGATTTTCATAGTTGGTTAAAGTCGCCAAGGAATGGTTGTTAACGTGTAAGCTTGCTTAGCGGAGATCAACAAAAGAATGTGTCTTTGCAAAACGATTGACCGGTTGCCATATACTATAATATGAAGCGAACAGTATAGTATTTTAGTATAGCAATGCAATTACATATATCTGGATAAGTGTCGATAATTGGTTGTACACCGTATTAGTGGACTCGACCATTGCATAACTCTATTACTATCCTAACAGGATAGTACATTTATCACAAGTGATGTGGAACCGTGTGAACTTATAAGGCTTGTGCACTGTCCTCATCGTTTTACGATGCTAAAGTCAAATCTCGCGTGACTAGATATTGATGAGATTCAGTAATTTCAGTAGTGCACAAATAAAGTATCTCATAAAAAGTGTTTGGCTAATGGTATGAATTAATAATAGAAAAACAGATTTGATTTAAGACGCACCTAATGTTAGACGACATAAAGCATCGGTATTGGTCTAATAACTGAAATCCGAACACGCACTTAATTAAAAGTTATTGAGAACAACCAAAAAGACGAAGTATTTTTATTAAATCACCGTGAGCTGTTGGATACCAATATGGAAATACTATATCAAGTTAATTTCAAAACACATGTAATGGAACTGAAAACAAATTGCGAATAATTGTATTTCAACCGAAACTCGCCATTGTAATTTTGATTTATTTTTATATTTGTTTCCAAAAGCGCATAATCAGTTCCCAGAAAACACTTACTGTGTTCAGACCAAACATATCACGTCAATATGATTTCAAAATACTTGCTATGGAACTGACAACAGCATAGAAGTCATGTGTTAAATCAAAACACATTATTGTGATTTTGATGCTAGTTTCCAAACCCTCTTCATACATGTAAGTTTCCGGAAAAACACTTACCTGTGAATGGTTCTCGATGTTAGGCTTCGGTATCCCGTACACTTCAAAACTACTTTCACCATCACTGGAATTATATAGAATCCACATAAATTGATAAACACGACCTATCACTTGTTATTGAAATAACAGCTAATCCATGTCATAATGCGTGAATTAAATATATTATAAAACCAGTCTAACTCCATTCAAGAAAAAAACACACAAATAGATAACATCCATGAATCAACAATCATAGCCCGTATTTCAACATTCGTAGTGTTATAAGAGTTCACAACCAGACAATTTCAAACCTGATGTTTTTTAATCAGTACCTGAAAGGTTTCATTGAACAAAGCAAGAGAAGTCGACGATACAATCTGTGCAGAATCATGCCAAGTCTGTATGCTTGTTTTCTAAACAAATTTCATAGCTCGACATCTCTACATTATTGAACGCATGAACAATTGCTAGAATTAGGAGACGTCTTAGGGCGGTGAGCTTGTACTGAATAAATGACATAACGACAAATCCATCTAAGCATTAAAATAAGATTCAGTTGCGAGATGCATATGCAAACATAGTTTAACTACAAGAATACATCAGACACCAAAAAGGCAAACCACCTATCGTTGCCTAACTATGACGGGTAGATTAAACACCAAATGTTCCATGGACGAAAATCAAAAACAACTGTTGAGTCTATCTCTCCTGGACAATGTGAAAACATTGACATACCCGCTATTGACTTTCCAACGACAGTATTCATTGTCATGTCACGAACTAAACAATTGCAAAACAAAAAAATGATATCAGCGGCTTATCTACATTCATCAAACTCGCTTATGTACAATCTATTGAGAAATGTGAATAATAATGTTAAAAGCATTTATCAAGATGGCTCAAAATGTTTGATTATATTGAATATATTGTATCGAATTGATCACCCAGTGGAGTGTGTGTTGTGGTTTCACATTGCGCAGTGTCTGCTTCAACATCATACAGCTTGGTGATTCGTCTTGTGATTAAATTGATGTCATTTAGTTTCATTCTGATATTTTGTTGTCATCGCTGATGGATTGGCACTGCAGAATGCAAGTTGTAACTATTGTTGACACTGGTAAACTTGTATAAATTATTTGCAAACCGACTACATTGTATAAGGACATATGGAGGACAAGGCCTGTTCGACCGAGGATTTAAACCCATTTCCAACACGACTCCAAGCAATTACCCTTAGTGGGTCAGCATCCCTGCCTCTTATGCTATCTATTCAAAGGGAATGACAACGTAGGACATTTTGTAGTCATTCATTACTGAGGTACTGGCAATGTGGAATGCAAGTTGCAACTATTGTTTGTCACGGGTACACTTGTATACATTATTTCACAGACGACAATGATGACTTATAGGGGACTTGGCCTGTCCGACCCAGTATTTAAATCCGGGTTGCTCGGATGACAAACGCGTGTCCTAGCGGTTATCAAACTAAGTGAGTAGGCCTCCTTGTACATAGAGAACCTTTTCGCTGATGTAACTGCACTGTGGAATGCAAGTTGTAACTATTGTTTGACACTGATGCACATTTATAAATTATTTCCAAGCCAACTATAATGACTTATGGAGGACTATGAAGTACATTTGTATCCTCTCAGTAGGTGGGCCTCCCTGCACATAGAACACATACACTCATTTATACCATTTTGCGGTCAAGATATGATAGCACAGGTACAATAACATTTAAACATGCTGATTAGCCGACGGGATCATTTTCAACAACAAGGGGTACCTATTTACAGTCATGCTCAATAATCGCTTGTTTCGTATTACATGTTTGCAATATGAGCAAATATACGAGACATTTTACATGCGCCTCGCTAGCTCATTTGGTAAAGCTTTGGAAATACATTAATGGTATGGATGTAGGTTACTGGTTTGAGTCTCACTTTTGTGCATTTGTGTCAGGTATTGATTTGTATTCTACAGTTTCAGTAAACTTGTTTTCTTAGTATATCCCGTTAAACGTTGGTTATCTTGTTACATTTTATATATTATATATATATTATGTATATATATTATATTATATTTTATTATATTTATCTAAAACAATCAATTATATATTAATATTCTGTACGTATACATGTATATATAAATTATATGAATTAACACTGTTCACAGCAGTGTCTTTGACAGAATCATTTAAGAAATCTGCAAAATCACCGTCACTAGCACCATCCGCCTCGTCATCATCACTGCCATTATCATCATCACCAATGTCCGAGTCTGCGTCATCTGAGTCATTTACTATATTAATAACAACATGGTCTATTTCCTCATCGACAGCACTGTCAGAAGCATAGAACCTTGCTTCTACATGTTTACAAACGCCGTCCCATACCGTGATGTTGAGTTTCGTGAAAAGTGTGCGGAAAAATATTCGCGAAAAAAAGATTCTGATCGGATTCGACCCCGGACCTTCTGCGTTGAGATTATAGACGTTGCCACTAGACTATATAATAAGCACAACTATCGTCATCCTTACGTAGTTTAAAATAAAAGAACAAACGCCTAGATGATCATGAACAAGCGCTTAGATGATCATGATTTATTTACATACCCGCGTTTTGATATGGACTGATCAAACCAGTGACGTTTACACAATATCATTGTGTCATCATATCTTGGCCGCACTATATCTATTCAAAGGGAATGACAACATCAGAACACTATCAGTTTGTCATTAACCGTCATTTACTAATTATGTAAATGTACGAGGGATGATCCATATATAACGAGAAAATGCTTATAATATTTATATGATCCGTTAGATTTTACTCAAACTTTAGCTGGTAGTAATAACATACATTAGCAATGTTTCCTTGAATGTTCATGACAACAGCGTCGCCATGTTAAAATCTATGGTTGCTAAGGTAACCCTCGATACGCTAAGGCGGGGCATTTTTCGGAGTTTTGACCATTGTCACGCAAATTCAAACCCTCACAGTTTTCATGTAAGCAACAGCAATGTGTTGACAATTGGTACTCGGGGTCACATAAGACTCGCCTGACTGATGAGCATTTTCTCGTTATATATGGATCATCCCTCGTAGTTGGCAAGTTGGTCATAACAGCAGTATTTACACATCCCTACGGACTAGGCAATCGTATCAAATTAATAGTCAATATGTTTCAATGAACTACCGCCATTAACGTAGGCGAAAACACTTAGGTCTTGCAAGAACTTTTATACGCAATGACAAATTATATTAGACGTAATGTATGAATACAAAAGTATTTTCGGTTATGTCTATGAATTACCTAAAAGCAAGCTATATTATTACACTTTACGGGTAAAGCGCAATTCGAATAAAATACAATTATGGTGTTAAAAGAATATTGTCAAAACGTAAATTTCTAGAAGCCGATGCAATTGAACAACAATAGTCTTACACCTTCCGATTACGCGATTGCCTCCCTTGATTGACATTTTTTGTATACTTTGTATGTATGTTTTGTACATGGGCCGGATGCCTTTCATAAATAGAGAGTTGATCAATCATTAAAGAGGTACATGTCAAACAAACATTGATGTAACAATTGTCATTTAACAATTCGGTATATTCTATTATACATACTGCGAAGTATCAATGTTAGACATATGAACATTCTTGATAGGATGACCAGTATTAAAGTGATATTCCGGGATAATTTATAGTTTATCATAATTTATTACTTTCATTGAGCTGTATCCTAAATCTCCTACTGAGTATTGACCATCCAATTTGCAATGGTATTAAAACCCTAATTAACTACCTCCCAGAAGGGTTTATGGGGGCCGCCAGTTTGGCCAGAGATACTTTTCTTTTATCTGGTAAACGGGTATCTAGTGACGTCACATATCCAATTGATACAGAATGCTTTCTTAGACTATGCTTTATATCACTATATGTAGGACATTTTAATTGTAATTAGTTGTAATGTGCGATAATCATACAGTCGGGGCAAGCTCATTTCAATACAAAACAAACATTAGTCAGAGATTGCAATGCGATGTAAAATGATGAAAAAGAAAAAGGGTGGTACGATGAATAATGTCGAATTATTGTCGAGAAAAACAGTTTTATGTTAGGGAGAAAGTACAAGTATCTGTCCATTCCTGAGAAATAATGGAGACGAGGCCCCGAAGGGGCCGAGTTTCCATTATTTCTCAGGAATGGATAGATACGCGGACTTTCTCTGACTTAAAATACACCATATTGTCAAATGTTATCTTTTTTATGTAAATTTGAAGTAAATCTCAAAATTGTTATAAAATATATGTTTACTAAAACAAGTCGTCCCTCATGTTCCTCTTATAGATAATCAAAACACAAACTTGACCATGCCAGACCGAGTAGACCATGCTTTTTCGTGAAACCAGTTGAATAATACAATAACTCTCCATTACTCTAGTAATGGAGTGTAGTCCATGAAGCATGATTGTGTAGTTATTTGTGTGTCACATGATCAAGCCATGACGATGGGGTCACTTATTCAGTGTCACTGGTTGAAATAACATGATGGACTTATTAAAATGTTTATGATAAAACTAGTGTTCTAATAGTTCAGTGTCAGTGAATATATTTCCGTGAATAAACAATAACTAGATATTTAAAACTTGATGAAACATGGTGGATATATATAATGTTTATCATAAAGAGGCTGCATTTTCGTGAATATGATGACGAAAACGCAAATGTACGATGACGAAAACACGATCATTTCAAGTACTGTATCATTATAGCATATTATCATACTTTATGCTCGCGTTTTGGTCATCACACCGTCACGTTCGTGTTTTCGTCATCGTATACATGTATGTTCTTGTGTCGCATTAAAGATAGTCAAATGCAAGGGTGCTGCATGATCTAACGGAATTTTATATTCTTTTGCATAACAATGTGTGTAATGCAAGATCGATGAATTCATGAAACCTTTTTTTCTGTATTTATCTCGTACTGTACAGTACGAATTATGTTGTGTTATATTGCACAGTACAACATATGTGTGTGTATACACAGAGTGGATACCTCTTCATTATTTTGTTACACATTCATTCAAATGTGTAAACAAAGTAATGGAGAGTTATTGTTAATAAAGTCTCCATTCCTGAAAAATAATGGAGACTTATTGAATGGCTTAATCCCTTAGGTGTATTTTAAAGCAGAGTAACGGACTCGTAGACATATGTATCTAACTATTCGAAAACGACCCAATGCAAAACCAATCCATTTAGCCGGTAACAAAGTGATGTATTATTACAAAGTATCAAACAGTATGCCACAGTAGCCTACTGAGTACAGATATCTTCTAAAATTGTTAAGAACAATAGGGGTGCTGATGTGAGTAAATTGTTTTTAGAACACATCAAGTGCCCGGTGAACAATGATCCTACATCTCAACCACTATGTATTAATTAATTAATTAATTAATTATTAATTAACATGTCGATGTCAATTGTAACGTCATTTGTCAACTTGAAGCGAATTATTGTTTTATATCATTTTGAATTTCATCAGTCATGCACAAAACCTCTGTCTTATATTTAGTAGGAAATTAAATGAGAAAATGAATGGCACCGTAATTATTGGAAGTGGAGCATTGTGTTTACTAGCAATAGTAGTTTTCATAGTAGAAGGTATTTGTATTGTCGAATTTAATTGTAAAGTATATATGCAGTATCTGTATGCTGTCAAGATTAGTAGCATTGTTATACAATCATCATCGAAACTGCGGAGGTAACTATATGTACGTCACAATAACTCCGAGCATGGCATGCCACTGATCAATATGCATAAATAGGCTTCTACTAATGAATCATTTTGGCGCTTCTAACAACCCCCGATTATTGGTTACAGAGAAACAGTGCGAACAAAAAACATCAATTAAATTTATAGGGAATGGTTCCGTAAATTATAACCGCAACATGCCGCCTATACTCAGATGTAGGCTTAATACCGACGGAAATTTGGATTTTCCTTGAAATCGGACAAATGGTTACGGAGAAATAGTGCAGATAAATGTTATCAATGATAGGATACACAGGCGAACGGACGGACGGACCTCAAGCATGACTCTGATATCGACCATACAATTATACTCCATTATCTTGGTGCATATTCAGTATAGACACGATCAATCTGAAGCTTCAGGGGATATAGTATCAATTATAGAAGTGGTCATGTAACGCGTTTTACAATATCGTATGTCTGCTTGCTGCAGTATGAGCAGATGGATATGTCGTACTCAATGTCTAAATGATAATAATTAATGATTTACAATGTCTGACTTCAGTACAATGACATTTGGAGAGTAATAAAGACAATCTAATTAAAATCAGCCCTATATCTTAACAATATATCAACGAAAAGAATTTAGTAGTAACGCGTTATAAGGGTCTGATTTGAATGAGATTGCAAAACGTTCGAAATTATCGTCGACACAGTGTTCTAAAATACGAGTATACATCTCAAATAATCAGCTAGTACTACACAACTTATTTCTGTCTACATTTGTGTTTGCATTAAGGAATTTTGTATTATACGTAAATAGGCTGATTGTTATCTTGATGCATCTGTAAATAAACATACTTTCATTTTGTGGATGTGAGAAATCAAACACATACTAGTACAGTACGCTGATAGGTCGTTACCTTCGGAAAAGGTCACTGTCTGTACCGAATTAAATTTGATTGGACTAAATTGGCCGTTTTGTTGTTAAGTGTTGGTGAAACAGAAACCAACCACAAAATCGGATATCGAAGGCAGGATACAACAGAAACAGCACAGCTACATAAACATGACATCCCACTCCGACAGACTGCTGCTGCAGTCAGTCTGTTAAAAATCCGGATCAAGAGCCAGCAGACTATGACGAATCAAAAGGACCAACACACATGACAATGACAGCCCACAAAGTAACCCTTAAGAGAAACAGTGTACATGTCCCTTCGAAAGAAACAATGCAGCCTTATGCTGAACATCGAGTAGATGGGCCCATACAAAATGGCACATTGTCCAAATCGTTTTGTAATATCGTTTTTATTCTTCTAATGTATACGAGCTAAAAAGATCGTCGACAACAATGTCCTCAAAACCTCTAATGCTGGACAACGGGTCATTATCTAATTGTACAATACAATACGTTGTACTCAATGTTTACGTTTGTTTCACACGAGATAATGAATTTATATTCTTATGATAATTTTCATTACTAATTTCAAATATCTGCTACATTGCCTCACCATACGGGAATTGTCATTAACCTGCCGCGTTTTGTTACTCGTACCAGTCATTATAATTATTGGCCAGTGCACAACATCACGCTAACATAAACATATATTCAAGGTATTTAGAAAATTAATTCATTAATCAAGACAGACCTCGCGTGTTCTGATAGACTAAATTAAAATAACTTCAATGGAAAATTATAAACATGATTTGAGTTTTCATCAGATCTGACTTATAAAGTGTATCCGTTCGTTTGCACTAGGAAGAACTTGGTACCAAGACGCAGTTTGCCAGACATTGTGCCAGAACAATGTAAAATTGTTCAGCAGATCCCTTCATGATAAACAATTTACTTTTTTAATTTACTGTAGGTCTAATATTTGGTTGCCAATGATATCGCTTTACAAATGTACATCGTTCGATGCCGAAATAAACAATATGAATCCACGTAGAATCTACATAAGGAACTACATAGATAATTACAATGATGTCGCTTTACATCCTTCGATGCAGAAATAAACAAATATGAATCCACGTAGAATCTACATCAGGAAATACATAGATAATTAAATCGTCCCTGTACATTATTTAAAAACTTTAAAATGATATCATTTATTTGTAGTATCCCAAACTGAAATATGCCCTAGTAAAAGGTTTTTAAATGATTATTCTTAAATAAATGTTAGTCTTACTAGTATATAATCCAACTGCTAATAATATTTATGATAGTTATTGTTAATAAAAGGTACAGCTCATTCGTTTTTATTATGTATGTGTCAATTTATTATATTTCATTCTGATTTGAGGAAACAGAGCGCTCGACCAGCTACTGTATCATCCAACGGTTGCAACAATGCTGGTGACAACAGCAACCGGGACGCCTAGGAGGGCGACAACGAAATTGCTTCCAACAGACCGTTTATTGGATGTTGAAATTGATTTAGGAATCCAACGACACCCCCACACGACTATAAAGGGATTTAATCTTATTTTTGTATTCTTCCAAAAAAGTTCAAAATGAATGTACATTCACCGTAAAATATATGCAATATTGTGAGAGCTAGAATGTGATTATTACATTTATACTTTATATTTTTCTAGAATTGTTATTGGTCATCTTAGAATGAGTTTCTAGTATGAACGCCCAATTTGTCATTTTAAGTTACAGTTAGGTCTGTGGTGTTTGTTAGATGAATTAATATATTAAGTCTTTACGATATGGGGACGACATGGAACATATTTCACATAACGTTCGAAGTGCCCTTCCAATACAACCATCACTGTCTGCATATAACATACAAAGCACGTGCATCATTTATTATAACTGCTCTAAGCGTATAAACACTATCAGTATATATAGCTGGTATAATCATTAAGTTTTCGATTGAACATCAGGGGATGTAACCTTTTCAACACAACAAGATAACTGATCAATACATCAATCAACAACAGTCAAGAACGAAACATGGCAAACATTCTCTTTGAAACAATCTGAACGATTTCAGTAGAATTTTAAGTGCTCAGTCTATTTTCACATGTGTCCATCGTACGAGTATTACAAGATATTTAGTTGATATCCAGTTTAACAAAATGCATCTCATTTAAAGGAAACACTGGTCCTATAAAATAGGTAGTTTGGAAGGTTTGAAAATCCGATTCGAGATTTTTTAAATCAAATGGCAAATTTTGTTTTCGTTTCAACCACATATAGTATTCAAATCATGTGCGTCATTTATGTACGCTAAACATATAAACAGAATAAGCTATACAGCTGGTAGCATCATTTAATTTTCGATAGAACATCAGGGGAAATAACCTTTTCAAAACAACTAGACCAATACATCAATCAAAAACAATCTGGCATAAAACACGGCAAACATTGTCTTTAAAACAAAATAGTTCAGTAAAATTTTAGATGCTAATTTTATATTCACAAGTATTCATTGTAGAAGCATTACAAGACCTTGATATAAAAAGAAATAAAATGATAATGATAAAAGATTACAATAAAGTGACACATGTTGTTTTCAAATTGTTCTCATTTATTAAAGCGACTGCCTCACGTATTGGTGTATTGCAAAAGTTAAATTAAATTGTCAAATATTCATGTAATTTTGGTACAATTTCCTGTTTTCTGAATAAACAACCACATTGGCATAAAAAATAACTTGGGAAACATCTGCATTTTGTAGTAATTTAGCATCTTCACACCCAAAATTCTATCGGGTATTAATACCTTATATAAATTAGCACTACTAGCACTTAAATTGCCTGAAAATTGTTTCCGTTCGATGAAAACGAATTGCGAAACGAACCGAATACCTCACAGATGTTTCGGCTTTAGTTTGTTGAAGTTACAGTTTGATCATGTGTGAATTACATAACTCACAGAACATTTTGAAAGGAAAGTTCAAACAGAAAAATGCTGAGTGCCAAATATCAAGAGTGGTTTAAATTGCTTATATGCCATAAATCTCTCATTAAGCAACCACCAATGACTTTCTATTATATAAATACTTGGTTAGGTAGGAAAATTACGCCACACAAAATTTTTAGCACGATCTGTGAGGCAGCACCTTTAAGACCTTTAGTTACTAATAATATCCAGTTGAACAATATCTCATATAGAGGAATAGATAATCATGCAAGACTGCTATATTAACCAGGTCCATTTAATTTATTAAGGTGTGGTTGTAAACCTTTTAACTAACTTAGCGGAGATCATCCAATGAATATGGTTTTGAAAGCAGTTGACCAATTGCCATATTTACGTGTAATCGAGTGAAATTACATGTATAGGCCAGGGCTGGTATTGTGAAAACCTGTGCGTCATGTTTGCGTGTGGTTATTGTAGCTATTTGCATAATGCTTAAAATAAGTGTCTTTAGGTTGATTAAAGTTAGTTAGTAAGAGATTACATAATAGTGTTAAATCTAATCCCATTAAATAAGAGCACCATGACTAGAAAATCAAGGTTAAATTGAGGAATTGATAGTGAAAAATAACATGCATGAAATCATTACAAGAAAAACTAGACTAAGTTTGATTATTTAGAATTGCTATAGTAGTAAATGTTTAAATGGTTAGTAAAGATAATGATATTTAACTATTTTCTAAATATACATTTGATACATAAAAGGTAGTGGTACACTTTTATGTCAGAGTATTAGAGTTAAAGTGAAGTATTAATAAATGTTTTAATGATAAAATTAATGATGAGAATGTTCAAATTTTCAAAATTATGCTAACAACAAGCACTACTTTAATTATTTGTTGGTTTTGTTTTATAGTTAAAAGTAGTGCAGGAAATTGCACTATTTTGATTCAAACAATGAAACAATCATCGACCGGAGGGGACACCCCTACCATGCCCACCCCATCCCAGCATCCCCGTTTCGACGAACTCTGGATACGGCCCTGTCTTTTAATCATATAAAAATATCCATAATCCATAAATTTTAGCTACTTAACGTTTTTAAAAACATGTTTTCTACATAGATAATCTGTGAATACAAGCCTAGCACACCGTCATCATCATGTTACGACGTTAAAGTCACATCTCTCGTGACAAGTCTGGATATTGATGACATTCAGTAGTGCACTAATAAAATATCTCATAAAGTGTTCGGCTAATGATATGAATTAATAATGATGGAAAAGCTGATATGATTCAATACGCACCTAATGATAGGCGTAATAAAGCAGCAATATTGGGCTAATAACTGTAACCCGAACACGCACTTAATTAAAGAGTATTGCGACGTAATGCTATTAAAAAACCGTGATCAGACGGACACCAAAATAGAAATATTATATCACGATACCTTCATAAAATAAGAAATGTAACTGAACACAAAATTGAAGATGTGTGTAAAACCAAAACACGTAATTGTGATTTTGATGATTTTTAGATATTATGTACTTCGTTCTAAAAGGGCTTCATGATTTTCCGGAAAACACTTACCTGTGAATGGTCCTCGATGTTAGACTATGGTAAATGAAGATATCCCATGCACTATGACAACACTTCCAAACAACTGTTACATCACTGGAATTGTATTGAATCCATATCAATAAACACATTCAACTTAACACTTGTTATTGAAATGTTAGCTAATCCATGTCAAGAATTACACAATCATCCAAATACAAAACATCCAGTAACGACTATGAACCTGACAACAATCATAGCGTATATTCAAACATTCGTAGCGTATAAGAGATCACAAACATACACTTTCTGACCTGGTGTTTTTTAATCAGCGCCTGAAAGGTTTCATTGAACAAAGCAACACAAGTCGATGATAAAATCGGTGTTGAATCATGCCAAGTCTGTATGATTGTCTTCAAAACAAATTTCATAGTTTGTCATCGAAGACCTCTACGCTTTTGAACGCATGAACAATTGCTAGAATTAGGAGAAGAGTCTGGTGTTGGTGATGGTGGTTGAAATGAAAGACATAATGACAAATCCATCATACCATTAAAACGCGATTCAACAGCAGGTAGCATATTCAATCCCAGACTAACTGCAAGCATACTGATACATGTAACAATAGTATAATATATATATTACAGACATCAGTTTCTCGGTGCATGTTGTCTAATGACGGGTGGGCCTAATACGACTCCCCTACTGTCCGAATCAAGGGTGATAACGTCAATGTCACATGTACAAATAAAAACACAGATAAACATCGCCAATGAATACTACTGCAGTGGTATATAACTGTAACTATACATCGTTTGGAAGAATGAAAATAGTTCAAAATACATGTAGTTATTCGTAAAATTCAAGGGTCAAAATTTCAAAGTCATCATTACTTTGTCTATCTGGTAATACACAGATTTGAGATATTTCAAATACAGCTATATAAGTATAAGTATTATATCATTCCTATGCACTGTATTAGTCTATGTAAAATGGTTAAGACTCATAATTTATGGGGATTATCACGACCTTAACTGCCCACATGGAAACTCAAGGGATTTTGAGCTCATCTATAAATCCTGACCAACATTCAAGAAGTCGAGCCAATAGTCTACTTGGTTGAGATCATACTGGTATAACTTCCAAAAGGAGCACGAACGAACATTGTAATAGATTGGAAACCTGAAGCCCCATTCTTTGAAAAGGCTAAATCACGCATTCTCAAAATTTGGGCCAATTGCCTGTCACAGCTACTTTAGTGTCCTTAATAAAGTATATGCGCGTACGAAAATGCTATCGTTAGTTTTTAGCTTTAGGACTATATATGTCTCAAAATTAAATACTATAGACACTTGAAAGTATGTTTTTTACAACATTTGCATGCTCTCAAGATACGACACCCTGCTCAAAATCGACTGTCACAACACAAAACATAAAATTCAAACGTTTCTTACAAATAGACATAGATTTTAAGCCTTAAATTGTGTTGTTTATATGTATGCTTATAGGTTAGGAAATTCTCCAATATCTGTGCGAGAGTGACACGGACTTACATAGTTCATAAATCCTTGACAGTCCTCTTGTCACAGATATGAGGTATTTTACTTGACACTGTTTTGTAGATGTGATTGCTATGCAAAGTGTTGCAGTAAATCATCAATTCAAGGAACCAGACAGTTCTCAAATATAAATACTAATGATAAATACACATATTTTACAACAAAACAGCCCAAATATTTTATAATTCAGTTTATTTCGGGTATTAACCAGTTAAATCGCATATCTATTGAGGAATGTTATCCTTGTTATATGTCTGAGGTCTTTCGAATTTAACTGCATGAAAAATTACATCATCTGAAATTGACAATAAATGAGAAAAAAATGCACCCAAAAGCTGTAAAAGTTTTACGTGACGGTATACTTACGTGACGCTTTTCTAAGAAAGCGAGATGGAAGCACTAACAGTGACATGAACCATATCTTCTACTGTGTCATTTTGGCGCATTTGATGTTTACAGCCGGTATGTACATGAAAAAACTTTGGAATTTGAATAAAAATAAAATTTAGGGTATGCTTATTTTAAATGACCTATTATTTACTTTTCAACCGAAATTTTTGACATGTGGGGTATAACTCCAGTTTATTCTTGAAAAAAAATGGTGCAACGTAAGTAATATTCTAGAACTTAAGTCATACTGAGTGTCTACTGTATGGTCAGCATGTTTTTATTCGTCACGTAAAATACAATTTAGTGTCCCGTAAAATGTTAGTTCAACATTTGAAATTCCTTATGAATGTACGCTTGATTTTTTGCATTCGAGGACTTACAATGTTATTTTAGTTTTTGATACCTCTAAATGATTAGTATTTGCATAGTTTGCATGTTATCCTGGAATAACATAGAGAACGATGATTGTTTGCCAGACAATAGAGACATATATTTAGCCTTACATTTCCACAAACAATCATCGTTCGTAGAAAGTAATCAATAAGACAGCAGTTCTTAAATAAATTTATTTTCATAGTTACCACATTTAGGGTTTGGCATGATATGGGCGCGACCGAATGCATTTGACATGTAACAAATTGGGCCAATGCAAATACGCGTGAGCTGCCGAGTAATTAGCATAATGAGTTAGCTCCAAATTAATTAATTCATCAAATAGTAATAGCCTCCAATATAATCATAGTGTTTCAAATTTCAGATCAAGCAAATATATAAATACTTAATTTGCCCCCCAATTCGGCGGGGCAAAATAAATTTCCGAGTGGGCAAATATTTTTGATAAGAGTGAGCCGCCAACCAATAAGGTTTGTAATGGTCAGGCCCCGGGCCCTAAAACTCGGTTTATGATTTCGAGTGGGCTAAAATAAAAGAGTGAGCCACGAACCAAGTAGGTTTCAAATAAATAGAGTGGCCCCAGAGCCCTAAATACTCGTATATATCTTATTAAATATGTCGAGTGGGCTAAATACAAAAGTGAGCCGCCAACCAAATAGGTTTGAAATGGGCAGGCCCCGAGCCCTAAATACTCGCATATATCTAACTTAAAATGTCGAGTGCGCTAAAATAAAAGAGTGAGCCACGAACCAAGTAGGTTTGAAATAAATAAATAGAGTGGCCCCAGAGCGCTAAATACTCGCATTTATCTAACTTAAAATGTCGAGTGGGCTAAAATAAAAGAGTGAGCCGACAACCAATTCGGTTTGAAATAAATAAATGAGTCGGCCCCAGAGCCCTTAATACTCGTACATGTATACATATTATTTCTATTTCAGAGTAGGCTATTACAAGAGTGAGCTACAGATCAAATTGGTATAAATTGGCTAGCTCCCGAAGTAATACATATAAAAGCATTGGCCCCAAATGTTCAAATTGATACACAAGTAGTGGACCCTGGGAAACAGTGGTCTTTAATTACAACAAACTGTTGGCATAAAACAGCAATGCTGTTCTGTAATGAGAGCACAAGTTCAATTTCAATTGGTTTTGAGATCCGCTGTATGCCTATCTTCGGTCGCACCGAATTGTCTCTTCATATAACAACTATTAGTTTCACATTCAATAATTATAATTAAACTTTATCACAAGTCTTTGGTTCCGTAGCTAATAAACATAATGTAATCCCTCGTATGTACGAAGTATATCGTCCATGTACAAATCCTAGTAACTGAAATATATAATAAATAATTACATAACTGTTCAAAACACATATGTTATTTTAATTGTAATAATTATGTTAAGGGCGGGTGGGTGGGAAATAAATAAATCATTTAAAATAACCCGAGCTGAAATTACAACCAACCTTGTGTCTCCAACGTTTTGACCAAAAGTGATGCACGAGGCTTTGGTCAAAGCAAAAAGTGATGCATAATATCCAAACGCCGTGAGAAATACTATAAGGTATACGGGTACTAAATGTTTCATATTTTCAAGGGCGGCATGAAGCCGCTAAAATCTATGTCACCCCGGATAACGTCGACTATAGGTAAACCATAGTCTTTATTATCCTGGAATAACATAGAGAACGATGATTGTTTGCCAGACAATAGAGACATATATTTAGCCTTACATTTCCACAAACAATCATCGTTCGTAGAAAGTAATCAATAAGACAGCAGTTCTTAAATAAATTTATTTTCATAGTTACCACATTTAGGGTTTGGCATGATATGGGCGCGACCGAATGCATTTGACATGTAACAAATTGGGCCAATGCAAATACGCGTGAGCTGCCGAGTAATTAGCATAATGAGTTAGCTCCAAATTGATTAATTCATCAAATAGTAATAGCCTCCAATATAATCATAGTGTTTCAAATTTCAGATCAAGCAAATATATAAATACTTAATTTGCCCCCCAATTCAGCGGGGCAAAATAAATTTCCGAGTGGGCAAATATTTTTGATAAGAGTGAGCCGCCAACCAATAAGGTTTGTAATGGGCAGGCCCCGGGCCCTAAAACTCGGTTTATGATTTCGAGTGGGCTAAAATAAAAGAGTGAGCCACGAACCAAGTAGGTTTCAAATAAATAGAGTGGCCCCAGAGCCCTAAATACTCGTATATATCTTATTAAATATGTCGAGTGGGCTAAATACAAAAGTGAGCCGCCAACCAAATAGGTTTGAAATGGGCAGGCCCCGAGCCCTAAATACTCGCATATATCTAACTTAAAATGTCGAGTGCGCTAAAATAAAAGAGTGAGCCACGAACCAAGTAGGTTTGAAATAAATAAATAGAGTGGCCCCAGAGCGCTAAATACTCGCATTTATCTAACTTAAAATGTCGAGTGGGCTAAAATAAAAGAGTGAGCCGACAACCAATTCGGTTTGAAATAAATAAATGAGTCGGCCCCAGAGCCCTTAATACTCGTACATGTATACATATTATTTCTATTTCAGAGTAGGCTATTACAAGAGTGAGCTACAGATCAAATTGGTATAAATTGGCTAGCTCCCGAAGTAATACATATAAAAGCATTGGCCCCAAATGTTCAAATTGATACACAAGTAGTGGACCCTGGGAAACAGTGGTCTTTAATTACAACAAACTGTTGGCATAAAACAGCAATGCTGTTCTGTAATGAGAGCACAAGTTCAATTTCAATTGGTTTTGAGATCCGCTGTATGCCTATCTTCGGTCGCACCGAATTGTCTCTTCATATAACAACTATTAGTTTCACATTCAATAATTATAATTAAACTTTATCACAAGTCTTTGGTTCCGTAGCTAATAAACATAATGTAATCCCTCGTATGTATGAAGTATATCGTCCATGTACAAATCCTAGTAACTGAAATATATAATAAATAATTACATAACTGTTCAAAACACATATGTTATTTTAATTGTAATAATTATGTTAAGGGCGGGTGGGTGGGAAATAAATAAATCATTTAAAATAACCCGAGCTGAAATTACAACCAACCTTGTGTCTCCAACGTTTTGACCAAAAGTGATGCACGAGGCTTTGGTCAAAGCAAAAAGTGATGCATAATATCCAAACGCCGTGAGAAATACTATAAGGTATACGGGTACTAAATGTTTCATATTTTCAAGGGCGGCATGAAGCCGCTAAAATCTATGTCACCCCGGATAACGTCGACTATAGGTAAACCATAGTCTTTATTATCCTGGAATAACATAGAGAACGATGATTGTTTGCCAGACAATAGAGACATATATTTAGCCTTACATTTCCACAAACAATCATCGTTCGTAGAAAGTAATCAATAAGACAGCAGTTCTTAAATAAATTTATTTTCATAGTTACCACATTTAGGGTTTGGCATGATATGGGCGCGACCGAATGCATTTGACATGTAACAAATTGGGCCAATGCAAATACGCGTGAGCTGCCGAGTAATTAGCATAATGAGTTAGCTCCAAATTAATTAATTCATCAAATAGTAATAGCCTCCAATATAATCATAGTGTTTCAAATTTCAGATCAAGCAAATATATAAATACTTAATTTGCCCCCCAATTCGGCGGGGCAAAATAAATTTCCGAGTGGGCAAATATTTTTGATAAGAGTGAGCCGCCAACCAATAAGGTTTGTAATGGGCAGGCCCCGGGCCCTAAAACTCGGTTTATGATTTCGAGTGGGCTAAAATAAAAGAGTGAGCCACGAACCAAGTAGGTTTCAAATAAATAGAGTGGCCCCAGAGCCCTAAATACTCGTATATATCTTATTAAATATGTCGAGTGGGCTAAATACAAAAGTGAGCCGCCAACCAAATAGGTTTGAAATGGGCAGGCCCCGAGCCCTAAATACTCGCATATATCTAACTTAAAATGTCGAGTGCGCTAAAATAAAAGAGTGAGCCACGAACCAAGTAGGTTTGAAATAAATAAATAGAGTGGCCCCAGAGCGCTAAATACTCGCATTTATCTAACTTAAAATGTCGAGTGGGCTAAAATAAAAGAGTGAGCCGACAACCAATTCGGTTTGAAATAAATAAATGAGTCGGCCCCAGAGCCCTTAATACTCGTACATGTATACATATTATTTCTATTTCAGAGTAGGCTATTACAAGAGTGAGCTACAGATCAAATTGGTATAAATTGGCTAGCTCCCGAAGTAATACATATAAAAGCATTGGCCCCAAATGTTCAAATTGATACACAAGTAGTGGACCCTGGGAAACAGTGGTCTTTAATTACAACAAACTGTTGGCATAAAACAGCAATGCTGTTCTGTAATGAGAGCACAAGTTCAATTTCAATTGGTTTTGAGATCCGCTGTATGCCACATTGGCAGTTTGAATGCAATGAGAACGGCCAACCGCCAAAAGTAGGAACCAACTACATTTGCGGTAGCGGGTCTCAATCCAATTATATTTGTTTTGTTTATTATTATAATATTTGTTTTGATAACCTGTGTAAACTGCACCTATCAAAAGCATATATATTGAAATAAGCAAATGCAACATACCGTTTTCCTTTTTTAACAATTCGACCAATTAATTGGGTATGTAAAATATAGAATACTTTACAATATTATCCATTCCTACTATTATAATATGATTGATAAATACATACTAACAACTTAGTGCCACATAGTCAATTTCTTCATTATTCACATGACCATTGACGATAAGGCTCGGAATTTACCAATATAAAATGGATCAAGCATATATATACTCAATATATTTCCGAGATGATTGAAGTAAAACCGGCCCCAAAGCCAACTATCATAGTATTATTCTCAATTCAAATTCTTCTGGAGGACAAAACAATATATCAGAGCAAACCGCCAACCAAACAGGGAACAAAACCAGGCCCGAGTTAACTAATATAAAATTAATTTCAATGTTCATATGGCAAACATAAATATATAAGTGAACCACCAACCAACAGGTTTTTCATGGGCAGGCCTGAACTTTAAATACTCGGTACATATCTTATTTCAGCTATGTGGACTGGATACAATTTTTTCATACATTTAATACAGGTAGTGTTATTTCGTTAACCTAGGCATGACATTACCTCTAATTCAAATTCTTTTGTGAACATACTTGGTGTTATGACCGTAACCTCCTCTATCTTAAAATTCAACAACAAAGAAATGCACCGTTGCCAACAGCAAGAAATATATATATTCAAGAAAATGACAGGTTAATGGTCCAAATGGAAAATTCATAACAATGGGGTTATTAATGTTTGTAATATATGTAAATGCCTTTCTGTTGAATTTTACCGAATCACCAATATTACTTGCTACAACAACATCTTATACCTATTTTGTCGAGTGCGCAACCAGGCCAAACCGGCCTCGACCATCCACTAATAAAGGCGTTGCATAATATAATGTAATATTCTCCGCTGACTGGGGTATATATCATCAACCGTCGAAACCTACTGATACCAACATATGAATATTCCAGAAATTTAGCTACGCTTTGCTTATTAATGACAAACATATGAACAATAACATTTTTAGACGTCTTGCTTCATGAACATACCAAGTGCATATTGTTTTTATCGATATTTTACATTCACGCTGCTTTAAAACACGTCTCCAATTCCTCTAAGACTTCAAAAAGCATACCCAACTGCATTTATTGATAATTAGCCCATTATTTACTCAACTTTGCAGAAATAACTGTATAACATGCACTACTCGTATATAAACATACAATTGTAAACTGACATTATTCATGTTGTTTAAATTCCGATATTCTCAGTCTTTTATGATTTATTCGAGCTCTGTGGTATGATCATTTTAATCATAATGATTCTACATATTACTAAACCCCCTTTTTACCAAAATTGCTGCTTATTTTGATGCTATAGAAATTGATTTTAATTAGCATACGGAACATTGCAACTCCGTTACTTAAAAATTATTATTGTTATTTTCAATCAGTTATGATAAAATACATCATTATTCACACTCAATAAAAAATGTTAATTTTATTACTGCTGATGTATGTTAATATCATTTATGAACAAACAACATAATTATGACAAAACCATTAAAATTGTATAAAAATGTATTCTACACTGGGTTATGAAAAAACAAATAAAAAAACAACCAGTGGGCAGCAATAACTATATTTCCTAACTCCTAACATAATGTTGTCAAAGGAGGTATTTGCTTTTCTATAATGAAACTACCTTACTCATATTTAAACTTGACAAACTCATATTTAAATGACACCCTCTCATAGCAAACTGAAATGGAATTCAAGGCCGGGACCGGATGCTGTAGTTTAAAGACCATGTCACTTAAAAATACAAATGTTTTTGTTTCTTGATTAAAATTATATTTTCATTCACTTTTACCCTCCATGATAATGAACCTTGAATCAATGTTACCATTGCCTATGAAACAATCGTATATAACAATGGATCGTGACTTTATTTCCCCACGGATATCTGTACGTATGAACGTTGTACACACATATATAATACCAAGTTTACATAGAATGTATTCTTTATTATTTGTTTCTTACTTATAATTCATTTTGTATATAAATGTTTTGTTATACATAGTTTTATTATGTCTGTAACATTTAATGTTTCTTCCAGAAGTAAGCGTGCAATTATATAAACAAAGTCGTAATATTTCTATTATTGAAATTGAATGGCAACAAGTATAAACGCAAAAAAGTAGCCTTCTATTCCATTATTTTATCAATATCAAGTCAGTTATGAGACATTTACAAGATACTAGTACATCATTTTACCTGGTACCTACTACTCTAGGGGGTATAACGTAGGATCATCGGCCGACCTTTAAAGGAACAATCAATCAGCCTTAAAAAGATTTGTTTTTCGAGTTTTTAAAATCAGATCTAATGTTAAGATTGTTGCCTAAAATTTACCCGCAGGATGAGTTGCCATGTGCATAATAAGTCCTAACTATTCTAAAATAACTTTCTAAACTAAGTTTCCTGTATTTTATTCAACACAGGTGTGTATTTACAATTTGAATTAAATTAAATGAATGGTAATTGTAACAGTAACATTTTCCTATACCTATTCAGACGTTTGTAACGTAACATTATACCGGTTTCTACTTTACCTTGCGCCTTTATTATCTCATGGGTAGTATTTGACTAAATTTAATCATTCTAATATTTGACTGAATTTAAGCATTCTATTACATTTATTGAAAGAAACAATATTATTTTGCTATTTACCATTAGGTCTAAATCACACTGACCAAAACGTGGCTTTTTAGATATAAGGGGGCTAACAGTTGGAGTTGAACTTAAGTTTCCCCTCAGCTTCTTAAAACTATCCATTCTATAAAATCAGCTATGAACTAATATGAGAACTAGAATAAATTGATAAAAGCGCTATAAACCCTATATAGCAGGACATGTTTTCAACCTTTATAATTACAAAATGTATGAAGCTCTGCTTATATTACCACCGTGTTCTTAATTACACACGTGAACTCCATGACAAGCTGAATGTAGGTAACACACATAACAAATATACTGCTAATATAATAAACATAACGTTGTTAATTTAATAACAGTCCATAGTTAAAATATTGTCCCTTATATCTAGTAATTTTAATCTTATTTGAAACTGAATTATTGATTCCTAAATAAATTAAAGTTTATGACATCCACGTTAAAGCTGATGTTAAAAGTTTCATTACCAGACTCCTCTGTGCAAACCTTTCCCAACTGCGTTATACTACCTTCACCAACAGAGCTCTTTCCAACCCACGTGACCGTAGCTGTTAACATGTGGCTGGTAAAATACTTCTCTGAAAAATAAAATGGCAACAACGAGCAAACAAGTCTTTATATTTACATTTGTTAAAATAAACATAATGAAGTTGTTCAACATTATTTTCAACACCGCAACGCATAAAACGACTTTAACCATTCAACCGCCCTTCACGTGATTTGGTTCACATATCAATCAAATCCACGTGTTTCTACCTCAACGTGCTAGATACTACCAATGTGTCCGTGTATTGTTAAACCATATTACTATATTACTAATTATAACCAGTTTTTATACTACAACAAAAGCATGCTTTCCGTGGAATAACTTTACATTCTTATCGATTTATTTCGCTAACACAGCTATCTACCTGTCCGCCTCGTGCGACAAATTCAATAAACATAAAAGTGATAAATTTTACACACGGCTATTGATATTTTCTGCTTTTAGACCACAACATTAAAATATTCACCAAATATTTCGCTCGTTTGTCATCATGTGAAAGATTAAATAATACAAAATAAATTTCCACCTATATAATTCACAATACATATAAATGTGTTCGTATATTCTCAATTTATTCAAATAAATGCATAAACACTATATTAAAGACATTCAATGTATATTTCAATGCTTTAAAAATGCGTTCAATTAATAATCAAATAAATAAATCATTTAAAATAACCCGAGCTGAAATTACAACCAACCTTGTGTCTCCAACGTTTTGACCAAAAGTGATGCACGAGGCTTTGGTCAAAGCAAAAAGTGATGCATAATATCCAAACGCCGTGAGAAATACTATAAGGTATACGGGTACTAAATGTTTCATATTTTCAAGGGCGGCATGAAGCCGCTAAAATCTATGTCACCCCGGATAACGTCGACTATAGGTAAACCATAGTCTTTATTAATCAAACTGAATATTTGACATTGGAAGTTGCAAGAGTAAGGAAGTAAATTTTCCAGTTCATGTAGTTACATTAGACATAATAGAGTATTGCAGTTATTAATTTTGATGTTGCCTGTGACATAAAATTTATATACACTAGCATATTATCGTTCATTTTATGACAAATTGATGCATATAATGATAGCAAATGTGTGTATAATTACGTCACGTAAAATACAAAATAATTCCACAGTCGCTTATGCCAATACAGCAATACATTGTTGGCATATTGGCAATTATTTATTGTCCTATTGGCTCAAGTAATAATGATATGATATTTTCTTTATTTAAATGTCATTGAATAAAAACGAAAGTTATGTACAATGCAAATTTGATCAGCCCGTGTCTACTGCGAAATGGATGCGATTCTTCGAACTTTCTGATGACTGAGTATACCCAAAGACAAACATTAAATGAACAGTTATGGGAGGTATTTTAGAAATAGTATGTGATATTAATATGTTATTTGCAAAAGTTTTGCTTCCGGATTGAAGGTTTGGTGTGTGTTTATTGTTGTTTAGAACACGTTTCAAAACTGGTATTTTACGTGACAGTCAATACATGATACACGGCGAAGCTCTAAAGCATGTTTATCGTGTTAAGCTGTTGTGTTGGTATGTATTAACGGAAAATCATGTTTTTGTATTTCAAAACCTATCACATTATATTTCTTATGTTCTATTTTCGTGTTTAATGCTTTTTTTACTTTATAGTAGTAGTTTATGTGACAACATTTTGTTCAACGCATTAACTAATCACTAGAAGCTATATCGTCGTGTATTTGATTTTTTCTGGTACACTCTGGCAAATAGTTTCATAATATGAGGCCAGACACGCCACTTCAACAAATCACGTAGCGTTTTATTCTAGTATTGGTTGATGAGTTTCTCTTGAATTTTACGTGACAATAACATCAGTACAAAAACACGCGCCTGTATATATGTACGTAGCCAGTTTTTGTTTAGATACTATCCCAAATTATTAAGTAGTGCCATAGGTTATGGCTTATGTTTTTTAATACAACACTGAGACTTTTATGAATTTGTACTACTAATCAAAATATATAAGGAACTAAATGAGTGTTAAAAAGAGTGAAAACAAAATTGAATGCAATAATGTACATACTGGAAGTTTATTGTTTTCATATAGTTGGTATGTGTAGATAAGTTTATTTGAGTATTAAAAATAACCAAATCATTACTGAACATCATTGTTGTGTTCTCTAGGTTAGTCAGTATATCATATATGCAGTCATAAGGTAAACTACACTGGTGAAAACACATGCTTGTTTCAAACAACAACATAGAAAAATGTATGTGTTTATTGATTTGGGCATGTCTGAAAAATGTTGCGAAAGATGTCCGATTTTTATGTCAGTTAGATATTTTTAATGAACTTAAAGGTCAGATTGTTCATTCCTGTACCATCCAAATTGGCCCAAATTTTGATAATGCGTGAAATACCCTAGTCTCAGTTATAAAAAAACTAAACTGAATAACCTAGTTTCGGCTATAAAAAGCTTCATGACCTAGTTTCAGTTGACAAAAAGCTGAAATTAAGATAGCATTATGAAAAAGTCAAATATTTGCTCAGATAATTATGTTGATGAAACGGCTCCTTGCACGTTCGAAGAGCCCACATCTTACAAATTGACTTACAATTAAGCATTTACGGAAAATACCCAGTGTTCTATTTAGACGTCTATATAGAGATAAACATGCAAGGGGCCTCAAACAATTGTCAAATTAAAGTAAACGTATATGGTTAATACAACACAGTTACCAAACACGTCAAAATAAGTTAAATCGAAGCGAACGTTTATGTTCATCTTTCAAGAGCGGGAACGAGCCATCTTCACTTTTATCACAGTCAATTGAGTAACTTGAAGATCGATTGTCGATTGTGTACTGTTCATTTAAAGACATCATGTACCTTATTGCAAGAAGGCTTCCCTGTCTGACTTTATATTATCTTTTTTACAGTCATATCATTGCCTTAATGCGATGCCTGAAATATTAAACACAAATTGTTTCATGCACGAAAATAAGTATAATCAAAAGAGTTTGATTGTCTTTCCTGGACAATTGAAAAACCTTCAAGTTGATATACGAGCTATTGACTTTGAAGCGACAGTATTCAATATTATGGCACGAACAAAAACAATACGTATTGTATTGCAAAACATACCAATGATATTAGCGGCGTATCTACATTCATCACACTCGCTTATTTACAAGACAATGAGAACTGTCAATGACAATGTTAAAAACATTTATCAAGATGGCTCATAGTGTTTGATTATACTATAATTTTATCAAATATATCAACCAGATGAGCGTGTTGTGGTTTCATATTGCTCAATGTATGTTTCCAAATCATACAGCTTAGTGATTCGATCTATCTTGTGATTAAATTGATGTCGTTTAGTTTCGTTCTGACATTTTGTAGTCATCGCTGATGGATTGGCACGGTGTGATGCAAGTTGCAATCATATTTAGACACCGGTGCACTTGTATAAATCATTTTCCAAACCGATCATCAGGGCAGATTGAAGACTTGGTCTATTCGATCCAATATTTAATCTGGGTCACTCGGGTGACAAACGTGTGTCCAATCAATTACTTAAGTCGGTGGGCTACCCTGCACATAGATAACATGCTGTCATTTATGCTATATACTCAAATGGAATGTCAATGCAATGAATACATTCCATTACCACTTATTAACTGCTTATGTAAATGTTGTTAGCAAGGTGGGCATTACAGCAGTATTTACACAATCCTACAGACTAGACAATCGTATCGAATTAATAGACAATAAGTTGCAATGAAAAGACCCAAATGAACGTAGGCGAAACCACATAGGTTTTGTGAGAACTTTTATACGGAATGACAGATTATATTATACGTATTGAACAAATTCAATGTATTTTCTGTAATGTTTTTGATTTAGCTAAAGGCTAGCTATATTCTTCCAAAGGTCGGGAAAATCCGTCGGGCTGATATTTTCCCATTGTACTACTGATTCTTTAATCGAACATATAGCGGGAGAAATTAAGTAGACAAAATAGTTCGCTATTCGAGTAAAATACAGTAATGGTCTTACAGAGTAAAGGGTCACGAACTACAGATTGCTCAAAGCCGATGTTAATGTACAACAATAATCTCGCCTCTTCCAATGCCTCCCTTGACTTCAAATATTTTTGTATACTTCGTAAATATATATTTTTGTATTTTGCCGGATGCCTTTGATACAACAAAATATTTTATCAATCATATCATAAATGAGGTACATGCCAAACAAACATTGATTTAACTAGCACATTTGTCATTTAACAATTCGGTATAATACATACTGAAAGGGCGAAGAAACACAGTGTAACATTTGAACTTCCGAGATAAGGTGTCCAGTAGTAAGTCCACTATTTTTAATTAAGAATTAAGACAATATATGAGTACAAAAAAGCAAATCAATTCTTTCAATTTCTTTGTGTCTGATTAGTGATCATGAGTACTTAAATGGAACGGTGATCGGAAATTCCAAATTGACTGATTGTCATAACTTTATAGTGAGTTATGTTGCAATAAGGGTTAATGAAGCATAGAGTAAGGGAATCTCAGGCTTAAATACTAGTACACTAAATCTTCCACACAACACAGACAGTGGTTACAACAGACTTTGTCAAAGTTTGCGATATAAAATAATGAAAAATACAAATTGTCGAGAAAAACAGTTTTATAGCAGTCTCGGTCTCGTAGACATATGCATCTCACTAGACGAAAAACGATTTCCTAACAAAACCAATGCATTAGGCCGTTAACAAAAGTATAAGAAAGCGATGTATTATCACAAACTATCAGAAGCCTACAGAGTACAGATATCTTCGAAAATTGTTAAGAACCACACAGGTGCTAGTGTGTGAAAACTGTAGAGTCTTATAAAACACATCAAGTGCCCGGTGAACAATCACCAACATCTCAACCATTACTAGTATGTAATAATTATAATGTGAACATGTCGATGTCAATTGTTACGTCATTTGTCAACTTGAAGGCGAATCATTGTTTTACATAATTTGAATTTCATCATTCACACAAAAATAGTTATATTACATGTCTGTCTTGTATTCAGTTGGAAATTAAAGAGGAAATGGTCCCGTACTTACTGGAATGGAGCATTGTGTTCACTTGCAATAGTTGTTTTTATAGTGAAAGGTATTTGCAAAGTCGAGTCTAATCGTAAAGTCTACAAGCTGTCCAGATTATTTGGGTTGTTATACAATCATCATCGAAACTGCGAAGGTAACTGTAAATATGCGCAATGATTCCGAGCACATCATGCCACTGATCAATATGCATAAAAAGGCTCGGTACTGAGGAGTCCGGTCATGTTTATTAAAACCGCCGATCAATGGATATTGAGAGATAGTACGGACAAAAATATCTTTAAAATTCAAAGGATAGTAACTCTGTACATACTGAACCAAACATGCCGCAGATATGCCAATCAAGCCTTAGTACTACAATGTAATTGGCAGTTTGGACTTTCGTTTAAATCAGACCAGTGGCTCCGAAGAAACAGCGCAGAAAAATGATATCAATTAATAAATACTAGGGGTGACTATCGAGTCCATTTTGGACTATTGCAATAATATTGCTATTGCTGAAAGTACTATTGCGATACTATTGTATTGCAGGAAACTATTGCGATACTATTGCAATAGTTATTGTCAAGATTTCAAAACCAGAGATTAACATGTATATGCAAATTTGCACTGCTTAAGATATCACTTTGTTGTAAAACATACTAATCTACTATTTGTTGAAATTATTTAAAATTAATTGGATAGAAATAGATTAATAAAATTTAACTAAATACTGCATTGTTTGCAGTATTGATGCATGGGACTATTTAAAATTAGTTTTTTAACGAGAACGACAGTTGATTTAAATTAATAATAAACTATATTTATGAAAAGGAAATTATCGTAACTATTGATATTTGAGCTAACTATCGGCGATAGTTATTGGATCGAGACTTTTACTATCGATACATACTATCGGGACACTCGGAATCGCAATGCATCGATATTTCGATGTATCGGCCCACCCCTAATGAATACACTGACCGACGGACGAACGGTCCTAAGCAAGACACTAATATCGTCCAGACAATTGTACTTTTATCTGGATGTACAATAATCGGTTAAAGTTGCATCAGTCCAACCGTTATGTAATAACTAATTTAGCACTACGCAATTAACAAGGCGACATTATTGTTTATTTCAATTCAGAGATTACAATCGGAAATTGCAAAAAATGTGAAATCGCAATGAAACCATGGAATCAGAATTGAAACGATCAGTCTGAAACTTCAGGGGATATAGTATCAATTATAGAAGTGGTTAGATAACGAGTTTTACAATATCGTATGTCTGCTTTCTATAGTGTGATCAGACGGGTATGGCGTACTAAATGTCTAAATCATAATAAGAATTGATTGATAATGTCTGCCTTTAGTATATCGACATTTGGAGAGCAATACGGTCTACATTATCGTTGACACTATGCGAACAACTATTAGACTTTTGTATTTCCCAAACAATCAAATTGTACTAGACAACCTTTTTCTCTCTCCATAATTATCATGTATTTTCATCAAACAACAAGGTATGGCACATGAATAGGCACGTTTGTATATTGATGCCGGTGCAAATTAAACAAATATATGTATCACTTGTGGGGAAGTAAGCAATCAAATATATAGAAATCAAAAGGACGAACACACAGCACAAGGACAACTCGCAAGGTAACACTCAATAGAAAACAGTGTACATGTCCCTTTAAAAGAAACAAAGCAGCCATATGCTGGACATGTACATGTATTTCTCTCTACTTTGTGTTTGCATCAAAGAACAAGGTGTGATACGTACATACGCCCATTTGTATGTTGATGCAGGTTTAAACAAACATACTTACAATTTTTTGGAAGTGAGAAACTAAACATACAAGCTACATGTAAAAGGTCGTTACATTCTGAAAAAATGACTGTACGTACAGTATAAAAATCTACTGGACTAAATTGGCCGGGTTTTTTTTAACAGTGATGGTGAATCGGAAACTCACAATGTCAGCACCCAACAGAAACAACAGAGCACGAAATGCTAAACAGCTACAAAAACACCATATCCCACTCCAAAAGCATCATGTTTCAATCAGTCAAGCAAATTATGATTAAGAGCCACATCAGATAAGAACGAATCAAAACAAAGAACTACTCCCAACAAATGGAGAACCCACATATTACCACACTACAACAGAAACAGTGTTCATACCCCTTTGTAATAAACAAACTTGCATTATGCTTGACATAGAAATAGCATATGGGCACATCTATACATGTATTAGATACAGTTTTTCTAAAATGGTACATTGACCAAATTATTTTAATTTCGTTTCTATTAGTTTTTTAAAGTCATTGTAATTAAATGCATCACTCATATGCAATCGAAGTAATTGTTATTTAATGTACTATTTGGACAATGTAATTGTGTTGTAATGCATCACAGCTCAAGCAATGCACCCCATTTATGATGCTGGTTAGCGGGTAAATATCCAATTATACAATACAATACATTGTACTGAACGTTTACCTATGTTTCACACCAGATAATGTATTGGGATTCCAATGATCATTACGTTACTAAATCTGCTATATTATATCGCCATTCGGGAATTGTCATCATTGACTTGCCGCATTTTGTTGCTTGTACATGTCATTATATTGGCCAGCGAGCAATATCACGCAAATTTAAACATAGTCAACGTATTGCAAAAGATTAATGCTTTGATCAAGCCATACTGTGATAGCTTTGATAACCTGAACTAAAATAACTTCAAAGGGACTTTTTAACATGATTTAAGTTTTTATCAGATGTGACTTTTAGAGAGTATTTTATCCGTTCATTTGCCGTAGGAATTGCTTAATACCAAGACGCAGTTTGCCAGATAGTGTGTCAAAAAAGGTAACATTATTCAGCAGTACGCTTCATGATAAAAAATAGTTGGTACATAATTATTTTTCTTAGGTCAAACAATCGCTTGTACTTGATTATAAAAATTGCGAAATGATAGTATGTGTTTGTCAAATGTTAGTCTTATATAAATAAACTGCTCATACCATTGATGATTCATTTTATTGTCAACGAAATATAAAACTCGTTTTTCATTCTGTTTGACTCATTTTGTTATATGTCATTCTGATTTGAGCGCTCGACTAGCTACTGTATTATTATTATGACAACAGCACCCGGGAGCCCTTGGGGTGCGACAACAACATTGCTTACAACAGACCGTAGATTGGATGTTTCAGAATCCAACGTCACTTGCAATGAAATTGTATCTGTATACTTCACCTACAGATTTCTACCGTAGAATAATTAAAATAGTGTGGGAGCTAGTATGTGATTGTTACATTTATACTTTATATTTTCTAGAATTGTGATTAGAATTAGAATGATTGGGTAGTATAATAAGTTACAGTTATTTTTTGTGCTTGTTAGATAAATAAATATATAAGGGCAATATTAGAGATAATTGTTTTACTTGATACCCTTTCAATACAACGATCACTGTGGAATTCTACAAATAATATACAAAGCATGTGCATCATTTATTTCATATAAACATATAAACACTATCAGTATATATAGCTGGTAGTTTTCACTTGAACATCAGGGGATGTAACCTTTTTTAGAACTACAAGACAACTGATCAATGATCAATACACCTATCAACAACAGTCTGGCACGAAACATGACAAACATTCTCTTTGAAATAATCTGAACTATTTCAGTAGATTTTTAAGTGCTAATTTATATTCATAAGTACATGTATTCATAGTAGAAGTGAAATTACAAGACCTTTGGTTAAAAAAAAAATAAAATTTTAATGATCGATGTAAAATTGCAAAAGTGACATGTGTTATTTATGATTAAGACTTTTACTTACTATTGATATCAACTTTAACAAAATACATCCCATTTAGAGGAATAAATACTCATGTAAGATTGCTTGATTGATCAGGTCCGTGTAATTTACTAAGGAATGGTTGTAAAGTTTTTAACTAACGTAGCGGGGAAAACCAATGCATATGAAACCGATTGACCAATTGCCATATTCACAGGTAATGTGGAATCGAGTGTAGTTATAGGCCAAAACTGGCATTTACAAAGCACCTTTGTGGGAAACTGAAATTTGTGCTGCACATAATGTCCATAAATTGACAATTAAACCAAGTTTTCTCAGTGATTATTGTAGCTCTTTGTATAATGCTTACAATAAGTGGTTTTATGTTGATTAAAGATGGTCAGTCAGAGATCACATAATGGTGTTCATGGATATCATAATTTAATCCTATTAAATAAGAACAAGGCGAATAGAAATTACAGGTTGAAGTGATAGTTAAATGTAGCATGCATGCAAGTATGCGCCCATTTCATTCAAACGTGCTTGATAAATCAAATGCAGCGGTGGAAAAATGAAATACAACGTGTATAAGTTTGTTCAAGTTTTTCACATTTAAGAGCTCAATATATTCAACCAAAGTGTTACAACAGAGTGTGTATGCAATCATTCAATATATCAATGAGCAACAAAAATAAGCATATAATAATAACCCTTGCTATTTCAAATAAATATTGTCATTGGTACAATTTTATGTATGCGTATTAGAGTTAAAAGTGAAGGAAATCACACTACGTTATTTTTAAAATTCCATGTTTGTATAAATTTTGGTTTCCTTTTTAATAAATGTTTGAATGATAAAAATGAACGATGAGATTGTTCAAATTTTCAAAATTATGCTCATATAAATCTAACGACAAGCACTACTTTAATTATTTGATGGTTTTATTTTATAGTTAAAAGTAGTGCAGGAAATTGCACCATTGTTATTCAAACATTAAAATAACCTTCGACCGGAGGGGACATCCCTAACATGCCCACTCCATCCTAGCTTTCCAGTTTCGACCAACTCTGGCGACTGTCTTTGAATTCTATGAAAAAATCAATAATCCTGATTGCTATGTTTAGCTGTTATACTTAAAGATTTTTTATGTTTTTAAAAACAATGTTTTCTACAAACTGTAACATCACATATTTTCGTGGGTGACAAATTTCGTGGATTTTCCATGGGGTCGAAAATTCTTGAATTACAAAACATGGAAGGATAAACCCATGTTCTGTATATGAGAGGTCCATTTATCGTGGGCATTAGCTTCGTGGTGAAGTTAAACGACGAAATCATCGAAAATACAACCCCCCTCAAAAAATAATGATTTTACAGTAGATAACTTGCGATTATAATTCCTGCACACCGTCCTCATCATGTTACGACGTTAAAGTCAAATATCTCGTGACTGAATATTGATGACATTCAGTAGTACACTACTAAAATGTCTCATAAAAAGTGTTCGGCTAATGATATGAATTAATAACGATGGAAAAACTAATATATATGATTTAATACGCATCTAATGATAGGCGTAATAAAGCAGCAGTATTGGGCTAATAACTGAAACCCGAAACACGCACTTAATTAAAAAGTATTGCAAAAAAAAAAAAAAGCGACGTTATACTATTAAATAACCGGAGTCAGGCGGATACCAATATTGAAATATTATATTACGATACTTTCAAAAAATATGTGTAGAAACAAAACACGTCGTTGTGATTTTGATTATTTTTAGACATGTACTTCTTTTCAAAGGGCTTCATTATTTTCCGGAAAACACTTACCCGTGAAATGTCCTCGATGTTAGGCTATGGTAAATTAAAATATCCCATGCACTATGATAAGCAATCCAATTGCAAGCAGAATTTAAAACCCAGTCTGAACAGCAGGAATAGAGAAAACAATGTTATAGCATCTATAGATATCGGTTTCACAGCGCCAGTTATCTAATGGTGGGTATACTATAAAGTCTGGCTTAATACGACACGCCAACCCTACTGTTACTAACGTCACTTAATAAGGGTTATGGGAAAACATAGTTACAAACTAATTGAATGGGGTTATCGCAACACTTACTGGACACATGGAAACCCTAAGGATTTTAAGAACAACTACAATTTATAACGAATATCCAAGAAGTTGCACCAATATTATACATATAGTGGGTGGATGTCATACTGGTAACACTACTAAACCGAGCATGGACATTGTAATTGATTGGAATTCTGGAACCCTTTCATTTACATATCTCAGCTAAGACCAGACTACCTCGTAGATTAATCAAAACTAATGTGATAATTAGAAAACATTGATATACGATCTATTGACTTTCCAGCGACAGTATTCAATGGAATGTCACGAACTAAAAAACAAGTTTAAAAAAATTAAAATATAAACACAACTATTAATTTCCTTTTACTTCTGGCTAAATACTTTATCTTCAAATACAAGAATATCAATGAAATACCAAGTATTATATATTTTCGAAATGTAATATTAGAGAGAAAAAGATTAGAAGAAATAAAAGCATGTGCGAAAAATAAAGGTGACAAGCACATTGAAAAATGGAACTTTTTGTAATGGATTTTCTCTATTTCGTTTTTGTTTTTGCCCCTTTCGTCTGGATTTTTCTCTATTATTTTTTCCAAAATAATCCCTTATTAAATACAGTTACTATATATTCCATCATATATTTAGGTTGATACATCTACACTGTCTATATATCTCAATCCGTAATGTTTAGATTGGATATGTGTGTACATGTGTTGTTACTATATCGGGAAAAAAAGTTAAATCACAAAAAAACAAGTTTAGTAATGCAAAACAACGCAATGATATCAGCGGTTTATCTACGATACACAACTTATCTCGTACATGTATCACAATCACTTGTTTACTAGACAATTAGAAGTGTCAATGACAATGTTAAAAACATTTATCAAGATGGCTCATAGCGCTTGTTTACAATATATTTTATCGAAGTGATCAACCAAAGGAGTGTATTGTGTTTTCAAATTGCGCATTGTCTGTTACAATATTTATACAGCTTGATGATTGGTCTTGTGATTAAATTGATGTCATGTAGTTTTGTCCGAACATCTTGATTGATTGGCACGACTTGATGCAAGTTACAACTATTGTTCAACACGGGTGCACTTGTAAAAATTATTTCCAAGCCGACTAAATGTATAAGGACATACAGGAGACTTGGCCTGTCCGACCCAGTATCTAAACCCGGATTGTTTGGTGACCAACGCATGTCCTAGCTATATCCCAAGTGAATCTGCCTCATTGCACATAGATAACATTCAATTATTTATGCTATCTATCCAAAGGGAATGACAACATAAGAGCATCATAGGTATTTCATTAACTGTCAATTACCGATTACGTAAATGTTGTTAGCAAGTTGGTCATTACTGCAGTATTAAGACAATCCCATACAACTCTAGACAATCGTATCGAATTAATAGTCAATAAGATTCCATGAACAACCCCATCAACGTAGGCGAAAACACTTTATACGCAATGACATATTATATTAGACGCATTGAACAAATACAAATGTATTTTCTGTTATGTCTGATTTAGCGAAAAGCAAGCTATGTTATTACATTTTTCGGGTAAATCCATCGGGCTGATATTCCTAAATTGCACTACTGATTCTATATCCAAACGTATATCGGAAAAAAAATAGTAGACAAAATTAATACACTGCTTTATGATAGATTTGGTGCAAAAAAGCAATTTTATCCACTATCGATGTCGCCCACTGAGTTTTTTTTTCTTGAAAATAAAGCGGCAAGTTTCCTTCCAAGATGCTTTGTGAATTATGAAATTCACTCCTGATCGAACTGTAACCTCAACAAACTACAGCGTAAACATCAGTGAGGTATTTGGTTAACGATTCGTTTTCATCAAATGCGAACAAAATTTAGGCAATTTAAGTAATGGTGGTGTTAATTCTATAGGGTATTAATACCCTATAGAATTTTTGATGTAAAACTACTAGATAACTACAAAATGCCGAAGTTTCTCAAGTTATTTTAGATGTCAGTGTGGTTGTTCATGAGATTTACAGGCAACTACACCAAAATACCGCAAATATTTGACAATTTTATTTTTGCAATATACCAATATGTGAGTCAGTCCCTTTAATGGTCTTTAAGAGAATATGACCATAAATAAGCTTGAAGCTGCAGGAACTGTTCAACCATAGGTATTTCTTCTTCCGATAACTGAGTAACCTCTCTGTGTTTCATATATACTTTTTATTTCGAATAAATAAATTGCATAAGGGTCGTGAGGCCTTTGATACAATAAAATAATTGGTCAATCATATAGCAAAGACACTGCGACAATTTAACATTTGAACTTTCTGGAGAAGTCCAGTATTATGTAAAATTGTAAATTAAGTACACAATGAAAAAACATTCACAAAGAACAAACGAAAAAACACAATTTTTTAATGAAGAGAGAAATAAGTGGTCTAGTACAATTTGAGTTTTCGGAAATACAAATGAGCCGCTCTCGCATTATTTGGAGGTACAGTCTATCACACCTCTCATAGTTTATGGCCAGGGGCTACAAAAAGGTGCAGCAGTTTTCCAATAGCTATGAAATGACCTTCCCAATCTACAATTCTTTCGCAAGCTATGAAAGACTTTATGATGTCATCCAGATACAAAAAACAAAGTCTAGCTGTGCCGGTTGTAGCTGACAGATATGTTTGCTACATTGTATGCACTGATCTAATGCTACCAGTTCTTAAGAATCTACTACCTCATTCAATGCCATGAAGTCGTCATTGTTACTGGGATGATTTAGATCTACCAACGACAGTATTTGATTCACCGTCCAGCATGTCAGAATTACTCGGTATTTATTCCCAGAATTTCAATAATTTTTATCTGTGTCTGATTCTCAAGGTAAAATACCGTGAATCAGCTTTCGCAAGTGCTTTCTCAACGAGTAAAAATTTTAATGTGCACATAAAGCTCTTGATATTGCTTTTCTAGTCAATTCGACAAACTATTCGTGATAGTTTTTTTATCCAATGATTTCTACAGCTTTTTGCCAAAGTAGCTGGTCAAAAGTCTCAGAAGCACCGTCTTGGTTCAACTTCTCAGATTGATCAATGACGTAGAGAAGAGTAGAGTTCATTTGGGTTTAGATCAATGAAGGGAAGGATAAGCATTTGAAAATTATCTATGTCATCGTAGAGTTTTGCACAAGAGTTGCATAAAACCAGTTTAGTTTGGCGTCGATGTGCTCGTTTTCTTGAACACACAGACTGACTGCCACAGTAAGTTGGAATAGTACCATGCTGGCGGTATGATATACAGGCTCAGAGTTTCCAAAGTTGTTTTGACCTTAAGTGAGGAAAGGGATGGTGATCATTGGGCCAATATACAGGGTAATAGGTACCAGTATATAGGTACATTTTTGCACTACAATCACTATGTATTGAATGAACATCAATTTTTATAACGGATTTGAGTTCCTGACATCTTTCTGATCAATTTGATATGCTTCATGTCATACTTTATGCAAACTTTACTATTTTTAAAAGAAATCAGGAAATATCTCGTTGATGACTTTTAATGCAAAACTTACAGTTGTCATCAATAATTTCCCTAAATTATTTCTATGTGACTTTTTCTCTTTGATACTATGGACCGTGGAGAATACAAAATCAAAACACACTGATAGGCTGGATAGTGATGAGTCCGGTCGTGTTTCCCGATCAATGGATACTAAAAAAATAGTACGGTCAAAAATATCAATAAACTTCAAATGGCAGTAACTCTATAAAGACAGAAATCTAGATCTAAGATTAGTACAGATGGGAAATTTGGATTTTCGTTGAAATCGGACAGTGGTTACAGATAAATGTCAACTATGGACGGACACACTGGCAGACGGACTAACCAACCTCAAGTGATAATTTCGCTACAAAATTCAAATATGTGCGTGATTAGCTCACCATCCGGACGAGCCTCTGAGTTGTTAGACAGTTGCAACAATGCTGCAACGACAGCACCCTGAATGAGCGTAACAACCGCATTGTAACTATCATATCGCATATTGGATGTAGAATTTGATTTCGGAATCCATCACTATAAACATGAAAAGGGATTTGACCTTGTACATGTATCTGGATGCTTCCAAAACTTTCAAATGGACGTACAGTCATCGTATAATATTGAACATATTTAGAGAGATCTCGAATGTGATTGTTATATTGGTTATTTATATATGCTAGAATTGTGATTAGCCATCTAATGATTTTCTAGTATGAACATCCCATACTTCATGTTTGCTATGTGTTGATTGTTACGAAATGGGGACATGGAACAAGTTTAACATCGAAGTGCTATTATATTAGAGATAATTGTATTACTTTTACTCTTCCAATACAGACATCACTGTTTACATATAATATACAAAGTATGTGCATCATTTATTTGCTCGAAGCATATACACACTATCCGTATACATAGCTGGTAGAATCATTATGCTTTCGCTTGAACACCCAGGGATGTAACCTTTTCAAATCACAAGATAACTGATCAGTACATCAATTAACAACAGTTTGGCACGGAACATGGCAAACATTCTCTTCGAAACTTTTCAGTTGAATTTTAAGTGCTAATTTATATTCATTGTAGAAGTATTACAAGAAATTTAGTAACAAAAATTAATAAAATGTGAATGATGTAAGATTACAAAAGTCACATATGTTATTGCTGAATTGTTCCCATTTATTAAGATTTTGAGTTACTTATGATATCCAGTTTAAAAAATACATCTCATTTAGAGGAATAAATAATCATGTAAGATTGCTAGATTTACCAGGTCCTTGTAATTTACTAAGGAATGGTTGTAAACTTTTTAACTAACACAGCGGTGATAAACCAATGAATATGAAACCGATTGACCAATTACAATGTATTATATTTACAAGTAATGTGGAATCGAGTGTAGTTATAAGCTAAGGCTGGTAATCACAAAGCACCTTTGTGGGAAACTGAAATTCGTGCTGCACATAATGTCCACAAAGTTATAACTGTTGCTCTTTGTATAATAATCAAAGGACAATATGACTAGAAAATAAAAGTTGACTAGATAGTTAAATGTAGCATGCAAGCAAGTATGCGTCCATTTCATTTAAACTTGTTTGATAAATAAAATGCAGTGGTGGAAAATGAATTACATTTTGTATTAGTTTGTCTAGGTTTATCCAAATTAAGAGCTCAATATATTCCACCAAAGTAATACAACAAAGTGTGTAGGCAATCATCCAATGTATTAATGAGCATCAAAAATGAGCATATTATTATAAAAAACCTTGCTATGTCAAATAAAATATTGTCATTTTCATTGGTACAATTTTATGTATGAGTAGTTAAAAGTGACGGAAATGGCACTACATTAGGTTTTTTTAAATGCCATGTTTGTATAAATTTGGGTTTCCTTTTTAATAACTGTTTGAATGTTAAAAAGTGAATGAAGAGATTGGTGACATTTTAAATGCTCATATAAATCTTAAAACTAACACTACTTAAATTATTTTATTGTCTGATTTTTAAATTAAAAAGGGGGATATTGCACCATTTTAATTCAAACAATCAAATAATCTTTGACCGGAGGGGACACCCCACTCGTGCCCCCATCCCCCCATTTTGACCAACTCTTGATACGACCCTGCCTTTTAATTCTATGCCAAAAAATCAATCAATAATTCTGATTGTTATGTATACTAATGATATTTTATGTTTTTAAAAAGTATTCTACTTAGATAACTTGTGAATACCAGCCCATCATGTTACGACGTTAAAGTCAAATATCTCGGGACAAGTCCGGTTATTGATGACATTAAGCAGTGCACTAATAAAATAGCTCATAAAGTGTTCGACTAATGATATGAAATAATAATGATTAAACAACTGATGTATGTGATTTATTACGCACCTAATGGCGACGTACATGTAATACTATCAAATAACGGTAGTCAGACGGATAACAATATAAAATATTATACGAAATTATTTCAAAATATATACATTAGAACAGGAAAACTAATAGAATCAATGTGTTAAAATAAAATACATCATTTTTATGAGTTTTAAATACTTTTTCCGAAAGCTCTTCAGGACTGGAAATCTTACCTGTGAATGGTCTTCAATGCTAGGCAAAACATGTAGGCTATGGTAAAATAAAATATCCCATACACTATGACAACACTTTAAAATAATTTCACTTCACTGGAATTATGTTGAATCCACATGAAGTTATAAACACGACTTATCACTTATTATTGAATGTCAGCTAATCCACGTCATGAATTAAATATATTCAAACACTAGACAAACTGCATTCAAGGAAAAACACATTCAAATACAAAACATCCATAAACGGCTATGAATCTGACAACAATCATTGCGTGTATTTAAACATCTGTAGTATTATACGAGTTCACAAACAGACAATTTCAGATGTTTTTAATCAGTCCCTGAAAGGTTTCATTGAACAAAGCAACGAAAGTCGATGATAAAATCTGTGTAGAATCATGCTAAGTCTCTATGATAGTCTTCAAAATTTCATAGTTCGTCATCCAAGAGCTCTACATTATTGAACGCATGAACAATGGAGAATTAGGAGAAGTCTGGAGGTGTTTGGTGTGCTTGTACTGAATGAAAGACATAATGACAAATCCAGCAGGACATTAAAACGCAATTTAACCGTAGGTACATTTAGCATTATCATTCCCAGACTAACTGAAAGAATACTGATAACAATAGTATAAAATCTATGGACACCAGTTTCATGGCACATGTTGTCTAATGACGGCTATACTATACAGTCTTGTTTAATACGACACGGCCCATACTGTCTCAACCCAGGGTGATAACTTCACTGTGACAATAAAAAAAACTAAAATCACAGTTTCAACATCGCCAGTGAATATTAATGCAGTGGCCCGATAAATATAACTAACCATCAATTGGAAGAAGGAAATCAAAGTTCAAAGTGACCTATTTGTAAAATCCAATGGTCATAATTCCAATGTCACTCAGTCTAACTGGTAATACACCGACTTGAAATATTTTAAATACAACTACAGTACAACCTCTAAAGAGTAACATCCTTTCTATAACAGCACCTTTAAGGACGTTTGATAGGGTTATTATTTATTTTAAATGATACCAAAAAATAGGCACAATTATAGTTTAATATATACTGAAGCAATATGTGAAATAAAAAATGTATGTCGCGGTACTATTTAAGGGGTCATGGGCCCTTTTGCAACATCACTAATCCAGAAAATGACCAAAATTTCTGATATTTCGTAATGTATACATTTTTGCATTAAAATCGATATTTTTTCTTGTTAAAATCATTTCCGTGGGTTTGTATTAACAAACACATATTATTCAAACATTCCTATACACTTTTAGTATTGATAAGAAAATTCACAAATTTTTGACCAAAAAAGAATTGTAAAAATATCCGAAAAATGACTGCTAAATAAGAATAAAAAATACACAAAATCGGCCGTAACTCAAAAACGACCTCGATGACCAATATATTTTTTATTGCTAATTTTGTTGATAAAAGTGTACTCAATCCAAATATTAAATAAAAAAGATAGGTCACGGGACTATTGTTTGCGCTATGACGTCATTATTGTCCCCCTATATCATAAAAACCTTAGTGAAATTGCGTAAAAACGAGGCAACATCTGCGCGTAAAAAATATTATAATACCAAAAAAGTACTCACATTTGCATATTATGTACATGAAAGTATAGTAAATATAAACTTAGAAGAAATTGGTGTGTAACAAGAATTATTTTAGCTGCAGTTACGTCGTAATTGTGTCTCTTTGCAATGAAAATTGCGGTTTAATGGCGGTAAAATGGCGCAAAAAAGGCCAAATTAGTACATTTTGCATATATATTTTTCTCATAATTTCTAGTCTAGGCATAATTTATTCTTGGCTAAGGATGTTGATTAAAGTGTACTTTATCTAAAAATTAAAATAAAACATAGGTTATTAAGCTACACTTTGTGCTATTATGACTGAATTATCTCCCCTTTTCCCCAATTTGTCGGTGACGTCGCATTCCATATAGCAAGGGAGCACAGATTGGCCCTGAATCGCTCACTTGAATAATCTTCACAATTTTAGTCAAGAAATCATTAATTCATTCCCTATATATCAGTAAAAGGGGATCTTTGTGGTCCCAGGCAATACAAACACTCATTATAAATTGGTACAGGTAACCCAAGTAATAATTTCTAATTTCACAAAAAAAGAATGAAAATGTAACCGCTATTTCACGCAGAGTGTTTTCATATTATTTGCTCAGTGAAATTATTGTTTTACCCCAAATTTTCCATATTTATACTAACCCTAGATAGTATCACGACATACATATTGCCCAATTTTCATGACGATCCAGTGCCAAACGCGGCCTCTATTCCCGTTTAAGGTATAAGCGCAGAACTGATGCGCATAAACAACTGTATCAAACGTCCTTAAAATTTCCTTAGCTGATACTCACTATAAATTTAACTTCTGTAGAGCAAAAACCTCTGTACAACCGTAGACATTTGGTTTCAATTCACCGTAAATTAATGATTTACCCTAGTCACTAATCGATCCGGGTACTAAGTACTGATAAAGGTATTTGGTATCAACTCGCGGTAAATTAATGATCTGCCCTAGTCTTGATAGACCCGCGTACCGAAAAAGAAAAGGTTGTGCAGCATCCATCTTTATCCAAATCGGTAGTGACGGATAGTTTGGAAAAGCTTTACGACACAAACATATAAGGGGTCTTCAAATACTTGGCAAGTTGAGGTAAACATACATGGTTAATACAATTATCCAAACTCGTCATGATACAAGTTAAATCAAATTCAAAGCTAACGTTTATGCTCATTGCTGTTATAGGAAAGTTGAACAACTACATCTTGCATATTCAGGCGAAGCTAATTTTTATTACCATGATTGAAGTAAGGTAAATTGCCGATTGTGTTTAGTTTATTTAATCGCACCATGAACCAGACAACAAAAGTCAAATCACTTTCCAATGCCTAAATATATTAAATAAATGAAAGATTCAACTCAAATTGCTTCATGGACCAAAATAAACATTCAGAAGATCTTGTATGTCTCTCCTGGACAACTGAAAATCCTCGAAATACGAGCTACTGACTTCCTAGCAACAGTATTCAATGTTTAGTAACGAACAAACACAAACCGTACGGTATATCAGCGGCTTATCTACATTCATCGCACTCGCTTATTATCAATACAACGAGGAAATGCCAATGACAATGTTAAAAGCATTTATCAAGATGGTTCATAAAATATATGTTATCAATGTGATCAACCAGAATAGTGTGCTGTGGTTTCATATTACACAGTGTCTGCTTCCATAAAATACACCTTCAAGATAGTGATTCGTTCTGTCAAGTGATTAAATTTATGTCATTTAGTTTCATTCTGATATTTTGTTGTCATCTCTGGCGGATTGGCACTGCAGAATGCATGTTGTAACTATTGTTGACACTGGTAAACGTGTAAAAATTATTTGCAAACCGACTACAATGTATAAGGACATATGGAGGACATTGCCTGTTCGACCGAGTATTTAAACCCATTTCGAACACGCCACCAAGCAATTACCCTTAGTGGGTCAGCATCCCTGCCTCTTATGCTATCTATTCAAAGGGAATGACAACGTAAGAGCATTATGGGTATTTCATTAACCATCATTTACTGATTACGTGAATGCTGTTAGCAAGTTGGTCATTACAGAGGTATTTACACAAGCCTACAGACTAGACAATCGTATCGAATTAATAGTCAATCAGTTTCATTGAACAAACCCTATCAACGTAGGCGAAAACACTTAGGTTCGCAAAAACTTTTATGCGCAATGACAAATTATATTAGACGTATTGAATAAACACACGTGTATTTTCTGTTATGTCTAAGAATTACTTTAAAGCAAGCTATCATTACACTTTTTTGTTTAATCCATCGGGCTGATATTTTCCCACGGCACAATTTATTATTTATTCCAACATATATCGGAAGACATTAAGTAGAAAAGTTCGAAAAGATTCAGTTGGTCGTTTAGAGTGTATGGTCAAAACGTAAATATCTCGAAGATGATGCAGCAGTACAACAATAGTTTCGCTCTCCCGATGACGCGATTGACTCCCTTGAATTAACATCGTTTGGTATACTTCGTATGTAATTTTTACATGGGCCTGTAGGCCTTCAACAATTAGAAGAATTGATCAGTCATATCACAAAAGTGGAACATGTCAATCAAACATTGTTGTAACTAGCACGGTTGTCATTTAACAATATGAAATTATACAAGAAAATATATGAAATGGCAAAGATATACAGTTTAACATTTGAAATTTCTAGAGAAGGTGTCCAGTATTAAGTCGACTACATGTATTTTTAGTTAAGAATGAGGATAATACAATCTTGAAGGGATTGAACGGTGATCGGAAATCCCAGATGAACTGATTGTGATAACTTGATAGCCAAGGCTGTTGCAATTACAGGTAAGCATAGAGTCGGGGGAGCTGATTTCTATATCTAAATACAGTTTAATTTTCCACACAAAACATACAGTAGTAACTATAGACTAATTAGTCGGAGATTTATATGCGATTTAAAATAATGAAAAAGAAAAAGATAGGTAGACGAATAATGTGGTATTATTGTCGAGAAAAACAGTTTATAGCAGAGTCACGGTCTCGTAGACATATATATCTAACAATACGAAAACAAAACGATTCCCTTGCAAAACAAATCTATTAGGCTGGTACCAAAGCGATGTATTATCACAAAGTATCCGACAGTATGCCACAGTAGCCTAAGAGTACAAATGTCTGCTAAAATTGGTGAGGACAATAGGGGTGCTGGTGTGAGGAAATTGTGGAATCTAGTAGAACTCATCAAGAGCCCGGTGAATAATGGTGCCACATCCTAACCGCCATGTAATAATAATAATGTGAACATGTCGATGTCAATTGTAACGTCATTTGTCAACTTGAAGGTGAATCATTGTTTTACATCAATTCGAATTTCAACAGTCACACAAAAAAGATTCATTTTAAAGTTTTGTCTATTATTCACTTGGATATTAAAGAGGAATTTTCCCCGTATTTCTTTAAACTGAGTGCTTACTAGCAATAACTGTTACGAATTTCTTGTAAATATGTTCGGGTTCTTGTAGTGACAGGTATTTGTTGACTCGAGTCTATTCCAAATCCTTAAAGATCTGAGAGTTATCCCGATTATTAAACTTTACCTAAACAAACATTGGCATCTGCGTATTAAATCGGGTGAAGTTATTGTACCAACATCATCGAAACGACAGATGTGACAATTAGTATAAGTACGTCGCGATTATAATGTTCACGGAAGGTTACGAAAGCAACTGTTGGAGTCGTTGAACGGGCAGAGGAAGTCCATGAAGGTTAAATTACCAACACTTACAAAAGACCATCGATAAAACGCCAACTCATGATTTTTGCTGGTGGTTAGAACTTCAATACAAACCTTGGAAATTCAAATGAAGAAATAAAAGAAAAGAAAAAGAGATATAGAAATTCCTTGTTGTGTTGAAATGAATTACAATGGAGAGACTAGCAGTTGGACATGTGTTTGAAATCTTTTTAGAGAGGGACATTCAAGTGTTTGACAAAGTTAAAGTACCTTTCCAAAAAATCAGGGGAGGCAACACAGTAGCAGACAAGCAACAATCAATTTAGGGGAAGGTACTTTGTTTTATTAAACATAAGGCAGTGGAAGTAACTTATCCTGAAAATCGAGGGAGATCAACACGAGTTTCTACCATCGAAATCAGGGGAAGGAACTGTAATCGACTAAAGTATATGGGGAACTTGCCCTGGATATCAGGGGAATCATAAAGTCCCAATTCGGCCAGAACTAGCATTTTACAATAATGGAACAGGTTGTCAATGATGCATGTATATCACAAAAGGTCAATACCCTGTCGTTACCTCGAATAACGAGTTCCGTGCGATAATAGCTTTGTGTGTTATTAAGTGTTTTATGCGTTAGGTGTTTCAGCGTTAGATGCTCCATTTGATATATGCTCTATGCGCTGTGAGCACACTTTCGTTAGGAGTTAAAAATCAAATAGTTACGTAAGCAGCTCTACGCGGTACTACAACGCATATAGTATTCGTACATTTGAGTAAATGGTTCGCTATTCACGACTGTATGCAATTACAATACATGCATATATTAGTAATAAAGTGTTTCGTATACTTTCTCTGTGGTGGATCATTTATCAAAGAGGAAATTACCATGTGTTTGATTATATAACCTAAATCATTATGGATATATTTGTCTTGTTTATTATGGAGAACCAGCATAATTACCATGAATATGTGATTTCTCTCGGCACAAATAATGTAAACCATGGTATAACGTATTACATGTAATACTTTGTCTTCTAGTATATGGGTTTACGCATTGCATTCTAGCAGTTCTGACAATGCGTCTGTAACATGTTTGAATGCACTATATGTAGATAAAATGCACATTTTCTGAAAGATACGTTTAACGTTCATTTTGCGAAACAAAACATGATATTATTATCGGAGAATTGAAGATGCATTTCGGATAACCCTTACTAAGGGATCAGCAACTTCTCCGCATGTAATGAAATATCTATATTTTGTCAAATTTGCATGGTTCGACCGGGATTCGGACCGGGATTCGGACCGGGATCGCCACGTTACAAATCCAGCGCACTAACCACTGTACCAAGGCCGCGGCTCGTTAGCACATAATAAATATGCTATGTGCGATTAAATGCACAGCACACATGATCATTATAACAAGGATGTTTGTTTGAGAAATAACTCAAAATAAGGTGAAATTAAAAGTATAATATGCCAATCTACACATGTTACAACAAAAACATGCTCCATCCTTTCTGAGATCACATTCGTTGAAACATCCCTAATTAGTATCAATGTGATCCAATTGCGGCTAAAACTATCATCCTATGTCGCATTATAACGTAACAAAACATGTAAAATGCTATTTTTGTTAAAAAAAACTTGAAGTTTTTAATTCATTGAAGTTGTGTCACTATATAGTGTGATACATAGAGACATAGTTGCAATTCTGCTAAAAGGATTTATAAATGTTTTTGTTGTAACTTGTTCAGATTGGCACAGTACATGAATGTATATCTTTAATAATGTTATGAACTGTATTACAATTGCATTTAAGGCACAGGTGGTCTATCGGTTAATACAATAATTATACAAACATAGGACATAATGTGTTGATACTGTAACCGCATACTGTCTGACTTACATCCTGTCAATTGGCTTACAACAGCATTATTGCAAATTACAAGTTAACCAACACTTCTCAGAGGTGTTGACATTTCTATAGATAGATATATCAACAACAAAACTATTTCATTAAGTCAGATACGGAAAGCATTCAGCAAATCAAACAGAAATACCAGAACACAAGAAACAAATCACACCAATAACAGTAACAACGAATAGGCACATAACATAACTAGTTGAAGTGTTGACAATCGTAGACATGTCACCATGTCTAGTTCTGAAATTGGGCAGATTTAGAAGAAAAAAGGAAAACATACAAAGGGTGTTTCTCTTCGTCAGCAAAATATAATTGAAAATGAATGGGTAGTTAGTGAGTTATTTGTAGTCTCAAAATAAACCCTGTATGTAACAATATGTTTCATGTAGACGTTTATTTTTTGTCTGGTATACGTACGACTTGTTTTCAGGGAAGAATATCGTAATTAACGTTAGACAAACCACAGGTGGCCATGCCTATTCCATATTAAATACAATATTGTAAGATGCTACCAACTTACAATTGTGGTATAGTCTGACTGTTTATTTATGTATCTATATGTTATGTAAGTATTTTCATGCCTATCTATTATCGAAATGGACACCTTTTGTTTCTCTAACAGTTTGTTTTTGCTAACGTTAACATTAACACGTCACGTGCTCCTCCATAGCCAAATCGCTTTATGCATACAATATACCCACGACCTCTAGGTCGCTGGTAATAACAATGTTTCTTTCAACAGTTTTCTATTATCATGATTTTATTTGCCGGAGAGTCGTCTAATTTTAATGTCCACTACAAGGTACAATGCAGTATACCTGTCCAGTAGAAAATCCAAATTCCACGAAATCAATTATTGTTCTGTATTGTTCTAAATTGTCTTGTGCACATATGCCAATGAACAATTATATCGCTCGTCTTGATTAACTCTTATTGTACAAGAAACGTGATTTCCTATTCCTTATTCGCATCAAGGCGTCAAAAGTAAGCACAGACGTATAGGTTTTGTTAATCAGTGACTCTGCAAGAGTTCTGTTGATAATATTTCTAATTACCTTGTTTTCTAGTAATACTATATACCTTTAAAGGGGTTAGATATTTTCAACTTAGCCTAGAAGTAGTTCTAACACTAAAACGCGCTTAACTGCATATTAATAGGATCGCATTACTTCAAGCGAATGGTCATATCACGTGGTTTGTGACGTCATTCTAGCCAGGTGGGCTGGTACCATATCGATTCAGATCGAAAAGATAGTTGTATCAGATAATTCGTCAATTTGAAAATCGTTATGGGACGTAATGATTTAGTATGTACAGTTGTACGTGTGGTGATCAAACTATCTGGAGGCAAACGCTGTAAAACTAGGAAAAAGCGACTGTCTCCCCAATAACCTATTTGTTTAGTTCTGCTTTTTGTGCTAGGGTCCCGGTTTCAATCACAGGCTGCCTTATTCCAAAGATGAAATAAAAATGGTAAATGGTACCGATCAGTAATTCCCTCCGAAGATGCTCAGCTAAAAAAAGGGAAACTTGCTTTTCTTCTTTTATACCCTGGTGACGAGGCAATATCAGGAATGAGGTGTCGAGAATGATTAATGTAGATTGTAAGAACTGGTTTCACACTCGAACTATAATTAATTACTAGAAACTGACGAAATATTTGAAAATGTGCATGCATCACATTGATTATACTGTCTCTCCGCTTTCAAGATTTTAATAGATAATTATACATCCACTATTTGAGGGGCTTGGACAAATATTACTTAAATACCACGATAGTTCTAAGGGTCTATAACTTTCTAAGTGGGTTATATTATTTGCTCAAATTTTCACAAACTGTTTACAAGAGTCTTTCTAACGCCATATTTTCATGATTTTCATAATTTTGTCACTTAGTCCGGTTTTCCTGAAGAACGGCTCAAATATATACTAAATATAGTATTTCGCAAGCTATGAGAAATTTGATGATGTCGATGTAAGCAAGATACAAAAGCCAAAGTCTGGCTGTGCGGGTTGTAGCTGACATGTATGTTTTGTGTTTGCTACATTGTATGCACTGATCTAATGCTACAAGTTCTTTAGAATCTACTACCTCATTCAATGCCATGAAGTCGTCATTGTTATGTCGATGATTTAGATCTACCAACGACAGTATTTGATTCACCGCCAGCTTGTCAGAGTTATCCGGTATTTATTCCCAGACTTTCCATAATTTTCATCTGTGTCTGATTCTCACGGTAAAATACCGTGAATCAGCTTGGTCGCAAGTGCTTTCTCAACGAGTAAAAATTTTAAAGTTCACATAAAGCTCTTGATATTGCTTTTCAAGTCAAGTCGAAATACTATTTGGGATAGTTTTTTTATTCAAGGATTTCTACAGCTTTTTGCCAAAGTGGCTGGTCAATAGTCTCAGAAGCACCATCTTGGTTCAACTTCTCAGATTAATCACTGACGTAGAGCAGGGTAGAGTAAATGCATGTATGCTCATTTGGGTTTAGATCAATGAAGGGAAGGATAAGCATTTTTAAATTTTTTTATGTCATCATAGATTCTTGAAGAAGTGTTGCATAAAACCAGTTTAGTTTGGCGTCGACGTGCTCATTTTCTTGAACACACAGACTGACTGCCACAGTCAGTTGGAATAGTACAATACTGGCGGTATGATATACAGGCTCAGAGTTTCCAAAGTTGTTTTGAACTGAAGTGATGAAAGGGATGGTGATCATTTGGCCAATAAACAGAGTGATAGGTATATAGGTACTTTTTTGCACTGCAATCACTATGTATTGAATGAACATCAACAATGCAGATCTAGGATTAGTACTGATGGGAAATTTGGATTTTGAAATCGGACAGTGGTTACAGATAAATGTCATCAATGGACGGGCACACTGGCAGACGGACTAACGGACCTCAAGTCTGACATTGGCTTGTCGTATCCTTAGATGTTTTGCTCTCTTGTTGCTCTGACTTCTGATAGGTCATTGAGTACTTTGTTTGCTACTCGATGGACGCTATTCATATAATGTTTCATGTTGTACATTCTTTTACTACCTGTCACTGTGGCCTTTTTGTAAGAGGGCATTACATGACGGGAAACTTTTATTTACACTGTAATGTTCTATAAGGTTGTCTATTGCGTAAGTGTGAGGTTAGGTGCACTATAAAACGTTTAAGCCCCCAGTGACATTTGTCGCTGTCCGTACCTAGGTGGGGGCCCTTTACTCAACCTTCCTCTTTCTATGTATTGTCCACTTTATAGTAAAAATACGAAATTACAAAAATATTTCGCCTTTGTGCCTTTTTGTTAAACTTTGTTCATTTTGTATGTGCCATTCTGCAATTTCGTTGTCCAGCACAAGGCTGCTTTGTATCTTTCAAAATTGCATGTACACTATGTATGTGTTGTAGATTGTCCTTGTAATGTGTAATGTCCGGTTGTTGTTTTCTCGTTCCGTTTTGTTTGACTGACTTTCGGGACGGGATGCCGTGTTTTCAGTTGGGTATTATGCTTTGTGTGTTTTTGGTGTTTTCTCGGCAGGTTAAGTTGAGTGCTGCCTTCCCTGTCTGACTTAATATAATCTTTTTTCAATGTCGACCATATAATTATACTTTATTTCTGAGTGTACAATCATTGGCTAAAGGCGCAACATACAGCACGGCATAGTTTTATATCAGTCTAACCGTTATGTAATAACTACCATAGCACTCCGCGATGCACTAGACGACATTATTATCTATTTCCATTTAGATACTTCAAACGGAAATTGCATAAACTCGCAATGAAACCAAGGATTTCAGTATTGACACGATCGGTTTGGAGCTTCGGAGGACATTGTATCAATTATATAAGTGGTATGTAACATGTTTTACAACATATGTCTGCTTTCTATAGTGTGATCAGATGGTCACGGCGTTGTAAATGTCTAAATAATAATAATAATTGAGTTAAAATGTCTTCCTTTAGTACATCGTCATTTGGAGAGCATTATGGTATACATGATCGTCGACACGGTCTGAAATACGAGTATAGTTGTATTCTAAAAAATCAAGTATTACTAGACAAATTATGTTTCATAAAAACACAAGGTATTGTGCGTAAATATCCCATTTGTACCTTGATACGGATGCATACAAACATTAAACATCTTTTTTTTGTAAGTGAGAATCCAAACATATACGTCGAAAGGTCATTGGATTCGCGTGATAATTTCGCTACAAAATTCAAATATTTGCGTAATTACCTCACCATCCGGAAATGGTCATCAACTTGCCGCGTTTTTGTACTCATACATGTCACTATATACATCACGCAAAAATTAACATATATCGAACGTATCTAGAAGAATTAATGCCTTGTTCAAGACAGACGTCGCGTGTTCTGATAGTCTAAACTAAAATAGCTGCAATGAGAGTTTTATGAACATAATCTTAGTTTTCATCAGACCTGACTTTTAAAGTGCATTTTATCTGTTCAATTGCAATAGGAAATGCTTTATACCAAGACGCAGTTTGTCAGATATTGCCAGAAAAAGGTAATATTATTCCGTCGCACTCGATGCAGAAAAAAATACAATTGTACTACACGTTTATAAAAAACAAAATGTATAAACAATACGATTTTTTATTTCACTCATTACATGTGCATGTAAATATGAGGTATATAAAATTAACACATCCCTGCCTCGATGCATATAGGCTACATGATATAAAAACTCACTTATTTTATGTGTTTTTAATAATTATTTTAGTTTGCGGTCAAATCAGATCGTAAGAAGAGCCCCTGCGTTGTTATACAGGTGCAACTATGCTGCAACGACAGCAACCGGAAGGAGCACATCAACGGTACTGTTTCTCAAAGATCGTAGATTGGATGTAGAAGTTAATTCCGGAATCCATCACTATAAACATGAAAAAGTATTTGACCTTGTACATGTATCTGGATGCTTCCAAAAATTTTAAATGGACATACAGTCATTGTAGAATATTGAACATATTTTGAGAAATCTTGAATGTACATTTGTAATTGTTATATTTAAGAAATAAAAAACAGTTTGTGTTTTTTGTCGGTGAATAAAACACGGGGAGGAGTTGGGATTCGGATTTAATTTTCCGCATCCGAACGAGTGCCCGTGTTTTATTCACCGATAAAAAAAGAAGAACAGAGTTTTTATTACGATTCTAAACACGATAATATCCCGTACTATTTAACTGCGCGCATTCCATTTTCACCCATTTGACATTGAACATAATTCCACGCTGAAATGGAGTGGCTTATTAGCTGGTACAATTACCTCCCTCGTTAATGAAAACGACCTTCGTAATTTTCTGAAGGAAATAACACATTTTAAACATTGAAACAATTTTAATAACAAGAATATAGGGTATTTATTTCATGAAATGAAAAATATAAATGAATTGAATATCAGAAGTTTTTATGAAACTTAGTTTCGAGATTATATTGGAGTTTCTAAAAATAGATGCGTGAAAACTGTAACACTGGATACTCGTGCAACTTGCCTTGTCATCGCGTCTCGTTAAAGTTTTTACTACAAAGTTTACGTTCATTCATTCATAAATATGTCACGTGATACGGGGCATAAGTAGTAAAAACCATTTTGATGGGTATGTTTTATGGGGGTAATAATACATGCCCTAGTTTGCTCTATGTGTATATGGATTAATCTGCAGATCGTGTTAGAATGGTTCTTTATATATGATAGAATTGTGATTTGTCATATAATGATTTTCTAGTATGAACGCCCCATACTTCATCATACGTTGCATTTTGTTCTTTGGTGGTTGTTAGATAAATAAATATATTAAGTCTTTACGAAATAGGACATGGAATTATAATTATTAAAGATAACTGTGTTACTTTTTTACTCTTCCAATCACTTTCTACATATAATGTACAAAGCATGTGCATCATTTATTTGCTCGAAACATATAAACACTATCAGTATATATAGCTGGTAGAATCATTGAGTTTACGCTTGAAAATCCGGGAATGTAACCTTTTCAACACAACACGGTAACTGATCAATATATCAATCAACAGCAGTCTGGCACGAAACATGGCACATATTCTCTTTGAAACTATTTGATGAGAATTTTAAGTGCTAATTTTATATTCACAAGTATTTTTAATTGTAGAAGTATTACAATACCTTTTGTCAAAAAATAGATAAAATGTTAATGACGTGAAATTACAAAAGTCACATATGTTATTGCTGAATTGTTCCCATTTATTACGAATTTGACTTTTGATGAATAAGACTTTTAGTCCATGGGCCAGTGGGGTAAACCCTCCCCCCCCCCCCCCCCCTAGGGAATTTCGGACACTATATTTTTCTGAAAGCGTATGACTAGTAGAGTATTTTTCCAAAGTCTGCACTTTGGCCGTTGGGGCGTTAAGATTTTTTGGGGTAAAACGTTAAAAATATGAACGAAAGTGTGAATTTCTGGAATTGGTTAATAACTATCACATTTAGAAAGTTATTTTGTAATTAAACACTTTCATGGGTTGATATTAACTCATAGTTTAAGTATGCAAAATTCTAGTCCCGTGTAATTACGCAAAATGGGATATTTTTGGGGTAAAACATTAAAAAATACATGAAAAAGTGCAAATTTTGAGAATCAGTACACTTTAACGACAGAATACAATGTCGTTGATCTTTTTTTTTTGGTAATTATGAAAGGCTATGACCTACCAATACTTTTCCCAAAGTCTGCACTTCAGACATTGGGGCGATAAGAATTTTTGGGGTAAAACGTTAAAAATATAAACGAAAGTGTTAATTTCTGGAATTGGTTAATTACTATCACATTTAGTAAGTTATTTTGTAATTAAACACTTTCATGGGTTTATATTAACTCATAGTTTAAGTCTGCAAAATTTTAGTCCCGTGTTATTATGCAAATGGGATATTTTTGGGGTAAAACATTAAAAAATAGATGAAAAAGTGCAAATTTTGAGAATCGGTACACTTTAATGGCAGAATACAGTGTCATTGATCTTTTTTTTGGTAATTATGAAAGGCTTTGACCTACCAATACTTTTCCCAAAGTCTGCACTTCAGACATTGGGGCGTTCAGCAGGAAAAGCAAAAATAAGATTATCTCCCCTGCTTTTAAATGGTGTACAAATTGTAACGATGTATTCACTTAACTAAGCTATAACACATTGTGCCTTACTGTATTATAATTGCAATTGTGAATACCAATAAAGGCATATTCCCAAAATGTATTTTAACATTTAAATGCACAAAAGGTGTGTCTATTACGGAAAATGGCCATCAAAATGGCCATCAAAATGGCCGCAAAATGACTAAAGTATTGAAAACAGCCGTTCTACTTATTTACAAGTACTCACAATATGATTTTGAAATCTATTTCCATTTTTCACTTTGTTTGCAATGTATGTTATAGTTGGCATCAGTAACATTTGTATGGATTGTGTTAAGTTATACTTACATGTATTTTACAAGAGTGGGTGGGGTAAATATACATTCATTTTTTTTCAAATGTTATTGTACAGCTATTCCTTGTGACACAATGGCTGTGCATCATGGTTGTGTCAGGAATGGCTGTTCTGGGTGGTTGTGAGTATCCAAGAGGACCAGGAATCTCTTGACCTTGTAGTTACCAGTACACATAGTGCAATAAACGAGATACCACATGATAGTGCACATCCTATAAGACCATGGATGTGTGTATCCAGTAGTACTGTCTGCTCATGGTGTGTGTCAGTACCCTACAGCACCATAAATAGCTGTACCTAGTGGTATTGGGTACCCTCTAATTGATGCACCTAGTGGTTATGAGTACCAAATACAACCAAGTATGCATGAACACGGTGGTTGTGGGTACCCATTAGGACTAGGATGGATGTACCTAATGGTTATGAGTACCTAATAAGACTAGGAGTTTATGTGCAAGGTGGTCGTGAATACATACATGGACTAGGACTGATTTACTCAGTGTTTATGATTGCCTAACAAGACCAGGAATGTTCTACTTAGGCACTAAGTCGTCAATAGGACGAGGAATGGGTGCTCCTAATGGTTGTCTGTACCCAACAAGACCAGTAATGTATGTACATAACAGGATCCGGAATAGTTGCTATGCATACCAAATAATACCATGAATGTATGTACATATGTACTAGTAAATGATGGTAGTGGGTACCCAATAGGACCTATAACGGTTGTGTATTGTAGCTGCAAGTACTTTATCACACTTCTTATACATGTACATGGTGGTTACGGGTACCCACTTAGTCTAGGAATGTATGTATCCAGTGGTTATGAGTACCTAATAAAGTCAGGACTGTCTGTACATCGTGGTAATCATGACCCAATCAGACAAAAAATGACCTCACCTAGTGGTTGTTAGTACCTAATCCGTCTGCAATCGTCTGTACATTGTGGTTTGGAGTATCCAATAGGACAAGGAATGCATGGGACATGATAGTTGTGGGTACCCACTAGGACTTGAAATGTATGTACCTAGTCGATATGAGTATCTAATTAGACCATGCTTCATGTACATGGGGTTAGTGATAACCCAATTTGATGAAAAAAATGGTCACAGCTGATGGTTAGGCATGCTCACTGCTGAATTTTAAAGACCAGGAATGTCTCTACATAGTGTCAATAGGACAAGGAATGGGTGATCCCAATAGTTGTCTGTACTCAATAAGACCAATAATGTATGTAACTAGTGATTGAGAGATGTCTTAACATGATGATGTCCAGTATCTATCCTAAACAGGCATGTCTGTTAATCGTGGTTATTGGCACCCTATACGACCAGGAATGTATGTATATGCATGGTAGTCAGTACCCACAGAGACCAATAATGGCTGAGTATAGTGGCTGTGAGGACTTGATTATACCACTTATGCATGAACATAGTGGTTGTGAGTACCCACTAGGACTTTATATGTATGCATCTAGTGGTTATGTATCCCTGATAGGGCCAGGACTGCCTGTAGATGGTGGTATCAGTGACCAAATAGAACAACATATGACTGCACCTAGTGGTTGTATAGTGCCCAACCCAGTCACAAATGTCTGTACATTGTGGTTTTGTGTATTCAATAGGACCAGGCATGCATGTACATGGTAGTTGGGGTACCCACTATTACTAGGAATGTGTGTATGAGTATCCATTAAGAACATCACAGTCTGTACACGGGGGTAGTGATTACCCAATAGGACAACAAATGGTCGCACCTAGTAGTTGGTAGTTCCCAATCGGACAACTGATTTTGTACATGAAGGTTTCGAGTAGTACACATGTTATGAGTGGTCAATAAGGCCAAGCATGTAGCCACATGGCGCGCCTGAGTTGTCAATTGATGATCGGCAGTATCCAACGAGAATGTCTGAACCTAGTGGTTATTCCTAGAGTATTCTTTACGACCAGCAATATATGTACATGGTGGAAATGAGTACCCAATTGCACCTATAATGCCTGTACATGGTGGTTTAGAGTACCAAATAGGACCAGGAATGTCTGTATATGGATATGTAAGTCACCACTATGACTGGGCATGTATGTACTTCAATAAGCAGTTACGAGTACCCAATTAGAACATGGTAAGTGTGACTACCCATTAAGACGAGGAATGAATGTACCTACCAGTGGTTATGGGTACCCAGCCTGACCAGCAATATCTGTATAAGTATGGTGGTTTTGAATATCAAATAGAACTAGGAATGGTATTGGGTATGCTATCAAATTAGACTAGGACTGTCTGTGCATGGTGGTAGTTAATACCCGATAGGACAACTGATGTCTGTATAGGGTTGTTTAGTGCTAAATAGAACCGATATTGCATGTAATGGTTATTCGTATGTACCAATTAGGACTAGGTATGGATGTACTTAGAGGTTTACCAGAGGTACCAGAACTGCCTATATATGGTTAGAATGTAATTTTGAATACCCGTTAGGACTAGGAATGTCTGTACCCGATGGTCGTAAGTTACAACTAGGACACCAATTCCCAAAAATCACACTTTCCATTTATTATTTTTGTAATTTTCCCCCAAAGTATCTCATCTGGCAATATATATTTGAAATCTTAAACTGCATGTTACTACAAATTTATCACATTAATATTATTTAGTTACAAAAAAATTATCATAGGAATGGTTTTATTGTAATCTACAGATTCCTAATATTCCCACTTTTCGGTTTATATTTTTTTATGTTTTACCCCAAAAATATCACACTTTGCGTAATAACATGGCTTTAATTTTTTGCAGTATGAAACTGCACTATAATATCGTTCAATTAAGAGTATTTTTAAAAAAAAATAATAATAAATGCCAATGCAGTCCACAGATTCCAAAAATTCGCACTTTTCTCTTATAATTTTTAGCGTTTTACCCCAAAAAAGCCATTTTGCACAATAGCAGCGCTCTGATTTTTTCAGTCTAGATAGGACAGGTTAATATCTACCTGTTACAGAGATTTATTTTAAAATAACATAATAAATAAGATTGTAGTTAACCGATTCCGAAAATTGGTACTTTTCGTTTATATTTTGTGACGTTTTACCCCAAAAAATCTTAACGCCCCAATGGCCAAAGTGCAGACTTCAGGAAAATACTCCAGGGACCATATGCTTTCAGAAAAATATAGTGACCAAAATTCCCTAGGGGGGGGGGAGGGTCTTCTATTGGTGGCTCATGGACTATTTTACTTACTATCAATATCCAGTTTAACAAAATACATCTCATTAGACATTTATGAGATAATCCGTATCCGATGTTGAATTTCGAATCCGACAAAGTGGCGATGTAACAAGGGATGATATCAAAACAATTTTGACTAAGGAGGTGCTAATACATTAACTTGGTTTTCAGTACACATATATCAATGCATTCAACTGAACTATATATTCACCAGCATTAACATAGCTAATATACCCTTCCACAAGGATCCAACTTCTCCACCTGTGGAGGAATATCGGCATTGTAACAATTATCATTTTTTTATGGAATCATATGACTTGTCGCAACCAGGAATCGAACCTGGCAACGTTTCATAGCGTATCAATTATGCAAAGGCTATCTTCGCCTAGGTGGAATTTTATCGTCATCATCGTTAGAAACGCTGTCTAGCAATGCTTCTATAACTGCTTCTAAAACTGTGACGCTGGTTGTGACATCGTTGTCGTCATGATGTATCCTTGATGTTAACATATTGCCGGTCTCCGTTCTGACGCAATGTCAAGCGTGTTTTCTTCAACATCTTGGTCGTAAAAGAAATGTGTTTTAAAATCGGTTCCAGACGTAAACACACGAAAACATTTGTTTGGTCTATTTACGCACGGCCTAAGATCACAAAGATCTCGTGCACGCTATACACCAACGATTATATGATACAAAGGTAGATGTAACGGCCTCTTTTTAAAATTGCAAGATTGATCGGTATAGTGTATATACATCTTAAATACAATTCAAAATAACATAGGGCTAAACTGTACGGATATATAATTACAATTTTGTGTATTTTCACATAAATGATGCATTCTGATTGGATGAACCGGTCATGTGACCTGTCGTTCATATCCCGATGAAGCAGCTCCGTAATCGACGGACTTCTTTTTCATTCATTTTAAATCTAGCTTCGTTCATCAGCCGGGACTTGTTGATGTACTTCAGCGTCAAATGAACTGTAATTCCAACTGAATAATTTTCAATAAGATTTAAATGATAAATCTAAACAAACCCGCATTATCCATGTTTTCGTGGTATTTGCCGATTCCGGAAGTCGACGCTCATAACAAAAATAGAGGATCTTGCATGAGTGCTCATTACATACGAGTTTTATTAAACGAGTGGGCAAAATGATATGACACGAGGCTTTGCCGAGTGTCATATTGTTTTTGTTGACGAGTTTAATACAACTGGTATGTAATAAGCACGAATGTAAGATTCTATTTATCACATAACCTTAGAAAACGCTCAATATTGTTCAAAAGGATAATGTACGCTGCATAACTTTCAGCCAAAATTCAGCGGTACAATTAGCGCGACGTCATGGTGACGTTGATAGTATCCTGACGTTATTGACGGATCAATGCATGGATTGGCTAACGTCACGTCAAGCTCATTTAAATATTTATTGCACGGTCTGGGAGTGCCGAACGATATTTACGGCACGGCTTTACGGCACTCCTGGACCGCAGGTTATGTGATAAACTTGTATGACGTAACGTTTGTTTTTCGCGACGTAACGTACGCAACATCGCCTTAAAATTCCCGTCAAAATGTAATTAGTTTGAAATACAAACGCATTTACGGAAGATATAATATAAGTTGTATTCTAAAATAGTGTTTTGACATCTGCAGAGTCCCTCGGGAGCGTTGCTGCCCCCGCGCTGATTGGTTTTGTTACTTAATTTAGCTTCGTTCATCTCGGGGGACAACGGATTCCTACGCCACGACTAAACATAACACGATGGAAACAATTGAGTCTCTATGAAAATTAACAACACTTTTTATTTTTTATTGTAATTATAAGAAATGAATACACATTTTCTGCAGTTCATCGGTGTATGAAATGTCGGGTAAACCACGCCTAATGTTCACGCGTGATTTTCCCGACAGTTCATACACCGATGAACTGCAGAAAATGTGTATTCATTTCTTAAATAACTACAAAAACATAGAATAGTCGTAAATGTACAAAAACTGAACTTTATAACGATAGGTAGCATGGTGACCTGTCAATCGAGAGGGTAACGATTCGAATCTAAGCTTGGGGCAATGGAACTTTCAGAACCGCTTTCTCAGCGTTACCCTCCCAACTGAAGATAAGCTGGTTGGTAACCCAGATGTAGATGTGTATCGGTGCTGTACCATAGGTACGTAAAATAACACAGTAGTTTATTTGGATCTAGAGACATAGTGCATCGAACCCGGATTGCTTGTATCACACAGCTGTCTGCAGCTTTTCCAGAAGATTACGGATCTATAGTGTGCAGCTAACGTGTAATCATATATAAAAGAAACTGCACTATAACAATAACATACTGCACTTTGTTCAGAAGAGTATATACAATTACATCACAAGTGTAACATAAATAAAGATTGTAAAGAAACAAATGTTGCTACCTCCTCCTTAATTATTATACGAGAACATTATGCTTGACAAATGAATTGTTATAGTATTCATATAAAACATTTTGCAATTGTCCCTACGTATACCACCAAGTAGCATTCGGATTCCGATCAACTCATAAATGTCTAATATTAAGAGGAATAAATAATCTTGTTAGATTGCTAGATTGAGCAGGTCCTTGTACTTAACTGAGGAATGGTTGTAAACTTTTAACTAACATAGTGGAGATAAACCAATGAATATGAAGCTGATTGACCAATTACTATATTTATAAGCAATGTGGAATCGAGTATAGTTATAGTCTAAGGCTGGTAATCACAAAGCACCTTTGTGGGAAACTGAAATTTGTGCTGCATATAATATCCACAAATTGACGATTAAACCATGTGTTCTCAGTGATAACCGTAGCTCTCTGGATAATGCTTAAATTAGGTGCGTTAAGGTTGATTAAAAGTCATCAGTCAAGGTTGACTTGATAGTTCAAAGTAGCATGCATGCAAGTATGCGTCCATTTCATTTAAACTTGTTTGATAAATCAAGTGCAGTGGTGGAAAATGAAATACAGTTTGTATTATTTGTCTAAGTTTATCCCAATTAAGAGCTAAATATATTTCACCAACGTATTACAACTAAGTGGGTATGCAATCATTCAATATATTAATGAGCAGCAAAACTTAGCACTATTTAAAAAACCTTGCTATGTCAAATAAAATATTGTCATTTTCATTGGTACAATGTTATGTATTCGTATTAGAGTTAAAAGTGAAGGAAATCACTCTACATTAGGTATTTTTAAAAGTCCATGTTTGTATAAATTTGGGTTTCCTTTTCAATAACTGTTTGAATGGTAAAAAGTGAATGATGAGATTGTTGACATTTTAAATGCTCATATAAATCTTACAACTAACACTACTTCAATTATTTTATGGTCTGCTTTTTCCCCATTTTGACCAACTCTTGATACGGCCCTGCTATTAAATTCTATGCCAAAAAATCAATAATTCTGATTGTTATGTTGATATACTAAATGATGTTTTATGTTTTTAAAAAGTATTCTACTTAGATACTTGTCAATACCAGCCAAACATGTTACGACGTTAAAGTCAAATATCTCGGGACAAGTCCGGATATTGAAGACATTTAGCAGTGTACAAAAAGTATCGCATGAAGTGTTCGGCAAATGACATGAATTAATAATGATTGAATAGTGATTTATTACGCACCTAATGATAGGCGTAATAAAACATCAGTATTGGGCTAATAAATAAAACCCAAACACGCACTTAATTAGAACGTATTGCGAAAAACCCAAATGGCGACGTAATACTATTATATAACAGTAGTCATACGGAGTACAATATAGAAATATTATATGAGATTATTTCAAAATACATACATTAGAACAGGAAAAATAAAAGAATCAATGTGTTAAAACAATATACGTCATTTTTATGATTTTTTAAACATTTTTTCCGAAAGCTCTTCATAACGTTCTTGAAATCTTACCTGTGAATGGTCCTCAATGCTAAGCAAAAAATGCAGGCTATGGTAAAATAAATTATCCCATACACTATGACAACACTTTAAAACAATTTGACTTCACTGGAATTATACTGAATCCATATAAAGTTCTAAACACGACTTATCACTTATTACTGTATGTCAGCTAATCCACGCCATGAACTAAATATATCAAAACACGCGACTAACTGCATTCAAGTAAAAACACATTCAAATACAAAACATCCATAAACTGCTTTGAACCTGACAACATACATAGCGAGTATTTAAACATCAGTAGTGTTATAAGAGTTCACAAAAAGACAATTTCAGACCTGCTGTTTTTAATCGGTACCTTAAAGGTTTCATTGAACAAAGCAACACAAGTCAATGATAAAATCTGTGTAGAATCATGCCAAGTCCATATAATAGTCTTCAAAACAAATTTCATAGTTCGTCATCGAAGATCTCATTATTGAACGCATGAACAATTGCTAGAATTAGGAGAAGTCTTAAGGTGGTGGTGGTGCTTGCACTGAATGAAAGACATAATGACAAATCCAGCAGGACATTAAAACGCAATTTAACCGTAGGTACATTTAGCATAATCATTCCCAGACTAACTGAAAGAATACTGATAACAATAGTTTAAAATATATGGACACCAGTTTCATGGCACATGTTGTCTAATGACGGATATACTATACAGTCTGGCTTAATACGACAGGCTTCCCAACTGTCTCAACCCAGGGTGATAACTCCACTATGACAATTAAAAACTAAAATCACAGTTTCAACATCGCCAATGAATATTAATGCAGTGGCCCGATAAATGTAACCAACAATCAATTGGAAGAATGAAAACAAAGTTCAAATTACCTATTTGTATATTTCAAGGGTCATAACTCCAATGTCACCCAATCTAGCTTGTAGTACACCTTCTATGGCAGCACCTTTATAATTTCCCTAAGCTGATACTCACTATAAATTTAACCTCTGTAGAGCAAAACCCTCTGTACAACCATCGGCATTTTGTTTCAATTCATCGTTAATTAATAATTTACCCTAGTCACTAATCGGGTACTAAGTACTAAAAAAGGCATTTGGTATCAATTCGCGGGAAACTAATGATCTCACCTAGTCACTGATCGACCCGGGTACTGAAAAAGAAAAGGTTGTGCAGCATCCATCTTTATCCACAACGGAAGTAACGGATAGTTTGGAATAGCTTTACGACACAAACATACAAGGGGTCTTCAAATACTTGGCAAGTTGAGATAAACATACATGGTTAAGAAAAGTATCCAAAGTCGTCATGATACAAGTTAAATCAAATTCAAAGCGTTTATGCTCATTGCTGTTATAAGAAAGTTGAACAACTACATCTTGAATATTCAAGCGAATCGAATTTTTATTACCATGATTGAAGTAAGGTAGATTGTCGATTGTGTATAGTTCATTTAAAGGCACCTTGCACTAGGCAACAAAAGTCAAATCACATTCCAATGCCTAAATATATTATTGAAAGATTCAACTCAAATTGCTTCATGGACGAAAATAAAAAATCACAAGAGCTTGTATGTCTCTCCTGAACAACTGGAAATCCTCGATATACGAGCTACTGACTTTCTAGCAACAATATTAAATGTTTAGTCACGAACAAACACAAACCGTACGGTATATCAGCGGCGTATCTACATTTATCGCACTCGCTTATTAGCAATACAATGAGGAAATGTCAATGACAATGTTAAAAGCATTTATCAGGATGGTTTATAAAGTATATTTTATCAATGTAATCAACCAGAATAGTGTGTTGTGGTTTCATATTACACAGTGTCTGCTTCCATAAAATACACCTTCAAGATAGTGATTCGATCTGTCTAGGGATTAAATTGATGGCATTTAGTTTCATTCTGATATTTTGTTGTCATCGCTGATGGATTGGCACTGCAGAATGCAATTTGTAACTATTCTTGACACTGGTCAACTTGTATAAATTATTTGCAAACCGACTACAATGTATAAGGACATATGGAGGACATGGCCTGTTCGACCGAGTATTTAAACCAATTTCCAACACGTCTCCAAGCAATTACCCTAAGTGGGCCAGCATCCCTGCCTCCTATGCTATCTATTCAAAGAGAATGACAGCGTAAGAGTATTATGGGTATTTCATTAACCATCATTTACCGATTACGTGAATGCTGTTAGCAAGTTAATCATTACAGAGGTATTTACACAAGCCTACAGACTGGACAGTCGTATCGAATTAATAGTCAATCAGTTTCATTGAACAAATCCCGTCAACGTAGGCGAAAACATTTAGGTTCGCAAGAACTTGTATACGCATTGACAAATTATATTAATTTAGACGTATTGAACAGATACAAAATTAATGTATTTTCTGTTATGTCTGAGAACTACCTAAAAGCAAGCTATATTATTACACTTTTCGGGTAAATCCATCGGGCTGATATGTTCCCATGGCACAATTTATTATTTATTCGAACAAATATCGAGAGACACTAAGAAGACAATTTTTCGCAATTCGAATAAAAATACAATAATGGTCGTTTAGAGTATATGGTCAAAACGTTAAGATCTCGAAGCCGATGCAGCAGTACAACAATAGTTTCGCTCTTCCGATGACGCGATTGACTCCCTTGAGTTAACACCGTTTGGTATATTTCGTACATGTGCATTTTTACATGGGCCGGTAAGCCTTTAACAATTAGAAGAATGTATTAGCCATACCACAAAAGTGGAACATGTCAGTCGAACATTGATGTAACCAGCACGTTTGTCATTTAACAATTCGGTAATATACATTAAGTATTATGAAACGGCAAAGAAATACAGTTAAACATTTGAAATTTCTAGAAAAGGTGTCCAGTATTAAGTCGACAACATGTATCTTTAATTAAGAATGAGGATAATATAATCTTGAAGGGATAGAACGGTGATCGGAAATCCCAGATGAACTGATTGTGATAACTTGATAGCCAAGGCTGTTGCAATTACAGGTAAGCATAGAATTTGGGGAGCTGATTTCTATATCTAAATACAGTTAAATTTTCCACACAAAACATACAGTAGTGTCTATAGACAAATTGGTCGGAGATTGATATGCGATATAAAAAATGAAAAATAAAAAGGGTGGTGGACGAATAATGTGGAATTATTGACGGGAAAAACAGTTTATATCAGTCACGGTCTCGCAGATATATATATCTAACAATACGAAAATAAACGATTCCCTTGCTAAACAAATCCATTACGCTGGTACCAAAGCGATGTAATACCACAAAATATCCGACAGTATTGCCTCAGTAGCCTAAGAGTACAAATATCTGCTAAAATTGTTGAGGACAATAGGGGTGCTGGTGTGAGGAAATTGTGGAATCTAGTAGAACTCATCAAGAGCCCGGTGAACAATGGTGCCACATCCTAACCGCCATGTAATAATTATATTGTGAATATGTCGATGTCAATTGTAACGTCATTTGTCAACTTGCAGGTGAATCGTTGTTTTACATCAATTCAAATTTCATCAGTCACACAAAAAGATTCATTTTAAAGTTTTATCTATTATTCACTTGGATATTAAAGAGGATATTGCCCCGTATTTGTTTAAGCTGAGTGCTTACTTGCAATAACTGTCATGAATTTCTTGTAAATATGTTCGGGTTCTTGTAGTGACAGGTACTTGTTGACTCGAGTCTATTCAAAATCTTCAAAGGTCTAAGAGTTATCCCGATTATAAAGCTTTACCTGAACAAAAATTGGCATCCGTGTATTAAATCGGTTGAAGTTATTGCACAGACATCCTCGAAACGGCAGGTGTGACAACTAGTATAAGCAAGTTGCGATTATAATGTTCACGGAAGATTACTTACGAAAGCAACTGTTGGAGTCATTGAAATGACAAAGGAAGTCCATGAAGGTTAATTTACCAACACTTACAAAAGACCATCGATAAAAACCAACACATGATTTTTGCTGGTGGTTGGAACCTTAATACCAACCTTGGAAATTCAAATGAAGCAATAAAAGAAAAGAAAAAGAGATGTAGAAATTCATTGGTATGTAGAAATGAATGACAATGAAGAGGCTAGCAGTGGGGCATGTGTTTGACAAAATGTCTGAGAGGGACATTTGTTTGACAAAGTTTAAGTAAATTCCCAAGAAATCAGGGGAGGCAACCCAGTAGCCCACATGCAACAAACAATTTACCTTCTTTGTATTAGGGGGAGGTACTTTGTTTGATTAAATATTAGGCAGAGGAAGTAACTTATCCTGAAAATCAAGGGAGATCAACACTGAAATCAGTGGAAGAAACTGTGATCGACTAAAGTATATGGGAGAACTTGCCCTGGATAACAGGGGAATGATAAAGTCCCAATTCGACCAGAACTAGCATTTAACAATAATGGAACAGGTTGTCAATGGTGCATGTATATCCAAAATGTCAATACCCTGTCGTTACCTCGAATAACGAGTTCCATGCGATAACAGCTTATGTTCATTTAGTGTTTTATGCGTTAGGTGTTCTACATACGTTAGGCGTTTCATGTGTTACACGTTTTATGCGTTAGATGCTCCATGTGATAGGAGCCCTATGCGTTGTGAGCACAATTCTGTTAGTTATAAATCAAATAGTTACGTAAGCAGCTCTACGCGGTACTACAACGCATACAGTATTCGTACATTTGAGTAAATGGTTCGCTATTCACGACTGTATGCAATTACAATACATGAATATATTAGTAATAAAACATGAGTGTTTCCTATACTTTCTCTGTGGTGGATCATTTCTCAAAGAGGGAATTACCATGTGTTTGATTATATAACCTAAATCATTATGGATATATTTGTCAAAATGAGACAATATAAATATGCATTTCTTGTTTATTCTGGGGAACAGTTATAATTACCATGAATATGTGATTTCTCTCGGCACAAATAATGCAAACCATGGTATTATGTATTACATGTCATACTTTGTCTGCTAGTATATGGGTTTACGCGTTGCATTCTAACAGCGTCTGTAACATGTTTGCAATGTACTATATGTAGATAAAATGCACATTTTCTGAAAGATACGTTTAACGTTCATTTTGCGGAACCAAACATGAGGATTGTTTAGAATGCCCTCGTAACGTTGTTGCTCGACTTATTTTTATAGTCACATACAGCGGTCGATTCACCTAACCACGTTTCCTAGTTGTATTCTACGAGACTTAAGCACTAACTTACCCTTACACAAGTGACCAGCAACTCTCCGCATGAAAGGAAAATCTTTTGTCAAATTGTCATGGTAAGGTATGACCTACGGCGACTTTTTTTCGGATCACGATTGCCGGGTTACAAATCAAGCGCACTAAGGGCCCAAGGCCGCGGTTCCTCAGCGTATAATACATTTTATATATACTACTAAATGCACGACACACATGAACATATAACGAGGTTGTACACGTGTCATACAGATAACAATGTCCACCTGTACAAGTTACAACAACAACATGTTCAGTCCTTGTTGAGATCACGTTGGTTAATAGAACCATTACGATAACATTGCGGCTAAAAATACCATCCTATATTGTATACCTATAATGTAACAAGGATTCTGATTGGCTTAGACGGCCTGCACAAGAGGTGTATATATTTTAATATAAACCTCCCGAAACCGAGGCTGGGGAGGATATATAACTTTTTTATGACGTGACGTCATTTCCTGCGACCCAACGTTCCAAACAACGTAACGTTATTTCCCGTATTATTTGACCTACAGCTGCTCATACATATTTATAGGCTCTAACCTAGCCATTAATGGTACATGCCGTTAATAAATACGTGAATACTCTGGCATACATAACATAAGAAGAGCACTGTAAGCTAGAACATTTGAAGAGTCGTCTTTTGTTTCTATTACATACACTTTCCTGAAGAAATGCTGAAGTTATCGTACTTTTAAAAAAGTCAATAGGTTTTATTTCCTTGACTTATGGCATGTTATACAATATAACAGTTGTCGACTTATGTTTCGATGAATATGATGTTTAGTTGACCTTCAAAAAGTCATCGGTCAATATCACTTTTTTCAGGTCAACAAAACATTATATTCACCTCAACATAAGTCAACAACAGTATAATGTTGCATTATTACGTGACAAAACTAGCAACAAAGTGTAAAGACGTTGTTTTAATCCATTGAAGTTGTGTTACATAATAGTGCGACATTGATAAACATTTGCATCTGTATTTTATCACAATGTTTCTAAATGCGAATGTTTCAGCCAATGAGATCGTAAAAATGAATTATAAATGTTTTTGTTGTAACTTGTTCAGATGGGAATAGTACATAATTGTATATCTTTAATAATGCTATGAACTGTATTATAATTGCATTCAAGGCACAGGTGGTCTATCGGTGAATATAATTATTATAAAAAAGTAGGACATAATGTGTTGATACTGTAACCGCATACTGTCTGACTACATCCTGTCAATTGGCTTACATCAGCATTATTACAAATAACTCTTACAGACAAGTTAACCAACACTTCTCAGAGGCGTTGACATTTCTATAGAAAGATATATCTACCAAAAAATATCACATTAAATCAGATACGGAAACCATTCAGCAAATCAAACAGAAATACCAGAGTACAAAAGAACAAATCGCAAAAATAACAATAACAACGCAAAGACACAATAAAGTACACGCGTGAAAGAACAACATCATATCACGAGGACAAATATATATCGTGTATTAATGTTCAGTAGCTGGTGCCATGAGTGACATGCATCGCGTGATGAGACAAGTATACTAGTACCGTAATGTGACAAATGACTGTTTTAAGTTTTTTACCCGCTGCAATGTACTAGTATATCCTTATTCACCCCGTGTACCCAGACAAGACTTGCATACATCAATGCGAATAAATATGCTACTTTTATTTCACTACATATTCACGAAATTTGAGCTTTCTCCGCGGTCTAGTATTTTTTAATTATTTTTTAAAGACCAAACTGCTGACTTTTTGACACATTTATCAAGTTTAAAATATAATGTGACTTTGTGATCCAAAAAAGCACATCTCCCTGTCGAGGAACAACCACTGCACACGTACATGTTCTTCGTTTTACTGTTGTCGACACGAATAAATGAATAAAATACCTAACCTCTTGAATGTTGAATTTTTTGTCGTAGGCTAACACAGCAGTATGCAGGCTTATAGCACGTCTTGTCGGGGTACACGAGGTGTTATTTGAAATAATGAAATAACGTAGCGTATTTCCTCTAATGATTTGCTTCAGTTAAAAAACATACGAGGGATGATCTATATATAATGAGAAAATGCTTATAATTTTCTTATGATAATTTAGATTTTACTCAAACTTTAGCTGGAAGTAATAACATACATTGGCAATGTTTCCCTGAAATTCCATGATTACAATGTCACCATGCTAAAATCTATGGTTGCTAAGGTAACCCTTGATACGCTTAGGCGGGGCATTTTGTGGATTTTTCACCGTTTTCGCGCAAATTCAAACAGTTTTCATGTAATCAATAGCAATGTGATGTAAATTGGTACTTTGGGACACTTAAGACTCGTCGTACTGATGGTGACGTCATACACGGGTTGTGTTGCCATTCGTTACATCACGCACGTGTTATCGTTCCGTGATAGCAAAAATAACGGACGACAAACGATTATCATTAGAATATTTAGTTTTGAAGAAAACAAGTAATAATAAAAGTGTGCATGATATTCAGTAATCGTTTCGTGATCATGTCTTGTCAATAGCTTCGATTTGTGTACGTTATAACACATAAAAAATGTATTTGAAAAAGGCTAGTGATCTAACGCAACGTAGGCGCAGCGTGACGTCGACGTCAGAACTAAGCACCACAATATTGGATGTTCTGAACGAAGTTCCAAAGGATGATTATCGTGCGTCTTTTACAACTTTGTATCGCATTGGCGAAGACGTATTCATATAGAAGGAGGAAAATCTGACGTTTTAAAAAATCAATACAGTAAGACCTAAGGAATGTGATCGTTAAAAAGATCATAGTTAAATGCTGAATGACGTTAAAAAGTTAAAAAATAACGTTGCCCCGCCTAACGGTTTCATATGTCGGCAAAAATGTTCCAAACAATTTATTGTTCGATATATCTCCAAAATATTTTGCACGTTTTCTTGTAACATATGTATTAGCCACCACATAAAATATTGTTAGAAAATAACATGTAATAGAAAAGTTATAAGCATTTTCTCGTTATATATGGATCATCCCTCGTACTCGTATGTTGTATTTGAAAATCTGAATAGTTCCCATTAATGAAAAAGGGCAGTCCTAAAAATCTCATCAAATTAAAACCGAATTCATTTCACATTATTTAAAAATTGCAAATGCTTGTATCAAAACCATCTACTTGTCGGAAAATTTTGGCAAAACTACACGTTTGTGGTGTTAACATTTTACTGTAACAGCTTAACTTTTTTATTTTTACACCCGTGGTTCTCGACGATGACATGTTAAAACCCGTCACTACTGGTGCCGTCTGGTGCAATATCCTGCGTTTAACGTCATTTTGAATAAAATGGCTGTTATTTTATGCCGCTGACCATAAATTATTTACAAATTACACGTAGATTTTGTATGTCTGCCCGATCTTGTCTCCCATTCTATGATTAAATTATAATCTATGTGAAAACATATTGTTGTAGCTATGTAGACAATTTCATAACAAATAATTTGATATTATAATAAAATTATGTAATATATCGAATCAAATTGAAACATTTATCAACTACTGGTGTACCACGTACCGTGCGTTCATGAAATGGACACCAGTCGCTTCGCTATAAGTATAGTATTTTTGCTAACGTTTAACTGCACATATTTTGTTTCAACGCGCATGACTGATTTTTATCAGCTTCCATGTGTAAAAGTACAGTATCATGTCGTGTTATGTATATTATAGAATTGTTGAGCTTATTAACAGCCATCAATACCCGTTGTATTGTATAAATATGTGTGCGCCCCAAAAATTGCAATATTAACCGACATTATATGACTGCTGCGCCTGTGAGCTACTAGAATTTACCACGCATGCATGTCTAAATATTCGTTTTTAATAAACTTCAATATTAACCTGATTTGTTCACGCAACACTATATTTTATGACGTATTACGTCACATAATAGAGAGGTTGCGAAAGTCAACGTGTAACGTGTACGTGTACGTGAATGCTGTTTTGGGGTATTTCGTCATTCAGGTATGTGTAGTTTCTACGAGTAACGGACGTGTAATAGACGAAAATATAATGTGTACTATGTCACACAGGTATGCGTATGCACGGGAAACACAATATTTCATCACCCGTGGTGTCATTGAGCTTATGTAAACACTCATTATCGATTCACGAAGAAATCCTGTTACAACTGCCCTGTGATTATACACGCACACGTTGGGTTTCGCAAGCCAATTTTAATTGCGACGTATACGTATACACGTACGGGTAGCTACACGTACACGTAGTCGTACACGTTCGCATCGCAACATCTCTAATATCACACTTATTGCAACGAAAGCATTGACTGTCAGAAGATGTTACATTTGTACGCTGACTGGACATGCAATATCGTCTTTGCTCATTCTGTGTGTAGTATGCATATATAAAGTTCGCACTGTAGGATATTTGATAAGTGTGCATGAATGTATATGGTGGAACGTAAGTACTTCTTATAAATTTAACAAGCCTACGCCCCAAATAATCAACCATTGCGTCAAGATGACAAGATGGTCGAGTGGATAACCATCTTAAGAGGTCCCAGATTCGAGTTTCCGCATTCGTACTAGGTCATTACTGAAACGCTTTCCCATCCAACTAGAGATGACTGGTTTATAACGCAGATTTGGTCTCGCTTGTATCGGTGATGTTCACCGTTGACATCAAAGAACCAAGGCATCTATTCAGAAATACATTGAGTATCACTTCCGAATTGTCACTCAACTGTCTTTTCTCTCGAACTCAGGGTCATTGGTCAATCTGGAAGAAGAATAAAACAAATGACCGCGCACTTTCAACGATCTCATTCGAGTCAACAAACATTGGCTAGTTTGCGATTATTCCTTTTTTTTCCATAATCACGAACAGAATAGCATCAACTCTACCATGGTATTTAGACTAATATGAAAATGCTTCAATACTTTACTTTTATTATTTTATTTTGCGAGAGAATCGCCTAATTCTAATGATCATTACTAGGTATAAAGAAGTACAACCGTAGAAAATCCATAATCCACGAAATCATTTATCGTTCAGTATCGTTCTGTATTGTTCTGAATTGTCTTATACACATGTATGCCATTGAACAATTATAGCACTCGTCTTGCTAACATATTATTGTACTGGAAACGTGGTGTCGTACTCCTAAATTGTTTAATTTATCAAGGAGTAAAAAGTAAGTAGAGCTAAATACGTACGGCTCGTAACTACATAGATTTTGTTAATCAATGACTCTGCAAGAGTTCTGTTGATAACATTTCTAATTTCCTTGTCTAGTATAGGCTTTTAAAGAGTTAGATATTTTAACTTAGCGTTGAAGTAGTTCTAGTATTAAAACGCGCTTCACAGCATATTTCTGCAAGCATCGAACACGATAGGATCGCATCACTTCAAATGAATGGCCTTATCACGTGGTTTGTGACGTCATTGTAGCCAGGTGGGCTGGTACCACATTGGTTCAGGTCGAAAAGATAGATAGCTTTGAATCAGATATTTCGTCAATTTAAAATTGTGATGGGACGTAATGATTATGTATGTACGAGTAGTGTTTAAACTATCTAGAGACAAACGCTGTAAATTAAAGCGACTGCCTCCTCGATAGCCTATTTGTTTAGTTACGATTTTTAGTGCGGGAGGTCCCGGGCTCAATCCCAGGCCGCGTTATACTCATTTGAAAGATGAAATAAATAAATAGTACTGATCAGTAATTCCCTCGCAAGACGCTCGGTATAAAAAGGGGAAACATGCTTTCCTTCTCTTATACCCTCGTGGCAATGGACACTATCAGGAATGAGGTGTCGTGAGTGAATAATATAATGTTGTAAGAACTTGTTTCACACTCTAACTAAATGAATTGCTATAAACTGATGAAATAAATTTGAAAATGTGTATTCATCTCATTGACTATATACTGTCTATCCGCTTGCAAAATGTTTATAAATTATTATAAATGTATATATACATGCACTATTTTAGGGGCTTGGACAAATATTACTAAAATACCACCATTTCATTGACTAAATTCAACACACGCGCTACAAAGTTGTTCGAATACTATATTTAGGCGAATGGCAACCCTTTGCTGCCAAACATGCACTTTATACTCGTTATGAGCAATTTCGACCGAGTTAAAAAAAAACTATTTTTTAGACAGCCAAATAGATATTGAACACTATAAGAGCTAGCCGACGTATTCGTATGTTTATTTCATTCGTAATGATGGTGACATCACTAACTGTTTGTTTTCCTCAGTAGAAAACAAACGTTCACACTCATGATTAATCACGATTGTTTCCACTCACGGCCTCAGACTTCTTGTCAGCATATAACATAGCTAAAGATAATTACATTGTTGCGCTCGAAATCTGAGTTAATATTCTCATGCATTCATACGATAAGCTAGAACATTGACGTCAAAACTGATAACTTATTATTCAGGATTCATATACTGTCACTCCGGACGTGCACCATTGTGTATAAATCAGATTAATGGCGACATTCCTGTCTTGCACATTGATACATATTAATAGAAACGCTTGTGTACGCTATGATTACGAGTATATTATGTTTCACTGTTCAAGTGCATGTTTTTGCTTCGAGGATGTAATCCCGATGGAAATTAAAGATCTTCGGGGGGCATCGTGAACAGATTCTTTGCGATCTAGGGGTATCTTTGTTGAAGTCATGAGACGATTTGGGAGGAATCGATGAGAGTATCGGGAGCACATCCGATGGGTCTCCGACATTATGCGTCTGTCCCACTGCCTCGAGGGAAGCACTAACCGATGGGTCTCCGACATTATGCGTCTGTCCCACTGCCTCGAGGGAAGTACTACCGATGGAAATAAGAGCTTCAAGAGGCGTCGGTGACAGGTTTCACAATGTATCAGGGAAGCTCCCCGATGTCTCGGGTAAGCTTCGGAGAGTCTTCAGACTTCTTGTGAAATCTTATTGGAGACATGCCATCAAAACGTAATAATAAAGAACAAAACTGGACTCGATTATATATCTTTACCTCAAGATATAGGTTTATCCGACACCGATTGGCAGCCATTTTTTTGAGTGCGGCCTACCATTCAAACCACGTGATTCCCCACCGTGATCGATGTTTTTGCAGATAATCACTCCGCCGTTTCGAACTTGTTTCGTATATGAAAATGAAGTGTTCATCACAAGTCCCGGTTGTATAGCTGTATTGTATTTGAGGGTCTCGATGTAGCTATTTTAGAGATGTATGCGCGATATACGATGTGAGGTTGGAAAGCGGATAACAGCTAAATGTCTGAGGGGTGTTCTCAAGGATACGGATGACAACTACTAACTACAATGTATAAACTTAAAGGTATACAGGCACATAAGTATTCTAACACATAGAATCAATACGTGCTGGCTTCAGATTGAGATGGTATAATGATACTAGATAAAATAAAACACTTGAACAAACAGGTCTGTGAAGTTGGTTATTCTTACAGAAGTTAATTCAGAAGTTTATTCAAAAGTTAATTTGAAATTTGTTATTCGAATTAACTTCTCACAGAAGTTTATTCAGAAGTTAATTCAGAAGATAATTCTAAATTTAATATGCGAATTATCTTCTGACAGAGAATTCGGTTGCATTGGTCTGCGGCTGTTTCTGACACCTTCTCAGACTTTCAGGAATTTTGGTGCCAATTGCGAAAATGACATTTTACCTCTAGGGCCCATAATTTCGATTTAACTTCTGAATAAACTTCTGAATTAATTTCGAATATTATATTTCAATTTAACTTTTAATATTGTTTATTAGCCGTTGACATGATTCCAATAACACAATTTTAAAATTACCCAAATACATAAATTGTTGAAAGCACATGAACATTTCACGGAAATTTGACCTGGAGCCAAATTTGACATTACGTGGCTCTACCCCTTTGTGTTATTTTAAAATTCCTTTGAGACCACCCCTAGATTTTAATCCGCTCATCCGCTCTCCATGTTCACATCGGTTGACGCGTATACATCTCTTTATAGAATATAGGAGTGTTAAAGCAAGCTCCAGATTACGATCACGTGATGATTTTATCAATGAATTATATATCGTCTGCAAAGTACTGTTATGCAATCATATGGTGTGGCTATACTTCCAGGTTGCTATAGACTGTCTCACGCTGTGAGAGAAGTGATTACAAGAAGGTACTGTAGAATCTGTTAAATAGGCGCGTATTATTATTTTAAAGCCACTTTTGATATACGCATTCAATACATGTATTCCATATACATGTACATTAATATGCCCCTTTTAACAATTTTTTAGATACCCAACATGCATATTTTGACATTCAAGACAAGATCGGCAGTAAGAAAATGAACATGAAACGTGTAAAGTCGGTTTAAGCTTTAGTAGCAGCAACCCGATCGCCTCCCATCAGCACTCTCAGAGCTTTGATTTAATTAAGCTAGACATGTACGCTTAAAATGATTACCAAAATGGGTACTGATTAAAATAATTGTGTATAAGAAATAGTTAAGGCTGGTGTTTCACTAAGGCTGGTTTCACTAAATTATATGCGGCTGCAGGGATTTGCTATTTAGTGTTGTTCTTAACTTTAGGACTTCAGACAGCTATTTTAAAACTAGGTGTTTCGGCCTTTTTGCTATTGAAACTTTGTCATTCAGCTGGGGCATTCCGCTTGTTTAAAGTGGGACATTCAGCTGACGGCATTCTGCTTGTTGGAGCTAGGTCTTTCAGCTGAGGTGCACGGCGTTCCGAGGCTGGCTCATTCAGCTACGACATTCAGCTTGTTAAAACTAGGTCAATCGGCTGAGGCATTCAGCTTTTACTGCTAAAACTAGATCATTCAGCTGGGACTAGAGCATGCAGCTTTTTTATTACTGTTATTCTTTAAATTTTAGGCCTTCAGACAGCTAAAACTAGGTATTTCACCATTTTTAATATTGAAACTAGGTAATACGGCTTGGACATTAAGCTTTTTGATTGCTGAAACTATGGCATGCAGCTTTTTTATTACTGTTATTCTTTAAATTTTAGGCCTTCAGACAGCTAAAACTAGGTATTTTAGCATTTTTACTGTTGAAACTAGGTAATACAGCTTGGACATTCAGCTTTTTGATTGCTGAAACTATGGCATGCAGCTTTTTTAATACTGTTATTCTTTAAATTATAGGCGTTCAGACAACTAAAACTAGGTATTTCAGCATTTTACTGTTTAAACTATGTCATTTGGCTAGGGCATTATGCGTTTTGATTGCTGAAACTAGATCATTTAGCTTTTCGAGAGTTGGGACTTTGGCAGTTTATTTTCTCGTTCAATAATGTGTTGGGCATTGTGCCGTGTAATAGTTGTACGTGTGATGTTGTTTTATGTTTTCTGTGCTCGGCTGGTTGAGTGCTTAATATGATTCTTATCGTTACATTTGTAATTCGTTTGCTTGCTATTGTCGTTTTTTCTTGATGTTGTCGATTGCCTACTTAGTGTCGGTTTCTTAAAGTTGTAGATTGCTTTCTTTTGTCGGCAACTTGATGTTATCGATCACACCGTTTGATGCTGTTTGTTCTTTGCACTGATCAACAAACGTAAGAGAGCATGTCCTCCATACAACGAATGCTGTTGGTATGATCGTATCAAGCAGCTTTGACAGATAGGTTGTAGATTAATACTGACAAATCCCATCAACTAAATAAAAACCTATTAATGTATAGTAAATGGAATGACACAATGTCACGCATGTTTACGTTGATGTAATAGTGATGAAAACACGAAATATACCTATAATATGTACATTTTTTGTATATTATGACTTGGGAAGACAAACAGCAACAACAACAACTTTTTTTTGAAGTATCAAATTACATGGATTGTAGGCTTCTAGCTTACATAAATATAAACGCATTTAAAACATAAATAGCTGTAGTGAATATCCAATGCCATACTCATTAACACAATAGAATTTAATAGAAACACACAATTATGTGAAAGAAACATGCTCAGAACAATAATATACTGAGCATAAAAAGTTCCAAATACTAGTATCAACTTATTTGTGTATTTTTTATTTGGAATTGCAAACTAGCGTTCATGCTAATACAACTACACATTTGAACATTGATATTTAATCGATATAAATTCATAACAATTATCAAATTTAAGAAATCTATTGATCCGTATTATCACCGTATTTGATACAACCCAACAATTAAAAAAACGCTTACATGTTGAACTTTCATCGTAATTCGTAAGGAAAAGACAAATCTATCCATAGTGATTTTGTACCTGTGTTTTTGTACGAGTTGTTTCCCTTTACACCAGAAAAATCGATAAACATCTCCAGTGATCAGTATACTGTATATAAATCGATAGAATGTATGGCCCTATTGTTTAACTAGATCGATATACAGTGACCAGACAGGATTACACTGATAAGGGGCAATAAAAACAATTAAGGGATTACCCTTCTGCGGATATTTTTTCCCGGTCACAAATATAAATACTGTACTGACTAAACTTCATAAGTTTAAAAAGTAGAAACACATACAAACTTTCATTGAAATAGTATGAATGAATTATTAATGTTTGTGCACCTATTGGTACCATATATCCTTCATATTTATTGATATTTTTGCACTAATTGTTGCGTTATGCTATCGCCGAATCTACAATTAAAAAGCACCCTGTATATAAAGGCGGTTTATCACTCAGCAACATGTTGGCCGTTAATTTAGCTTGACAGCATTTATTTAGAATATTCTAGCATTATTACTATATCTTATAGTGCAGTGGAGGTAACAATTGTAGTTCTTTGACAATAATTGCAATCTGATTAAAATCATATCCTCAAACCCGCTACGCATCAGGATCTGACGTCGACCCATTAAAGGTCACCTCAGGCGACCTTTCCCATTAGCCAATCGGCGCATTACTTTCAGAATTCTGGAAGCGATTTGATTCTATTTTTAAATGCGGTAGTAGTTATCACGAACACATGCATCCTACGCACATACTTCGTTCTCCTCGGTCGTTATGGATTGACAAACGGAAATGGCCGAGCTTTTACGATTGATAATCAACAGTGCGTTTATATCAAATTATCTGTACTACAAATTCTACAATGACCGACTGAGTGCTGCCTTCCCTGTCTGACTTTATATAATCTTCTTTAATCAGAATTACTCCAAAAATGCAGACTAAAGTTGTGGACAACTGTTTTATTTGTATTTTACCGTTCATCAATACGACCGAAGTACCATGTAAATAGATAAGATATAAATATAGCGATTATAGTTGAAATTCCTATTTTTGAAAATACAAACTCGTATAGCGTTGTCATCAGATCTACCGGTAAGGAATAATCAAGTACTTTAGTCAGATTGACCATAATTGATAAGTGGTCGAAACATGGTTTTACCCAAATGATGCCTTTTTTAGAAATATAGTCGCTGTCACAAAAACACAATATGAATGCAAGTTTTATATGTATTCTACTGTGCTTGTTTGACTTCAATTAAACTATGGCAATGCCGTTGAATATTGTGCTAAAGTATTAGCAGAATGGCCTGTCTATGTCAGCTATATTGACCCTTGGCCTGTCATCACGTAGTATGTCATCTACACGATATGTCTGTTGGATAAAGACAAGATTGTTTAATGCGACAGAAAGAATACTTAATGAAACACTAGCCTTAAGCATCTCATATACACGGTTATGTTAAGCATTTCCTATTTTGGTAATCATTTAAGCGTGCTTATTTAATCAAAGTCCCGAAAGTACAAAAGTTGTTCGAATGAATGCAGGGGAAGTATAAATTAAAGATGAATCAGCAGATAGCTTATAATTTAATTGTACATTTATTACTAGCGTATACTCTTTATTAATACACGCATGCATGTCTTGATGTAAATTCCTGTCCATATATACTATACTAGTACTGGAAGATATAGCTTTATGGCATGATTATAATAGATCTATATTTATCTACAGGTTTAAATGCTGAAAATCATCTAAATATGCCTTTTTAACACACATAATAGTAATAACCTTTACATACAACGTACACAGGTATAATGGCTTATCAGTCAATGATTTGCCCCCAGTAATAGTAACGGTAACATCGGTCTATTTATTGACCATAAGGTAACCTTATGCAACAGAAGTATGGTCTCAGTAATATTGCGTTCACCGTGAAATTTCTGCGTTCTTCGGTAAATAAAATTACGCAAGGCAGTTAATTAACAGAAGTGGCAATTGCTTTGTAAATACAAAACATATTGAAATTACTAAGGTTTTAATTATTTATTGGGGTATCCAAAACTGTCCTATAAATTTAGAATAGGAAGTAGCTTTGTAGTAAAGATGCTGCAATTGATGGAACTATTTTGCATGACGGTTTAAATTCACGTCGAAAGTTATGCGATACTGGCTGACCGGTTTACTGTTGCAAAGGTGGCGCCGCCGAGCGGCGGCGTAGGTAGAAAAGTAGTTTCATCAATTCAAGTATAGTCGATTGTAGAAACGTGTGTATTAAATATAGTTATTCTAATCGAACAACTAAAAAACAAATTGAAGTGTATTTTGTATCACAGACATGTTTGAAGCACGTGTAAAGTGAAAATTAGGTGGAAAATAAAATACACGATTTGTACGTACATGAATAGACTATTATCCATTTTTCGACCATGTGATCATTCAAGAGTGACGAAAAACGTTTAAAATTAAACTCACTTACGATACTCTCATGAATACGTAGAAGAGAAGTTCTTTCAAGCCAAAAATTCAAAAATTTAGGATTTTCAATTTAGTTCCGAAACTTTTGACGCTAAGTATATACAAATTTCACAATGTGTGCATTGTGTTATTATGAGTATGGCTTTAATAAACATGTATTGGTTATTTATTTATTTTGTCTTCACAAACTCTCAATTCTCATAATTAAACCACTTGGTGGCCTTAAAATATTACTAATACATATTATTAGAAAGTTACGTTATTCTCTTCATACAAAACTAGGCTTGGTTTCGTACTTGTCTTCATTATTTGTACTAGACAGTACAAACACATATGCATGAACTACAAGAAGCTTAACAGCAGCTGTAATATATTTTAATTTAATGGTTTTCTAGCACGCTAATCCTACATAGGTAGTAGATACAACATTAATCATTATTTAATATTAAGAAATATCGAATTTATCAACACCACGGCATGATGAATCTCAAGCCTGTTGTAAAGCTTACTAGAGTTTATGAATAAACTAGACACAAAGTTAATTTCATCGACATGTCATTGTTGAGTAAGACATACACGCCCTAGATCACAACGTAAACAAGGCATAGTACGCATGTACATTTTGTACATGTTTAATGTTCTGAAATGACTTCCTGTGATTTATATATACCAATAATGCTAAAGAGTGTGCATACGAAAATAACACATTGTTTACGTCTATTTGATACATGAGTATTAATGTAAAAACTTGTAAATGAATGTGTTATTAACAGTGCACTGTGATTTATATTCAACATTAAATATGAATTTACACGCACGAAGGATAAACGTCTACTTTGCGTGATCACATTGCAGCCTTATAATTAGAAGGTCGTAAGTACAAAATCAATATGATGAGAAAACAAGAAAAAACTGTCTGAAAAGTACTCTTTGTTTATGGAAAAACAAGCTTTTTAAACTTCATTTTGGATAACATGACCACTTCCGATTTTCATGAAAACAGACTCATAAGAAGCGCCTTGAGGTGCATATTTCAAATATGTATTGTTTTACTCATTCTAAGCCAGCGATACATAACGTTATCCGTACTTATGAGAACAAAATGGTGGTTTTGGTACGTGATCAAAACATGGTTGCAAAATATAGATAACAATTCATTGTGTGTGTAATTTTTCAGTTAATGATAATCCATAAAAGTGCAAGCACTTATTTTCAATGGGGTCCTGTGCTTTTGGTGAAGGGACAGTAAAAAGAAGAGACAGTGGTGTGATACAAGGAATCCGATTATCGATAGCTCTTTCTGAACAGACATCGGCTCTTTGATGTGCCCGGTGTATAACACTATTACACGCGTGACTAACTCTGGGTTACCGACCAGTTCATCTCAAGTAGGGTGGTAAATACTGAAAGCGTTTCTGAAATTGCAGATGCCAGGCCGAGCTTCGAACCAGGGACCTCAGAAACTGGTAGTCGAGAGCGTTAATCACTCGGCCATCGTAGTCTCTGATGACGCCTGTTGATTAATTTTATACATTGTTAATGGTGAATATCCGAGTTGGTTACCAAATTATATAATTGTGCGAGTTTGTTTTGAATCATTAGTACCATGACCAACTATTTCATGTGTTAGATGCTCCATGTGATAGGTGCTCTATGCGTTGTGAGCACAACTCCGTTAGTTATAAATCAAATAGTTACGTAAGCAGCTCTACGCGGTACTACAACGCATATAGTATTCGTACATTTGAGTAATGGTTCGATATTCACGCCGGTATGCAATTATAATACATGAATATATTAGTAATAAAACATGAGTGTTTCCTATACATTCTCTGTGGTAGATCATTTCCCAAAGAGGAAATTACCATGTGTTTGATTATATAACCTAAATCATTATGGATATATTTGTCAACATGAGACAATATAAATATGCATTTCTTGTTTATTTTGGAGAACCGGCATTATTACCATGAATATGTGATTTCTCTCGGCACAAATAATGCAAACCATGGTATTATGTATTACATGTCATACTTTGTCTGCTAGTATATGGGTTTACGCGTTGCATTCTAACAGTTCTGACAATGCGTCTGTAACATGTTTGATATGCACTATATGTACACATAAAATGTACATTTTCTGAAAGATACGTTTAACGTTCATTTTGCGAAACTTAAATAATTATGATATTATTATCGGAGAATTGAAGATGTATTTCCTTTCGAAGGGACCAGCAACTTCTCCGCCTGTAATGAAATATCTATATTTTGTTAAATTTGCATGGATCGACCTGGATTGGGACCGGGATCGCCACGTTACAAATCAAGCGCAATAACCACTGTACCAACGCCGCGGCTCGTTAGCACATAATAAATATGATATGTGTGATTAAATGCACAACACACATGATCATTATAACAAGGATGTTTGTTTGACAAATAAATCACAATAAGGTAGAGCTTAAAGTACAGTATGCCAATCTGAATATGTCACAACAAAAATATGTTCAATCCTTTCTGAGATCATATTGGCTGAAACATCCGTAATCAGTATCAATGTGTTAAATTTCGGCTAAATATATCATCCTTTGTCCAATTATGCGTGACATAACAAGTAAAATGCTATTTTTGTTTAAAAAAACTTGAAGTTTTAATTCATTGAACTTGTGTCACATTATAGTGTGATACATAGAGAGACAGTTGCCATTTTAGCACAATGTTTCTAATTGCGTATGTTTTAGCCAATGCAACTGAAAAAGGATTTATAAAGGTTTTTGTTAAAACTTGTTCAGATGGGCACAGTATATATCTTTAATAATGCTATGATCTGTATTATAATTGCATTCAATATACAGATGGTCTATCGGTGAATATAAGTAGTATACAAAAGTAGGACATAATGTGCTGATACTGTAACCGCATACTGTCTGACTTACATCCTGTCAATTGGCTTACATCAGCATTATTACAAATAACTCTCACAGACAAGTTAATCAACACTTCTCAGAGGCGTTGACATTTCTATAGAAAGATACATCTACCAAAAAATATCACATTAAATCAGATACGGAAACCATTCAGCAAATCAAACAGAAATACCAGAGTACAAGAAACAAATCGCAATAACAACGCAAAGACACAATACACGCGTGAAAGAACAAACGTCATATCACGAGCACAACTATATATCGTGTATTGTTCCGTAGCTGGCGCCATGAGTGACATGCATCGCGTGATGAGACAAGTATACTAGTACCGTAATGTGACAAATGACTGTTTTAAGTTTTTTAACCGCTGCAATGTACTAGTATATCCTTATTGACACCGTGTACCCCGACAATACTGGCATACATCAATGCGAATAAATATGCTACTTTTTTCTATATTTTATTCATAACAGGTTACAATATACATATTGTACATATATACAATAAATGATGTAACAATATTTTAATAATAAAGTTGTAAAGTTTACAAATTTTGCCAGTTTTTTTATTTCTAAAGCTGTATGTTTAAATTAAGATATCATAAATGAAATCAGGGAATGTTGAGAGATTGACAAAATTTCTTTATGAAATCTGAGCTTCTTTATTTTTAAATTTGTAATATCGAGATAATGTGTCTAAATCAATACATAATATTTGGAGGATGTTAGTTTTGTTTTTCCTACGTTCACTTTTAAAATAATCTTTAGAAATAGAGTATCCTATTAGACTTAATATTACATTTATTATTTCATATTGTTTATACATGATGTTATAACCTATTATTATATATTCTAAAGAGTTTATTTTGTTGTTTATGCCATTTTCTGCAAATATGTTGAGTATCTTTTCCCAGAATGAGTCCATGTAAGGACATGTTATAAAAAAGTGATTTAAGTTTTCTAAAGCCCCACAGTGTAAGCAGTTTGTGGAAGTGAATATTTTCCATTTGTAGAGATTTTCATTTGTGGCAATTATATTGTGCAACAGTTTATATTTAAATTGTTTGACGCGATTGTCGACGAGTGCTTTATTTATGAAATAGTAGTAGCTAAGCCAATTGATGTTTTTATTAAAGCTTGATTCCAAATATTTATGTAGATAAGGGGTTTCGAATTTTCTTTTGATGAATTCTAAGTAGTAGTCATTGCTTTTAATGATTTTCGTATTTGTAAATCGTAATTGAGTTTTAATGATAGTTTTAACTGATTCTGTTGTTTGGATTTTTGTCTTCCATTCTGAGGATATTGCTTTTTTAATAGTTTCACTTTCTGAAATCCAGTTTGTTTTATTTTTAAGCTTATCATATATATTTTGCGTTCGCTTATTTTGCCGTTGATATCAATTAAGTCATTAACAAATAATATATCCGAATTTATCCATGAGTTAAATATGAGACATTTTCCTTTAAATTTGATATACCTATTGCCCCATATGATTTGGTTCCTGATTGTACTGAATGATTTTGGTGCTGTTATAGCTGAAAGGTTGTTGTATTTAATCCATGTATCTATGATATTTACATAGAAAGAGGGCAATGTTGTTTTAGTGTAAGGAAGCAATTTTAAGTTTTCTGTGTTCATTTCAAATATTAATAGTCCTTTACCGAATTGGTTCAGTAATAAACAAGGAATAATCTTCCAGTTTGCGTTATAAGATGATCTCAAGTTTTGAATCCATTTTAGTATAAGGGAATTTACATAACTGTCTATATCAACCATGCTTAAGCCTCCGTCAAGTTTATTTCCTATTAGTGTTGTTCTTTTAATTTTTTCGCGTTTATTGCTCCAAAGAAAATCTGAGAATAGTTTAGTGACCTGTTTTATAATTTGTTTGGGAGTGGACATTGCTTGCAATTACAATGCTACATTTATTTCACTACATATTCACGAAATTTGAGCTTTCTGCGCGGTCTATAGGTATTTTTAAATATTTTTTAAAGACCAAACTGCTGACATTTTGACACATTTATCAAGTTTAAAATATAATGTGAGGTTTGTGATCGAAAAAAGCACATGTCCCTGTCGAGGAACAACCACTGCACACGTACATGTTCTTCGTTTTCCTGTTGTAGAAACGAATAAAATTAATGAAAAAAATATCTAACCTCTTGAATGTTGAATTTTTTTCCGTAGGCTAACACAGCAGTATGCAGGTCTATAGCACGTCTTGTCGGGGTACACGGGGTCATATTTGAAATAATGAAACAACGTAGCAATATTTCCTCTAATGATTTGCTTCAGTTAAAAAACATACTCGTATGACTGTTGTATTTGAAAATCCGAATAGTTCCCATTAATGAAAAAGGGCAGTCCTAAAAATCTCATCAAATTAAAACCGAATTCATTTCACATTGTTTAAATTGCAAATGCTTGTATCAAAACCATCTACTTGTCGGCAAATTTTGGCAAAACTACACGTTTGTGGTGTTAACATTTAACTGTAACAGCTTAACTTTTTTTATTTTACACCCTATGTTCTCGACGATGACATGTTAAAACCCGTCACTACTGGTGCCGTCTGGTGCAATATCCTGCGTTTAACGTCATTTTGAATAAAATGGCTGTTATTTTATGCCGGTGACCATAAATTATTTACAAATTACACGTAGATTTTGTACGTCCGCCGGATCTTGTCTCCCATTCTATGATTAAATTATAATCTATGTGAAAACATATTCAATTTGTTATAGCTATGTAGACAATTTCATAACGAATAAATAGAGGATATTTGTTTGTTTTTATTGTATATGGTTTATATCTGATCGTGTAGTGATAAAATTCAAACGTTTCAAGAGCGCGTAGCGCGAGTGAAAATATATAAATTGTATCACTACAAGATGAGATATTAACCATATTCAATCAAAACAAACAAATATTCTATTTATTTAATGCTAATATGGTGTCAAAACTGGTACTATTTATGCCAAATTACCACTGTGGTAAGGCTACGTATGACTATCTTCTTCCATTCATATTTTTCACTTCAAAATCCGCCATCTTGGATTATGGTGAATAGGTAAAAACGGCTTTTTTGAGAATTTTGCATCAAATCATACACCAACTTGTAGGAAATGTTCCAACTAAGGATAAAAAACCCCACATGACATGTTTCCGTTCAGTAATAAAAAAGTTACAGACATTTTGGTAAATTAAAGTAGTCCCTGTGAGGGGGCGGAGCTTATATCAGTCATATTGTAGGTGATAACCAGTGACTGATATAGGTTTTATTTCACTGATAGAACTCCATATCTCATCAGTTAGCATTAAATAATTTGCTATATAATAAAATTATGTAATATATCGAATGAAATTGAAACATTTATCAACTATTGTTCTTCGATTACAAACGTACCACGCACCGTGCGTTCATGAAATGGACACCAGTCGTTTCTCTATAAGTATGGTCTTTTTGCTAACGTTTAACTGCACATATTTTGTTTCAACGCGCATGACTGATTTTTATCAGCTTCCATGTGTAAAAGTACATTATCATGTCGTGTTATGTATATTATAGAATTGTTGAGCTTATTAACAGCCATCAATACCCGTTGTATTGTATAAATATGTGTGCACGCCAAAAATTGCAATATTAACCGACATTATACGACTGCAGCGTCTGAGAGATACTAGAATTTACCACGCATGTCTCAATATTCCTTTTTTAAAAAACTTCAATATTAACCTGATTTGTTCGCGCAACACTATATTTTATGACATATTACGTCACATAACATCACACTTATTACAACGAAAGCATTGACTGTCAGAAGATGTTACATTTGTACGCTGACTGGACATGCAATATCGTCTTTGCTCATTCTGTGTGTAGTATGCATGTATAAAGTTCGCACTGTAGGATATTTGATAAGTGTGCATGAATGTATATGGTGGAACGTTAGTACTTTTTATAAAATTAACAAGTCTACGCCCCAAATAATCAACCATTGCGTCAAGATGACAAGATGGTCGAGTAGATAACCATCTTAAGAGGTCCCTGACTCGAGTTTCCGCATTCGTACTAGGTCATTACTGAAACGCTTTCCCATCCAACTAGAGATGACTGGTTTATAACGCAGATTTAGTCTCGCTTTTATCGGTGATGTTCACCGTTGACATCAAAGAATCAAGGCATCTATTCAGAAAGACATGGAGTATCACTTCCGGATTGTCACTCAACTGTCTTTTCCCTCGAACTCGGGGTCATTGGTCAATCTGGAAAAAGAAAAAAAATTACCGCACACTAACGACGATCTCATTTCGAGTCAACAAACATTGGATAGTTAAGCGATTATTCCTTTTTTTTCCATAATCACGAACAGAATAGCATCAACTCTACCATGGTATTTAGACTAATATAAAAATGCTTTAATAATTTACTTTTATTATTTTATTTTGCGAGAGAGTCGCCTAATTCTAATGGTCATTACTAGGTACCAAGAAGTACAACCGTAGAATATACATAATCCACGAAATCATTTATCGTTCAGTATTGTTCTGTATTGTTCTGAATTGTCTTATACACATGTATGCCCTTGAACAATTGTAACACTCGTCTTAAGCTGCTTACATCTTATTGTACTGGAAACGTGGTGTCGTACTCCTAGATTGTTTAATTTGTCAAGGAGTTAAAAGTAAGTAAATACGTACGGCTATATAGTTTTTGTTAATCAATGACTCTGCAAGAGTTCTGTTGATAACATTTCTAATTACCTTGTCTAGTAGGCGTTTAAAGTTAGATATTTTTAACTTACTAGTAGCCTTGAAGTAATTTCAGTACTAAAACCGCGCTTAACTGCATATTTCTGCAAGCATCGAACACGATAGGATCGCATCACTTCAAATGAATGGCCTTATCAGGTGGTTTGTGACGTATTGTAGTCTGGTGGGCTGGTACCACATCGGTTCAAGTCGACAAGATAGTTAGCTTTTAATAAGATATTTCGTCAATTTAAAATTGTGATGGGACGTAATGATTTTGTGTGTACGAGTAGTGATAAAACTATCTAGAGAAAAACGCCGTAAAACTAAAGCGACTGCCTCCTCGATAGCCTATTTGTTTAGTTACGCTTTTTAGTGCGGGGGTCCCGGGTTCAATCCCAGGCCGCGTTATACTAATTTGAAAGATGAAATAAATAAATAGTACTGATCAGTAATTCCCTCGCAAGACGCTCGGTATAAAAAGGGGAAACATGCTTTCCTTCTCTTATACCCTCGTGGCAATGGACAATATCAGGAATGAGGTGTCGTGAGTGAATAATATAATGTTGTAAGAACTTGTTTCACACTCTAACTAAATGCATTGCTATAAACTGATGAAATAAATTTGAAAATGTGTATTCATCTCATCGACTATATACTGTCTATCCGCTTGCAAAATGTTTATAAATAATTATAAATGTATATATACATGCACTATTTTAGGGGCTTGGACAAATATTACTAAAATACCACCATTTCATTGACTAAATTCAACACACGCGCTACAAAGTTGTTCGAATACTATATTTAGGCTAATGGCAACCCTTTGCTGCCAAACATGCACTTTATACTCGTAATGAGCAATTTCGACCGAGTTAAAAAAAACTAAAATAATTTGGACAGCCAAATAGATATTGGACACTATAAGAGCTAGCCGACGTATTCGTATGTTTATTTCATTCGTAATGATGGTGACATCACTAACTGTTTGTTTTCCTCAGTAGAAAACAAACGTTCACACTCATGATTAATCACGATTGTTTCCACTAACGGTCTCAGACTACTTGTCAGCATATAACATAGCTAAAGATAATTACATTGTTGCGCTCGAAATCTGAGTTAATATTCTCATGCATTCATACGATAAGCTAGAACATTGACGTCAAAACTGATAACTTATTATTCAGCATTCACATACTGTCACTCCGGACGTGCACCATGGTGTATAAATCAGATTAATGGCGACGGTCCTGTCTTGCACATTGATACATATTAATAGAAACGCTTGTGTACGCTATGATTACGCGTGTATTATGTCTCACTGTTCAAGTGCATGTTTTTGCTTCGGGATGTAATCCCGATGGAAATTAAAGATCTTCGGGGGGCATCGTGAACAGATTCTTTGTGGTCTAGGGGAATCTTTGTTGAAGTCATGAGACGATTTGGGAGGAATCGATGAGAGTATCGGAAGCACATCCGATGGGTGTCTGACATTATGCGTCTGTCCCACTGCCTCGAGGGAAGTACTACCGATGGGTCTCCGACATTATGCGTCTGTCCCACAGCCTCGCGGGAAGCACTTCCGATGGGTCTCCGACATTATGCGTCTGTCCCACAGCCTCGCGGGAAGCACTTCCGATGGGTGTCTGACATTATGCGTCTGTCCCACTGCCTCGAGGGAAGCACTAACCGATGGGTCTCCGACATTATGCGTCTGTCCCACTGCCTCGAGGGAAGCACTTCCGATGGGTGTCTGACATTATGCGTCTGTCCCACTGCCTCGAGGGAAGCACTTCCGATGGGTGTCTGACATTATGCGTCTGTCCCACTGCCTCGAGGGAATTACTACCAATGGAAATAAGAGCTTCAAGAGGCGTCGGTGACAGGTTTCACAATGTATTAGGGAAGCTCCCCGATGTCTTGGGTAAGCTTCGGTGAGTCTTCAGACTTCTTGTTAAATCCTATTGGAGACATGCCATATAAAACATATGTAATACATGTAATTATAATAATTGACTCATAATATTAGTCTTAATTTTAGTCGTCTAAATCTAGGTGGACAATTGTCATTAACATCAAACATATTCATAATAAAGCCGAAATATACAACCGCTCTCCCCAGGATAGTCCGGGCACATGGTCCGTGTCTGTAGAGTTCATGGTCCGTGTCTGTAGAGTTCATGGTCCGTATCTGTATAGTTCATGGTCCGTGTCTGTAGAGTTCCAATCAGGTCCACATGATCCAGACATAACTGTGTAAATTTTCTGAAAACGGGCTAATTTATATTTACTTAGCGTCAAAAGTTTCGCAACTAAATTGAAAATCCTAAATTTTTGAATTGGTGGCTTGAAAGAACTTTTCTATTCTACACGTACGTATCCATTAGAGTATCGTTTGTGTTTAATTTTAAACAATTGTCGTTCTTTTTCGTCACGATTTAATGATCACACGATCGAAAATGGTTAATCGTCTATTCATGCACGTGCAAATCGGGTATTTCAATATCAACTTAATGTTTGCTGTTGAAATTTTGTCATTGAGCAGGGGCTTTCAGCTTGTTTAAAGTGGGACATTCGGCTGGGGCGATTCTGCTTGTTTAAAGTTGGACATTCGGCTGGGGGCATTCTGCTTGTTTAAAGTGGGACATTCGGCTGGGGGCATTCTGCTTGTTTAAAGTTGGACATTCGGCTGGGGGCATTCAGCTTGTTAAAAGTGGGACATTCGGCTGGGGGCATTCTGCTTGTTTAAAGTTGGACATTCGGCTGGGGGCATTCTGCTTGTTTAAAGTGGGACATTCGGCTGGGGGCATTCTGCTTGTTTAAAGTTGGACATTCGGCTTGGGGCATTTTGCTTGTTGGAGCTAGGTCTTTCAGCTGAATGGCTCGGCGTTTCGAGGCTGGGCCATTCAGCTACGGCATTCACATTGTTACAACTAGGTCAATCGGCTGGGGCATTCAGCTTTTACTGCTGAAACTAGGTCATTAAGCTGAAACTAGGGCATGCAGCTTTTTTATTACTGTTATTCTTTAAATGTTAGGCCTTCAGACAGCTAAAACTAGGTATTTCAGCATTTTTACTGTTGAAACTATGTAATTTAGCTTGGACATTAAGCTTTTTGATTGCTGAAACTATGGCATCCAGCTTTTTTATTACTGTTATTATTTAAATTCTAGGCGTTCAGACAACAAAAACTAGGTATTTCAGCATTTTTTCTGTAAAAACTAGGTCATTCGGCTAGGGCATTCAGATTTTTGATTGCTGAAACTAGATCATTCAGCTTTTCAAGAGTTGGGACTTGGGCAGTTCATTTTCTCGTTCAATTATGTGTTGTGCATTGTGCCATGTAATAGTTGTATGTGATGTTTTCTGTGCTCGGCTGGTTGTGTTGAGTGCTTATGATTATTATGCTATTCTATATCTATATCCTGCTATATCTTGATGCTATTGTCGTTTTTTTCTTGATGTTGTCGATTGCCTGCTGTTTTCGGTTTCTTCTTGATGTAGTCGACTGCCTACTATTGTCGGTTTCTTGAAGTTGTCGATGGATTGCTATTGTCGGCAACTTGATGTTATCGATAACACACTTTGATGCTGTTTGTTCTTTGTACTGATCGACAAACGCAAGAGAACATGTCCTTCATACAATCAATGCTACGAGTATTTGTATGATCGTATCAAGCATCTTTGACAGATAGGTTGTAGATTAATACTGACAAATCCCATCAACTAAATAAAAACGTATTAATGTATAGTAAATGGAATGACACAATGTCACGCATGTTTACGTTGATGTAATGGTGATGACAACACGAAATATAACTATATGTACATTTTTTGTATCAGCTTATGACTTGAGAAGACAAACAGCAACAACAACAACTTTATTTCTGAAGTATCAAATTACAGGGATTGTATGCTTCTAGCTTAAATAAATATACACGCGTATACAACAACAACATAAATAGCTGTGGTGAATACCAAATGCCATACTCTTTAACAGAATGTTAGAAAATAGACAAAAACTAGTATATGAAAAAACTGCTCAGAACAATAATATACTGAGCATCAAATGTTCCGCAATTCAACTTATTTGTATCTTTTTTATTGTAATCGCAAACTAGTTTATGCTACTACAACTACACATGTGAACATTGATATTTAATCGATATAAATTCATAACAAATATCAAATTTAAGAAATATATTGATCCATATTATCACCGTATTTGATACAACCCAACAATTAAAAAAAACTTAGCAAATGCTTGTGCACCTATTGGTACCATATGTCCTTTCTATTTATTGATATTTTTGCACTAATCGTTGCGTTATTCTATCGACGAATCTACAATTAAAAATCAGCCTACAACTAAAGGCGAGTTTCCACCCAGCAAAATGTTGGCCGTTTACTTAGCTTGACAGCGTTTATTAGAATATTCTAGCATTATTACTATTTATATTGCAGGGGAGGTAATAAATGTAGTCGTTGACCATAATTGATAAGTGGTCGTAACATAGTTTTACCCAAATGATGCTTTTTAGAAATATTGTCGTTGTCACAAAAACACCATATGAATGCAAGTTTTATATAACTTCTACGTTATAGTTAGAACATATTAAGTAAATTTTAATGATTAAAAAGGGCGGAGCGAGCGAAGAAAATTTACTTAATATGTTCTAACTAACTTAGAATATAACATTCTGCATTCTGATTGGCCGATAGAAAGTAGCGCCAATGCATGACGTCAAATCTGTGAAGAGAAAATTTTAATGATTAAATTTTCATTTAACCGCCAAAATGCGGCGTTTTCATTGGCTCATAATGTAGGTTATATTCTACTGTATGTTAGACTACAATTAAGCCATAGCAATGTCGTTGAATATTGTGCTAAAGTATTATCAGAATGACCTGTCTATATCAGCTATATTGACCCTTGACCTGTCATCACATGGCATGCCATATACACGATCTGTCTTTTGGATAAAGACAAATTAGTTGAATGCGACAGAAAGAAATCGAAATGAAACACTAGCCTTAAGCATCTAATATATACACGGTTATGTTCATCATTACCTATTTTGGTAGTCATTTGAAGCGTACATATATCTATCTTAATTAATCAAAGCGCCGAAAGCACAATAATGTTCGAATGGCATGACCAGACGATTATCCGTTGTTCAACCTTGTGATTATTGAAGAGTGACGGCAAAGGACGGCAATAGTTTAAAAATAAACCCTTACTATACTCTAATGAATACGTCGAAGAGAAGTTATTTTAAACCAACTATTCAAACATTTAGGATTTTCCATTTAGTTCCGAAACTGCAGACGCTAAGAATATACAAATTTCACAATGTGTGCATTGTGTAATTATGTTTATGGCTTTTATAAACGACCCTTAACAATATGTATTGGTTATCTATTTATTTTGTCTTCATAAACTCTCAATTCTTATAATTAGACCTTTTGATGGCCTTAAAATAATACTTATACATATTGTTAGAAAGTTACTTTATTCTCTCAATACAAAACTAGGCTTGGTTTCGTACTTGTCTTCATTATTTGTACTAGACAGTACAAACACATGTGCATGAACTACAAGAAGCTTAGCAGCAGCTGTAAAATATTTTAATTTAATGGTTTTCTAGCACGCTAATCCTACATAGGTAGTAGATACAACATTAATAATTATTTAATATTAAGAAATATCGAATTATTAACGCCATGGCATGATAAATCTCAAGGCTGTTGTAAAGCTTACTAGAGTTTATGAACAAACTAAACACAAACTTAATTTCATCAACATTTCATTGTTGACAAAAACGAACGTTGCAAGTTGTATTTCATTTGTTTCTAAAACATTTACTTCGAGGCAAGCAAGACGTACACGCCATATATCACAACGTAAACAGGGCATAGTACGCATGTACATTTTGTACAATGTTTAATGTTCTGAAATGACTTCCTGTGATTTAGATATACCAATAATGTTAATGATTTTGCATATGAAAATAACGCATTGTTTCTGCCTATTTGATACACGAGTATTAATGTAAAAACTTGTAAATGAATGTGTTATTACCACTACACTGTGATTTATATTCAACCTTTAATATGGATTTACACGCACGAAGGATAAACGTCTACTTTGCGTGATCAACTTCACCTTCAACTTCAATATTTTATTTTGACGTAAACATATAAAATGTTTATTGCCAATGCAATAATAATAATGTGACAAGTTGAAAATTGTAACAAAAACATACATGTACAAAAAGACAAGATGAATATCTACAAATATGCAAACAATCATATATTGTAAGCAGTGTATTTTGAAAAAAAGTGTGGATATTTATGCCTATCAATTAATTTAACCAATTAAATTTTTATAAAGTTTCTCTTCTTGTATTAGATAAATAGATATACAAAATGTATTATGCTAGTTTTTTATGATATGTGTATTCGTAGATTGCATAAGAGAAATAAATTTTCCTATATTAGGCCAGGAACAAATATATCGAGGTAAACATTGTAATCTTATATCTTGATAACACGGACAAGTAAGTTAGAAGTGGTATTTGTTTCGATACAATTTAAATTACATTGATCATATCGCAGCCTTATAATTAGAAGGTCGTAAGTACAAAATATATTGAGAAAACAAGAAAAAACTGTCTGAAAAGTACTCTTTGTTTATGGAAAAACAAGCTTTTTAAACTTCATTTTGGTTAACATGACCACTTCCGATTTTCATGAAAACAGACTCGCTTTGAGATGCATATTTCTAATATTTATTGTTTTACTCATTCTAAGCCAGCGATACATAACGTTATCTGTGCTTATGAGAACAAAATGGTGGTTTTGGTAAGTACGTGATCAAAACATGGTTGCAAAATATAGATAACAATCATGACAAACATATATTCATTGTGTGTTCAATTTTTCAGTCAATGATACTTCATTAAAGTGCAAGCACTTATTTTCAATGGGGTCTTGTGGTTTTGGTGAAGGGACAGTAAAAAGAAGAGACAGTGGTGTGATACAAGGAATCCGGGTGTGATATCGATAGCTATTTCCGAACAGACTCTTCGGCTCTTTGACGTGCCCGGTGTATAACAGTGATACACGCGAGACTACCTCTGGGTTACCGAGGTCCTGTGCTTTTGGTGAAGGGACAGTAAAAAGAAGAGACAGTGGTGTGATACAAGGAATCCGGGTGGGATATCGATAGCTCTTTCTGAACAGACTCTTCGGCTCTTTGATGTACCCGGTGTATAGCACTGATACACGCGAGACTACCTCTGGGTTACCGATCAGTTCATCTCAAGTAGGGTGGGAAATACTGGAAAGCGTTTCTGAAATTGCCAGTGCCCAGGCCGAGATTCGAACCAGGGACCTCCGGACTGGTAGTTGAGAGCGTTAATCACTCGGCCATCGTAGTCTCTGATGACGCTTGTTGATTCATTTTATACATCGTCAATAGTTAATTCCGAGTTGGTTACCAAATGAGAAAATTGTGCGAGTTTGTTTTGAATCACTCGGTACCATGACCAACTGTGTTCTAGCCGATATATTGTTTTGAAATAACACCACTCAATAAACATGCATCTAAAGTAATATATGTATAGAAATAAGTTGCAATGTTACGTGTTATTGAAATAAATACCCCGGTCATGCGTTAGTGGGTTGTTAAAGTTACACAATCAAAGTGCGTTCAAACGTTTGACAAAACTATACTTTCATAACGCGATAAATTGCTGTACCAAAACAAACACAAAATTGCTTATATTTTTGTCATGGATTAAAATCAAGTACCGTAACATTTGCCTATGAAAGCATTCAAACATAAAGTTTGCATGCTCCTAAATATTCAGAACCGATAAATATAGGGGATTTTGTGTTTGTTATGTCCCCCTATCAATAGATGGGGAGGCATATAGTGATTCACCTGTTCGTCCGTTCGTCCGTCCGTCCGTCCGTCAGTCCGGGCCAACATCCAATGGTTTATGAGGTTCATTCCGTCCATAATTTTAGTTAAATAAAGAAGGAAATCCACATAAAAAATCCACATACATAAAGATCAAAGGAAAAGCCCCGTAAACCCCAAATGTTGGAACGTCCGTCCGTCCGTCCTGGTTAACCCAAATTGATAGTTTCTTCTAGCATTATTATGGCTTGCTACAAAGCTTCCATACTTGCATGGATGTTGTATATGAACACTCTCCACACGCCTGTATCACCTGACCCCATTTTGACCTTCACCTTGACCTAATTTTGGACTTAGACTTATTGAAGGGCCAAATTCTTGGTTAACCCAAATTGACCGTTTCTTCTAGCATTAATATGGCTTGCTACAAAGCTTTCATACTTGCATGGATGTTGTATATGAACACTCTCCACACACCTGCATCACCTGACCCTATTTCAACCTCCACCTTGACCTAATTTTGGACTTAGACTTATTGAAGGGCCAAATTCTTGGTTAACCCAAATTGACCCGTTTCTTCTAGCATTAATATGGCTTGCTACAAAGCTTTCATACTTGCATGGTTGTTGTATTTGAACTTTCTCCACACACCTATAACACCTAACCTCATTTTGACCTTCACATTGACCTAATTTTGGACTTAGATTTATTAAGTGTCTAATTCTTGGTTAACCCAAATTGACCGTTTAGTTTAACATCATGTCCATCATGGCGTTGCCTTAAAACTTGGCATACTTGTTTACCACCATAAGCCCCTTACATTATTAAAACCATGTAACACTATCCAACATTATTACAGAATTATGGCCCCTGATTAACTTGGCTTTTTATGGGCAAGGCTTCCATGGGGGCATAAGCGTTTATTGAACGCAGTCTTGTTTTTGTATTGCAATTGATCGCGTTGAAGTTTTACATACAAATTAGTAACATGTTAATATTGATCTTTGCAAAGGTTCAGTCCAAACTTATGAACATGGCGATAACTATAGCATCAGTCCTGTTAATTCTGGACCCCCTCGTATATACTAGTATGCGTTACTCAGAGCCGCGGTCATTGCTCGAATGTTAGTGCGCTGGTTTTGTAACCCGGTCGCGGTCGATTTTTTCCACAATTTTCTCCACATGTTGATAAGTTGCCAAGTGCGTGATGAAATTTAATTTCCTTAAAATACAGTGTAGCAATACCACGTGACTTTTGACTACAGTTACAAGAAGAAATTTGTAAACATTGGAAAATAAAAAAGCCATAAGTATTTTATTTCTTCATGGATTTCGATGAAATATACGCCACGCTAAGGGGAACATTATATGCTATTCATGAAATATAAAGTCTTTTTCAGCGGCTCTGTCGTTTTGCTCATTACCTTGTGAAAGCGTGGAACGTGTAGGTTTCACAGGGTAATGGAAAAATCGGTAAAACTGCTGAAAAAGATCTTATATTTCACGGAAAGCAAGTACTTTTCCCCTTAGCGTGGCTTATATTTTATTGAAATCGATGAAGAAATAAAATACTTATGGCTATATTTGTGTTCCAATGTTTACAATTTTCTACTTGTAACTGTAGCCAAAAGCCACGTGGTATTGCTACCCTGAAATATCGACGTTCCCTTGCACGCGAACAGACATTGAGTTGAGCTATTTGTACTAACGTTACCATATTGTACTGTGACCGAAAAATAGATCAATATAGATCAATATAACACACCGAAAAGTAGATCAATATAGATCGATATAACACACCGAAAAATAGATCAATATAACACACCGAAAAATAGATCAATATAGATCAATATAACACACCGAAAAATAGATCAATATAGATCTAGATCAATATAGATCAATTTAATACACATATCTATTTGGATGATTCTATTAGTTATCTTTTGTTACAATAAAGCGCAAGCTCGGCATGAGTGACACATACGTCGCAAATTTGTACAGACAGCGGTAATAGCCTGAGATGTTACAAATAAGAAAGTCTGAGATAATTTCGTCATATCATGATATAATCCTTTAATTGAATCAAATTGTTAACCACGAATAGACGACAATGAAATATCCGCTTATACATTGGTCACCGAACGATAAATAAATCGGACGCCGAACGATGTACCCGATGTCTAGACACGTCGCCGGTCCTGGAAATGAAATAAGTGCCATTTAAAACTTCATCTCGAATAGGAAGGAACTCCCCACATTATGCTGTCCCAGAAAGACATCAAATCTTGTTTTCGAACAAAAGCACGTTGCTATAAAAGTGGTTGAACTTCTCTGAAAATAAGAACTGGCATTTACAATTCCCCGGAGAGTAGCAAATGGAAGGTGATGTATATACGCCTCGTCACCATACCATGTGTGACAGGTGTTTACGGGAGAAAGAATCGTTGGTAATGACATGTAATACCGGAACTGAAGAAAGTGGTGCAAGAGTACAAACTTAATACGAGTTTATGTTTCGTACAAGGACATAGCGTCACCTCATTCCAGAACGTTCTAAGCCTATAAAAGTACATTTTGAGAAAATAGAATTTAAAGACTTTGGGCACTTTATATCAGTAACTAGAGATAGACCAAAATTGTACAATAATATTACGATGTTACAGCGTTCAAAATCTGCTCAATATATAGATCTTGAAAAGCGCTTTCCAACGATACTAAAAATGCTGGTATTTCAAAAAAGGAGTTAGAATATTCTGGAATTGAGTTGACGAATTAGTTAAAAGTTGTTATTTCATATGCGTGTACTCGTATACAGTGTAGCATTCTCTGACATTATTTCGATTTAAATACGCGCATGTCAGCAATGATTTGCCACACGCACATAAGCTCGACAGCTTTTGAGAACTGTTACCCATAACTTACGTAAAATAATCGCGGATCTTGAGAAACGGCCAACAACCGGTGTAGCAATACCATGTGACTTTGGGCTACAAATCCAAGACAAAATGTGCTTTGCTTCGAAAACAAAAAAAACGTATTTAATGTCTTTATCGATTTGTATTAAACATTCGCTAGTCTAAGGAGATTACTAAAAATCTTTTTCAGCAGCTTGGCAGTATTTCCCAACACCATGAGAAACCTTCGGAGTGTCAAACTACAGATTCAAGCCGTCTTTTATCTAAGGTTTCATAGGGTGCTAGATAGGAATCGTACATTTCGTTGACGGCTTACACATTTTCGCTTAGAGTGGTGTATGTTTCATAGAAATCTGTATTGAATTAAAATACTTACCGCTATTTTTGTTTTCCAATGTTGACACATTTCGTCTTGGATTTGTAACCTTTAGTGATGTCAAAGACGGGTGGTATTGCTCCACTGGCCTAATTAGCCAAAGCGAGTTCGTCACTAACGTATTAATGTAAATACTGTAGCGCACAGACAATCCAAGGCTACACAGAAATCGCTGCAGCGCCTAGCCTTCCACACAAGAGTCAGACATAGAACGAACCATCCACATCCCCCGAAAATATGATTTCTCAAGCAAGCTTATATATACTCATCCCGCACTGAATGACATACTATGGACTTGCATAATTAACCATTATGGGATATAACTATGAGTAATACCCACACTTCGAGTGCGGGAGGTATCGGGTTAGATCCCAGGCCGCGCCAAAGACGAAATAAAAATGGTACCAGTAATTCACGTGCTAGACGCTAAGCAAAATAAGGAATCTGGCGTCTCTTCTCTCATACCCTCGCGGCGATGGATCACATCAGGAATGAGGTGTCGAGAGTGATAAATATAAGTAGAAAATAAGCCGACCTTAAATACTAGTATTAATAAATAAAATAAACAAAGTATAGTCCAGTTAGGATATTGTGACAGTGACGTTGCAGTTTATGTGTACGCAAAAAATCACAACCATTGTCTAAACAGGTATAGTTCGATTTCGAGCATTGAGCCGTGACTGCACTTTTAAGGTTTTAACCACTAATCGATATAGGTTGGTATAGTTTTGACCAGTACGATAAGTAATACAATTAAGGCCAAATATTTCATGTGTCTGGATAGTCGTGATGGTAAAGCGCTTGATACATTGTAAAATACATTTTGTCCGACAAGGGCGAGTTCGAATCCGACCAAAATAGTTTTTCATTTTTATTATATTTTTTTAAATGCACACAACTTGTAAATCCGTGTAATACTAGTATATGTGGCACACCATATCTGTAACATGTATACTTTAGAACGTTATGAAGGCTTATCACCCGAATATAGGATGTCAGTAAGCTCGAAATACACCAACGATCGAAATGAGTGAAAATGATAAATATATTGAATCGACGCATTTAAATGGATAAATTAAAAAATATAAACAAAATCTTTAACTTATAATAACGTCTTTATTTTCTGCGGATAACATAAACTTATAATCTCGTCAAATAATATAAAACAATGAATTAAAAAAATGAGCGAATCCGGGATTCGAACCACCTACTTCTGCGTTAGAAATTCTGAACGTAGCCGACTGCACTAAACAGTAATCTGATTTAATACAGATATCTGTAAGAATTATATCATTAAAAATGCGCTCCGAACGTAATAAATGATAGACTTCCCGCCAAAATGGACTAGTCGGATAGGTCATGGCTCAGGGTTCAAAATTGAACTATAGAGCGAAGTTTAATATGTTAGTTTAGCATTGAAATTATAGTTGTTTATACAATATAAGCCTTTGTAATTGGTTTTACACCGTTAAAGTGGACTCGACCGACGCGTCAGTGGATTTTTATCCTGACTGGACTATACGGGGATATTGTTTTACAGCCGCACAAATGCCACCTTACACATAATGACGAGGTGTGCATTGGGAAGAGTAAACATACCAATCACATCATTAGACATAGATGATACATAATTATGTTGACGTGAGTTTTCAACGAACAGATAGTCTAATGGTCACCGTATGTTCCCGCTAAATATACTAACTTAATTAAGTACGGAAACGGTACGTCGCAGCTGTCTATTTAGATTCCCAGAGATTGTCCACCCACATAATTTTGTCAATGATTTGTAGACAATATTACTGTTAACTCGGGTTATAACTTTGGTTATGGTTCGAGACGAGAGTATTTGAAATTCCGTGAGCTTATACGAGTATCCGTACGTGGTACACTATGAAATGACCGTGTACAGGGTGTTTCATAATATCTGACCCCATTATAAAACCGAATACCATGAGAAAATGGTATGTTTTCATATACCAATGCAAAGCTGACATTTGGGAGTTGTATTCAATATTTAACATGACCATGTTTCTATCGATTTAGATTCTTGCAAAACGTCATTTTTTTATAAATGTCAAATTGGCGTCCAAATTGAACTTGTTTCCCAAGTTAAAATAAATAGCTTGAAAAGTATGGCTTGATATAACAGGGTGACGAATCAACGGGGTTTACGCACGGATACTGAAAGGAGCTAAGTCATCGGTAAGACCTGTTTTTTGCCAATATCTCTAATTGTTCGTACAGGATTCTTAATATTTTGCAGTGCATAAAAGACAGATAAGCATTCTGCTTCTAACCATGTTCAAACTTAAAGGATTCTCTTCCTAATTTGGACGCAATCGTTGGCCAAAATTGACGAGTAAAGAAACTGATGTAAACAATCGTGCTGCATGCGACGTGAAATTGCATTTCCCATGTCAGTTTACCGTAAAATGTTGTATTTAGTAGGTTAACTGTGTATCAAACCATTCGAATACGTTCATGTATTATATGGCTATCTTTATTTATCATAAATTGACGATTAAAGTGACATTTGGAGAAATGCTGTCATAAACGTGAATTTAGAGATTGCTGTTGTAAACGTGATAATTTTTCTTGGGATACCTTCAAAACACAAGCTTTATACTCATTAGTATCAATAATAATGAATTTACTTACTAACATATCAATTATTTTGCAGATAGTATGTCATGGAAAAGCGACGAAAATAATGTTTGTCTTTGTGTCGGATGTGGGGGATGTTTACAGTCACGTCCTCAATTCTAATTAAGAACGTATGGTTGACACCATGGATGAAGTCACGAGCCGGTTAAATGGAAGTAATAATCTACACCCGTTACGACGATTTTGAAATCACCAATAAAACCTACTTTAATATATCCACCAGTGTGGAGTTATCTCACTTAATTAAACTGCACAAAGTGTGAACACACAGAAACAGAAGGTGCTTATGAAAATATTCAATATGGAATTGAACAAATCTTAGACCACAACAATCAATATGACACTATCGATAGCTGTTTCAGTCATCTCACTTATAGTGTTCTGTGTTGGTTCTTCTCATGTATTGACAGGAACCATGAGAAATGTGCACAAGGAAGGAATAGAAGGAAAGCACAATGAAGCTAAGAAAAAACTAGCAAAATCAAACATGACAAATGTGTCTATTGATATGATAGACTATACTTGAACCGATGCCAGTTCCTGTAGCAGTTGCACACTTCATTGAGACAGTTGAAAACCAGATGAGAGTTCATGGAGATGTACTCGTATGTGAGGCTAACTTTTGTAGATAGTGATAAGCGGATGACAATGATGTTATTACGTGCAAAAGAAAGGGTAATAATGAGATTGCCCCTTAGAAATCGGTTCACAGCCGGGTTGCCGGGATACAGTAAAACCTCACTAATAAGACCGCCATTGGTACTTTGAAAATGCACTAATTATAGATTTGGTCTTAATATTAGAAGTATACAACTGTGAAATCGTGGAAAGTAACATACAAAATTATGGTTTAGGTTCTGAGATGGCCTTTAAGTGAAGTTTAACTGTTCATCTTTGTTTATGAGATATATAAATATGATACTTGTTTATGTATTTGAATAAGCTTTTTAATGACAAACATATTATTTATACAGTAAAAGTTACATATACATAATCAGTATTTGCGATACATGTAATAAATAAAATTAATAGCAATATAGTTTTAATGTTTTTTTCGCCATAGAGCTTTTAATTCACAAATGCCATTTGTGAGCGGTCTCCTCAGTGGAGTATGCACATTGACTAGACTGTTAAAAGCTGTTGGAATACAACATAATGTAAAGGGTACATGTTGTAAACTTTCGAACATATTAATTCCAAGAAATTCCCTCTGAGCCATAATATTTCTGTTGATTGGATTTTACAACAGTTTTTATATTTCTTCAAATAAACGTTCATGCAGCACAGAGATGTATTAATCCTGTTAAATTTAACCTATCACGTAAGTCCAGTGCTTGTAATATTCAGTCGCAGCTTCATCAATTGATTAACATGTTACTGTCCAGCCAGCTAGAATAATAGTCAAATGGTAGATTCCATTTTCACTAACAGGTGCCTGCTAGGAATGCTCTTTACAACAGCATCTGTAATAATAATTAATATTATAAAATATGCCTGTCCATATATCATGATTTAATGATCAAAATGTAACAACATGGTGAATGGTTGATAGTTTTGGTTATCTGGGATTTACATTTATTGCTAATGAGTGATTATGTCCTGTGCCCTAGCCCTCAAATAATATCAAAACGACAGCTCAAACCCGTCATTTTATAAATGAACAAGAGCCAAAATGTCATAAAATACACCCGCCTGGAGAATAGTGAATGAAAATAAAATAATCCAACTTGGCATATTTCACAAAATAATCCAACTTGGCCTATTTCACATTGTTTTGGTTATTAATAGACTATCCTACAAGAAGGCCTTGGATGATTTGGACTATACTTGAACTTGGTCTAGATATTATGCTCATAAACAATGTCAACACGTTTGAAGATGACCAGTTGAGAACTATTTGAATGAGAGTACAGACAAGGGAATTTTCACATTTTGTGGTAATTAAAGGACCACAACCCAAGAAGGCATGGGCTGATTCGACCTTCAATTAAACTTGGTCTAGATATTATGCCCATATACATTGTCACCAACGTTGAAGATAAGCAGATGAAAACTCTTTGAACTAGAGAACAATGTCAATTATTTTGGTAATTATTGGACCATAACCCACGAAGGCCTTAGCAATCGCCCTATAACTGCACTTAGCCTAGATATCATGCCCATAAATAATGTCAACAAGTTTGAAGACGATCCTATGAAAACTGTTTGAACTAGAGTGCAGACAAGGCCAATTTCACATTTTTTAGTTATTGAAAAAACATTACCCAAGAAGGACTGGGCTGATTTGCCCTGTACTTGACATTGACCTAGATATTATGTCCATAAACATTGTCACTAAGTTTGAAGACGATCGGGTGAAAAATGTTTTGTTAGGAGTACAGACAAATAACAGGAACTAAAAAATATCTCACTAAAATTTTATAATCATGAAACTGTTATATCTTGAAATTAATCAATACAATGTATATGAATTGGCTTGAACACACATAAAGGATATATTACATTGACTTTATAACTGCAAACAGAATAATAGTTGAACCGTAATGGTTTACACGTTGCAAGCAGCATCTTACTTTAATCACGTTTACGACAGCAAAACTTGGAATGTTCAAAAAGTTTCCATTTTATAACATACATGCATTTAATGCTATTCAAACACTTTTGGCATACAAAATATACTTTGGACTTCACTATCTGCTTACAAAATCTACTCAATTGCGATGAAATGTTTAAAAATCATAAATGCACGTTGCGTGCAGCATACAGTTTACAGCGAATTCTCAACATGTCATATTTTGGCCAAGGATAGCGTGTTTATTAAGTAGAGTTTTGTGGAATATTTAATATTGGCATGACGAGCAGCGCAAGCTGTCTTTTATGCGCTACGAGAAAATGAAAAACAAGTTCATTTAGAACGTTTATTTGCAAAAAAACGTCACTTACCGAGCTTGTTGACATCTATGAATTTGCACCGGTAAACCCCAAAAAGTCACGTGATTCGTCACCCTGTATAAGCAGTTTTAATGTGTTTATGAGCACACATTTGTACTGATTTGAAAGTTTCATCCATTTGTGATAGTCTTGAAACTAATGAGTATTATAGTTGCGTTGGTTACCAGTTGCTAGGCGACGACAGAACCTATCACAAAAGTACTTTTTCGCTTATAACCAAGTAAACATGTGTGTTTTGATTATTATTATTATTTCTAAATTATTGTTTTAAACTCATCTATTATATATGGCGGTTCATTGAAGAATAAATACTTCAAAACGGTGAATTTAAAACAATAATTTATATATTGGAAAGAAAAACAATAAAAAACAGTCCCCCTATTTACTTGGCTATAAACGAGAATGTAATTGTTGTGTTAGGTTCTTTTGTTACATAGCAACTGGTAACCATAGCAACTGTAACATTTAATTCTTTTTAGATAGTTGCATACATATGAAACTTTCGAATTGGTATAATATTTTGTTTAAAAGGGGATTATTGAACTGGTTACATTGTGAATACTTAACTAAATAATTGAACTCTGGAACAAATTCAAAATGGGCGTCAATTTGACATTTATCGAAAAAATGACGTTTTACAAGAATCTAAATACCTGTGTTACATCTGTAGGAACAGGTTATATATCGAATAAAACTGTTAGCTTTCCATTGGTTACTCAGCGCAAAAGTGTTGGATACGGGATTTAGACGATGGCAATACTGTGCTGTGATTGGTTAGTTGCGGCTTATTGTGATCTAATGTCAGTAAGTCCGGTTTTCTTGGAGAACGGCTCTTAAACAGCGATAACTTAATGAACGTCTTATATCTACGTTTATGTGTACACAGCAGATTACAACTATTGTCTGAATAGGTAGTGCGGATATAGTTTGTTAGTTAAGCATTGCAACTATGGCTGTCTGTTTAAGCCTTTATATAATTGGTTTTACACCGTAATAGTGGACCAAACCGCTGCGTCACTGTATTCTCGCCCTGACTGGACTAGAGATAAAATGTTAGGCACTAAATAGTTGTTAACAGTGTTGTCTACAGCTAAACCACACACTGAAAAGCATTCAGGGTTGTATTCATTCATGTACATGTTAAAAACAACATCCCTACCAATACAAGTGACAGCTCAGGCGTTATCAAGTTATCGATCGACCAAGGTTTCGTATACCAAAAGTCCTTGGTACTATTTTACTAGCATTGCGTACATGTCACGTAAATCTACGTATACAAACAATGCTGTCTATGTACTTTTAATGGCCCTCGTATTTCTCATAAGCGGCGGTCTATTTGCAAAAACTTACAAAATTTGAGAATTTGTAAGGATTTGAGAGCACACAAACACGGCGTAGAACTTTATTAAGGAACCATCGCTGCGTTCGGGGTTTTGCTTTCACGCTCAGTATGTGTAACGGACATACGTTTTACTGCCAACTGACAACGTACGATTGAGTAAGGACAACGTAAGTAGCAGCACGTGATAGTACGGTCCTCGTAAGAAACGTGGCAATCGCACGAGATATACCACTTGTGCAACAAACGATGCACGCAGTCACACGCGGCCAGGCACAGCGATGCGTGTGGCGTGCGTTGACCCACTCCCTCCCTACTCTTTTCACCCCTTCCCAATTTTCGGAAAAAAGTAATGGCTTGTTTTGAACTGATGACTATAAACATTACATTATTTTCCAATTAAAACTTCTAATAATCTAGTTTCACACTGTTTCAATCTTTTGAAAATAATACAAGCAACTTTTCCTCAGACCTGCCATGGTAACATTTCTGAACAATTCCAAACCGCTATACGAGGGCCGTTCATTTAATACCCGGATCGCCATAGCGCTTGATTGAAGCATGCTATTGTAATATTTTTTCCTTTAATTAGACGCACTCACCAACTTGATAATTCGACAAAACTTGGTAAAACGTTATCCAACCGAACACAAACTGTGGTTACTATAGTAACCCAACTAAGGGCTACCCGGCCCAACCCAAGTTTTCAGTGAAATGTAGGGTGTTGATATGACAGGGTGCGTGGTATAGTTGCCTTTTTTCAACGGAAAACATAACGTTATGGCTACATCTACGTTATAATATATAACGTTTGATGTCATTTATGTACAGTAACTGTGCACGAAGCGCTGTTTAGTGACAACGGGCGTGTTTCTGTTAATATCGCAATGAAATCGAATTTGTTAGGGATACAACGATTATGATACAATTTCGTAAAAGTATTAGTCATACACCTATAAAACTAAAGAATCTATTTCAGCGAAGCCTTTTTGGAATATTTGTATCGGTGGATTTCTGCTTATAAACGGTTCTTTGCTGACAAGGACCACCTCGCGATGATCCTAAGACGGGCCAATCTACCGTCAGAAACAGGAAAGTGTCGTCGGTTTAACACCTGTGGAGGGGTAAACACTACTTTAAGAATACTACTAGAGTAATTACGGAACCATGCATAATTGTCTTGGATACAGCATTTAACATCACTACCGAATATCTTAAAATGGTAAATGTGTGTGCTCGCGTAATTTTATGGCTCCAAAACGATGATCAAATAGAGAAAAAGTGTCACGTTTTATAAGCGAAAATGGCGTAACGTCACAATATTTGTCGTCGACTTGGGCCGACTCGCGTTACATGTACTTATTAAAACACCAATATTATGTAAACCCTTCGTCGTAACAAGTTGAAATTAGTGAATTAGGGAATGTTGTGAATGTATTCCTGTACGTTTTCATCAATATCGGTCCACTAGTTTTCCAGCAATATCGATCGTCCGGGTATTAAATGAACGACCCTCGTATATACGGCTGCAAGTGACACATTTTGTCAGACGAGATGTGATTTACAATCTTCGAGAAAATCATAGAATACAATGTTTTGGCGATACATAATATGACCAATTACAAGCGCACTGAGTTTCGGTAATTCGATGCAATCAAATACAAAATCAGTTTGCTGCAAGTTACATATTGCATAAAAACCCAATTTACTTGTAAACATGTGGCAGACAAGCCAATTGTCTGAGATAATTCACATGCATGCACAGGGGACACATACGACACAATAAACATACGAAGGACAAAGCACATGAAGGCGAAACGCAACAACACTAAACTGGAGTTTCATAAATAAGCACTAAACGGACTCAAGGTACATGAAAGAAAACACCACGATGTCATAATTATACGAACATGTACTCCAATAATGACCGAGTACTCGAGTACCGACTTTGGTGCCGTCGTTACCATCTTTGCTAAAACGCATTGGGAATATACATGACTTGTATTCAATGAATTAGATCATTATTTGTACTTTTAAACTGCTGCTCACTTGTCTATGTATTGCATGTAGACCGACCCCTATGGTTATATGAGTAATAGATTACAACGTCTGACTAAGAATTAAGTAAATGCAGCCTCTATTGCACGCGCAAGGTGTTTATATTGTCTTAACCAGCAACAATTAATGTAATCGAGAACAAATACCAGTTTTACTTATTTGCCCTAGATAATATAATTTTTATGATTTACGGAAAAATACCTTTAGAAATACTACTATCAATGGCCAAACGTTTATAAATTTGATAAACTATGTGTTGAGATTATAATTATGACAGTTACATAAATACTATTATGGATTATAGGCCAAAACGCCGTCGGGATTCAAGCCGGGTTAGAATGCAACCACCGTCTACAAACCATGTATTGGATGGCCTCTTCATTAACCGGACTTAACCCATTAGAGTTTCTTTTAATAAGGAGGTCTGGAGGAAGGAGTGTAGTCTCCCAAACCAGAAACAAAAATTGGTTTGAAAACTTCAATACAATGTGAAATTTGGAGCATCATTGGTGTAACAAGCAAATACTCAATTGGTAATTTTCGATGTCGTTGGCTGCTAGTTTTGTAGTTTTGCAGAATAAAGAAGACCGTTTCAAACATCTGCTGTGAAAAGATATGTAACATTTGAAAATGATATTTATAATATACCTAGCAATGTATTGGCAAGAATACAGGCCAAATCGAGCGGAATACTGCACGACATATTACATTTTCCGTATCATACATGTCTGGTTTTCCGAATCCGTATCATGCATGTCTGACATGTTATATTCCGAACATATGTCAACGTCAATGACGTTATGTCGTAAACATTTTCTTTTTATGAATGGACGTCGCGTTGTATGCCGAAAATATGTATACATTGACGCTCATGCATTGACGTCATGAACGTCGGCATATTTTCGGCATTTAACGCGACGTCCATTCATAAAAAGGTTAATGTTTACGACATGACGGAAGACAAGACATGTATGCCACGGAATATGAAATATGTCGCGTTGTATTCCACTGTGTGTAATACATTGCTAGATATATAATAAATGATTGTAGTGTACTCATTAAGAAGCTGATGTCAAGCATCAAACCAGGTAATCTAGAAAATACTAGACAACATAAGTACACATGAATTAGCTGATTAACTACAAGCCATGGTATCAGAATGGAGGCCACATCATATCACCGTGTGTTTCCTCACAAAAATATTATATTAAGTCAGACAGGGAAGGCAGCACTCAACTTAACCAGCCGAGCACAGAAAACATTAAAAACACACAAAGCACAATGCCCAACTGAACCAACCGAGCACAGGAAACATAAAACACATAAAGACACAATGCCCAACTAAACAAGCGCAGATCCGCCCAACTCCCGAGCATTTATAATATCCATTCAATAAAATAATTGATAATTATGCGTCTCACATATAGTGGAGGACATATTTATTATATGCTGTAAGTCTAGGTGTGTGGATGGATGTCACAAAATCTGTTCGCGATTTTTCTCCTTAACGTCAGGTTAAAGTTCAATGAGACTTCACATTAACACTTGTGACCAAGCCCTAACTGGGCATATTGTCTGAAAGTTTAGGTCGAATCAACTTTGCCGGGGTTGTGGTCTCTTGTCGGAGATATACGTTTGATGTAAAAAACGCCTAGTATGGGTGCATGATTTAGATAGAACTTACCTATAAACTCTAACAATAGGATAGAAATTAAATGCATTCATTGTTCATTGTTTTCATTTACTCGCCAACATTCTTTGTACGATTTAATTGGAGACAAGCAAGTGTAAGTTACAGAACTTTAGTTTAGCATTCGCCCTAAAAGAACTCATCCAACAAATTTAATGTTGACGTTTGAAGAGTCATTGCCACCGTGTTACATATACATATATCACAATGACATTGACAATTAAGACAACCAGTCACTTCTCTAGAAGAGCTGTTATACCAATTAGTGTGAAAGTCAAGCATAGTTTAATGACAATGAACATGAATATTCCAGGACGTATTTGTCGAATTTAAAGCTACAATTATACAGTTTTAATTATTGTAGAACATAGGGACACAGGTGGCAATACCATTTAGTACACAAAAACACAGAAAAGTTCGTAACGATACGATCACATGTGTATCTATCTCGTTTTCTCATTCATTATTCCAAAATGCCAACCGCATGACGTGGGAACTTGGTATAAAACAATACAATACGGATAAATTGCAATCGAACAAGACACACGCGTTGCTCCTTAAACAACAAACCGTCACAAACAGCCATATTATATACCCCAGCCGAAGTAAACATAATTGAGCCAAAAATGATTGAATGCTAAACATACATTATGTGAAAGATTGATATAAATCCCATGAGAAATGTATGAGTAACAGTGAGTATATAGGCTTGCTTTGGGGGATGTGGATGGTTCGTTCTATGTCTTACTTTTGCTAGCACGGATGGCTAGGCGCTGCCGTCGTTTCTGTGTGGCTTTGGATTGTCTGTGCGCTACAGTTTTTACAAACAACATTTTGCTCCATAATTATCCTATACGTACAAAAGAAGCCGACAAGACGCAGAAGTAACATGTTTTCATGTCAGCCAGTACTTAACAGTGACCTTGACCACACCAGCCCGAATTTCCAATTGTCGTCTTTACAAAAGCTACCAAATGAGCAAGTTTGATCATGATATTTTCATTCCTAACTAATGTTATTGAGCTAAGATATTTTTCTAATCATGACCCCATTACTCCCCACACTTTTAATCGCAAGTATCATTTTCACATAAGCTGGACACACAGGTATTTATAACAAATATGATTTCAAGAGGGAAAACATTTCTTCCCATTGCATGCAGTGCCATCTACACAAACTACATACACAGCACTACGTGTTTCATTATGATATCCCATTTCGAACTAGAGTTAACCATCACACATTGTTTTCTCGTAATTCTGTCAAAAATATTTGAAATTAAAAACCCTAACAATATGCGCTAGGGCACTTCATGAGGAAACTTCTGTGAACGTATGGGCATGTAGGAGGAGTTGAACACATAGTAGGACGGACCCCTTGACCTTCAGGGATAATAACTGAGCGTAGCGACAAGGGAGATCATTGCGTAGGAGTTAGTCCGAATCATGCAATACCGTCAATTGACTGTTCTTTGTCATGTTATCAATAGTTACTGTTATCATAAATGAAATCTCGAATTGTTATTATTTCATTTTTATTCAACAAATATAAAACATGTGCCAAATGAATTCATTGTTTTTTTATTATCGTGTTTAATATATTTGACATGAGCCCTTTTCTTGAAATTAAATGCATATGTATCAAACAGTACTAACTGCTTGTGGTCTGTGTTATTTCTGTACCCGACTATTGTTCATGAGTGCTACCTTCCCTGTCCGATATTTCATTATTTTTTGCTCATTTTATGATAATAACGGTCATTTCCTAATTTGTCACCAAAAATGGTATTCATATTGGACACACTAGCAGTTATAATGCACCATTTAATGTATCATTTTATATTACAATGTACATGTTTACAATTACACTTGTGTTATAAAACAGTCAAACAGCCTGTTTTGAACATTGATGTATCCATTGCCGGGCTGCTAAAGGCAGGTTTGACTTGTATCGTTTTTTTGAGAATTCTAGTCGCCATCATCTCTTTATTAAGATTATATTAACCCTGGCTATGGACTTTTCGTGCACTTTTATGCAATACAACCCGACTGCGACGAAAACAAATCAGTTATTGCCAAGGCAGTTTGACAGTTTGTTGATAGGTGATAGTGCATAATTGCTAGTGTCCGATATACGTATATAACAATTACCCTAACCACCGAAGAAATGAGCTACGGTCTGTGTGATTCTGACTAAATCACATAAATACGTCAACCAGTTTTCGTCTCTTTATGGTAACCCAGACAATTTCCAATTTATGCCAGTTTTCGTCCCTTTATGGCAAGCCATGCTATCTAAAAGTCATGCATTGTGTCTGTCATTTACTGTGGGTGTCATTATAAAGGCTTGCTTGAAATATCCTTTTTAGTCCCCTACCGGTTTTTGACCGGAGGGGACTATATGTTTGCCGTCCGTCCGTCCGTCAAAGCTAGGTTTATGAAACTTGATATGTGGATAGGGGGCAATAAGGGGATTATGCAGGTCTAAAATTATTTTGATTCTGACAAAAATTGTGGTTGCTATGGCAACAGAAACAATGAAAATGGCCTCAAACCGGCAGAGAACTTCTGTATTGCTTGCAATTCTTAATTACTTGTTTGATTAAGTTGTGTGGACAGTACTCATCGAGGACATCTCGTTATAATCGGTAGAAGAATAAAATACTTACGGTTGTTTTTAACTTTCTGTTGACAGATTTCTACTTCCGTTCTTAGCCAAACATTGCATTGAAGCACATACGTGTAGTTTCTGTAACATTTTTACTTGGGGGATTTCCCCCATGTTTTGCTTATACATAAAATCCAGAAATCACTACGATTTTAACCATGTAATTTCTCTTCAACCAATTCATCCGAGCAAGAAACGAGTTCTAGCCAATCTTAACCAAAATCATTATGCTCAATCATTTTTAAGAATACTTGTCCCTAGCAATTGAATTATTTTTTATTTCTTTGTATTGCGAGATAATTTGGAATGTTTGTTTCTGTGAGTTAATGTATCTGCGCAAATAAATTCCTACGCGCTGTAAAATGACTTATTAATTTTGAGGGGTGATAAAAATGTCACTGTGTAAGTAAACTGTTGAGCAGACGAAATTCACACTGTTTTGTTTCATAATGTTCATATAACAATTGAGCTAAAAATTCCTATGATAATGTGCGCTTGTTTTCACTATTTACAATATTTTGCATTTGCCAATAGTATTGATCGACGTTTCATCCATTAAATTACTCAGATATTCAGTTAATTTGTTTGCGCCTATTTTTAGAACAACCCTTTTCCAAGCGCTGTTGTTTACACATTTCCCGCCGAGATCTCTACGAATCATCTTATTTTATCCTGTAAAAATGCCGTACGGACCGTTCCGATTGTATACATTGATATAATGACAAGAAGTGCAACGTATTCTCCCCGCCCATAATCAGTGTGGCAATACCACGTGACTTTTGGCTACAGTTACAAGAAACATTTTGTAAACATTGGAAAATAAAATAGCCATAAGTATTTTATTTCTTCATCGATTTCAATAAAATATACGCCACGCTAAGGGGGAAATAATTTGCTTTCCATGAAATATAAGATATTTTTCAGCATCTTTACCGATTTTTCCGTTACCCTGTGAAACCTACACGTTCCACGGTTTCACAGGGTAATGGACAAAACGGCACGGTCGCAGAATTTTTCTGAATATTTTATGGATAGCAAATAATGTTTCCCTTAGCGTGGCGTATATTTCATAGAAATCGATGAAGAAATAAAATACTTATGGCTACGTTTGTGTTCCAATGTTTACACATTTCTACTTGGAACTGTAGCCAAAAACCACGTGGTATTGCCACACTGATAATGAAATCCATTCGACTGCTATGATAGTTGTTTGATAGAACTTCAAATGCCTGTGATTTAATGCACCGGACAACCAACGATGTGCGATGACTTTTAGCAACGACCAATCAAATGTTAAGGGTAGGGGCAAAAAGCTAGGTTCGGTCAGGTAACTAAATCCACACGATTGATTTATTTTTGCCTGGAGGACATGTTACACAAACAACATGGTACTGTTTGAAACAAAAGTTTGTGTTGGAATAAGGACACATCAGTACTAGTAATAAAAGAAGTATCGGAAACCTTAAATAAGATTGTGTATGAGAAGACAAATACAGCCCGATACAGGACTTAAACTATAACCTGACGCTCAGGCGCCTAAATTGGTCTGATAACTACGGAAGTGCGTTTTACACCAAAATGCGTTCCATTGCAAAACGCACTTCGTTGTTCAACACCACAGTGCATTCAAAACCAAAGTACGTTCCTGCCGTCTTAGCGCGGCATAAAAACAAAACTGGCAGATTCCTGACGGAACCAACACGCCGACTCCTTTCGTTTAAGGTATATAGGCAGACATTGTAGCAATAGATAATGGATAGAATCTGCATCAACAATAGAAATGAGGGACTTGACACAATATTACTTCACTCTGTCATCCAAGTCTACAAACCCCAGATTAATGCAAGTCTAAACCTAATCGGCATTACGCCATTTATCACTGACAACCGTTGAGCAATAAGTCAGGCGGTGCTTTTCTCGTATTTCACGCAGTCATTACGTTCGTCGCACAAAAATGACGAATGCCCTAAACATGTTTGACATTTCACGAGAGAAACTCAGTACAAGAACTGCATTAACTTTAACTAGATTCTTGCCGAGCTCTAGCTTGTATATTACACTAAAGAATTGTGATTATTATGTTTTTAAACAAACCAATATAGTTTAAAACTATTTTCCCTAGAAACCGACCACCCCAACGTTCTTTTATTCTTAAACATACAAATGTATATCCCCCAGAAACCGAATGCTTCAACGTTTTGATTTTCTAAAACATACAAATGTTTATCCTCAAGAAACCAACCAATTCAGCGGTGTGATTAAGCTTACGTTAATAAAATAACATCACCAGAAACCGTTTCATCAGGACCTTATCTGTTGAAACTAGGTCATTCAGCTTCGGCATTCCGCGTTTTAAATGCAGAAACTATTTCATTCAGCTTTTTTACAGCTGGGACTTGGACAGTTAATTATTGTTCGGTTATGTGTTGGGCATTGCGCTTTGTATGTTTTTATGTTTTCTGTGTTCGGCTGGTTAAGTTGAGTGATGCCTTCCCTGTCTGACTTAATATTATCTTTATGCTTTAACCTTGGATCGACACCAGGCGTCTCTGTGCTAGACGTGTGTATGTTTCAGTAATGACAACTATGTGCATGTTTCCTAGACCAGTGCACATATCCGCTTTATGCACATTATACGCTTGAACATGCAATCTTGTGACGGGCCACCGCTGACAACGATTTGTGTACGGACAATGTTTATTTCAACCTCATTTGTTTCTATAAACGTCACAGATGCAAGAAAACAATGAAAGTCGCGTAGAAAAATAGAGTAATGATAAACGAACGGAATAATTTAAATGTCAGTTCGTATTATCCCGGCAATAAAAATAGCGCAACAATTCAATTAACTCAAACAATGACAAAAGGGGAAATTATTTCAATCGAAGCCGAGATTAAACAAACATTTTAAAACAACATCGGTGTCAAATTTTTAGTTATCCAGTTGCATGGTTCATACAGATTGTGACCTGTTTAAACTGGCTTTAGACAATTCGCTAAGACATGAAGCATAAATATGACATACGTCGACAAAAGATGGCAATACGTCGCATAAGTATTAAAATTTTATTTCGTCTTATTACGTAAATTTTTTTTTTTTATTTTTTTTTTTATTATTCCTGATGAAGACAATACAGCCGAAACGTTGAGCAATCCTAGAGTTTGTCTTGATTTACTTTATTTACGTAAATGAGAATGCAATGAGAAGCACGAACGCGTTAGACCGCTCGGGTATCGCAACAACCCAAACAAGGCAGTCTAAAAGACGGCTTTGATCCCCCGTCGCATCATGGATGATCAACACTAACCTTCACCGTATATCAGCAAGATTGGTTGGAAGGTGAGTAGAGCAAATCGTCTTCATTAGTTTACATTTGCTATGAGTTTCATGCAATTCAGCCCAGACGTTAACGTTATGGAACGGACACAAAATGCAAGGTTTAAATCTTTGACCTCGGACTGGGAGCTTGACATTCGGTTGGTACAGCTGGAATCAGGGTTTTGCATGTTGTCGTAATTAGGTACAATTGTAATGAGTATAATGCAATTCGTCCCTGGTGTTAAAAAGTTAAGGACCGGACACGATTTTGTTACGAACGGACGGACGAACAGAAGGACATGACCATTCCTATTACACCTTCCCTAAAATGTTACGCAAAAACCAGTATCAATGTGACTACATCACACCACACCAGTAAAAGGCTGATATATGGATAACAACACTCGACTTTCAGTATGTACATTGTTCGTGAATATTTTACGGTCGCCACGACACGGTGGGTATACAACCATGTTGAACGTGAACAGAACAAAATGTCAACTAAAACTGTTTGCTATGCCATGGTCTAAATTTACAAAGTGTACATGTGTATTGAAAACCCTATCAGTTTCCGCTATTACGTCTGGACCATCATTGTGTGATGTAAATCCGCTATCGTTCTATTCTCGTGAATGTCCAATTAGTATGCCCTTGGCAGCCTCTTATAAAACTTCGTCTTTGAATACTCCTTTTTGAGAAGTTAATTATCGGAAACAGATCGTCCAATGTTCACCAATGCAGTTTCATTGACGCAGACAGCTGATGCCATTCAATGACCTGTACAAAATGTGTTGAAACACAGTGCACTTATATACATTAAAATGATTTTGTTAACTTTTCAAGGATAAGAAGTGGTTCAGTTGAGACACTACACACACAATAATGTATTCTATAGTTCTATTGGTATGGTGAGGGGCCATTTGGTAGAAAGACATATACAAGTACATGCCTAATTTGAAACAAGCAATTTCGATAAATTGATATCCCCGCCATACATGATGTTATCAGTATTATTGCGCAGTTTGGAATTTACGATTTGTGTACAGGAAAATGACTGTGGTTATATACCAGAGTGAGATTGTGCCACATATACTAGTTTCATTGCTGACTATAGGGGCAATAAATAAAAGGACAATCAGACTAAGAAACATTGACCAATGAAAAAGCAAGTGTCAAGATGGCCAAGTATCGCTCAGTCACTTGTGCACATTGATCTACATTGAGCGGCTTTGAAAACGCAACACAAATGAAAATCAAGATAACTTTTTTATTTATTAATATTTCTCAACGCAATTTTGTATGCGTGTTATTGGCTACCAATGGATTGTAATTCTATGTTCTTTTCATCTAAATTCGCTACAATGGTGCATTGAACCACGAAATGGATAAAACGAAGCACGTAAAAGGAATTGATTGTACAAAAATGTACGATGCAATTATTATTTAATGCAAGGTCAATTTGAATAGTCAATCAATCGACAAATTCGAAAAACACAAAATCAGACCATTTACCACTCCGCAACATAGTAGTCCGGTCTATAAATGGGATATTTAGGTAAGACCCGGCATTGGACTGTATAGTAAATATTTTTTGGTATTCTGTTAGGGAATATGTTGTTATTGAAGAATCTTAATGATGCCCAGCTGGCACCATTGAGCATTTTGAAAAATTCAAGATGGCGTCCAAGATGGCCGCTAAAATTAGAAAAAATGCCATGGGTGCATGAAATAAGTTACAAATTGCTATTTTTGCGGGTTGATTGTATTTTAAATGTTAAAAACATTATCATTAATATAAATTTATCATTAGTTATTGATTAAGTGAATCTTAGATGGCACCCATGGCAGCTGGAATCCAAATCACGGCGATAATGGCCGCCATAATTGCCAAATTGTACTAAAACTCAATTGTTTTAATTATATGTGTACCAGTAGTGTGATATATGATAAAAACTCAAAGAAAACTTCAATTCAAAACAGTTGACCCATTAGCTGATTCAAAATGGCGTCCAAGATGGTCGCTATAATAAAAACAATATGTTAGAGGATCATTAAGAAGTTGCATATTGATATTTTGCTGATTGATTGTAGTGTAAGTGTCTCAAACATAATTACTTCTGTAATACACTGCATAAATATATCATTATTTATTGATTAAGCCAATTTTAGATGGCATCAATGACAACTGAAATCAAAATGGCGGCAAAAATGGCTGCCACATATGTCAAACTGAAAATTAGCATTCAATAGCATGTAACGTAATAGAAATTGTTAATTTTTAATATAAGTACTGCTATAGGTAATAAATGATCTAATAAAACTACAATTGAAAACACTTTATGTTTAGCTTATTCAAATTGGCTTCCAAGATTGATGTCAAACAAGAAAGTTTAAACCAAGCTAATTATATATCTTAGACCACAGTGGTCGGTTGGTATACTAGTATATGTATATGGTATTGTAAATACTAGTATATGTATATAATTATGTTTTATTTGCACGTTTGTTTATTTTACAAACAACATTTTATATACATTTGCACTTGATTTTATCCACCTCTCCTGTAGTTTGGCAATAGGCATTGTTAACAGCTTTTAATCATTTTCGGACCTGGGTCGCAATTTTTGCCACACAAAACGAAAGCTACGACAAGAAATGTTCATCAGGTAATATCTGGTAGGATTATCTGGTCTTGGTGAGTGATGAAAGACTGTTCTCACAATGTAGATGCCATATCCCTTCCATGTTCGTCGTTTTATGGTTGGGGTTGTGTGTTCATGCTTCGTCCTGTGCCAACACTGACGCCATTTTCGTCCGTGTATGGTGTTGGCGGTGGATTTCTGCTTCATCCCCTGTTAAGGCGTACAGTTAATTATGTCTTGGTCGTATATTTTCTCAATTCTACATGGACATTATGGTTGAAGAATACATGCAGAGCCATCATCTGTCTACGTGCAGTCTTCAGTATCTGCTCAGTAAGGTACCAGGTCTTTGAAATATACAACTATATTGTCTTGGCATTGAGATGAATAGCTTGATGTCTGATTCGATCAAGTTGTTGCTGGTGTTCGACTGTGGTTTAAATGTATTGGAAGCATTGCAAGCTTTACCTATCATAATCTTCAAATTTAAATCCTCCCCTGTCAGTTCCAACACGTCTCAAGAAGATGAAGGTCTCATTATCAATGTTTTGATGATCCACAAGGCATCTTGCATGATTAGAGCATTGCGCATAATGTTGCATCGCCAACTGTTTTATCTCCTTGACAATGACCATTGTCTTTGGTTTTGTTGTCAAGACAATGTACATTGTTTAGCACGAGGCAAAGCTGTGGGGAGATGTCAGCAACCTACGTACAGAAGATGTTGCAGTTCACTACATCCAATCTGAAGATATACTACTACTAGTCAACGGTACACATTAAAAGTCTGTGTGATACACTAGGCCGATATATTCAGCATATTTTAAATCTCTGACTCAGTTCATTGATGTTATTATCGGTCACATACGTATTATCCTTTCATGTGACAACTAGGTTGTATTCCTCTCCAATCCTGGAAGTAACCAAACCACCTTGACCATGCGGCATTCCTTTCACTATGCAAAAATTATTATGTCTCCCACATATCACTCAACAACTTATTATACCCCCGCACAACGAGTTGTAAGGGGTTATACTGGATTCAGCTTGTCTGTCTGTCTGTCCGTCCTTCAGTCTGTCTGTAGACGCATTCTTGTGGACACAACGCCTCCTACAGTTTTGGCAGGATTTCGCTCAAACTTTCACAGATGAACAACCTCAACATATAGATGTGCATGAAGAAAGGAATTTGCGCTGCGATGAATTTTAGCAGAATTGTGGCCCTTTGCCGACGGGGGTATATTAGTCTGCCGAATGGCGACAGCTCTAGTTATAATTATGTTAAGGTTGGTGCATGAGCTTTCAACACTTGATCTTGGTTAATTATGGAGGCTTTTCTTGCAATCAGCCTAATAATGGGTCGCTAAGTAGCATCACTTCTGGTAGGATCAATGTATAGTTCATTTTCTCTCCTTCTGACAAGATCTTTTATGACAAGTGTCATCATGTAATCCTTAACCTCTTCTTTTATTAATCAATTTGTCACAACCCTCATGTTCATTCAGACGCTTTCTTTACCTTCTTCCCATAGTTCTCTATTAAACTTGGTGTTTTAGATATCTGGTCCTTGTTTGCAACAGTCTGTCTGGTGTTTATCATCTCATCAGTAAGCCAAGTTTTGTACATCCTCTTCTTGTATGCCAATTGATCTTTAGAAATAATTTTATTATTACATTCTATATCTGGCGTGTTGATGTTGTGCAAAGCTTAAAGAGAACCCAAGAATGGTCGTTCCTTACCCTAGCAAGTAATTTTATAACTGTCAAATATGTAATCCACAATAGATAAAGTCGTTATCATTATTATTACAATGTATTACTATTATTATTACCAGGTGTGGTCTGGTCTGGTCATATTTTTGCACGTATATAAACTATTATGTCATGCAGAGGTCTTCCCCATCCTCTGGAGATCGCTACATAATATTTGGTTTAAAGTGACCATATCAGATGACCTCCATGTGGCCTCGTAGATTCCTGGGTGTTGGAATCTTTTTCATTCAATATTAACTTAACACACGAGCATCACATGGCAGTATAGAATATACCGGGTTTTTTCGCCTAGACCTTCGTTATCAATGATCATTTCTTTACTAGTGGTGGCATTTGTATCACCAACGAAAGTGATAAACTCTTTTTTTCAGGGTTTTGAACAATTACGAGTTATTACCTTTTAACTATCTGGATTCGTCTGGGCATTAATTATTACACAACCGTGACTCACTGGAATTTGGACAAAACCCATGTTTTGATGGGGACAGAATACACCTGATTGGTTGAACTTTAAATCCTCCCTAACAATTGCACGGGGTCCCGTATTATACAGCATGTACATTGATTTTTGTAAAATTGATCAACATAAATTAGTTTATTTAGAATGAATACTTGATGATTTACACTAAATTTACCAACCGACCAATGGCAATGACTGTATGGTTAACCACTTCGTTCACGTTTGGAAGCCATCTTGGATGCCATTTTGAATCAGTTATCGGGTCAATTGCTTTTAATTAAAGTTTCAATTAGAGTATTTACAACATATTGCAGTACTGATAATATTATAATTAGCAATTATTAATGGTTTTTAAGAAAATATGCCAATTCGTCAATTATGACGGCCATTGTAGCCGCCATTTTGATTTCAGCCTTCATGGATGTTATCGCAAATAGACTCAAACAATAAATAATGATATAAATAAATACGTCAAATACATCTTAAGAACTGCCAATCAGCAAAAATAGCAATTTGTAACTTACTTCTTGCGTCGTCGGCATATTTTTACTGGTTTTGGTCGCCATCTTGGGTGCCATTTTGAATCAGCTAATAAGTCAATAGTTTCAAAATGAAAGAAAGTTTAATTTTGAATAATAATTACATATTACAGTACTGATATAAACAAATAGGATTAAAATAGATTATTTTTAATACAATTTACCAACTTGGGCAATTATTGCGGCCAACGTAGCCGTCATTTTGATTTTAGCTGTCCCGGATGTCATCTTATATTAACTGAATCAATGAATAATGATAAATATATATTAATACTTATGTTTAAAACATTTAAAGTACAACTGATGAGCAAAAATAGCAATTTGTAACTTATTTCATGCACCCATGGCATTTTTTCTAATTTTAGCGGCCATCTTGGACGCCATCTTGAATATTTCAAAATGCTCAATGGTGCCAGCTGGGCATCATTCAGATTCTTCAATAACAACATATTCCCTAACAGAATACCAAAAAATATTTACTATACAGTCCAATGCCGGGTCTTTTTCATAATTGACCGGACTATAGTGGTCGTGAAGTTTCAAAAACGCTTGATAGCAATGTTTCAGATTTACCGAAAAATACTACCAATTTTACAGTCAAGGGGAAGTAATTCTGGAAAGAGATAGAGTGAATAAAATTCATTTTTTCTGAATCTAAATTGAACTTTATATTTATCTGTGTTTTACTTTATTTCTGTCTCCATGATGTGCACGGACACTTGTTCCCGAACTTTATACGAAGCATATATAGGTACACATCGGCATTAACAATCTAAATAACGCAGAAGGACATAGGGCATAAACTTTGCTTTTGTTTATGACACATGCATACATATAAGCTATGTAAGTGTAAGTGTTGCGTTTTCAAAGCCGCTCAGTGTAGTAGAACCATATTTAAACTGGACCTTGATTTTGTCGCCATGGTTACCGAGTTCTGCATGGTTTTCAACTAATTAGTTACTTTTAGAATGAACCACTCAAGGAACATTGTTACCAATTTGTAATAAAACCAAGCCTATATATTCAGATAAAATGAATTTACTATAAATATATAGGGAAAACGAGCACCGCTACTTGCGACCATGTTTTTTGACAAATCATGACAACATGTCAATATGACAAAATGTCAAATTTGTAAGAGGCACACCAAACAACTTTATCTATATAACATTATTTAGAAATCTGGCCAGTGGTTGATGTTCTATGATTTTCTTCTCAAGTATTTCCAATCATGTTATTATTTTAACTACTCTAAAAAGGATCATCCAAGGAACATTGTTATATATACCCATTTAAACTGAAACCCAACCATATACGAGAATACTCAGTCTCTATTCCATGCACAAGGTTTTTATGTTGTCTTAAGCAGGGACCCTGGTGTAAATTTACATCATATGACCCATATTAAAACTTTACCTAGTTTTCATCTGGACAAACATTTTGACCAACTTTCGTGAGAATCCTGTACAAATACATCCTCCCTAGCATAGTTTGCATACACAAGGATTTTCTATGATTTGACCTAGTTTTTGATCCAAGATGACCCGATATCGAACTTGACCTCAATTTTGTTGATATGATCATTGTGACAAAGTTTCATAAAGATTAGGCCAAATTTGTGACCTTTAGTGACTACACAAGGTTTTCTATGATTTGACCTAGTGTCCTATTTTTATACCCGGATACCTAATATCGAAGGTAATCAAGATTTTGTTGATATGATCATTGTGACCAAGTTTCATAACGATTAGGACAAAGGCGTGACCTCTATTATCTACACAAGGAAATTGTGGACGTACAAAGAGTGATCACAAAAGCTCACTCTGTGACAAGTGAGCTAAAACCGACCGAGAATATTGAAGAGATGTCGCCGGAGAGAAGAAACTTCCTTGTGACACACAGCAGGTGTAAGGAGTTTGTTTCGACAGCAATGTTGACATGACAACTTTGAAATCAAATGGAAATGTGGTGCATAGACAGGAAAATGAAGCATAAAAAGAGCGATTGAAGGTAACCTAACATGGCTTGTTGAATCCTCTTTTCCTTTGGCTAGGTACGTGTAAAATGTATATGTAGTAGGCTTTTTGTCAAAGGAGTGACTCCGGTGCGATATTTTCTTCCCAGAAGGTACTCAATGGCCAAATAAAGAGCTGGAATCCAACTCGTGAGGAAATTTCCAGGAGTGACGCCCAGCCATCACCATATCACATTCGCCTTTAGCAGGGTATCATTAAGAAAAATAGTAATTTTACAAAGGGTCATAGTCATAACAATATTGTAGCTAGAGAATTGTAACTGATCATAAAACAGCGTACTTTTGTTATGCAGACCTTATGTTTAAAGGTTGACATTTATCGATTCTGAAATTTCACGATCAGCTAAAAATACATAACAAGACAATCATTAAAATAAATGACAATTTAATTATTCTTCAGAATATTACACAACAGCAGCAGAATTAAACATTGTTTACATATCATAGCATCACTCAATTTCAGAATGAAATATCAAATGATATTGTGTATATAGACAGTCCTTAGCCTGGTTCCTTGTCGCACTATAGCGTTTAAGTAACGTAATGATCTAGGGGAGTAAATCCAGACTAGCCAATGTGTCATTGAAAAATTACCAATTTGAAATCACTTCCCTTACCACACACAAAACTACAGAACTATATACATGTATTTCTCAAGTTCATTTTCGCACAATACAATGTACAAACAAATTATGGGATGCTATTAAACTCGCTGCCCAACAGCCAACTTAAAGATGTACAAATATACTACTATAGTATGTCCATGATGTTATGCCAATAGGTCAATATCAAGGTAACAGCTCATTTTGGAACATGAATTAAGTTAATAATGGGATATAAAACTATGCATGTGTTCACTGCTTGAGAAATATGAAATTGCCTCTCTATGCCAATATGAAGGCTAGAATTCATGTGAGTATGTAAACATATGCATTGGGCCTGCACATTGAACACTGTGAAAGTAAGGTCACTAAATTAATATCAAGATTTTAACCCCCAGATTACCTTGTTAATGTGACCCCAGATAATTTCACACCGAACTAGACATAGACTCACCTAGAGATGACCAATGAGACTAAGTTTCATAAAGATTGGATAAACAATGTGGCAGATAATGTCTACACAACAATTTGTATGACAATTGGCACAGACGCTATCTTAAGGTGGTGAAAACGTTTCCAATTGATTTGCAATTATAAACAAATCCATGTGCAGAATCATGTCAAACCCGATTTTATTAAATACATTTTACAAAAAGATTATAAAAAGTCAGACAGTGAAGGTAGCCCTCGACAGAAACAGTAGAGCATGTTAGACACAAGTAACTCCAAGGGACATAATCTTCGAAGAATTTTTCGTCCAGAACCAAATTCCTGCATATTTTCATGATGTACAGTACCAATATTCAAAATTTCAAATCAAAATATCAATAATTATATAATAATTATTAATTATAGTAATTGGCTTATATGGTGAGCAGAAACAACAACACTGCGTTCAATAAACGCTTATGCCCCCATGGAAGCATTGTCCATAAAAAATCTAAGTCAATTAGGGGCCATAATTGTGTTACAATTTTGGATAGTGTTACATGGCTTTGATAAAGTCCAAAATTAGGTCAATGTGAAGGTCAAAATGGGGTAAGGTGATACAGGCGTGTGAAGAGTGTTCAAATACAACATCCATGCAAGTATGAAAGCTTTGTAGCAAGCGATATTAATGCTAGAAGAAACGGTCAATTAGGGTTAAATAAGAATTTGGCCCTTCAATAAGTCTAAGTCCCAAATTAGGTCAAGGTGAAGGTCAAAATGGGGTAACGTGATACAGGCGTGTGAAGAGTGTTCACGTACAACATCCAAGTATGAAAGCTTTGCAGAAAACCATATTAATGCTAGAAGAATAGGTCAATTTGGGTTAAACAAGAATTTGGCCTTTTAATAAGTCTTAATGTCCAAAATTAGGTCAAGGTGAAGGTCAAAATGAGGTCAGGCGATACAGGCGTGTGGACAGTGTTCATATACAACATCCATGTAAGTATGAAAGCTTTGTAGCAAGCCATATTAATGCTAGAAGAAACGGTCAATTTGGGTTAACCAAGAATTTGGCCCTTCAATAATTCCAAATTTAGGCCAAGGTCAAAATGGGGTCAGGTGATACAGGCGTGTGGAGAGTGTTGATATACAACATCCATGCAAGTATGAAAGCTTTGTAGCAAGCCATATTAATGCTAGAAGAAACGGTAAATTTGGGTTAACCGGACGGACGGACAGGTGGATCCCTATATGCCTCCTGATCTATCGTTAAGGGGCATAAACACATGTTAGACTGTTTCCCAAGTGCAAGGGGTATAACTCTTTTTAAACATATTTGACTGGGGGAAGCAATGCCATTACCTTTGTCCTACAAGTGTGATTTGACCTTTGAGACAAAGACACGAGTCTTGCATGTACCATAACGCATCATCACGTTGAACACTTATGCCAAGTTATATAGAAATCCCCTAATGACTGTTGGAATGACAGCCCGTCAAGAATGATGCGGAATGACGATATAACGGAAGAAAAGTGGAACACTAAATTATAACCCCGGTCATTTTCATTTGGCGGGGTAAAAAATAGAACACACATCAAATTTATGCATGTGAAGACATGTACGTATAAAACTTCATATCACAGATTTCGCTTTTCAATCGTACTGTACAGAAACAACATGTCACAACATTCTCATAGAAAGTATGAGAAATAATTGCGCACTTACCGTTAACGTGTTTCACATTTATATCAGACGTCATTGTCATTTTACAGCGTTTCTCTTATTTCTTTTTTATCACACCACGTAACAGACTGACGCAGTGTAAAACCATTAAAGGCTCATCCAGACATCGATAATTCTAATGCTAAACTAAAATACTTTACTACCTGTTCCGATACATTGGTTGCAATCTTTTGTTTCTGAATGTTTATGAAACTGCATAACTGGACGGTAAAAGTACATTAATAATTACACACATCAGGTCAAAGTAAATAGCAAAATAAGCAATACTTCATATGAAATTTTGGAGGGATTACTTTGTATTATTTTTCAATTCAACAGAATTTATAAAATATATTTTACTAGCTTATATGCATATTTTAAAACTTATTACAAGCTTTATCTAAATATTTTGAAACGTATAATTAACTAGCATTATCTAAATATGATATAACAATCTTCAGCAGTCAAAAAGCCCTTCACAATTGCACAAGTATGTTTAAGACTATAAAACATTGATGGAATAGTACAACAATTAACAGTAGCTTTATTCTGACACGAGGAATACATACATAGAGGATTTTGCATGAGTAGTCATTACACAAGTTTTATTAAACAGTGGACAAAATAAAATGAAACGAGTCTTTGCCATGTGTCACAATATTTTTGTCAACTAGTATGTAATCAGCACAAATATTCTATTTATCGCATATCCTTAGAGAATGTTCATTATTGTTCAAGATGATGATGTATGCTGCATAGGTCCCAACCAAGCTTGGCGGTACAATGAGTGTGAAATATTGACAACGATGATATTATCATGACGTCATGGGCCCATCAAGGCATGTATTGGCTTACTTCACATCAGGCTATTTGAAATATTTATTTCATACTATAGGAGTTTTTAACGATTGTTCCAGTACGGCTTTAATGGCACTGCTAGGCAACAGGTTATGCGAAAATGCATTTTATATGTAATCTAAAGCATACAAATATTATAATATGCCGTAACACAGACCATGATATAATGTAAGTGTAAATAATGATGCAATATTGACAATTGTGAATTGTAAAACTAATTAGTTATGCTGCGTTTACAGTCAGCCACGATGCCCACGATGTCCGCGATTCGACAATATCGTGGAGCTCCACGATTAATTGCATCAAATTTAATTTTACTACGCTGTCCTACGCTTTGTTACGTTGTGTTACTACTGGTTGCGCTTTCTTACGATACCAACACGATTCATGTCAAGATCTGCCACGAATTACATCGCGTTCTCTTACGTTCTCTTGCGACAACCACGATATGCTATCACGTTTTATTACGTCTTATTACGTTCTGTTAAGATCTCTTACGCTCTTCAAGTTATGCTGAGCTCTCCTACGATTAATGTCCACGACTTGACAAGCTGGTCACGTTTTGAGTACGATTGAATACATAAATAGAATGGGAGATGGACCCATTCTCTAACTATTCCACAAAGAAACAAGCTATGCATTCAAGAGATGACGATGTCGAATTCGCAATAGTTATGTGTTCCTGCATTGCTAATATTCAACAGTGGCAACAAGGTATGTAGCCGGGAAGCCTATAGGAGAAGTAAAGGAGAAATAGATGGCTTAAAACCTACTGTGTAGACCATGGTTTGGTGTAAATAGAAATAACCTAGTGGTTCAATATTTCCGACAAAGAATTCAGGCTTGATGATGTTAGCACCTTCGTCATTTTATAGGATGATACGTATATTTAATGATATTATAAAAAGAATAGCAACAAACATAGAGAGAAAATGTACTAAATGAGAACCCCTATCACATGGACTGGAGCTGACACTCATCCTCAAACATCTTATCACTTATGATAAATTACTTTTACTATACTATGCCTTCATATATAGTCGTTTCTTCTATTTTGTTCAAGGAGTTCGAAAGGCTGTTGTTAAAATGTATAAAGGTGATATATTCTCTTGTTTTAAAGATTGAAAACTAATTGCAGACAAAATCAATAAGCGATGTAATGTATCACATGCGAAAGGGGGTTTTGAATGGCCAATATAATAACTCCCTAAAGCCAGCACACATAGGTAGCTCTAGGGATTGTAAATGTCCCACTTCTGTGGTATTGGTAGATGCTTGAACTTGGTGGCATTTGCCATATGTCAGTTGAACAAACTGTATCCATTATGTTTGCATGGTGCAACCGCAAACATCCTTGGTCCGGATGTTCATGACTCTGTGTTATTCAAAGATGAAGAGGTTGGCTTTCAGAGACTCTGTGATATTCTCTGCTTGAATGTCACTGAAGGAGGTTGCTATCCCGACTTTTTTCCGAGTGGTAGTCTTATATGCCAATTCCTCTTGTGAAGGTGGGGTAGATGGTCATCCATTGCCTGCGTGCACTTACGGTTATTGGTGTTGGTAGGACGGTTTGACAATCTGATAATTCCTAGCAGATTATTTCCTTTGTTTTTGGGCTGCCTCAACGCGACGAATCGTCACACCGCGGCCAAACAATGCTTGAAATGCATCGGAACTTACCCAGACTTAGGAGAGCACCACAAAGCGTGGGAGTGGGAATATCTTACCAGACCTTGTCGCATCGTGATTAAATTACTGATAGTACCCTACATATCTTGACGAAACGTAGCAGATAGTGATAGAGCGAGGTGGAATCGTAATGCAACTTTACGCATCGTGTTTCAAAGTCCATCAAGATCCCCTACGATGAAGCATCAAGGTCTGACACGCTACGTTAAGGCCTGACAAGTTTTAATGCGCTCCGCTACGATTAGCACGTTCCATCACGCTCTCTCAAGATCAAAGTTGAATCGGGACAATCGTGGTCAAATTTTTGACTGTCAAAATTTTTGACACGATGCTCACGATCCCACCAAGTTCCCCCACGATCATTACGATTCAATTCCACGACCTCCGACGATCCCCCATGCTCACCACGATACTTTCCAATCTCGGTCATCGTGGCTATCGTGGCTGACTGTAAACGCAGCATTAGGTAACAAAATTACATTTATCTATAAATCATGAGCAGGTTAATCATTAGTTTCGGAGATTAGTAAAAAGACTTACAACAAGAAAATGTCAGGGTCTAAAAGGCAAGAAATACAGCATTGACGGGAAAACAGGTTTTCAACATATTAATTACCATATTCAGTCTTGTTTTCAAAGGACACTTAAAAAGGGTGACTTAACCGGGCACACTTTTATTCCAGGGGAAAAACCAATAAAGCAAGTTTCATCATCATATCTTATTCCCATCTTAACTTATCTTGACGCTGTCTCGCCATTAAAATAAATTGTGTTTCTAATGTCAACGAAAATCAAGTCGAAACGTATCCTAATTCATGGTGTGAATAATAAGTCATTAAGAATTGCAAGCAATACAGAAGTCCTCAACCGGTTTGAAGCCATTTTCAATTTTTGTCAGAATCACATTATTTTTAAACGTGCATACTCCCCTTGTTGGTCCCTATCCACATACCAAGTTTCATAAACGTAGCTTGGAAAATGTTTGAGTTATGTAAGGATCCAGATTTTTTGACTGACTGGCGGACGGACGGAGGGCAAACCTTTAGTCCGCTCCGGTCAAAAACCGGTAGGGGACTAATAATCTGACAATAGAATCGAGCTCCTACAGGTTTTGAGAGATTAACCTTACTGAAATCATACAAAACTTATTGGTTCAACAGAAGCAACACTATGCAATGATTAGTAAACCTTAGTCCTGTCTTAATGTCCTCTCGTAATTTTAAGCTTTCAGTCGTACTGATTACATTGTAAACTGCCGGCTTTCGTATGAGTTATTTACACCTGACAATATTTTCTTAATAACATCTCGATATTACTAAATACAATTCACTACATATAAGCGTGCTATCAATAGCAATAAGAATTTAACAATAATTGCCTGTCAATATATACTACAGTAGTTTCATTTGACAATGTGTGCATATTTAGGACTTTCTCAAACACATTTGTTTCCTCTTCCTAAGACTATTCATCTCCTTCTGGTGGGGATGTCATCCTCAGTGACACCCTTGGCCTTCAACTCGTCTGTTACTCGGTCAAGATATGTAGGGTCAGGGTAACCAAACCTAGTCAATGTATTTCAACAAGTTAACATAAAGAAGACAACGTGTATAGATATTTAATTTATACAATTTCAAAACGTTAGAGGTATAATGTTCGAGGGATAGATTAATCGCAATTTTTATAATTCAGCACATACAGTACCGTCAGCGTGAAGGTTCCGCGTTATCGTGTAAATTCACTAACGCTAAACGCTTTTTAAGCGTGAAGCGAGAACCGTGAAAGCGTTTTGACCAATCAAATTGGCGCATTTTCGATACACTGAATGTGTATCCGTGAAAGCGTTAATTTGCGTGTAGAAGCGTGAATTTGCGTGTAGAAGCGTGAATTTGCGTGTAGAAGCGTGAAATAGCGTGTAGAAGCGTGAATTAGCGTATAGAAGCGTTAATGTATATGTGAATCGTTTTATCGTCTCCCATTTATAATCAGAATTGAGTGGCAGAGAGTTATATGTTGATGTTAAAACAAATCGAAATGTCGTAATTTAGTAATTTAGCGAGTTCGGTAGGCCTATTTATCCTTAATAATAGTTCGGTCAAGAATGGAGGAATATGTTCCAGCGATGTACTCATCAGATTATCTAACCAAATCTCCCGAGTCTGCACGAGAATGGCGCTGATGTCAACAGTGTGAAACTTTATTGTTTATTTCAAATCATTGAAAGGTGGATTTATAACTGATACACGTGATGACAAGTATGATGGATGGTTGGAGGCGAACATTTGTACAGGTAGGCCAGAAGTGATATGCAAGTCTTATTTCTAGTTGACTTATAATGAATTAACTGATTGCTTCATTTTTTAGGGAAACAGGGATAGAATGCAGTGGGTGAGGTGAAATCATCTGCCTGTCTGACCTTATTCTCGATATCGACATTACTCAATTCTCGATATCGACATTACTCAATAAAACCCGTTTTTCCGGAACCGAAATTTCACGGTCAGGGGGTTAGCGAGTAATAAGCGGTATAGCGGGAGAGTATATATTTTTTATTTTTCAACGTTTAAAGATGAAAAACATACAAAACAATTATTACACATTATCATTAAACACCTTTGTTTTTAAACTTTAGCAAGAATTATCCTAAAAAATGCTTTATATTTGAAATATTGCATTTTATTCTACACTGCCGCTTCCGTAGCTCGATACCGATGGCGAGAAAATATACACATTTTTCAAGTTAAACATATTATTTTGGCAAAAATATGGTCAGGAGGTCGTAAAATGGTGTTGTCATTGTTTACTAGTAAGACTTTTTACAAATTCTTATCATTTGGCTTAAATAATCGCGATTATTGTACCTGGTTGCTCTATACGCTATAGGCATTTCCCCCCCCCCTGACGTACATTCGGGATATCTCGCACATTGTCGCTCAATAAATTCCGTTATCCCGGAAAACGGATTTTAACCGGGAATGTCGATATGGTGAATAAAACCCGTTTTTCCGGAACCGAAATTTCACGGTCAGGGGGTTAGCGAGCAATAAGCGGTATAGCGGGAGTGTATATAATTATTCTTTTTTCAACGTTTAAACATGAAAACATTTAAAATAATTATTACATATTATCATTAAACATTTTTGTTTTTAAACTTTAGCAAGAATTATCCTAAAAAATGCTTTATATTTGAAATATTGCATTTTATTATACACGGCCGCTTCCGTGGCTCGATACCGATGTCGATAAAAAATACGCATTTTTCAAGTTAAACATATCATTTAGGCGAAAATATTATCAGCGAGGTCGTAAAATTGTGTTGTCATTGTTTTCTAGTAAGACTTTTTACAAATTCTTATCATTTGGCTTAAATAATCGCGATGTTTGTACCTAGTTGCTCTATACGCTATATCCGTTTCCCCCCCTGACGTACATTCGGAATATCTCGCACATTGTCGCTCAATTAATTCCGTAATCCCGGAAAACGGGTTTTAAGTTGTAATGTCGATATGGTGAATGCAATCGCCAATGTCAGAGCGGTACGGGAATTGAATGTTTGAATAACATGAAATAAATAAGCAATGATATTTTTTCAATTCATTGATTTTACAATCAACTACAAGCCATCACTAATAGCCAATTAAACTTCAATTACAAATAACTTGCGTTAATTAACGTAATAAGTAACATAACGCATACACTCTACCAGAAAGTGGAAATTCTGACAAATAGATCGATCTGGTCACATGCCAGTCACGTGACTGGCCAAAAATGGCGGTGCGGCGAAGTCGGTTGTAGAAATTTTCCCTTTTGTTAAGATTTTCTATCAAATTAAGCTACTTTTGAACAGAGTTAAATTGGATCTAAGAAAAAATAACTTTTTTTGAACACGCAGCCACAAACGATAAAAAAATGGATGCCGAATATTTTTACACTCTACTTTTGACGTGATTGACATTTGCTATTCGTCTCGAAACTAATCCGCGGGAAAAATGACATCATGGGATTGCCGAAAATCGAAAGCGAGGCCACTCGTGAAAATATTGACTTTCTGTGATCACTCTGTGAAATAAATTTGATCTTACACCAAAAATCAACAAATATCCTCTATCTATTTATAGCCTTGGGATTGCCCGAGTTGTCGATAAAGCTAATTTTAGCTCTCAACAGGCATCAACGGAATTGGCAACCCAAAATGAAAGTCGGCAAAAAATAATATTGACAAAATATGTCGTTATTGACGTCTAACTAATTGACTTCATAGTTTTTTACTAATTGGAAAACGATATGACTATACAACTTCATTCGTCGTCTGCATGTACTCTAAACTACGATAGACAACTCTAAAACAATATTTACAGTCAATAGGAGTTAATTCCCCTTAATTAAGAGGCTCAATACAGGTAAAAAAATAAGTAAGTATTAGTAAATAAATGCGAAATGTCGGCTACTCAGCTACTCTTCATTCAATTAACGGCCTAAAATAGTGACCCATTTGTGGCCCCAATTACAGTTCATACGGCCGAACTTAAAATATTCTTTGTTTCCCCATCCCGACCCTAGCAGATTTAGAATGAGTAGGTAGGTAGGGTTAATATTTTTTTTTATTGTTTCAGTATGATAGTTATTGGTTAAAGCATAAAAATAATGAAATTTAGAATTAACTCAAAGGTGAAAATCAACAATCCTTAATTTAATCGTAAGAAAGAAGCAGTGAGTGAGTAAACAAAAAAATAAAATTTTCACTTCCAATTTTTAATAAAAAAAATATTATTTTAATTTGGGCAATAAAATATTTTGGGTAGGGCCCATTTTAATCGGGTAGGTACGGGATGGGTAAACAAACAATATTTTATTTTAGGCCTTAATGTGTTACGTTAAAAGTACCAAAAAAGTGACAAATACAGTGCCCACCAAAAATAAGTACACAGTCAATAATTGTTGCAAAATTAAACTTGGTTAAATTATTCAATATCTGTTTATCAGACAGTCATAATTAGACTAGTTTCTGAAACTACAGTTACTCAATGAGTCAAAATAGAGATAGAAATAAAAATAAAGATGTTCGGAATTAAAATAACCATGTGGTCAAAAAGGCTTAATTTTTCCATCCTTTTGTGACTAAGTTACCATTCTAGGGGGACAAAGAAACTTTAGATTTTGCACCTAGGGTACCAATTAATGTATGGCCTTTCCATTTAATAAACAAAATATTCAGTTTCTTTAAATATATTGTTGCTTTACTGTTCTGCAAATAGTATAGTTACAGGCAAGTAAGTGGGCAATTAACATTTGTATACTTACTTTTGGTGGGCAGTGTATTTCGGACTAATGAGCCCAGGATTATTAAAAGGTAAAATTAAAATTATTTTCTTCAAAACCACATCGTATCCTAGAAAAAGGAGAAAACATGCAAAAATTGTCGGATACTGCTCGCCAACCAGTACGTGCATTGGCTATGTAGCTGTCATTCTATTTCTATGCATTAGTTATCCAGAATTTCAGTTATTTTTAGCTCACCTGTCACAAAGTGACAGAGTGAGCTATTGTGATCACTCTTCGTCCGTTGTCCGTCGTCCGTCCGTCAACAATTGGCTTGTGTAGACACAATTTTAGCCTAATCTTTATGAAACTTGGTCACAATGATCATCTCAACAAAATCTAGGCCAAGTTCGATATTGGGTCATTTGGGGTCAAAAACTAGGTCACTAGGTCAAATCATAGAAAAACCTTGTGTAGTCACTATAGGTCACAATTTTGACTTAATCTTTATGACACTTGGTCACAATGATCATCTCAACAAAATCTAGGTCAAGTTCGATAATGGGTCATCTGGGGTCAAAAACTAGGTCACTAGGTCAAATCATAGAAAAACCTTGTGTAGTCACTGGAGGTCACCATTTTGAATTAATCTTTATGAAACTTGGTCACAATGATCATCTGAACAAAATCTAGGTCAAGTTCGATATTGGGTCATCTGGGGTCAAAAACTAGGTCACAAGGTCAAATCATAGAAAAACCTTGTGTAGTCGCTAGAGGTCACAATTTTTACTTAATCTTTATGAAACTCAGTCACAATGATCATCTCAACAAAATCGAGGTCAAGATCGATATTGGGTCATCCTGGGTCAAAAACTAGGTCACCAAGGTCAAATAATAGAAAAACCTTGTGTAGTCACTAGAGGTCACAATATTGGCATAATCTTTATGAAACTTGGTCACAATGATCATCTCAACAAAATCTAGGTCAAGTTTGATATTGGTTTATTTGGGGTCAAAAACTAGGTCATTAGGTCAAAATCATATAAAAACCTTGTGTAGTCACTAGAGGTCACGATATTGGCCTAATCTGTATGAAACTTGGTCACAATGATCATCTGAACAAAATCTAGGTCAAGTTCGACAGGTGAGCGACCTAGGGCCCTTTGGCCCCTCTTGTCTTGTATAAGTATCACGTATGTTTCTACCTTGTAATAAACTACGAATTCGGCAAGACATGTTAGTGCATTTATCTGCATCCATTTTGTGACCGGCCGTGTATACATCTTCGTATATTGTCCGCCGTATTGGAAAACAAAGTAAGCACGTTAATTTGTCGAGGTAACACAAACAAAGTTAATATGGCAATTAATTATTTTTCATTCGCAGTTTTAATGGCACATATATACAAAACAATACAATTTACAATTGTAATTTTTTTTTAATTTTAAATAGGGCCTACCATGATACGATTCATAAATGGCAACATTGTTTTCACGCTATTTTAAACCAGTGACATTCCAAACTGTCAATTACCTAACACGGCAATTTCATTGTTTCAGCATGAAGTAATATACTTTCCCCATCCTCATAATACTGTAATTGAAACACTATAAGTTCCGTTACTACTTCTAACTCCATTTCTAATGCCATTTCTAATACACAGCTGCACCATTGCTATTTGTCGCGCTTTATAAAACCCGACAACGTTTTCCGCATTCATTCAATTTACGAATTTGTGGTTTATTATTCGGTAGAAACATTTGTGATACTTATCACAAGAAAATAACTAAATTCTGAGTGCCTTAAATGCATAGAAATAAAATGATGGTTCCCTAGCCAATGTACATAGTGTTTGCTAGTCATCCAATGCCGGACCACTAATTTCGCTGTCTAGTCGGCTAGCCACTGCCTAATAACAAAAGGGTTCCGAAACGAACCATGTGATAAATGTTTTCATTTTTCAAGATTGTCGGCTGCGTAAATTTAAATATTTATTTGTGCAAATAGGGAGTTAAATGATTTATAGCAACAATAACGCGTTTGTTTCTTATGTATAGGCATATTAAAGGGTTTGATTTAATTTTAAGACGTTTTCGACCATGTTTCATCAAATAACAGGTTTTTTGAAAACAGCTCTCGCACGCACCTGCGATAAATTTATTATTCAAAATGGCCACCGAAGCTGATCAAACGCGAAAGTAAATAAACTTTAAGCGATGTATGGTTATCCAGTGACTTTTTTCCTTCTTTATTAGGGTCTGGTAAACAGACCATTTCCCAATTGCTAATAGGCTATAATTTCTCCTAATTTGAATGAGAAATTCCCAATAAACAATTTAAAAAAAAAATTCAAAATCAGACATAAAATGATCAATATCAGTACAACAGTTTTCCAGCAATAACCATCGTCCGGGTATTAAATGAATGACCCTCGTATACTGAATGGCAATTTTGCTGACGTGACCAAATTCGCGATTGTGGCTTATGTTGTGTAAATGGTGTGTATTTTAGGACTGAAGTGTTGATGTAACCTGAATGTAAAATATATATTAGCAAGGGTGTGGAATTCCAATGTCCGACTTGCCCGACTTGGGCTTTTTGCCAGGTGTGGGCAAGTAGATTTTTCCATCCAGCTTGCCCTTGGCCAAGTGCAAAATAATCATGAGAAAATAAAATAATTTCCTTATTTTACCTTAATAACAATGATGAAACCTAAATTACTGACCAGAACTGATTTACTTAACAAACTTTGAATTAAATCTAATATTGATGAGTCTAATCCTTCACATGATAAATAATTGAATGATTTAACTGAAATTTTATTTGATTTTTTCCTGGGCAAGAAGTTTTAGTTTAAGGCAAGTGTATTTTTCAGTCCAACTTGCCCATGGGCAAGTGCAAAATTTGGGAATTTCCACACCCCTGATTAGCTACTAGGGTTGCGTACCGGTTTCTGATATAAATCGAATACCGGTATTTTGTGTTCGATCAATACATCGTATCGACCCTGTCCGTATCGGTCAAAACATCGATCAACATAAATACACAACAAAATCCCCATTTTCAGTTAAGTTTTTGGTAGTCTTTTGGTATCGTCTCAAAATGGCCAGGTCGTCGACACAGCTTATGTCCGAGTGAATCTAATTTTCAAACAAGAATCTGCTTTGCAATTTACTCATGCAATTTAAACATGTGTAAATAGGTTGTTTATCACATATCTCAAGCCTCACGTGATCGTGTTCTGCAAGTTAAATATAATTATGTTGTAAATCTGAAAGTGCCTATTTACAGTTTTTAAATTGTTTATTGTCAAAACAAAATATCAAATGACATATCGAATATCGATCATTTTGTATCGATACAAATATCGTATCGATCATTTTAACTGACACGCAGTCCTATTAGCTACTAAAGTTTTCAACTGAAGGGGACTACAGGTTTGCCCTCCATCTGCCTGTCTTGTCTGTCTGCCCATCAAAAAATCTGGATCTTCACATAACGCAAACAGTTTCTAAGCTTGGTTTAAGAAATAGGACTTCTGTATTGCCTGCAATTCTTAATGACTTGTTGTAACAAAAGTCAATTGCATTTTCACATTCAAGACGTTACCGCGGTGGTACCCCCGTCTGAAAGAATATTCTTGTGTGTGTATCAGTGTGACGCCCGAGTAGGTTAAGCTGCTAGGGTAATATTCCCCGTTTAATACGGTGTCATTGACTCATTAGGGTAGGGCCCCGGTAAAGTACGGTTAGGTCCTGTTTATTGCCAGTTGTATTACGGTGACAGTTTCGCCACAGCTGTGCCCAGGTGACACGCCAGTGCTACCTGGAAGTCACTAGATATGATATATGAACTTGGGTAAAAGGCGGGAAGAGCATCAGCTGTCATTAAACTGATAATCATATCAAGTCATGCCACAAAATAAGAAACCAGCTAAGAAATGCATGCCAGTTGAGCATGATGAACTAGAAGCAGAATCAGGCTATTATTCTGCTGATGGGAGATGGGTGTTGGAAAAAGAGCATTCACTTATGCCGACGTAAACTCAGTCTAAAAGGTGTCAACCATTGACTTCACTGCTCTCTCCGCAGTCTTATATCATATCTGGTATGCTACGATTTATTATGGTACACGTAAGGTAGAGATACGGTCCTACCCGGAAGGTCTCGGTGATTCCTGGATAAAGCCGGTTCTTGATATCCTTGACCCCCCCCCCTTCAATATGAATTGATATGCTCTACTTTAATTTGTGATATTTCATTTGTTGTAATGACAAGCGTGAGTCATAAAAATTGTTCTTGTTTTTAGCCTGAAAAGTACTAAGAATGCACCTACACTAATGTAGAAAATAAAAAAAATTCAGGGGAGCATGCACCCAGGCCCCCCCTCAAAATTGGCCTACACATTTGTTTAGATCATGCTACGCCCCTGACTACCTACTATCTGCTTCAGTCAAGAAGGGGAAACATAGAATATTTTAAGTTTGGCCTTACAGATATCTCTGTTTGGGCCACTGAAGTGTGAATGTATTATTGATTTATTTAAGAATTCTAGTATTATCAGGTGTATCTGAGCACTTAGTGAGGTAAGGTGCTTTATCTAATCAAAAGGGCTGTTACATAACAAATATATTTGTGCACCTTTTTGTTTACAATTGATATTGGAAAAATATTATTCAATAATAAAAGGTCATTTCGATATAATATGTATAGGTGGCACTGTGCTGAGATCTTGTCAAAAAGTATGCATTTATTGAACGCAGTCTTCAGGCCTAGACACTAACTTTTTTGGCCACTGGTCCGACAGGGCAAAAGCGCCAAATTTGTAAATAGGACAGTTACTGGTCCTCCAGAATTTTCACTGGTCCTTCTGGATTTTCACTGGTCTCGGACCAGCGGACCAGTGTTAGTGTCGAGCCCTGGTCTTGTTTTATTTAATATTAGATAATGGAGATAAAAGGAATGGTATGTGTAATGTCTGTCCCCTTAAAAGTATGATGGTGTTTCAATGTGAATAAAGGACATTTATCTGAATTGTTCAAGACAAAAATGTTCCTATTATCAAATAAATCTATAGCACAGAGAATTTGACATGATTCTTACCTTTATGCATACATATCAAATATATTTTCATATTTTATTAGTTTCCTTACAGGGTAGTGATCCCAATCGAACAATCGTCGCTGTAATGTTGAAATCGCCGACTATCGATAGTGAATTAGAAAAATCGATAGTCGCCAGTAAAAGGCTTACAGATGAACAAACTCGTGACGATCAAAAATAAGAACCATTTCCCCCAATTTTAAATTAAAATTCCCACCAACTTGTAATCCTTATCATTCCGATAGAATCAATGGGCGTTACACTTGATTAACACTCGTATTGATCACGCCGCCATTCAGAAATTGATGTGTTTATGTTATGACACATGCGCCAATTATCAAGTTAGGAATAATTAAATTACAATTCTTGCAATGCGCGAGTCCACAATCCTATTCAATAACTCCACCTACCTATACCTATACACTTCTATCGGAAGGAGGGGTCTATCGCTAGAACTATTTTCCGCGCATTGATTTACATTGTAGTTGTGAGTGGCCGTAAATATAAACAATTAGTGTCTAGATCGAGATTTATTGTTTTTACGTTCGAGTCTAATCTGGTAGCCGTAATTTAATGATAAGGTCAGCAGCGATTTTTCTTGCTTGTTTGGGAAAGGTACCGGTACCAGACAAATTGGGAAAACTTGCGGCGTTTTTTCTCAAATTGGAAATTTTTGTGAATTCTTAAAAAAACGACATCTATCTTAATGATGATAGAAACTAACATAAAAGCTTGTGCATGATATGCCATGCATTTCCTCATAAAATGCACAAATTTTAACTTATGGCATGACTTGCGCAGCCAAGATGCACCAGATTGGGAATTATTTTCATCTGAAATTGGGAAAATGGATACTTTTTCCAATTGGGAAGCTACCTTTTAGGGGTACCTAACAAAGAAGGGGGAAAATCGCTGGGTCGTGTAAGTAACCAAAATATAACAAATTGATAGTTTTGCCGCCAGTTACAACTGGAATTATGTTACTTCCGAATGTCATATATTTTCGCAACATTTAAATAAATAAATTGAAAGTAGAGCTACTGTACCATGGAGTAGCTTTTTAATGCATCAAGAAGTGTTTATATCCATGCAAATATGCATATTTATATATTTTTTTTTGGTCTCCTGAATCTAAAGAGGTCATAGAGCCTTGCTTCAGATTATCCATTTAAATGATTTTGGTTTTAACTAAACTTTGTTAAAAAATCCAAATAACTTGAATAAGGCTTTATTTAAGTACAAATTTACATTGATTAAGAGCAATAAAACTTTTTCGGTTAATTTAAAAGGAGCTACATATTAGATCAAGTGTTTTAAGGCTTTAACATCCATACATTGAGGAAGGACTCCTGTGTTTTATGAAAGGATACTCAAACCATTGAGGAAGGACTCCTGTGTTTTATGAAAGGATTCTCAAACCATTGAGTAATTAGGGGCCTGTGACAGTGTTTATTGTGTCTAGTGACACCCCAGTTTAGATTAATTACTCTTGTTATATAATTTCCAAGGGCCTCCGAACCACTTAACTGGAGTTGTCACAGTGGAAATTGCATTGATTATTGTATTATAATTACTACATTATTAAATCAGTAATACTGTCAGATAAAGGACATCTGCACAAGTTTGGACTTCTGGTCATACATAAATTATTCTTTACAAGTATATTATTACATATGGTTAAAGTGATGTAAGTCATAAAAAGACAAACAAATCCCAATATTGGTTTACTATACATTTAAAGAACAATCTGTTCTTAGACCAGATATCAATAAGTTTGTTTAAGACAACATATCTATTTTCTATTTCAATAATAAATATTTCAGTGCTTACCAAATGTTAGGTTATAACGAAGTTGTTGTCCTCGGCTATATAAACCAGACCAGAGCTGGGACTAAACATTCATTCCCACTCTGTTGTCTGTATATTTAATAAAACGTTATTTGAGGACAATTGCTTCGTTGTTTGTAGGTAAGTCACTTTCACTTTATTTCAAGTTACATGTATTATTTTATTGTTATTAAGTTAGTACTTAAAGTAAGTCAATACTTTATATATTTGATCTAAATGATTTTATTAATATTTTGTCTTGGTATTCAGTACCTCTCACTGCAAAGCGAGTTTAAGAATTCCCTAAGATAAGAACTATATGTTAATGTTATTTAAGAATTGTGTATTTCAGGAATTGTGTATTTATTAAGTATAAATCAAACGTTTCATATTAGTAATAGTTATATCAGCTTTATGTTTAATTGTATTGAATGAACATTCATTCCCACTCTGTTGTCTGTATATTTAATAAAACGTTATTTGAGGACAATTACTTCGTTGTTTGTAGAACCGAGTTGAAACCACAATTAGAACAATACACAACTACTCAAACAAAAGACTCATCATCAACAGCAAACTTTCTTGATGAAAATAGCTAGGACGTAATTTTCTTCCGAGTTTTCGATAGCATAATCGATTAATCAATCGATAGTGAAATGAAAATTCGATTCGATTACCGATAGTAATTTTGGTCCGATTGTGGAACACTATTACAGGGACATATTTTATACTACTTCAGAGTGTAGGTCTTTGTAAAAATGAACAAAATTAAGAGTTTCTTTCAGTAATATTTGGATATTAAATCCATTCTTTTCTTAGAGAATATAGCTGTGATTACCTGTGAGGTATAGGGTAGGGGGGGGCAATTTGCAGGAGTTTTATTTTCTGTATGTATGGCCCTGGGGGGGGGGACAAGGATTTTACCAGGGGTTTGAATAAAGCAAACTATAAAAAGTTACTGCCATTCCCCGTGGTTGGGGGCTAGTTTCAATTGACAGATGCATAATACCACCAGCTAATTTTTGTCCAGGTCAACAAAATCCCATTATGGATTTCAAAAGATGGACAAAATCCTCATCATTGGGTGGACAAAATCCACACTGTGTATTAAGTAAAAGACGTTCATTTTCGTTGCACTTTAAGTACCTATTATACAGTACACAACAAAAATACTTTATTTTTATTGTATAATTAATGAAAATACAAACATAAATAATCAATGTTATGAAGAAACTAGCAAAATGGGTGATAGGGATTATGTCCAATGGGGATTTTGTCTGTATCCGGTTTCATTCAACATTGTGAATAAAAGTCCTCTTATAAATGTAGTTCCTGTGCAATGGAAACCTTGAAATAATTAAGAAAAAAAAATCATGTTTAAAATTTCAGTATTGAGACATAGCTTATTTCATTTAATTAGTACACTTTTTGGTAATAATAGTATTAGAACTGTTTACTTCAAAGTTGGTTTGTAATGGTGGGTTTGTATGTGATGTCAACGTGACAAAATTTTGTTTAAAATAGAATTTACTAAAAAAACAGCAAAAAAGAGAGAACTTTACAATAAAATTAGGCTTAAGTTAATCATAATACCACTAAAAACAGCAACAAACTCAAACACAGAAACATGATCAGTGCCAAAATCGTCTTGTACTTGTAATTAATTAATGACAGACAGATCTAGACAATAAACAATACAGTTCCCTGTGTGCAGTATCGATCAGATCAGACCCTAATCAGTGTACACAGTGGGGTACCAATATAAAACCAATCAGTATGTTGTTCTCACCATCTGTCACCTTAATAGAGTAACTTTGATTGTGATCAGTATCTTACTGTATTTTTCATATTAGTTAATAAACATTAAAACTAATGATTTAGTTGAACAATATTTATAACAAGTATGTTTTATATTAATTATTAAAGTAAACTTTTAAATTGTGTACTTGTAACAGTATGTGATATGTTGCCTTTTGAACTTGTTATATATAAATAGTCTATATTTTAATGTTAATTTAAAATGTGAATACCAATTAAAAAGAAATAATGAAGAAATAAGAACTTTTCTCCTATCCATATCTTATAGGCCAATTATAAGGATTCACATTGTAACTTATAATTCAAATCTGGTAGATCACAATTGAAACATACTGTAGTGACTATACTTTTTGGTTTCAGTATATCGTATGATATTTTCGTTTGACAATTAATATATATATAAAACATCAAAATGAACACATGCTAACTTGACAATGTCTTTATATCTTGAAATGTATGTGCGACCTGTTGGCTTCGAATTCTAAGTATCAAATTGACCATTTTAAGGATTTAAATTTAAAGATGCGTTTGTACCCATGATCTGTATGTAGGAGGTTGATTTATTGTGGGGATAAGATTTTGTGTGGTTCAACAATGAAATCAATGAAAATTCAACTCCCCTGAAATTAAAAGATTTTACAGTCAAACAAAAATTGTGATTGACATTTAAATACATACAGGGAACTAGTATTGGTTTTTATTAAGTTTGGAAAGTATATGAATTTAGAAAGATCTTTACTTTTAAATAATATTATTTTGTGTTGGTGTTAATAAAGGTAAACTTTTGTATAGTGGGCCAAATTGTATGATAATATAAACAAAGATAATAATATATAGACACATAAAATTTTATAATATAAAGGTGGTCTAGCTATTAATTTACGCTTAGAACAACTATCAATGCCACAGTCCTAATAAAAGATTATACAAAATGTGTCCTTTATCACAAATGGATAAAATATATATGATTCAGGTACATATTAAGTATTCAATTGTCTAAAAATATTCGAAATATGATATATATTTAGGTCTGCAGTAAATAATTAAAGTAATTGTTTGTAGTTTATCTTTGACATCAATTTTTGTGTTATCAAAAGGTGCAAAAGAGTGCACAGGCTTTATCTATCTGTTACATTGAAGTGGTATAACAATAGGATCATAAAACTCTAGATGTACACTATGGGGTATCTCAAGCTATCTGTCTGTCTGATCTTTGTCAATGTTGTATATTCTCTCTTGTCATTGTAAAACTGGTGTTACACAGTATACACAAAATCATATGGTTTTCTCTCTGGTTCTAAGCCAAATTAATATTGTGGTACTGGTAACATAAAAATTATTGTCTAGGATGAAGGTTGGGATTTTTTTAAAAAATATTATTAATTTTGTTTTATGTACTGGAAAATCGACAATCTGCAGTGACTTCCAACAATATACCATTAAAGAAGTTGGACAAAGAAAATGTTAAACCTTATGCTTAAGGCAGGGTTACTAGAAACACACAATTATTATTTTGGCCTTAGCAACAGAAATTGAAACAAACTATAGGAGTAAATCTGACAAAATTTATCAGAATAATCTGGATATCTCAGTTTCCTGCACCAGAAAGAATATTAGCTTTTCTGCTATTATTTTTAATTTGATGAGTTATGGTCATTTAAATTATGCCTCAGTATCTATATAGGCAGAGACTGCTATATATTATAGTCTCTGGTATAGTGCCACTGATAAATTCAAATGAAGATAAACTGATATGTTCCTATACCATGTGTAATATATAACTCCCACAGAACAAACTCCCAACAGGTTTGATAATACAATATAAAAAAATCCTTGTGTTCACGAATTTCACAATTGAATGTTTTAAATCTTTGGGGAATAAATTGAAATTGGATCATTTTCTGGTACATTTTGAAAAAAAATATGACCAGTATGAGTTTGATATTCAATGACTTTGATTAGCATATTTTATTATTTGCTTTCAATGGATTATGGAGATTTTCAGTGAAAATAACAGTGAAATTACCACTTTATTTTCGCTGTTTTAGAAGCTGGTTCCAGTATCATGAAGAAAAAGAAACATTGAACTTGAACGGCGCCGGGCTTTAAAATATGCGTTATGTCACCATGACGTCATAATTCTCACGTCGAGTTGTTCTAATTTCGACGTGATTTTTCCAATTCTGCCAATTACGACACATATTTAAGAGGAATTGAGGCATATAATAAACAGAAAATTTGTTAATTTTGGTGTAAGATCGAATTTATTTCACCCAGTGATAACAGAAAATTAAATTTTCACTCGTGGCTGTACCACTCTTGAAAATATTGATTTTCTGTGATCACCTGTGAAATAAAATTCGATCTTACACCAAAATCAACAAATATCCTCTATATATATTGTGTAGTTTTACTGACTTGTAAAAAATACAATAAACATAGTATAGGTTAGCACATTTAACATGTCACCCTTGAATATCTGTGCATATCCATTGTCTAATCAGAATTGTTATTTTAACTGATCAAAACATTCTTACAGTACAATAAAGAAAACACATGATAATTAATTAGAGACAGGTCAAATGTGCTGGCCTATAGGTGCACACTCATTAAAATTAAATAATCTCAGGAAAGCTGAGGGTTATTAATCTATTATGAGTGTGAAGTGGAAAGGGATAAGAGTCTGATAAGGATAACCCAGTCCCTTGAAGAAAAGTAGCTTGTTGGACACTGTGAGCAAAATAACTGCATGCAGGTGGGACAATCACTCATTAGTATATAGAATTCTTGTTCGATATTTAGATTTTTAATGAAGTATTGATTCATTTCAGTTACCAGTATGTGATGCATGGAACCATCTTCGCTCCTTTCAGAATATATTGGCATAAAGGGAGGATTCATGGCGACAATGTCTTCAGTACTTAGTCAGATGAACCTACATTTTGTATTTAGTGGAATAACTTGATTGGAAGAGGTAATCATCAATGTATTTTACTTCTTGTGCATGCCTGGGTCTATTGTGGACATGGGATTTGAAAGTAGTGCAAGCGGTTCAATATTGCAAAAATGGAAATTTTAAGTTTAATTTTTTTGCGCAATAGCTTGATCGAGTAAGGATTGAAATTTTGTAATTAAACCTGTGACGTAGGTAGCTTGTTATCCCCCTCCAAAAACGAAGGGATATAGTAATACTAAATAGTATGCGTCTGTCCGTCCATCCCATATTTTGTCCAGAGCATAACTCTTAAAACTATTTGCAGTATTGGCTTGAAACTTGGTATGTGAATAGATGGCAACTAGGAGAAGTGCAGTAACCACGAACCATAACTCTATATGGCCCAGTTTTGAAATTATCTCCCCTTGTTTAATTTAAAATATTTTTTGTCCAGAGCATAAATTGAAAACTATTTAAGGTATTGATTTGAAACTTGATATATGAATAGATGGCAACTAGGAAAAGTGCAGTGATCAAAAACCATAACTCTATGTAGTCCAGTTTTGAAATTATCTCCCTTTGTTTAATTTTAAGATAACTTTTTGTCCAGGGCATACCTCAAGAACTATTTGAGGTATTGCCATTAAACTTGATATATGAATAGATGTCAACTAGGAGAAGTGCAGTGACCAAAAACCATAATTCTAAATAGTGAAGTTTTGAAATGATCTCCCTTTATTTAATTTTAAAATAATTTGTGTGCGACATATATTGGGATTACTTTTTAGCTCAAAATAAAGGTCAAGTTCGATATTGGGTTATCTGGGGTCAAAAACTAGGTCACAAGGTCAAATCATAGAAAACCTTAAGAAGTCACTAGAGGTCACAAATTTGACCTACTCTTTATCAAACTTGGTCAGAATGAACATCTCAACAAAATCTAGGTCAAGTTTGATATTGGGTTAAACGGGGTCAAAAACTAGGTCACAAGGTCAAATCATAGAAAAACTTTGTGTAGTCACTAGAGGTCACAATTTCGACCTACTCTTTATCAAACTTGGTCAGAATGATCATCTTAACAAAATCTAGGTCAAGTTCAATATCAAGTTAACTGAGGTCAAAAACTAGGTCACAATGTCAAATCATAGAAAAACCTTGTCTGGACACTAGAGGTCACAGTTTTGGCCTAATATATTGGGATTACTTTTTAGCTCACCTGTCACAAAGTCACAATTTGCTTGACTGTGTAGACACTACAGGTCACAATTTTGGTCTAATCTTTATGAAACTTGGTCAGAATGATCATCGCAACAAAATCTAGGTCAAGTTTTAATATTGGGTCATCTGGGGTAAAAAACTAGGTCACAAGGCCAAATCATTGAAAAACCTTGTGTAGTCACTAGAGGTCACAATTTCGACCTACTCTTTATCAAACTTGGTCAGAATGATCATCTTAACAAAATCTAGGTCAAGTTCAATATCGAGTTATAACTGGGGTCAAAAACTAGGCCACAATGTCAAATCTTAGAAAAACCTTGTCTGGACACTAGAGGTCACAATTTGGGCCTAATCTTTATCAAACGTGGTCAGAATGATCATCTCAACAAAATCTAGGTCAAGTTTGATATTGGGTTATCTGAGGTCAAAAACTAGGTCACAATGTCAAATCATAGAAAACCTTGTCTGGACACTAGAGGTCACTATTTTGGCCTAATCTTTATCAAACTTGTTCAGAATGATCATCTCAACAAAATCTAAGTCAGGTTTGATATTGGGTTAACCGGGGTCAAAAACTAGGTCACAAGGTCAAATCATAGAAAAACCTTGTGTGGTCACTAGAGGGCATAATTGCGATCTAATCTTTATGAAACTTGATCGCAATGATCATCTTAAAAAAATCTAGGTCAAGTTCGATATTGGGTTATCTTGGGTCAAAAACTAGGTCACAAGGTCAAATCATAGAAAACCTTGTGTAGACACTAGAGGTCACAATTTTGGTCAATCTTTATCAAACTTGGTCGGAATGATCATCTCAGCAAAATCTAGGTCAAGTGCGATATTGGGTCAAGAACTTGGTCACTAGGTCAAATCACAGGGCTTGCATGCACTATTACGACATGTGAGCGACCTAGGGCCCTTTGGGCCCTCTTGTATTATAATTGCCTGCGTCTGCGGCAGCGACGTCCCATTTTTCTTGTCTGGAGCATAACTTCGTCAACTTAACACTGGGTACACCGTCTATTTTTATGCCCCCGTATCGATAGATCGGGAGGCATATAGTGATTCACCTGTCCGTCCGTCCGTCCGTCCGTCCGTCCTGGTTAACCCAAATTGACCGTTTCTTCTTAAATAAGCATCATTATGGCTTGCTACAAAGCTTCCAAACTTGCATGGATGTTGTATATGAACACTCTCCACACACCTGTATCACCTGACCCCATTTTGACCTTCACCTTGACCTAATTTTGGACTTAGACTTATTTATGGACAAGGCACCACAGGGGGCATAAGCGTTTATTGAACGCAGTCTTGTTAGAACTGGAAAAACTGTTACTCGGCACAAGTCTTGAATCACGTCATTGCAGTTTCGGTGGGGTAAATATTTGTTGATTTTATATCTACTTTGTTGTGATCTATAAAAACCAAGTGGTGCAGCGTATGCATTAAGGGATTATTAAGGCTGTTATCATTTTGTTTGAAAAGATTTGTCAATTAACAAAATTAATTGCCGGTACCAATTTTTCCTTTTTTACTTTGTACGTGGTTAAGTAACAAATGAAAAGTTGGTACCATCTATTTTGCTTATTTGGCGAATCTTTTCAGAGATAATGATGACAACCTGAACGTGGCACCCCTTAAAGTATACGCTGTACCACTTGCGGTAGATAGAAAATCAAATATTTACCTCACCGAAACTGCAACCATGCGATTCAAAAGCCGTGCTTAGTAACGGTTTTCTGGTTCTAAAAATAGACGGTGTACCCAGCGCTTAAGTTCAAATGACTCAAAAATTGGTATGCATGAGACCGTTAACATGGGCGAGCGCTACGTAGCGCTTTCCACGGGAGGTAATCCTTGCCTTCTATATTTAATTGAACGGGAAGTAACTGAATAAAGGCGCTCGGTAGCGCTTTGCTTAGGCAACGGACCCCATGTTTCTTGCAATAAGCTGAAGTGCAGTGTACAAGAACTATAACTCTACCTTGCATCATTATACCCCCAGATACATAGTATATGGGGGCTATATTGGAGTCATGCTTGAGGATGGTTGGTTGGTTGGTCTGTTGGTTGGTCCGTATAATTTTGTCTGCGCTATTTCTCTGTAACAATTGGTCGAATTTCATCAAAACTTTGCATGATTGATCAGTACCAAGTCTAGTTGTGCATATCGTTGGCATAAGCCAGTCGGATAAATTTTAAGGGAGTTATGGCCCTTGGTTTATTTACACTTAAAAATTTGTCCGCGCTCTTTCTCTGTAACCAATGGTTGGATTTCAATGAAACTTTGCATGAATGATCAGTACCAAGTCTAGTTGTGCATATTCTCGGCACACATTAGTTGGATAGAGTTTAAGGGAGTTATGGCCCTTTGTTTTTTACACTTAAAAATTTGTCCGCACTATTTCTCTGTTACCTATCATGCCAATGGTTGGATTTCAATGAAACTTTGCATGAATGATCAGAACCAAGTCTAGTTGTGCATATTCTCGGCACACATTGGTCGGATCAATTTTAAGGGAGTTATGGCCCTTTATTTTTTTTACACTTATAAATTTTTCTGTTTTATTAATTGCCGGATTTCAATGAAACTTAGCGTAAATTATCTGTACCAAGTCTAGTTGTGCATATCCACGGCAAACGTTTATCGGATTAATTTTAAGGGAGTTATGGCCTTTTGTTTTTTACACTTATGAATTTTTCCTTTGTTACCATTGGTTTGATTTCAATGAACATTTGCATGAATGATCAGTTCTAAGTCTAGTTGTTTCTCAAAGCACATTTAAGTGACTGTGTCAAGCAGTTTCTGGGGGTATTGATCACATTCAGTGATATTTCTTGTTTTTGAATATTTCCCTTTTGATTGATTTTATTAGAGCATTCCTTGTCCGGAGCATAACTTTGTCACCATCAGGTTGAATGACTTGAAACGTAGTATGCGTGTTTCTTACAAAAAGCCGAAGTGCAGTGCACAAGAACCATAACTCTACCCGCGTCATTTTTTAATTCTTTCCCTTTGATTGATTTTATAAGCATTTCTTGTCCTGGGCATAACTTTGTCACCATAAGTATGAATGGCTCCAAAATTGGTAGGGATGTTTCTTGCTGTGACATGAAATGCAGTGTTTAGCTCTTGCATGGGTGGCTAGGTACGCCCATAGCTTCTGTATGGCTTTGAATTGTCTGTGTAATATGGTATTTGCTGTACTTAGTCTTCAATCATTAAATGTCTTTACATTTACTGTTTCAGACTTCATATACCAGTCAGTGGGTTCTGAGGACGATTGGAGAATAAGAGTGACATATGATTACTGCTAGTGGACAAACTACTGCTTGTAGTTCACAGACTGGTCTTAAAATTTGATGTTGAAGACTACGCAGCTAGAAATTTTCAGAAAACTTGTGTTATTGGTTGAAAGAGAAATAAAATTGGTGTACTTGTGATGGTGTACTGGTGATAGACGGTAGAAGTATTTAGCTATCTACCTGTTAATTGACTTTCTGAATACACATCAGAAAAAGGAAATACAGTACAACTAGACCAGCACAACACTACAGACCCTTGCTATACTAGATAACAAGTCTTGAAATCACTGTTTGTTATCTCCGATCAACTGAAAATATCAATTTTACAATATGTTTAAGTTCCCAAGTACATGTACTTACTCGGATAATTATGTTACCTTTTGTGCATGTGAAGTTTGATCATGTGCTTTGCAAACATAAAGTACATGCAGTTTCCAAATAACACTGACACATGGATATTATTTTCTAATTTATTTACAATTGTGTGTTATAATGAGGAAACAAACTGAAGGAATTTTTGGCCTTTGATGGTACATGTATATATGCCGAAGACACCATGTTGGATGGTCTGAGGGGTGATCATTATTTAATGAGAAAATGCTTATTATTAAGCTATTACATTTTTTTTCTAAAAATATTTTATGCGGTGGTTAATACATATATTAAAGAAAACATACGAAAGTTCTCAAATATAAGGAAAAATAAATCGTTTAGAACATTTTTGAAACCAGTATACGGGGCAAGGTCATTTTTTTGCACTGAAACAGAATTTAATGATAATCAATTTGATAATCACATTTTGTAGGTTCTGTATTGATTTTTAAAACTTTTAAGATTACCCTCCTTTGATATTTATTAATCTTCACCTACGCGATACAAAGTTGAAAAGTGACTCACATTAGTCATCCTAGGGAATTTCGTTCAACGAAGTTCTCACGTCGACATGATGTTACGCCCACTTTGCGTTAGATTACTAGCCCTTTCCGATCCAGTTTTTATGCCCCCCATCTTTGATGAGGGGTATATTGCTTTGCATATGTCGTTCCGCCTATCGGTAGACCAAATGGTTTCCGTTCAATAACTCAAGAACGCTTTGCCCTAGGACCTTCAAACTTTACATCGAGGTTGGTCATCAACAGTAGATAACCCCTATTGAATTTTAGGTCAAAGGGCAAGGTCACTGACCTATACCATTTCTGACTATTCAAATGGTTTCCGTTCAATAACTCTAGAATGCTTTGCCCTAGGATCTTCAAACTTAACATGGATGTTGGCCATCAACATTAGTTGACCCCTATTGAATGTTAGGTCAAAGGGCAAGGTCACTGACCTTTACCATTTCTGACTATTCAAATGGTTTCCGTCCAATAACTCAAGAACGCTTTGCCCTAGGATCTTCAAACTTAAAATGGATGTTGGTCATCAACATTAGATGACCCCTATTGATTTTGAGGTCAGTAGGTCAAAGGTCACTATGACCTTTACCATTTCTGACTATTTGGCTGCCATGGGGGCATACGTGTTTTATAAACATCTCTTGTTTAATAAGTAATTATGAACATAAATCGAAGCTTTTGATGTGGCATGATCACAAAATGATAACTGAATCTCACGCACAGTTTCATTATTAAATGTTTTCTTCAACACTAAATATATTATTGATAATCCATCAGTTTTGCTATTACAAAACAATAACACGAATGTGACGTAACGTGACAATACAACCCGTGCATGACGTCACCATCAGTACAGCGAGTCTTAGATAACATTAACTACCAATTTTCATCACATGACTATTATTTAGATGAAAACGGCGAAAAACCCCGCAAAATGTCCCTCCTAAGCGTTTTGAGAGTTATCTTAGCAACTATAGTTTTTAGCATGATGTCGCTGTAATCATGAATATATATGTTACTACTTACATTTAAAGTTGAAGTAAAATCAAAACGATCATAACAAAATTATAAGCATTTTCGCATTATATATTGATCATTCCTCGTAGTCCTCTGTGACATAATATGATATATTTTGCCATGGAAATCAAGATGGACTTTTTGGATGTTATTGTGTTGGGCTGGCAAACTATTCCTACATTCTGTTGATCGTGATGCCTACTTTTGTCTGACACAAGTATCGTAACTTACCCTTCCACAAGGGACAAGCAACTTTTCCACATGTGGAGTTAAATCGGCAATGTTGTCAAATATTTATAAAAATGTGAGAACTGCTGCAACCAGAAATCAAACCCAGATAGCCGGGTTACAAATCCAGCATAGTAACCACTGGACCGCAACTGTATTGTTCACTGAATCTTAGTGAAAGTTGGTTGTCATGTTTGTCTTGAACAAATCTGGGTATGTCCATCCGGAAATGTGCTGTCTGTTTGTTGAAATTTTAAGTAATTAGGCTACAGTTATCAAACTTCATAGGAATATTAGTATGTTTTTTTGTACATCTTTATATTTATACCCTCAGATACAAAATATGTGGGGGCTATATTGGAGTCATGCTTTAGGTTGGTCTGTTGGTTGGGCCAATGCTTATTGGCCGCACTATTTTCCTTAAACATTGGTTGGATATCAACAAAACTTTGTTGTTTGTATGACTTATCAAAACGAAGTCTTGTTGTTCATATTGTTAGTGCATCCTGGTCAAATAAATTTTAAGGGATTTATTACCAATAAAAGTTTTCTTATTTTCTTACACTTACAATTTGTCCATGCTATTGTTATACCCCTAGATACAAAGTATATGTTGGTTATATTGCAAGTTATAAATATGGTTGGCACTCAATGGTCAGATCAAATTTAGGGAGTTACTGTCCTTTGATATTTTCATTTATGATTTGGTTTGCGCTATTGTTTATAACTGCAGCTGTCAACCAAACTTAGCAAGTTAGAAAGACTCTTCAATTCTAAAGCTAGACAAGGCATATGTGCATATCACTATAATATTAAGCCACTGTGTCAAGCAGTATCTGGGGGTATTCATCACTTTCAGTGCTATTTCTTGTTGTGTTACCAATGGTCAGATTTCAACGAAACTTTGCATGACTTATCAGTATGAAGCCTAGTTGTGCATATCGCTGGGGCACCTCGTCAGAGCAATTTTAAGGGAGTTATTGCCCTTTGTTTTACACTGATAATTTTTGTTCACACTGTAACCATTTGTCACATTTTGATGAAACTTTGTATGACTTTCCAATACCAAGTCTAGTTATGCATATCGTTGGCGCCTATTGGTCCGATTACGTTTTAATGGAGTTATGGCCATTTGTTTTTAGACTAATCATTTTTGTTTGCCCATTGGTCGGATTGATAATTAGGAAGTATCGGGTAACTGCCCTTTGTATTTTCCATTTATTATTTTGTCTGCACTATTTCTCTGTGGATTTTGGTTGGAGTGCATGACTTATCAGTACCAAGTTTAGTTGTGCACATCTTTATTGTTCTGTGAGCTTTTCACTTATTATTTTCTCTGCGCTACTTCAAATAGTTGCTTTTCAACCAAACTTTGCAAGACTCATCAGTGCTAAACTAAGCTTTCTATATCATCATAATTTGGATCTGATGTAACTGTCAAACAGAATCTAATGGTAACGGTATTCATCATTTTCAGTGATACATCCTGTTTGATTAGACCAGTATTAAAAGAGTTGTCGCCCTTGAAATAATGATATTTTGCCTTCGACGCTCTTATCCAAGTATTTGAGCTACTGTTGGTATAGTTAGGAGGAAAATTAGCTGGTATGTTTAGTTGAGTTATGGCCCTTCTCGTGGTTAAATGGCAAGTGGGGGCATCTGTGTCCTTTGGACATTTTGTTATTTGTTCTTCAAGACTGGCAGCCATCTTGGGTTTATTAAATTCCCTAACCTAAATAATTTTCTTGTTGTAGCTACACCCGGATTAGATCCCTAAGAATCTAAGGTCTTGAGAAATATGTGGATTAACATTGTTTGACATAATTTGTCCCCCTACCGGTTTTGACCAGAGGGGACTATAGGTTTGCCCTCCGTCCGTCAGTCAGTCTGTCAAAAGACATAACTGAACAGTTTCCAAACTAGGTTTATGAAACTTGGTATGTGGATAGGGGGCAATAAGGTGATTATGCACTTTTTTTATTCTGACAAAAATTGTGTTTTCCATAGCAACAGAAACATTGAGAATTTTAAGGGTCAAACTTGTACGGAACTTCTGTATTGCTTGCAATTCTTAGTGATTTGTTTTTATATATATTTTATGTTTTCAATTCTTGTTGAAATTTTTTATTATATGTTGTTATGATACTAATAAAATAAAATAATAACTGGTATCATTTTATTTACTTATATTATTGGTCATTATTAAACTGGAACTTACGGTAGGTTTTGAAACAGAATATAAATGTTATCTTAGATTAAATAATATATCTGATTGTTTGTTCTGTATCTGTTGTGTATCATAGTTCAACAGAGGGTGTGATGGTAACAGATGTGTGTATGTTCAACAGACTGTAAATTCACCCTATCCTTGAGTCGCAAGTCAGCTGTTAGACTCTGCTCTGACGGCATCCAAAGCATATTGGCTATTGGTATTCTCAGGTACCCATTCACACGCCTTAGTAACGAGTATTGTGGGGAGTGTTTTGCTCAGAGAAATTTAGCAATGTCACAGAAGAGGATCGAACTGGGACCTCTCGATCTCAAAGCGCACACCCTACTTCTTAGCCACTGTTCCAACTTTTTTGTGGAAAATAGTCGCACATTGAAGTTATCACACTCTACAATTGCATTTATTGCACTCTTCGAAACTATAAAACAACTACCAGCTAGCAGCGACTTTCAACTTCAGATCTATTTATAATAAATGATGAACAGTGTTGTAATCGCATCCGCCTTATATAAACAGATGGACTACAAGATTTGAATCCTGCATTTGTCATCGGTATAGATCAAATGTTGATCTCAAACCTGCCTCTGCATTCGCCTTCGGGATAAATCAAATGTCAGACCTGGCTCTCTATTCCAACCAAGATCTGTATTCCCCACCTGATATAGCGAATGTTGATCTTGGAAATGGATCGGTATTTGAAACTGGGTCTGCATTCGCCGCGGGTAAACATCAAATCTAGATGTCGGAGCTGGGCGGTATAGATCGAATGTTGATCTCGGAGCTGGATCTGTATTCAAACATGGGTCTACATTTGCCGCCGGGCTTAATCGATGTCAGACCTGGCTCGTTATTCAAATGCAGACCTGTTTTACACACCTACAATTATTGTGAGCGTCGATCTCAGAGCTGGCTCTGTATTCAAACCTGGAGCCCGTTGCCTAACCAAACCGCTACTGAGTGCTACGCTAGGAAACGGCTTGCTTCTGAAAAGCCTGCTACGAAACGAAAAATTAAATGCTACAGGCGAGCTCTCGCGGATAGCAGACCGTTGCATAGCAAAGCGCTACTGAAGCTATCAGTTTCATAAGAAAGCGCTCGCCTATCAAAGTGTTAAGAAACGGTGTGCTATCCGAGAGCACTGCTCGCTCGTAGCATGTCGTTGCATAGACGTAGGAAAGCGCTCGATAGCGCCTTTTGGAAGGAAGCGGCTTGGTTAGGCAACGGGCTCCTGGTTCAACATTTGCCACCGGGCTTTATCAATGTCAGACCTGGCTCGTTATTCAAGTGCAGACCTGTATTACACACCTTCAATTATTGTGAACGTCGAACTCAGAGCTGGATCTGTATTCAAACCTGGGTCTACATTTGTTTTTGTTTTCATGTCAGACCTTGCTCTATATTCAAACATAGATCAGTTTTCACCCAACTTTTTTGCGAATGTCAATCTCACGAGCTGGATTGGTATTCGAAACCTGTGTCTGCCTAACTGCCTTTGTCACCTTAAATGCTGACGTCACAACTGGCTCTCAGTCTGTATTAGAAACTGGTTGTGTATTGAATGTCGAACATCGATTACAGATCTTAGAGTCTACTTCTCACACCTCTTTCTCGCTTCAAAAACACAATATACACGATGAGTTTAAGCCGTTTATCATATGGATTAAAATGCACTAAGAAACTTACGATAATGCATCAGTCCGAAAATTAATTAAGTCAACATTTCGAATATAATTTCAATACATCGTACCTCACTCATCCATAAGTGTTAAACTTAACAGTTTTGATCCAAAAAAATGAAATACTTCGTACGGTAATCCTTAGTACATGTATAATTCAATTTTTTTAGTAGATCTGATCTCCGTTGTTAGCGCTTAATTGTTCATTTCGAATTCAGTTTTATTCGTGTATGAATTTACTTAAAGATGCATCAGTCATAATTTAGAAACTAATTAAATTAATATCATTTAAATTAGCGATAATCTTTTAATATAGGCAATGAATCGAGCACACCTTAACGCTTCACGCTTATCGCTTTCTAGTTTTTCCCAATACACAATTACACGGTGCGCATGCGCAGATGGGTTCACGCAAATACACGTTTCACGTTAAACGGTTCACGCTTATACACGGTTATACACGCTTTTTCACGCTGCGCATGCGTACTTGTAGTACACGGTTAACGCTTTCACGCTAACGCTTACACGCGAGAAACACTAACGCAAAACGGTTTCACGCGGAACCTTCACGCTGACGGTACTGTATGTTACCATGGTTGAATATATTCACGACAAGGCATGCAGATGGCGAGTCTATGTTAGACACGTTGGGCAGATTGCGAGATTACGAGTGTCAATTCGGCACGTAGATTATAATATTATGTTTATGAACAAATACGTACTGTGTATTTGGTTTAGGGTCTGTTTTATGGTGAATGTCATTCCAAGTGATGACACTGTCAGCCCCAGTGGTCCTTGAACGTCCAATAGTGAAAATCAGTTTCCGATCAAATGCTATCTCGAGCATCTTAAGTATTTGCTTTCCTTGTTTATTATGTGGTAGATAGGCAGTCCTTCTTATGCCTTTATAACCCTTTCCGGGCTCAGGATGATTAGACTGCAACAAACTCGAGTGATAAATTAACAATATATAAGGCTTCTGGTGAAAATAATAAACTTTTAAGTGTTTCAAGTAAATAATACGATACATGAGTAATTTGAGGAACTGCCCACTAGTATTTAAAGACAAGAGCGTCCTGTAACGCACACTGGTGTTTTAAGGAAGGATCACACAAGGAACATTCCTGTGAATATCGGTTGAAATTAATGGGCCTATTGGTTTAGGAGGAGCAGTCATTTGAACGAATTGTTGACAAATGCACAGACGGATTGACAACCGATCAAAAAATCTCACTCTATTATTAAAATGCTACAGGTGAGCTAAAATTATAGCCATTATCACTTTTAAGGTTATCTACATAAATATTGTGTAAGATATTCATGTACATACGCCCTGTCTCCCGTTGTTAAAAGAATAGGTGATCTCAATTCTGCCACAGTTTTCGTAACCTTTACAACTTTCATCACGATTTATATACACATCCATGTTTCCATCAGGTTGATCACCTGTATTACAAATAGAAAACAATATAGTTACGTATAATATTTAGATTCGTTTTAGAACCATAGTACATTAAATGTAGGAACGTCATCAGAGTGTTTCATAAAATTAGAAATCTGCTTTCGATTTTGATATACGTTCTTTCACAGGTTTTTAATTGATTTTAGATTTTCCTGGTATGCTTTGATCTAACATGACGTAATATTATAAACAGAAAGAAACACTTATATTTAGGTTATTATAAACGGAAGTAAGCTTGGGATTCCACTAAGTTGTCACAGAAAACGTAGGCTTCACAAAGTGGCAGGTTGCCAGACAATCGAGTCATATTTTTATCATTGTGTCTGTTATTTCGAGGGCTGTCCTTGTCCTGTGTAGTTTTTGATTGTTTGTTGATGTTTACTCCGGCAATGTTTGATTGACTGAGGTGGTAAGTTATCGAAGTTTTACTCCGGCTAGGTCTGATTGATATGGCAAATTATCGAAGTTCGATTTGGTATTATCTTTTTTAGTAAATAAAGGCTATTTTGTCGACATTCTTTCTGACAACACATAATAATATAATATAAATATAACAAGAGCCAAAATGTCACAAAATACGCCTGTCTCGGGGCATGGTGAGTCTCAGGGCAAAATAAAAAATATAAAAACAAGAGGGCCCAAAGGGCCCTAGGTCGCTCACCTGTTATAGCAGTACCTGCAAGACCTGTGATTTGACCTAGTGACCTAGTTCTTGGCCCCATATGACGCAATATCGCACTTGACCTAGATTTTGTTGAGATGATCACTCTGACCAAGTTTCATAAGGATTAGGCTAAAATTGTGACCTCTAGTGACTATACAAGGTTTTTCTATTATTTGACCTTGTGACCTAGTTTTTGACCCTGGATGACCCAATATCGAACTTGACCTAGATTTTGTTGAGATGATCATTGTGACCAAGTTTCATAAAGATAAAGTCAAAATTGTGACCTCTAGTGTCTACACAAGGTTTTTCTATGGTTTGACCGTGTGACCTAGTTTTTGACCCCGGATGACCCAATATCGAACTTGACCTAGATTTTGTAGTGATGATCATTGTGACCAAGTTTCATAAAGATTAGGTCAAAATTGTGACCTCTAGTGTCTACACAAGGTTTTTCTATGATTTGACCGTGTGATCTAGTTTTTGACCCCGGATGACCCAATATCGAACTTGACCTAGATTTTGTTGAGATGATCATTGTGACCAAGTTTCATAAAGATAAAGTCAAAATTGTGACCTCTAGTGTCTACACAAGGTTTTTCTATGGTTTGACCTTGTGACCTAGTCTTTGACCCCGGATCACCCAATATCGAACTTGACCTAGATTTTGTAGTGATGATCATTGTGACCAAGTTTCATAAAGATTAGGTCAAAATTGTGACCTCTAGTGTCTACACAAGGTTTTTCTATGATTTGACCGTGTGATCTAGTTTTTGACCCCGGATGACCCAATATCGAACTTGACCTAGATTTTGTTGTGATGATCATTGTGACCAAGTGTCATAAAGATTAGGTCAAAATTGTGACCTCTAGTGACTACACAAGGTTTTTCTATGATTTGACCTTGTGACCTAGTTTTTGACCCCTGATGACCCAATATCGAACTTGACCTAGATTTGGTTGTGTAGATCATTGTGACAAAGTTTCGTAAAGATTATGCTAAAACTGTGACCTCTAGTGACTACACAAAGTTTTTCTATGATTTGACCTTGTGACCTAGTTTTTGACCCAAGATGACCCATTATCGAACTTGACCTAGATTTTATTGCGATGATCATTGTGACCAAGTCTCATAAAGATTTGACCAAAATTGTGACCTCTAGTGACTACACAAGGTTTATCTATGATTTGACCTTGTGACCTAGTTTTTGACCCCGGATGCCCCAATATCGAACTTAACCTAGATTTTGTTGAGATGATCATTGTGACCAAGTTTCATAAAGACTTGGTCAAAATTGTGACCTCTAGTGACTACACAAGGTTTTTCTATGATTTGACCTTGTGACCTAGTTTTTGACCCCTGATGACCAAATATCGAACTTGACCTAGATTTTGTTAGGATGATCATTGTGATAAAGTTTCATAAAGATTAAGTCAAAATTGTGACCTCTAGTGACTACACAAGGTTTTTCTATGATTTGACCTAGTGACCTAGTTTTTGACCCCAGATGACCCAATATCGAACTTGGCCTAGATTTTGTTGAGACAATCATTGTGACCAAGTTTCATAAAGATTAGGCTAAAATTGTGACCTCTAGTGTCTACACAAGCCAATTGTTGACGGACGACGGACGGACGACGGACGAAGAGTGATCACAAAAGCTCACTCTGTCACTTTGTGACAGGTGAGCTAAAAATAATAAAAAATAAAAAAAATTAAAATAAAAAATTTTTAATCGAATTTGGCCTAGATACTATGCCCATAAGCATTGTCACAAAGTTTGAAGATGATTGAATGAAAACTGTTTGCGTTAGAGCACATACAAGGCCTATTTCATACTTATTTGGTAATTAAAGGCCCATAGCGAAATAAGGCCTAGGCCGATTTGGCCTATAATCGAAATTGGCCTAGATATTATGCCCATAAGCATTGCCACAAAGTTTGAAGACGATCGAATGAAAACTGTTTGCGTTCGAGCACAGACAAGGCCAATTTCATACTTACTTGGTAATTAAAGGCCCATAACCAAACAAGGCATAGGCCGATTTGGCACATGATCGAACTTGGCCTAGATATCATGGCCATAAGCATTGTCACAAAGTTTGAAGACCATCATATGAAAACTGTTTGCGTTAGAGCACAGACAAAGCCAATTTCATACTTATTTGGTAATTAAAGGCCCACAACCAAATAAGGCTTAGGCCGATTTGGCCCATTATCGAACTTGGCCTAGATATCATGGCCATAAGCATTGTCACAAAGTTTGAAGACGATCGGATGAAAAATGTTTGCGTTACAGCACAGACAAGGCCTATTTCATACTTATTTGGTAATTAAAGGCCCATAACCAAATAAGACCTAGGCCAATTTGGCCTTTAATCGAACTTGGCCTAGATATTATGTCCATAAGCATTGTCACAAAGTTTGAAGACGATCGGATGAAAACTCTGAGCGCTAGAGTACAGACAAACTGCTGGACGCCGCCGCCCGCCCACCAAGGGTGTTCCCATAATACGTCCTGTTTTTCAAACGGGCGTATAAAAATGATTAAATGTAGCATTTCACCGCCACAGATAGGCGTTTTCATTGTCAATGACTCAAAATGTAGGTTATATTCTCAGGTTTTAAAGGTGCCACTAGAATATCTGTAGAAGTAAACACATATTACGTATCGATATGTTGTACCTGTTATGATGCCACAAACATAACCACACGTTGGACATGCTTCCTTGTACACAAACTGCTGATCTATGCAATCTGCACAGAACTTGTGACCACATGGTAATGTTTTGGAGTTAGATTTCGATATGGTGTCCATACAAATCACACAGTTCTCCGGTGTGTCATCAGTAGATTCCCCAACGTCATCCTAAAAGTCGACAAATAATGTAATACAAATTAGTTTTTGTGTGTTATAATCACGACAATACTATTTTGGGACCTTGTAAATTAACTCAAGAACGTCACATTCTCTTACAATATAACTTCTCCGTTACGATTAACTCTACTATGCTAAATTGATTTGTTCGAAGCAACGAAATATCATTCAAGCACCATTTTATAGTCCGGCCCCAAACCCAATATAGCTTGCATTGGAGTATAAAGTTTTTTTCTTTGCTGATTTCAGTAGACAAGACCTTTCAAATGGAATTTCTGACGGGTGACATTGTGTCACCCTTGAGCATTTTGAGAAAATTGGGGTAAAAGTTCCAAAATATAAACGAAACTGCGAATTTTTGGAATCGGTGAACTACATTATCATTTATAATCATATTTTATAATAAATCACCATTTAAAATGCAAAATTTTAGTGCCGTGCATTTATGCAAAAGGAGGTATTTTGGGGTATTATAACATTAAAAAGTGCATGGAAAAGTGTGAATTTTTGCAATCGGTGGTCTATAACGTCATTAGCCATTATATTTGGTAAAGAATCGCTGTGATAGTTATATAGTGACTTGCGATGAAGATATTAAACACCTTAAGCTAGGCTTTGGTACAAAATGTGGTATTTTGGGGGTAAAACGTTAAAAAGTGCATTTAAAAGTGCAAATTTTCGGAATCGGTGAAATTTAACGTCAATGACCATTATTTTTGGTAAATAATCCCTGTGATAGTTTAATAGTGACTTGCGACGACGATATTAAACACCTAAAGCTAGGCTTTGGTACAAAATAAGGACTTTTGGGGGTAAACACTAAAGAACGTAACGGAAAGTGCGAATTTTCGGAACTGATAGACTTCTATGTCATGGTTCATTTTATTGGGTAATTACAATTGTAATTACTATAATATGATATAGTAATGTGTTATTAATGATAACAATCATCTTAAATCATGGTAAGGTGCAAAATATGTAATTTTAGGAAAGAACATACACAATTGTCAGGAAAAGTATGATTTTTGGGAATATGTTTACTATGCTGTTATAATTAATTTAACTTGATAGTAAATCACTGTGAGAGGTACATATCATCATGCAGTTCAAGATATCTATGCTTTAAGCTAAAAGAGTTGTATTGGGGGTAAAACATCACTAAAATGATATGAAAATTTTTAATCTACGGACAAGTCAGATTTTACTACATAAAGCCATTTCCGGCCTTATTATTATTTTGTATTACTCATCAACACCAAGTCCACCATTATTGAACATACGAGGTACCCATTAGAACCGAATACATGCGTCACAAGTCATGCCCTATAGAGTATTTGCCACCACTGAGTACAAACTTGCTAGGCCAAGTAGGGTATTAAAACCAACAGTGAGTCCACCATTCAATATCCTATGAGTACAAACAATCTAAGACCTACTGAGCTTTGACCGCCATTTAATAAAGCCATGCCAGAAAAAATGTAAACCTATACATAGCCATATAAAGTACTCACCACCACCAGCCATTCCTCATCTAATTGGCTACATGCCACTGCTGCTTATCTTATGGTAATGGATACCTTTAATTTCCTGACACAGCAATTTGTTACTCTTTGTGGTACCTGGCTCAGCAATTCTTGAATCTATACGTACGTAACCCTGCATGACAGTCACCCCTAGCGCTATCGATACTATATACTGCTGTGTACAGTCACTCCTAGAGGGTTCACTTCGATTGCGGGATGTCCCAGGCTCAATCCCAGGCCTGGTCATACCAAAGACGATTTAAAATGATAGCATAGCAATTTATGACCTAAAAGGGTTACCTAATACTGTTGGAAGCATGACAATGATTATTCCTGAATTTATAAGGATTATACATTACCTGTTAAGCCATCACAGGTTGAATATTGCCTGACAGAGTCATTCTTGACTTCATTTGATATACAATATTACTGGACGCAGCCATTTGTAAATCTATAGGGTATCAAACAGTACATTTGACATTTAAAGTTAAAACGTTACCGAGTTTTGCAGGGCCACTTTCAGAAATACAGCAGTTCAGCCGCCCTTTGACATTCATTGGGCTACCTAAGGATAATTGCGTTTCAGTCTCCCTGTGGAGACTAGTTCTCCTCTGGTATGTGTGCGCCAAAATCGAGATGTGGCGTCCAGAAATATCGAACATGCACATCATTACAAGTACCAATTCACACCTTCGTCAAGTGGGCATTGTGGGTTATTCTTGCTCAGAGAAATTAGGCAATGGTGCAGAGTGGGATCGAACCCGAGACGTCTCGATCCCAAAGCGTGCGCCCTATCTCTAGGCTATTCCTTGCTTAATTCGGACACATAGGATGACCTGAAACAGCCATTCCTTTCTTTAATTGGTACCCAACATAGTTTGGAACTGCTCTTTGTTGCTCTGTGGGGTACTAATTATATAACATACACTTTATTTACTTTATAGGGTACAACTGACTGTCAATGATATGTTTGACCCACTGACCAAAAACGTATAGATTATAGGACAAGGCCATTTATAGAGTTGTTCGTCTGGTCGAGTGCCAGTGGATCATATGGATTAGTAACCTTGTACTGTTGTGAACAGCCATTACTTGATCTATTTGGGATGACTCTACCTGGCACAGTTTCGCCTTGTTTTGTGATGTCTAAAACTGTCAGTCAAGACTTTATATGGCATTAAACACTGCATAGAATAGCCATACTATGCTCTATATGATACCTAACACTGCTGTGAACAGATATTCCTGGTTCTATGAGGGTGACAAAACACTGCCTCGTATACCAGTAGTCATTCCTAACAGGATAGGATATCAACTACGCGCCTGATGCTGCTATTGATTTATTAGTTTTGGGTACTCAGCACTATGGAGAAGTCATTACTGGCTCTATTAAAATCTATATTTGCCTTGCACAGCATCATCTCCTGGTCTATAGGGGATAACACATACTAGTTCTGTTGGGCATTGCTAGTAATAGTTCTATGATGTAACTTACAGACAGCTAGAATAGTAATTTCTATGACCCGGGATACATATCAAATAAATATCTAAGGGCAATAAAGTCTACGGATTCCAAAAAGCACTGTTTTCGTTTATATGTTATAAAATTTTATCCCAATATATCATATTTATCTCAATAACTTTGCACACAGGTTTGATATTTTAAACTCTACATGTTAATAAGAACATGTTGCATGGATTTACTATGAAATAAAATGATAAAAGACTGTGTAGTCTACCACCTCGAAAAAATCGCCCTTTTTCTTTATATTTTGAAGTTACAATGTATACCCCAAATTATCACATTTGCACAATAGCCAAACTTAAGACGTTTGATATCAAAACTATAAGGTTATTAACACCATTCATATTGATTAATCACAGAGAAAAGATACGTGACATTGTATCCGGTCTACCTATTCCAAAAAATTGCAGCTTTCCTTCATACATGTACTATTTAATGTTTTACCCCAGAAATACCACATTTTGTACTATAGCTTAGCTTAAGATGTTTGATATTAATGGCAAGACACTATAAAATTACCACAGCGATTATTTACAAAATATAATGGCCAGTGACGTTAAAGTTCATCGATTCCAAAAATTCGCACTTTTAAATGCACTTTTTAACGTTTTACCCCCAAAATACCACATTTTGTACCAAAGCCTAGCTTAAGGTGTTTAATATCTTCATCGCAAGTCACTATATAACTATCACAGCGATTCTTTACCAAATATAATGGCTAATGACGTTATAGACCACCGATTGCAAAAATTCGCACTTTTCCATGCACTTTTTAACGTTATAATACCCCAAAATACCTCCTTTTGCATAAATGCACGGCACTAAAATTTTGCAGTCTTCAACTGCAATATAATAACTACATATAAATGTGATTTATTATAAAATATGATTATAAATGATAATGTAGTTCACCGATTCCAAAAATTCGCAGTTTCGTTTATATTTTGGAACTTTTACCCCAATTTTCTCAAAATGCTCAAGGGTGACACAATGTCACCCGTCAGAAATTCCATTTGAAAGGTCTTGGCTACTGAAATCAGCAAAGAAAAAAACTTTATACTCCAATGCAAGGTTCGGTCAAATTTCGGGGATTTCTGGCCGGACTATTTCAATTACACAGTCACTTTAATCAAACATGTGTAACCATAACTTAAGTGCATATGTAGAATATGTACATACTAAATAAACAAGAAAATATATTATGGTTGGAATTTGATACTGTAAGGTGCCAAGCGAAGTACGAACGTATTATAGCACGCACGTCATCGCAGCACCCCTAAATGTTATACAAATAACCATTATCAATGTGACTTCAATACACAACCAATAATAGGTAAATAGTTGGATGAGACAAGTTTATCTTTTAAGTTTATCTATGTTTCGCAAAGCTATCATTTATGTCTAATGTTACAGAATAGCGGCAACTCATTTTCTCCAATAGTAGCGATTGAAATGAAGTTTTCAATAATAAGTGCATAAACTATGCACTAAGGAAAAAAAATTTCAAATTAAATATTTTCGGATTGAGTTTATCATATAACGTATAGTAGGCTAATGTTGACTCAAACTACAGTATTAATTTTTTTTAAAAAGTACACTTGTCGTTAGAATTTAAGTTGAATTAACTCTGAAAAATACATATTATCCTTTTATTTCTCTTCAATGTGTTTATGAAATTTCATACGATGACAACCTTACTCTAGTTTAAGTTCGTTATGTGGTCTCCGTAGCTCAATGGTTAGTGCGCTTGTCGTCTAATCTGGCGACCCGGGTTCAAAACTGGGTGGATGCACACATATATATGCCTGCCTTATAATATAATATTTCAGCGGAAAGCTGACTGGCAAATAAAGGCTTTGTTCGGCATGAACAAGTTGGTGTAAGTTGGTGTAAGTTGGTAATATAAAATTATACAAGTAATACGATCTTACCACTTCCATTTCTCCATAGTCTGATGCATCCTGTTCTGATCTGTCTTGATCATCAAGGTAATCATCATTGTAATCAGGGCAGCCAAAGCTATCATCATCATCATCTCCATTATCAGCTCTATAATCATCATCAGAATCTTGGGAATTGGTTTCTGGCTTTCTTACACAAACTGCCGAGCTTGTTACTTTCTTGTCATCCATAAATATATTCAAGTTACCTTTAGGCGGGTCAACATTGACTGTGAGGTCATTCACTTTCAGGGAATCAACTTCCTTGGCTGAATCAGGTGAGCAGTTACTTGATTTTGGTGACGTTTGTCTACTGGTAGAAGGAATTCTTACTGACTGAGATTTACGTAAGTCAGTATTTCTCCAAGACTCTTCTATAGGCATTGTCTCTTCTACAGATGATGTACGAGTAAAGCTGGGGTTTTTTGGTTGGTGGTCTCGTTGACTTTGACTGAGGTTTGTCTTATAATTGTTTGAGCCAGATGGTAATGGTTTTAAAGCTGCTGATCCACTATCTTTATGTTTCTTGTCTTCATTCCTGGAATGTCTCGATGTCTGACTGGCTGTTGCTGGCCTTGTGTCTTTCCAATGTTTGTGTGGATCATGACCGTTGCCTCTGCCAGTAAAACTAGCACTGCTGTGCCTAGAAGAATCACCATCTGCTCGATGTCTATCTGCAAGTCTAGATGTTGGATTTCTTACAGGTTTCGTGTGTTTGTTAATTTCAGTCCTTATTGTATCAATAGCTTTGACTGTCTTGCTGACATCGAAATTCACCAAATGAATATTACATATGAATGACTTTTGAAATGAGCAGAACTCTATCAAACTTTGTATGAACATCTCTGCATAGAAAACAGGATCTCCATGCCCTTTACCTGTAAATATAGCATAATTAAATGGAATAGAAAGTATACTTATAAGTTTCAGTAAAATAACTATCAAAGAAGAGCAGACACTTCTGGTCACTGGGGTTCAGGAAAATTCAATTATTTTCAACATCTTTAATTGCATGCAGAACCTCGACCTATATAAATTTTAATGTACACAAACATTCTGATAAAATTTCAGGACGATCATGGTGAAAGCATGTAGAAAAGATCTAGCCTCGATTTGATTATTACATTTCTATAATGCATAGTCATAGGAATTGACCCTAGAATAAGTTCCAACTAAACTTTGATTACATCTTAACAAACATTCTGACCAACTTTCATGAAGACAGCTAAAAGTGAAGCCTCTACGTATTGCATACAAAATGATTCTCTACGATTTGACCAAGTGTCCTTGTCTACAAACAGTGACAATACAATGTACTAGTAGTAACCTGCTTGATCTTTTTTATTAGAGATGATCATTGTGACCACCTTCCATAAGGATTAAGCCAAAATGTATATTCTATACTTACCTTGTGATCTAGTATTTTATCCACAATGACCCGAACTTCGAACTTTAATGAGATTTATTAGAGACAAATAATATGAAGTTTTATGCTGTTAATGTACATACATGGGTTAGTCTGCAGTCTGAAAGCTAACCATGAACTGAATGTGTCTCACCTGTGCCTATCAAAGGAATGGCCATAGTACGACAGCCATGAGTTTTCATGCCATCAAATAGTGTATGGAATATACTGTTGACTTTCTTTTCACGTTCAATATCGGTTTTGAACTTCTGTTTTGGAATCAATATTACATGACCTACAAATTTGTATTTCCCAGTGCTACAGAAAACCACATCTCCTTCGGATTTGCCTTTAAATGCGTCAGGTTTATTTTTCTTGTATAAATCACCACATGTTTCCCATAATGTTTTTGCCAAATAGCCAGACTGAGCGCTCTTCCCTGTCGGAACATCTCCACATACAATCAAATCAATCTTCCGTACTTTAAGAATGTCACTGGTGTAAACATACACATTTTGGTTTGGTCCAAGAGCACATGTAAATTCTAGATTACTACATCCAGGTGGTGTAGTGTAGGTACAGGATGGATACGACACTGGTTGTGTGCCATGGGAACTAGCTGTAACTCCATGCGCTGTAAAATAAATAAGAAACTCAAATTCCAACATCACATGTCATTTAGATTTTGGGAATGATTCACGTCATGAATATATGTTCACTTGATTTGTCTACTTATTGCGACAATAATTGGGATATACATGTTTTTATTTTGGAAAGGCTTTGTATGAATATATTTATACTATATAGGCATGGGCATTTGTATTGTTTAGTAAACACTGAACAAAATAAGACATTCTCGAAACTTTAATTGTCCTTTACGGCACCTGCACTCAAAAAAAAAATTACTAAGTAAAATGTTATTACTTATTTCAAGTAATGTTCAGTAATACTTACAGTAATTATTTACTAAGTATTACTTACTTTTTAAGCTATAGTAATATAATACTACTTTAAGTAATTATGTAGGGTTAACGCATGCTTTTTCGGGCTATAACATCTGCAGAGTCCCGAGGGACGGTTAGTGCCCAAGCCCGCCAGGGCGAGGGCACCAATGCTCCCGAGGGGCTCTGCATATGTCATAAAGCGAAAAAAACATGCGTAAACGCTATTATAGCATACAAAACATCAATTAATGCGTTTGTATTTCAAAATAATGATATTTTGGCGGGAGATTTTGTTACGACGTCGCGAAAACAAACGTAACGTCATACCAGTTATTGTTTTGCACGTCGACTTCCGGTATCGGCAAATACCAAGAAAACATGGATACTGCGGGTTTGTTTTAATGTATAATTTAAATATTATAGAAAACTAATAAGTACTTATTAGTACTTAGAAATAAAATGGGAATAACTGTTCATATGAAGCTGTACAACCTTTATAGTCGCCGGTGCGGCCCTGAAATGAGCATACGTAAAACTGGACGTTAACAGTGCGTGAATCTTTATGTTTACGCATGGTTTTCGTCCCGTTAACGTATGGGCAAAATCACCGTTTTTATGCTATAATGTTTCTTTAAGTAATTTAATCTGAGGGGAACTTCTACATTTAAGTATTTATATTACTTAGTAATTGATTTTACTTAAATCAAGTAATAAGTAAAATTACTCACAGTAATGAATTACTTACCATTACTTAAATCCCTGCACAACATTAATTGATTTACTTGTAGTAAAAATATTTTACCATGTTAAAAAAGAGTTAATTACTCACAACAAGTAAAAAGTTATAAAAATGTGTTTGAATAGTCTGTGTACATTTGTATTACCTCCCTTTATTAAAAAAATAGACTTTTTTATAAATGGATTTACCTGTTTCAGGATACAATGTTTTTTTATTTGTAAAATGTTCTTTAATTAACAAGTTTATATTTCTTACAATTGGTATAAGCATTTCTATTTTATTAAAAAGTATGTGATTATTAATTGATTATTTATTTAAATAGTAGGATGGTACAGTCAATGATTATCAAGGATCATTACTGAATCCTGATCTGCAGAGCTGCAGTTTTCAGTTTCGTTACTACAGTATCCAGTATCTGTTATAAGCATATGTTTATTATCGTATATGTTCATTGTAAAACCTGCTTCTTGCTTTGTGCTGTTTGTGTGGTGCAGGTTGCAGCATACCAACAGTACGGGGTTCTCACCATTTTCAATGACTATATTTATAGATGCATTTAATTCAGTTATTTCAATTACACTATGTTAATCAGAAGATTTCTGAACTTTAATATCTTATTCATACTCCTCCGTGTGTGATATTATGAACAGTTTAAACTATCTCTCCCCCTCGTGACTTTATTAATAGTGAATATTCGTGTGTGACATTATGAACAGTGTTAATTTTAATACCAGTGACTCGACCTCATCTTTCCTTCTCGTGAACTCGTTTTAGATAAGTGAATAATGAGTGATACATATGTTTTATTCAGTGTTTGTTTTGTTATATATGCTAAGCAAGTTGATCATATTTTCAGTAAAACATTTTTTCAAAAGTTAGATCTACAAAAAGTATGTCTTTTCCTTTTCAAAAGTTAACATAGATATATATGTATATATATATATATATATATATATATATATATATATATATATATATATATATATATACACCAATCTAAAATTAATTACCATCAACTTGCTTCTATTTTAAATATTTAGGCCTATAATTAAAAGAAGCAGGTTACAAACTGCTGTGCAGTTTGTTGTCTTATTTGTACTATGTGCAGAATAAATTTTATGAAAAACAAAAACAAAGTTTTCAGTAATTAATCAATTTACTTATTTTAAATGCAGTTTAAAATAATGAATAATACTTAAATCCAGTATTTTAATTACTTGAATTTACTTTAAGTAATTATATTACTTTCAATATTACTTAAGTGTTAGTAATACTAAGTATTATTTTTACTCAGTAATTGGTTAGTTAAATAATTACTTAAATTATTTACTTAGTAATGATTTGCTTAGTATTTATTTTACTTAGTAATTAACAAGTAATTAATTACTAAGTATTACTTGATTTTCTGACAACCATTTTACTTGAAATTTTACTTGAAATAATTGATACTTGAGTATTACTTAGTAATTTTTTTTTTTGAGTGTGAACATCATAGCAATATACACTTAAGTTAAGCTTCCCATCAATTCCATTGAAAAGTGACCATTGATTAAAGAGAAATACATTGTATTGTGTATTATTATATCCTCAGTATGTCATTCAAGGCTTTAAACATCCTTTTTGGGGGATATGGATGGTTCGTATTATGTCTGACTCTAGCAGGGACAGATGCTGCCAATATTTCTGTATGTCTTTGGATTGTCTCTGTGCTACAGTAATTATATATACAAGATTTGGATAGGGTCATACTTCATGAAATTTTAATATGAACAAATGCACTGCATCCAGCGGGGATTTCCCATCAGGTTTTTGGATAATCTGGCAGAGGAAAAAAATGACAGCCATGGATAAATCCCCTATGAACCCAAATGTGCTGGTATTCAATTTGCACACGTACCTGCACTCGGTTTTGAAGCTCCTATAACATGTATAGAGATGTTGCGCAATTCTGGGCAGAAGTTACTGAGAACTAGTCACAACCAGAATATGCTAACTGGACACATGGCAAAGTCAAATGGCAATTACCAAATGTAGTGTTTACCCAATTCTAGGACCATAATAAAATACAAATGTACTACAAGTTACACTAGTAGTATACCCACCTGAATAGCCACTGGAACTTGGACTAATATAGGCCTTCTCATTGTAACTTCTTGGAGGTCTTCCCTGGTTAAACATGGAATCAAATGTGTCTGTAATCATTTGTACCATACTAGGATTTGTGTCCACAAAGTGAATTTCCATGAGAGGAAAAGCTGTATCTCTGCTGTATTCGATCAAAGCTTCTGCATACTGGACACAACATAGCTCACGTGGTACACCAAATAGTCCTACAGAAAATACCGAGGAGGAAACATTCAAAATTTATTAACTGTTACAGTATGAATGTGCATAATGTAAGAATGGAAATACAACTGTTTGAAATAAACAAATGACATATCCAGACTGTAGTACTACACTACTATTGCCTAGTGTACTTAGTGTCAAGTTTAGTATAAACAGTACTCATAATGCATGTAGTTGGTGGAACACAAAGATAGACCAGACAGACCCGACCCGACCCGACCCGACCCCAGACGGACGGACGGACGGATCGGACGGACGGACGGACGTACTCATGAGACGGTATTTGTGGGGTTTTCTTTTGTTCTTTCTTTTGTTTGGTTGCAACCCACAAGTAGCATTTTGCACCCCACAAGTGACGGAATGAATGGAATCTAAAAACAGCCTATTGTTCCACACCCCACAACTACCGGTGCATTCGTACGGACATACTGACGGACGGACGGACGGACGGACGGATAGATAGATAGATAGATAGATTTTATTCAGTATTGAATGTACATTCATGGATATATAAATCAACATGTATAATAAAACAATGTATACATACATGCATTTATAAATAACCATGACAGGCACACCAACACTAAGGATTACACAAAAAAGACATGACATAGAGAGGCATACTTATGTAAGTTATTATGTATTATTGACTATTGCACAAATAAATTAACTATATTGTATCACAGATAATCGGAATCAACAGTCAGGTTATTAGTCCAGGAGCCAGATTTCAAAAGAGGCTTAAAATGGATTTTCATTTACCCCATCTGGTAGAAAAAGTCTGTCGGTATTTTCGAATAATATAGACTTTCAGGCTTTAGAAAAAGGTGGATGCCAGATCTGAAAGTGGTCAGATTATTTTAACAGGGGCAACAACTCTTGCTATCCAAGAAATTTACGAAACCACCCGGTGACCTATGTTCTGGTGTGGATTTATTGTTTATATATGTATTGCAATATATTTGCATGGATATTGTTCAATTGATAATGTGCATCAAAAGTACATACAACACGAACCAGTTTGAGGTCAAGGTCAAGGTCAGTTCAAGGTAAAAAAAAGAAAAATAGCTAAACATGACTATTTGCTCTCTATTTTTCTTTGTATAGCATGTGTTTTGAATTCAATTTGGTTATAAAAGTGATAATTATGTTTGTAAGTAGATATTCTGTCATTATAGGCCATTTGTTTGATTCAAAATATAAAAAATATTGTCAAAACAGCCATTTTATGCAAATGCATGTTGGCCGAAATGGCAATCTTTCGAAGACCCCTGACATTCTATGATCTTAGTTGATTTTTTTGTTTAAGTAGTGTCTAATATTTACATTTATATTAGTCATATTGTTATATACATCAAATGGACATACACCTTAGACAAATGTGAGGTCAAGGTCAAGGTCATTTCAAGGTCAAAGTGAACAAAATAGCTGAAAAAAGTAAAAAATGAGATTTTCTCTCTATTTTACTTAATATAACATATGTTTTGAATTAAATTTAGGTTATAAAAATGACTGTTGTGTTGGTAAGTTAATATTCTCTAATGATAAGCCATTTAATTAATTAAAAATGTATCCTTTTTTGAAAAAAACAGTCATTCTATGCTTTCAGAGATGGCATTCATACGAAAATCCCTGGCATATAATGGCCATAAAAAAAAATTATGTGATTAGTTTTTTACGTGTGTAGTGCCTCATATTTGCATGGATATTATTAATTTGATTAAAGTCCGCAAATGGACACACACCTTAGACCAATTTGAGGTCAAGGTCATTTCAAGGTCAATATGTGAAAAATAGCTAAACATTGATATTTCCTCACTATTTTTCCTATTCTGGCATATGTTTTGAATAAAGTTTGGTTATGAAAGTAATAAATGTGTGGGTTATATCATATTCTTCTTTCATTATAAGTTAAAGTTATTTGTTTAATTAAAAATATTATTAAAATAGCCTTTTTACGTATCAGGGTGTTGGCGGAGATTGCATTGTTGCATTCGTAGTACTAATCGTTTTCATTCAAAATTAACATATATTTACAAAACAAAAGTATAATAATATAATCATATACTTGTATAGATATTACGGACTTTATATTTTTTGTAACAACCGTTAATCCTTTATATACACCATTGACTCAGAGGGAGTCTCATACTTAATGATGTAATTATATGTATCAATAAACCTAGGTATATATAGGATTCCAAGCCCCTTGAGAAAACCCATTATGATCTTCGATTCGTAGCGGCCACTGTAATATACAGACATCCTATACTAAATAAGGTATTTACCACATGAGAATATAATCATCCCAGACCGTAATGTACTCAATAATACCTAAGAATACAGCTAGACCATATCTGTTACATACAACATATCACTATATTGTAAAGGCACCGAAGGCAAAATTAGATACCAATGTTCAACACAACAAATTACATCTTCCATGCCTATGAGATACTCATCACTAAATAATTTATTCATCTCATGCCAGGCACGTAACCATCACTGAATGCAGCTATCATATGCCAATCGGGTACATACTACATAAAGCAGCAATTTTGACAGTGAATGCGTCTTTAATTATAAGTCCCTGTTTGGTAACCAACAGAACAGAGAATAAACATGCATAGCTGTATACAATGAAATCACCACCACACACAACGGCAATATATATTACACTGTTCTCACTACCTCTGAATACAACCGCACCAAGTTTTTGTGGTACTCATCACCACCAAGTACTGACAAACCGGGTCCTAAGGAATATACTCGTGCAACCCAAGTTCCTAACCACTACAAACCACTGTATATACATGTAGTATACATGAGTATAAGTGTCTAAGGCTGTATTTTGGTATACACCACGATATGATACTCTAGAAGCCACCAAACAGCGAAAGTCTTGTACACATCATCACATAATTATGTCGTCCCTGGTCCTACAGGATACTAATCACAACCAAGTGCAGCCATCACAGACCCTGAAAGGTATTTGCCACCACAGTGTACAGACACACAAGGCTCTGCGCGATAGATACCGCATATTTGCGACCATACCAGGTCGTAAGGAGTGGTCCTAACATCGGAGTAGAGTCAATCACACGTCATGTTTGGTACTCACCATTGGCAAGTACAGCTATTCAAAGTCATGTTGAGTACTTTACATGGTCTGGTATTGCCATTTATCGTATTAGAGCCTAAAAGTGTTTGATACTGTGTGAAAGTTAACAAAGCCTGGTATATACAGGGTGTAAAAAGTAAGTTACCAGTTTCTCTACCTATTTATCACATTCAAATGTTATCCTATCACAATGACAACTTTACTTAGTGGTGTACCTACCTATCGCTGGTACAGTCATTCTGGATTTTACGTACCACCACAGAGTTCATCTATAGAATGCCAAATGGGATACTCACAACCAATTAGTAGAGCCATACATCTGACCTTATTGGAGATGCGTCACAGCAAAGTACAGGCACTTATGTCCTATGAGGGTACTCACTATCACTGTGTAGAGCTATTCCATGCCCTATTGGGTATTTACTAATACATTGTACAGTTATTCTAGGCTCACAACCCAGTGCAGCCAAATATACCAGATCATTAGGGTTACCAATCGCCGCTAAATGCAGAGATTCCAGGCCCTGTGAGATACTCAACACCATCGTGTACAGTCAGCCAAGACCCATAGGATACACACCAGCATCTAGTACCGACACATCCATATTAAGGGGTACAGAGTCCATTACTTCGACTTACTAACCTCATAACCAATGGAATTCATCTACTGTTCTATAAAATGTGAAGATCCTAGGTCCAGAAAAAACTGAGTGTCACGGGTGAGGATCCCAGTACCAAGGATTGGTAGGGTATAACTCAGAAACCGTGTGATCTTCATAACCGACTTACCGACCGACGTGTGTAAAGCAGTATACTCCCTCCATAATGTTCCCAGCTAAAAGAATTACACACCTAAATATACAAACTACAAACAAAATACAGTGTAGAAAGTGCTTCATATTGCATGTAACGAAAAAATGAGACAGTCAAGCATTTGTAATTTGTCCTTGGCATTGACCTTGAAGTGGTCAGCATTTTATATCCACTTAAGAGTAAGACATTGAGTAATGTAACAATGTTCATACTAATATTCAATAATACTGACAGAAATAATCAAAGCACTGAGAGTATTGGTGGGAGGCGATCTGGTTGCTGCTACTAAAGCTTAAACCAACTTTACACATTTAATGTTCGTTTTCTTACTGCCGATCTTGTCTTAGATGTCAAAATAGGCATATGTGACTATATAGGCATGTTGGGTATCTAAATAATTGTTAAAAGGTGCATATTAATTTATATGACTGTAATACGAGTATTGAATGCTTATATTAAAAATGGCTTTAAAATAATACTACGCGCCTATTTATCAGATTCTACAGTACCGTCTTGTAATTAATCACTTCCCTCACAGCGGGAGACAGTCTATAGAAAGCGGCTAGCTAGTACAGCGACACCATATGATTGCATAACAGTACTTTGCAGACCGTATACGATTCATTGATAAAACCATCACTTGACCGTAGTCTGAAGTTTCTAAAAATAGCTTTAAAGCCGGGACATTTGATGAACACGTCATTTTCGTACTATGAAACAAGTTCGGTATCAGCCGGTGTAGTGATTTTTTTGGCCAAAATATCGATTTAACGAACAGTTTCACAATAATTTTTGATCTTAGAATAAACTAATGTTGCTGATTGGCTTAAATCAGTTAAAACATTTGGAGAAACATATGTAGCAGTATTGGGAATGTTGACAGTTTCTGGAACTACTTGAATGCGGATTCACATGGCAGCCTAAAGGCGGTTACTTTTGTATTAAGAAATGGGCAATGGTAGTAATGACAGGCTTAATCGCCTCCCAAAAATCATATTTGAATACAAGTATATTTTAAAGCAGCTAGCAATTAAAGAATGCCATCTCGGTCAGCATGCAATTGCGTTAAATGGCAGTTTTACCACTTTTATACCAATAACATATATTCTTTAAACAAATAACTTGAGAAAATATGTGCTAACCACTACATAATTATATCACTTTCACAACCAAAATTGATTTAAAACATACGTGAGAATAAGGAAAGTAGAGCGGAATTATCAATTTGTACCTTTTCAGCTATTATTTTCACATTGACCTTGGTATGGCATTGACTTTGACCTCAAATTGGTCTTAGGTGTATGTCCATTTGATGAATTTAATCAAATTAATAATATCCATGCAAATATGAAACACTACATACGTAAACAAACTAATCACATAAGGTCATAATATGGCAGGGGTTTTCATATCAATTTGTACTTTTTTAGCTAATATTTTCACATTGACCTTGAAATGGCATTGACCTTGACCTCAAATTGGTCTAAGGTGTATGTCCATTTGATGAATTTAATCAAATTAATAATATCCATGCAAATATGAAACACTACATACGTAAACAAACTAATCACATAAGGTCATAATATGCCAGGGGTTTTGTGTGAATGCCATCTCGGAAAGCATAAAATGACTTGGAATTTATCAAAAAGGATACATTTTAATTAATCAAATGGCTTATCGTTAGAGAATATTTACTCACCAACACAACTATCATTTTAATCACCTAAATTTAATTCAAAACACATTGTTATGTTAAGAAAAATAGAATGGAAATCTCATTTTTTAACTTTTTAAGCTATTTTGTTCACTTTGACCTTGAAATGACCTTGACCTCACATTTGTCTTAGGTGTATGTCCATTTGATGTATATAACAATATGACTAATATGAATGTAAATATTAGACACTACATACGTAAACAAAAAAATCAACTAAAATCATAGAATGCCAGGGGTCTTCGAAAGATTGCCATTTCGGCCAACATGCATTTGCATAAAATGGCTGTTTTGACAATATTTTTATATTTTGAATCAAACAAATGGCCTATAATGACAGAATATGTACCAACAAACATAATTATCACTTTTATAACCAAATAGAATTCAAAACACATGCTATACAAAGAAAAATATAGAGCAACTATTCATTTTCAGCTATTTTTCTCACTTTGACCTTACACTGACCTTGACCTTGACCTCAAACTGGTCCGTGTTGTATGTACTTTTGATGCACATTATCAAATGAACAATATCCATGCAAATATATGGCAATACATATAAAAACAATAAATCCACACCAGAACATAGGTAACCGGGTAGTTTCGTAAATTTCTTGGATAGCAAGAGTTGTTGCCCCTGTTAAAAAAATCTGCACCACTTTCAGATCTGGCATCCACCTTTTTCTAAAGCCTGAAAGTCTATATTATTCGAAAATACCAACAGACTTTTTCTACCAGATGGGGTAAATGAAAATTGAAATTCTCGTCACCAGCTCCTAGACTATAATATGTTAAAAGGCAAGTTAAAGTTTAAGAAGTACAAATACTGAAAGTCACTATCAAGCATAAATTAATAACTAAATGAATAAATTAAAATAACAGATTATCAAGATAATAAATAAAAATAAATAATTAATTAAATGATAAAATAGATGTAAATATTGAATCTCTTAGATCTTTAATAAATAGATAAATAAATAAATAATCATTTTGACACACCAAAAATTTATATTAAATTGTCTAAAAAATGTTTTTTAACTTTGGCTTTAAAAACAGGCAATTTCTCAGTCAGTGCTATACTAGCAGACAATTTATTCCATAGGCTAATACCTGAATAGAAAAAGGATTTTGTGCCAAACCCTTTAACTTTAGGAATTGCAAAACCCCCCTGTTCACGTAACCTTGTATTGTATGAATGCACAGAATCCTGTGGCATGAAATTGTCACCCATGTAGTCCGGGGCTATATTATACTTTATTTTAAAAACATGGCAAAGAATGATCTGGTTTACACGTTTATTGACAGGTAACCAATTAAGTAATTTAAAATGTTCACTTCCTATGTGTGACCTTGCATCTAAATCAAGCACAAACCTTATTAATTTATTTTGGGTTGTTTGAAGTTTGGATTTAAGTGACTGAGTGAGACCATGATACCACATAGAGCAGGCATAGTCAAAACAAATTTAAGTTTGCCAATCAACAAAAACATCCATTAACTCCACATCATCATTCGGTTTTTGTGTCTCTGGGCCCGTGTAATAAACCAAGATTCTGATTTCAGAACCAGGACCTGGTTGGAAGAATTCAATTCCAACTAACCTGAGCTTATGGAAGGACATGCAATACTTCTAATGCTGCGATCATACGAAACTGCTTTCAAACTCTTGATTACAGCAGACTTCAAATCTTGTTTACATGCATCAATCGATACCTGAAATATAGCATGTGACATATAAATTATAAAATGAACTTGAACTCAGAAAAAGTATGAAATACTATGCATCAGATTACCAGAAAAGGCTCTACTATCACTCACCTGAGTAATCATTCAATGACTCATGAAAATCCAGTGAAAAACACAGCCTCATTAGGATACAATGTTTTGTTCTAATAATTTTTGACAAAGCAGCCAACATTTCTTCACCTGATTGGACTCATTCCAACTCTGCCTACATTTCATTTAGACGAACATTCAACCAACTTTCAAGAAGCAATCAAGTGAACAATGCATACCTTCACAATATTTTTATGGCATGACTAACATTTGTAAGCCATCTAGTTAATTTTACCTCATCTGAACCATATTCCATATGCAAGGTTACTCATGTTCTCTAATTGAAACTTCGAGAGCTGTCGCCATTCGGCAGACTAATATACCCCTACCAGCAAAGGGCCATAATTCTGCACATCTATATGTTGAGGTTGTTCATCTGTGAAAGTTTGAGCGAATTCCTGCCAAAACTGTAGGAGTTGCGTCCACAATAATGCATCTACGGACAGACAGACGGACAGACAAGCTGAATCCAGTATACCCCCTTACGACTCGTTGTGCGGGGGTATAGAAATATAACATTCATCTGTGAGCTCATATTAAAGGTCATTGTGACCTTGACCTTTGGCCTACTGACTTCAAATTCAATAGGGACCATTTACCTGATGATGACTTACATCCCTATGAAGATCCTAGCATAACTCCTTGACATACACTGTCAATATAGTATGAATCTTGGGGTACAGTAACTTTCATAGATCAAACATAAATTTATGCATACCTGTGTGTGCGGTTTATAGAGGTTCCAACATGGTCCAACAGTTTGTACAACACGTTTGTATGGCAACTTTCCAGCAGAAGTTGTGCAAGCTTCTCCAACATTAAGTTGTTTGTGCTTCTTGATGTATTCCTTGCACTGTTTCATGAAATCTTTACCAGCAGCTTTGGCAATCACTTCAGCTAAGCCACCTTCATGAGTTAGACCAGTATTTGCAGCATTTATAATGCAATCAACATTCAGCTGCAGAATATCACCCACATAAACTTGAATTTCGATGTTTTCTTTGGTACGAAATGTTGTCACTTTTCTCGGTTTGCCGGCTGACCTTGGATTATGAGCTCTTCCATTACCTACATTGCCACCTACGGGTGTTGGATTATGACCTATTCCACGACCTACATTGCCACCAACCGGGTTTGATTTGGCTAACTTTTCAATTTCCTGCTTGGTATTTCTGATACTAGACATTGTCTTTCCATAAATGTGTAACAAGAAGGGCTTTGCTGTGTCAATAGAGCAATAAGTCTTCTTGCTTCTATGAATTTTGGCAATCACATCATGTACAGACTTGTAATCAATGGATGAAGTACTAACATCATCCGTAAATAAAGCATTCACAGAACCTATAGATGTCTTGATAATTTGTTTACATTCTTGAGCTTTTGAACCATTGATCACTAAATTTCCAGATTCATAGTTAACACGACATCCATGTTGTTTCACTCTATTAAGTGCCTCATCTTCAAAGAAACGAAGCAGGTCATACGTATTATACCCTACAGGTAACACTTGCCTGTCAGTAGAACCTTGACCATCATACAACCCTGTAAAATACCATCAAATGAAACATGCTGATATACTAATGCTAAAATTTATCTAACATACCATTGAATTACAGGCAACATACTTTGTACATGTACATAACAGTTTAAAATCAAAGTTAGTGTTCAATTTTAAGATTGAGATGTGACAGAGCCACTAGATAGCATACCTATACTGGGTCTCTGAGGATGTGATATATAATTAAAGCATGATATTCTTGATGCAAACAATTAAAGATGGGAATCATGTGACAAATAACACAAAACATGATAGATCTAAGTGTTTTGCACATAAAACTTCATGATTTATACAAGATTCAAGATTTATTATGAACATCAATTATATTATGTATAACAATACATAAAATTGTGAAATAGGTCAACATACATATCTTTCTATATAATCTTATTGGTGTCAAGGTCAAAAAGACAGACTGAGAAGTTACTTAAAGCAAAAGTAATCCATTAATCATCAGTATAATTAATCAAATTTACCAATCAGTTGTATTCAATCAAATACAAAATATATAATTTGCCAAATGACATTTCAAAATCAGTTATATGAATTAACGAATGCTATCACCATAATTGATGTTGAAAATGTGTTAGGGCACAGTCAATTAATACACATGTTATGATTCTGCATAACAACAAACAAGTATTACATAATACAATTATACGGGTATATATTACTTTATGAAGAAATACATGTATATGCACTGATGGATAACGATATTATAAAGAAATGCATATCAAATTTAGTGCATTAAGAAATTTTGTTTTATTAATAAACCTTTATATATAACTACAGAGAGATTTCGTAACTGAGTGATGTTTTCACATGCAAACAGCTGACATAGTTTAAACATACTAGGGTTGGTCAAGTAGTATCTTTTGATGTATATTTTTCGTATATCTTTTAAAAGTTCACATTCAAAAAGAAAGTGAAATTCGTCATCCAATTTATAACAGTTTTGACATAAACGTTCATTTTGTGGAGTTGGAGGCTGTTTCCAACAACCCTTTTCAATTTCTAAATGATGTGATGAAACCCTTTGTTTTGTAAATGATACTCAATATTTTCGGATATTGAGATTATTTATCTATCGTTGAAATTTAAAACTACATATGCGTTTATAAAATAATGCTCTTGTTGAGTCAGTGATTCTAGAACTCCAATTTTGAATGAAAGTACAGTAAAACCTCGTTATTTCGAGGACCAATCGGGACAACCCAAATGCTCGAGTTAAGCCAGTTGCTCGAATTATCAGAATTGTATGATGAATTGTTGTTAATACTAAAGTAACTGTGTTTTACCATGTACGTGTTTGGTGCGCGTATTTGGTTGCAACTACGAATATCGTCATTGTTTATCAAGTCTACACGCAATTTGAGTCGTGCAGACATTCGTTGAATGTTCCCTTTTAGGTGAAATCATGTATAATGTTCTATTTGAGTTGATTTACGACCATTAAGTGATCAAATATTCATTGTTTTGTGATTGTTTCTCTGACTTGGATAAGGTTAACATTTAGATCGGTGAATCATAAGAGTTACACGTGGCGTGAAAATTACTTTTACTATAACAAATGTTGACTCGTCATTAAATTTCTCATAATTAACGCCTCGTAATGGATTTGTATTATTTAATCTTGCCCTTTGACACCTTTATCGTAGACAAACAACCGATTTAAGTGTTGGGGGTTATGCTAATCACGATGTGTGAAAATCACAAACCGCAGCAACATTAAATCTGACAATTTTTCGGAGGTGTGAAATTTCGCTCGGCTTATTGCCTCGAGATAAAGTAACTAATCATCGTTGAAAATTGTTGAATGGACCGACACCTGCACTCAAATTAGACCGGATGCTCGTAATAACATAACTCGAATTAGAGGGATAAATTAATGTACAATATAGAGCAAATTCATCGGGACTTTGAAATTTACTCGAATTATGCCGGTTGCTCGAATAATCGATGCTCGTATTGCCAAGGTTTTACTGTATCTTGTATTCATGTTTTCAAGTTTACAAGAAATGCCTTAGAATTATTTACTCCCTGTTGCAACCATACGTTTGCGAAGCCTAAGTTGCACAGAGCATTGCGAATAAAACTAGCCCAATTTGTTTTATTTGGAATCAAGTTAATATCATTTAACATACAATCATAAACTATTTTTATGTATTTTCTATCGTTTACGGCGACAACTTTTAACCAATATTTTATCGCATTATATACACGTGTAGATTTTAAATCAGTTCTGGGCTTGTCTTGATAGTGTCTGCTGAGCCTTGCTAAACGAACCCCCAGATGTAAAAACAATACCTAAATACACAAACCAATTTACAATTTCTAGTCTAGTATTATCATACATAAACTCTAGATTTGCTGGTAGGCGACCACCATTTCTAACAAGAGTGCCAAAATGTCACAAAATACGCCCGTCTTGGGGCATGGTGAGTCTCAGGGCATGGTGAATGAAAAAACCAATGCAACATTTTTTTTAATTAAAGGACCATAACCCAAGATTATTAGGTTTATCACACATACCATTGCATTACGTTTATTTGCTTTTATTTATCCTCACCACCAGCCCTCAGAAGAGGTTAGTCACTTTAGTGTTTGGGGGATAGTTTGGGGGATAGTGCATGATACAGAAGATGCTCCAGTTTCAGAAACATCCCTGGTTCTTTTACGTGCCGATGTATAGCATCATACACGGGACCTCACTTAACGTCTCGTCCGAAGACTGTTAGTAAGTTTAGTTATGTTAGGTGGGAAACACTGAAAAGCATTTCTGTTTTGACCCTCTGGAGTAGGGATCGAACCCACAACCTTCAGATCAGCAGTCAGTAGCCCTTACCACTAGACCACTTGTCCACCTATCCCAATGAACCATTCGACGGCTCCAGAACGTGAAGGAGACGTTTTCAACTAGTATATGTTGAAGACGTGATCATAACCCAAAAAGCGTTACATTTTGAAGACGTCTGTTACGTCTCTGTTACGTATTCCAAACGGTTTGAAGACTACACAACGACTTCCAATCGAAACGTCTTCTACACGTTATAATACGTGTTTATGACGTGTCCGTCAATCTGAACAAGAACGTCTTGGTTTGGTTCTTGGGACGTCCTCTGAACGTGCATGAGGCGTTTCCAGCAAGCACGTGTTGAACACGTGATCATCACGTTAATTCAAACACGAACGTTTTGGTTTGGTGCTTTGGACGACTCGTGAACGATAAGAAGACGTTTGCAACCAGCACGTGTTGAAGACGTGTGCATCACACAAAAAAGCGTTACATTTTGAAGACGTCAATGTTTGGTATTCAAAATGTTTTGAAGACGATAAAACTACTTTAGTGAATACGTCTTCCAAACGTAATGCCACGTGTTAAAGACGTACTAGTTAATTCAAACAGGAACGTCTTGGTTTGGTGCTTGGGACGACTAGTGAACGTTAAGAAGACGTTTGCAACCAGCACGTGTTGAAGACGTGATCATCATCCAAAAAAGCGTTACATTTTGAAGACGTCAATGTATGGTATTCAAAATGTTTTGAAGACGATAAAACTACTTTTAGTGAATACGTCTTCCAAACGTAATGCCACGTGTTAAAGACGTACAGTCAACTCTCGTTATCTCGAATTTCACGGGACCGTGGAAATTACTTCGACATAACGAAAATTCGAGATAGAATTTTCATCATCAAAGTTGCAAGTTTTATAGTTTCTGTCATTTACGGGTCGCTGCCATTTTCTTTCGTCATTAGAACTACATATTTGTGAGAAATGCTTCATTTGATATTTATATACAAGTATTACTCTTCTTCCTAATATTGACTTTAATTATTATTTTTACTAACAATTGTTCGAGATGACATATTTATTGATGTTTGGACGCAACTCGAATCTTCATTAAAAGTTCAATAATTGTTCAACAATGGAAGGCGCGAAAATTACAGGTAAATCGTAGATTTCATACTGGCAAGGTGTGAAAAACATTTGACGCTAGTCGGATACGATCACACTTCGACCCAACTTTGAGATGAACAATAGATTTAAAGTGCGAATTAGTTAATCGGGACCAAAAAATAATTCGAGATAATGAAGAATTCGACCAGAAACTTCGAGATTTCATATAGACAAAGAAGGAGAAAAATTGGGACTTGAAAGATTCTTCGACATAACGAAAAATTCGATATAAGCGAGTTCGAGATAACGAGAGTTGACTGTACTAGTTAATTCAAACAGGAACGTCTTGGTTTGGTGATTGGGACTCCTCCTGCACATGAAAGAGACGTTTGCAATCATGATGTGCTTAAGACGTATTCGTCACCACAATAAGCGTTACGTTTTAAATACGTCAGGGACGCGACTTAGTTCGGTGTTCCCAACGCTTTGAGGACAACGAAACAACTGAAAATGAACACGTCTTATATGAGTAATGAGACGTATCCGCCAATCCCAACACGAACGTCTTGGTGTGGTGCTTTGGACGCCTCCTGCACGTGAATGAGACGTTTGCAACTCATGTATTAACGACATGCGCATCATTAAAAAGCGTCACATTTTAAAGACGTTTAGTGCTTGTGACGCATCCTGAACGTACATTAAACGTTATCAACTAAGTTTGCTGATAAGATAGAATGTCATCATTCGTCAGGCTACAATTCGGTTTCTCAATCAAACAAACTATTGTATGACAACATAAAAACGTTTAATTATACACCATAAAACACAACACAATGAATCAAACATATTTGGATTAAACTTCCAATTTCTTAAGATTAAAGGGACTGCCTCACGTATTGGTGTATTGCAGAAATAATATTAAATTGTCAAATATTCATGTAATTTTGGTATAGTTGCCTGTCTATGCCATAAACAACCACATTGACATGAAAATAACTTGGGAAACATCAGCATTTTGTAGTAATTTAGCATTTTTACACCCAAAATTCTATAGGGTATTAATACCCTATAGAATTAGCACTTAAATATCACTTAAATTGCCTGAAATTTGTTTGCATTCGATAAAAACGAATTGCGAAAGGAACCGAATACCTCACAGATGTTTAGGCTTTAGTTTGTTGGAATTACGGTTTGATCATGTGTGAATTACATAATTCACAAAGCATTCTGGAAGGAAACTCTGCGATATTCTCAATAGGAAAAATAATGAGTGCCGAATTTCAAGACTGATTTAAATTGCTTATATGCCTTAAATCTTTCAAAAAGCAATCGCCAGTGACTTTCTATTACATAAATACTTGGTTAGGTAGGAAATTACGTCATACAAAAATTTTAGCCCGATCTGTGAAGCAGCACCTTTAAGAGTAAACACACATGTTTGTACCAAAGGGATTCGACCCGGTAAAAAATCCATTCATTCTATACTATAGATAGTAACGGATATCACTTATGACTGATCCTCAAATAGCCAACTCAAAATTATATTATATATAGGTCGAATGCAATCATTTGATTTATAGTGCACACTTCACTACAATATAATTGCATACATAAAAACACAACTTTTATCAATACACGTACACAGAGTCGAGCGTAGAAATGCGTAAAGCACCGTTGGGGGACATACGTGCGAGCCGTCAGAAACTAGAAAACGGCCTTCGATAAAGAAGAGAAATCATAAGTTACAAAAAATATGTTCCGCTATCAAATCGTCGTGCTAATTCCTGTGATCATGCGTTAATAATGAGTTATCTTCTTTATCGGAGGCCGTTTTCTAGTTTCTGAGGGCTCGCAGTCCCCAAACCCATAGTCATTTTCTGAATCTGCACGTACATCTCCAATGCCTGTATTTGTAGCAGCGTTGTCAGAGAATTCTCATCATTTACACTACTGTCATCAGTGTACAACACTCCACTGTGAAGTGGTCCGTAGAGAAGACGCCTTCCGCGCATCAATCTCTTAGGATTCGTGTGGGACTTGTTCAGAGATACACGGGGTTGATGCGCTACTTGAGGCGAGCCTTCATGATTCTCAAAATTGCCCAAATAATTGTTTTCTAATGGCAGCTCCGTGAGTGCAGGGCTCGACACTAACACTGGTCCGCTGGTCCGAGACCAGAGAAAATCCAGAAGGACCAGTGAAAATACTGGAGGACCAGTAATTGTCCTATTTACAAATTGGGCGCTTTTTCCATGTCGGACCAGTGGCCAAAATAGTTAGTGTCTAGGCCTGGAGTGTCGTATGTGCATTGTCTGACAATTCATTGAGAGGTACACCCGGTTGTGGCTGTGGAGGACAATAACCCAATTCATCATCAGAAGAAGAAGTATCACGTTGCCTTGCAATTTCTACCATTCGTCTAATTTCCTTTCGTAACGCCTTCTTCGACGTGCCTCTAATGCTCTAGACTTAGGTGGCATTGTTATCTGTAATTTTATAGTGATGTTGCTAAGTATACGTAGGAAAATATGACATGGCACAAGAGAAACGTCTCGGCAAATTTAAGATACGTCTCAACTTTAACTGAAAATTTTCACTAATAGAAACATCTCGGTGACGTTAATAACACGTCCTGACATTTGAAAGATGTATGTAGGGGCAATATGTTACATGACACACAGGAAACGTTTCTGCCACGGTTAAATACGTCTAAACTTTACTTTAAACATCAGCTAATATAAACGTCGCAGTGACGTTCAGAAGGCGTCTTAACCTTTGAAACAGAGATGAGGGAAATGTGAAATAACCCACGGGTACCATTCCGCCAACTGTTAGAATACGTCACAACTTTATATAGAAATAACAAGAGCTGTCCACGAACAGCGCACTCCACTATTCGCAGTGCCACCATGCTAGAATAGTATAATCATTATACAGTGGTACCTCTCTTGAGCGACATTTGTGGGAGACAGACAGAGTGTTTGTTGTAGAGAGGGAGCCGTTGTGGAGAGGGACTGTACTTCTGGTGCATAAATAGCATGATTTAACCTCCAAAATATGTACACGATGTACACAAGCAGTATGTCATAATTAGTTAATATGAATAAAGTGTATTGAGGCTGCCAACCCCTGACCAGATTATGATCTTATTAATTATATAAAATTAAATTATTTCGCCGATTTTGCCATGAAAATAAGTACTGACTACATGTACATACAAAATTACAGAATGTTCGTGTACACCAATTTACATACATGACGGTCCGGATCGGACGGGCTTTAGACGGTACCGTACTCCCGACGCCATTTGTTTTAAAATAAACAAACGCTTTCCTTTTTCTTATTAGAAAAGATGCATTAATCGTCACTTTATTTTAATTAGAAGATACAAGTTTCTCACCTTACCCTGACCAAAGTTATAATACAGACCACCTATGAATGAAAACAATTTAATCGTCGTACTTATCCAATTACACCAAACCACAATTTGTTAATCGTGTCACAATGCAAGTGTGAAAAATAGCGATTTACAAGCTTCTCAATGATGATTAGTATACCATATTAACAGATTTTGGCAGACAGTGTCAATACCTATGAAAACAATCAACAGCTGACTTAACCTTTGGCGGTCCGGAGAGGTAATTCTTAGTGTCGGTACGACTTTTGAGTGACGTTTGCCGTAGAAGGGAGGTGTCGTTTCTCGGAGGGAATTTAACGTTGAAATTGCATGGGAGGAATTTTGAATGTCGTTTAAAGGAGGGAGTCGTTTGAGAGAGGTGACGTTACGAGAGGGAACACTGTATATTCAAAACAAAAAGCTTCATATCAGCAGCATTACCCTCTGCTGTGTAGAGGTTTGGGCTTCTAAGTCGATAAGGAGATAATTTTGACAAAAATGCAGGACAGAGTTACCTAGCCATGTGTAGGTCTTGGAGTCACGATGGTGAACAAGTATGCAAGTATCAAAGGAATATGACGATGCACTTTAAAGATTTAAGAGGTTAAAAAACTTGTACCTAAACTTTTACATTTGCATTCCTAAGTCCAAAAGGGGGCATAATTTCAAAAAAATGTTACCTACCCCTTTGTAGTGGTTGGGATCATGATAGTGAACACGTATGCAAAGTATCAAAGCAATATGTCAATGCACTTAGAAGATATTACAGGTTAAAAAACCTGTACCTAAACTTTAACATTTGCACTATTTGCACTAAGTAGGAAAATGGGGCATAATTTCAACAAAATACCCGATAGAGTTACCTACTCCTGCATATGGGTTGGGGTCATGATGGCGAACAAGTATGAAAAGTATGAAAGCAATAATCTCAAAGGACTTTGAAAATATAAGAGGTTAAAAAACCTGTACCTAAACTTTAACAAAAGTGTTACGCCGCCACCGACGCCGAAGCCGACGCTCGGGTGACAGCAATAACTCCCCTTATTCTACGAATAGAGGAGCTAAAAACGTAAAGGCAACGTTTAGAACACTTTGAAGTTTGAAGCGGAGTTGAGCGAAAATGAGACATATGACGCACGTATTGGCCATGGTTAAAAATCGTCTCAACTGTAATATGAAACTTTTGGGCAACGTTAAGAACACGTCCATGTTACATCACGCTCAAGAAATGTTTCGACAATGTTGGAATACGTCTAATTTCTAATAAAGTTATAATAAAAGCATCACGGCGAGGTTGAGAACACGTCTTAGACCTCTAAACATGTAAGTTGAGGGGAAATGTGAATTGACGCTCAGGTTACGTCTGGTAGACGTTCATTATACGTCTCAAATCTAAATGGACTGATCTACTAATATAACAAGAACAAGTCTAGACATTGGAAGGATGTGAAAATAGTATGTGACGCACGAGAAACCTACATTTCGGTGACGTTTAGAATGCGTCTCAACACTCACTGGAAAGTTCTAGTATAGTCGACTTAAAGAACACGTCTTGATCGTGAAGTGAAGAACCGGAAAGCTCTTGTAAATACGTCTAGGCGACGTTAAGAATACGTCTCAACTCTAACTTGAAAGCTGTCGTAAATACGTGTAGGCGACGTTAGGAACAGGTCTGAACAATGAAGTACATTACAACGTTTTGTGGATTTTTGGAATAAGTCTCAGCTCTAACTAGAAAGCTCTATCAAATACGTGTAGGCAACGTTAGGAACAGGTCTCGACCATGAAGTACATGCAACGATTTGGCGACGTTTAAAATACGTCTCAACTCTAACCGGAAAGCTCTAGTAAATACGTGTAGCTAGGCCACGTTAAGAATACATCTCAACTTTAACCGGAAAGCTCTAGTAAATACGTCTAGGCGACGTTAGGAACAGGTCTCGACCATGAAGTACATGGAACATTTTGTCGCCGTTAAGAATACGTCTCAACTCTAACCGGAAAGCTCTATTAAATATGTCTAGGCGACGTTAAGAATACGTCTCAACTTTAACTTGAAAGCTCTAGTAAATACGTATTGGCGACGTTAGGAACAGGTGTCGACCATGAAGTACATGAAACATTTTGGCGCCGTTTAGAATACGTCTCAACTCTAACCGGAAAGCCCTAGTAAATACGTGTAGGCGACGTTAGGAACAGGTCTCGACCATGAAGTGCATGCAACATTTTGGCGCCGTTTAAAATATGTCTCAACTCTAACTGGAAAGCTATAGTAAATACGTCTAGGGGACGTTAAGAACATGTCTTGACAATGAAGTACATGCAACGTTTTGGCGACGTTTAGAATACGTCTCAACTCTAACTGGAAAGCTATAGTAAATACGTCTAGGCGACGTTTAGAATGCGTCTCAACTATTACTGGAAAGCTCTATTAAATACGTCTTGGCGACGTTAGGAACATGTCTGGACAATGAAGTACATGCAACGTTTTGTCGACGTTTAGAATACATCTCAACTCTAACTGGACAGCTCAAGTAAATACGTGTAGGCGACGTTAGGAACGGGTCTTGACAATGAAGTACATGCAACGTTTTGGCGACGTTTAGAATACGTCTCAACTCTAACCGGAAAGCTCTAGTACATACGTCTAGACGACGTTAAGAATACATCTCATCTTAACTGGAAAGCTCCAGTAAATACGTCTAGGTGACGTTTATAATACGTCTCAACTCTAACTAGAAAGTTCTAGTAAAAACGTCTAGGCGACGTAAGGAACACGTCTGGACAATGCAGTTCATGCAACGTTTTTGCGACGTTTAAAATACTTCTCACCTCTAACCGAAATGCTCTAGTAATTACGTCTAGGTCACGTTAGGAATACGTCTAGACAATGACGTACATGCGACGCCTTGGTGACGTTTAAAATACGTCTTAACTCTAACCGGAAAGCTATAGTAAATACGTGTAGGCGATGTTAGGAACAGGTCTGGACCATGAGGTACATGTAACATTTTGGCGACGTTTAGAATACGTCTCAACTCTAACCGGAAAGCTGTAGTAAATACGTGTAGGCGACTTTAAGAATACGTCTTAACTTTAACTTGAAAGCTCTAGTAAATACGTCTAGGCGACGTTAGGAACAAGTCTAGACAATGAAGTACATGCAACGTTTTGGCGACGTTTAAAATACGTCTAAACTCTAACCGTAAAGTTAGTCCTGGTGACGTTTAGACCGGTCTCATCTTTTTTCATCTTTCAGTATTTTGACAATGTTTTACAAGCAACGTATCGGCTGCATTTGGAACACAACTGGACTCCTGAAATAGGTGCAGGACACAGAGTATATAAATATTTAAAAAACATTGACGAACTAGAAACGTCTTGGTGACGTTCAGGACACGTCTCGACATTTTAAATTCCATATACCATTATTAGATCTACTCATCTTGTCTACATATTTTAACACCTCTTCTATTGATGTAAATATTGAAAAGATATATGGACAAGCACATTGAAGTATGCAACAGTTCAATATCTTACCTTCAGACGCCAATCAACGATTGTTTACAATGACCAGTGTTTATATGAAGTGGCGGGAAACTTGCTGTGTAAATTTAAAGCGTAGAGAATAGATGGCGAAGTAGATCTATATAGTATCCTAACTATCACAGTTGTCAGTTGAATAATGTAAAGTTTGTAAAGTACACGGTATTCATAAAATATACTTACGGTTCAGAAACAGTTCCAAATAACAGGCTTCCAATTCAGAATGGCGATGCTTAGAACCCGGATTTGATCGATGTCACGTGACAGAGACACCGTTTCCAAACGTGTTAAACACGTCTTTGTTTAACATAAGGTTTAAGGACATTTTGGCCGGCAACAAAACATTGCTATTAACATATTTTATTTATATTAGTTTATGTAAATCTGTTTGAAAGAGACGCAATATCAAGATAATTTCATCTCGTCTCCAACAAGTCTTCCACACGTTGTTGAACTGAATACGTAATCATTACGTCTGAGATACGTTCTAAAAACGAAGTACAATGTCAAGTACTAGTTTTGATATTTCCGATAAAAAAAACACGGGGATGGCAATTGTTCGTAATATTCGATTATAATAAAAACAGAAAAAATACGAAGACATTTATTTTTCGTTTAAAGTGTTGCCGAAGTCTTCGCGTGGTTTCTGATATCAACACGTTTTACAGGTATCTTCAAGACGTCTGCGTTGTTGCCATACGTCCAAAATACGTGTCAAGGACTTCTTGTAGACTAACACCGGTAAACAACGTCTCCGTCACCAACACGTATGGTTCACTGGGATGTTGCATTACAGGAAACATACCAGTATTAGTACATGTACAAAGTATGTAATTATAATTAGTATAAAATTAAAATTCAGGTTGAATTTAAAGATTGAAAAGGGTTAATCACACTACATTGATACTAACACAATAGAGGTAAATCATGTGACAAAATGATTTAAACCTCAAACATGATAAGTGCTTTACAGACCAAAAACAGTGATAATGTATAATTTAGACTTGATATTAGTCATGGTATTAACTTGTGACAACAAGATAAAACAAGACTGCGTTCAATAAACGCTTATGCCCCCATAGAAGCCTTGCCCATAAAAAGCTAAGTCAACAGGGTTATAGGATAGTGTTACATGGCTTTGATAATGTAAGGGGCTTATGATGGTAAACAAGTATGCCAAGTTTTAAGGCAACGCCATGATGGACATGATGTAAAACGAAACTGTAAATTTGATTTATCCAAGAATTAGACGCTTAATAAGTCTAAGTCCAAAATTAGGTCAATGTGATGGTCAAAATGAGGTAAGTTGATATAGGTGTGTAGAGAATGTTCATATACAACATCCATGCAAGTATGGAAGCTTTGTAGCAAGCCATAAAAATGCTAGAAGAAACTGTCAATTTGAGTTAACCAGGACGGACGGACGAACGGACGGACGGACAGGTGAATCACTATATGCCTCCCCATCTATCGATAGGGGGGCATAAAAATAGGATTCAATATATGGTATGGTAGTATGGACATCAAAAAACCACTTCACTCTTTGTACACTTGCAGTTTAACTGTATAGTAGTGGCAGCAAGGTGTACATGTACTTATTAATGACACATTGGATATTTTACACTACCAGGGTATATATTCAAATTTCAGTAACTTTTATATAGTATTATGCGAGTCATTCTTTACGAAAACTGGCCTTAAAGACATTATGTTATAGTTAGAACATATTAAGTAAATTTTAATGATTAAAAAGGGCGGAGCGAGCGAAGCGAAGCGAGTCCTTTTTAGTCATTAAAATTTACTTAATATGTTCTAACTAACTTAGAATATAACATTCTGCATTCTGATTGGCCGATAGAAATTAGCGCCAACGCATGACGTCAAGCCTGTTAAGAGAAAATTTAAATGATTAAATTTTCATTTAACCGCCAAAATTCTGCGTTTTCATTGGCTCGTAATGTAGGTTATATTCTAAGTGTATGATACTGTATTGAATAAGATTTTGAAAATGCTCTAAAGTATACAGAACAAAATGTCATGTCTATTGATTTGATTTTAAATAATGAAGCTACATTGTACTATCTCTTAGATTGAATTTTTTTCATGAATCATGTTAAAATAATTTCTGTCGTTGCTATGGTGACCAATATCTGAAATGTACCCATATTGAGATATGTTTTATCAAAATAAGATGATAATTCTAAAATGTGATAGGAATTATCAGATACTGAATTTTTGAAACACGTTAGTGGTTCGTTTTAAGGTCTGTATCTATGTAAATGGATGTTTATATTTTGCTCAAATCTTTCAGAAACGGTACATTATCAAAAAAAAAATTCATGATTTACATAATCTTGTCACTTTTAAAGGGACTGCCTCACGTTTTGGTGTATTGCAAAAATAAAATTATATTGTCAATATTCATGTAATTTTGGTATAGTTTCCTGTATATGTCATAAACAACCACATTGACATAAAAAATAACCTGGGAAACATTGATATTTTGTAGCAATTTAGCATTTTTACACCCAAAATTCTATAGGGTATTAATACCCTATAGAATTAGCACTACAGGGTGTCCCAAAAAAACGGGGACCTGCCTAAAACGCTTATAACTTATTTAATATTTAATGAATTCGACTGATTTTTTGTGAGAGTGTGTAAAAGTGATCTCTTCTTCTAAAAAAGGTACTTATTAATATGTTTTGCCTCAAACCAGGAATTGACGTCATCATTTTACCTATGGTGTTATTTCCTGTTTTCTTTGCTGACTTACGTGGAAAATTTCATCATTTGATAAGACATTGTTGTCTGATCATTAATTTTGAAAAAAAACAAGGTTTTAAAGTCACAGAGGTGATGGAATTTTTGTGAAAATCTAAGAACTTTGAAATGCAATATTTAAAGGGGGGAGAATATGGCGAGTTTACTAAAAAAAAGGAAAGCAGGCAACCTTCAACATATTCATTAACATTCACCAAAGAAGCGAAATATCAATATTAAATTATTATTATTGAGATCACTCAACAAGAGAGCTTAGTTAGAAGCAAAAGGTAATAAGGTGCACTTTTATCCAATAAACAGTTCATAGATATATATCAGAGTCATTTACTGTGTCAGCATTTGTTAGAAAGCAGAACCCACTTATTACAACAAATCAGCAGCAAAAACATAATACTTCACAAAAAGTACTGACATTTGACCTCGAATCTAAGGGCAAGTGGCCTAGATATAGCTCAGACATGAGCCCTATAGTGAATCTGTTTCCTCTACATGATGAACACTAGACGTGCATGCAGAACCATTATCCTTGAATATGGGACACCTAAGATGTCATTTGGGGTCAGCATGTAAATATATACTACAATGTCTTGTCAAATGATGGAATTTTCCAAGTAAATTAGCAAAAAAACAGGAAATAACACCATTTGTAAAATGACGACACCATTTTCTGTTTTAAAGCAAAACATACCAATATTTACCTATTATAGAAGTAGCGATCACTTTTACACACTCACAAAAATTCAGTTAAATTCATTAAAAATTAAATAAGTTATAAGTGTTTTAGGCAGGTCCCCGTTTTTTTGGGACACCCTGTACTATCACTTAAATTGCCTGAAATTTGTTTCCATACGATGAAAAAGAATTGCGAAACGAACCGAATACCTCACAGATGTTTTGGCTTTAATTTGTTGAAGTTCCAGTTTGATCATGTGTGAATTACATAATTCACAAAACATTTCGGAAGGAAACTCTGCAATAGTTTCAAACAGAAAAATACTGAGTGCCAAATATCAAGAGTGATTTAAATTGGTTATATGCCATACATCTTTCATAAAGCAACCACCAGTGACTTTCTATTACATAAATACTTGGTTAGGTAGGAAAATTATGTAATACAAAAATTTAAGCCCGATCTGTGAGGCAGCACCTTAATTAAAGCCTAATTTTCCTGTAGAATGGCTCATATATCACGAATTGCCATGTGCCTTATGGTTGGTATATTGAGCAAATGATAATTGATATCTATTTTAATATTTTATATCAAACTTGACAATGGCATTTGGTTTCAAAGCATTCCATGTCAAGTATAAATTGAGTAACCGGTAACCGGATACATACTTTGATACTCCGGAGATTGTAGATAATCCTTTGTTTCTTGACATTGTACCTTTCCCCGAGTACATAAAAATATCTTGGCATCAGATCCAGTGGCAGAGGCAGCTTGCAGCAATAATGGAACAAACAAGTTTATGCCCAAACTTCCAAAGTTATATACAGGGAATGCCACAGAGCGTAGTCCTTTTTTATTGGTTTCTTTTAACAGTTCCTTCAATAGTATCACCATCCTCGTTTCAGGATAAACAAGTCCCCTAGGTGCTGGAAACTGTACATTATGATGTGTTGACCAATTATCCCATTTTAAATCTGAAAACATAGAATAAATAGGCTGAAAGGTCATCACTGAGATCAAGAAAGTATGTTATGTTTAATGTGTACAGTCTAACTTGTATTAAGTGACCACCCTTGGGAAGGTCTGAAAATGGTCGCTTAACGGAATGGTCGTTTAACGCAAATGGTATAAACATTGAGTGTAATTAACAAATTTCTGATTTTAGGCTGTCCGAATACTATTCAACTTCAATTGGTAAACATAAGTGTGTAAATAAGTTTATGATGAGTCTATACTTGTATGCATCGTCTTCAAAAACTTTTCAATTTTAATAAACTTTCTCATATATTACACAATTCAATTAATGTAAGTCAGTTTTGCTTACTCTCAATGTTCAAAAAACAGAATAGACCGGGTTTTAGCCCATTCCAAATTGATGGCGACAACAAGCTGATTGCAGCAAAAGATACAAAAATTAATCCGTAATAATTTGTGTAATTGGATTAAAAATCATCTGTATGACATGCCCTGTGGACCCAATGGTGATTATCAATGCTGTTTAAAAGTGAGGTCCAGTTAACAAAGGACAAACTCTGAAGTGTGAACAAACAATGATTTATGAAGAGCTTTAAGGTTATTAACAAAAAGTCAATATAGAAGACCAGTGTTTTATATTTTTTTCGGTCGCTTAATGAAATTTGACCAATCAATTATAGTGCATAAATAGTGGTCGTTGGTCGAGTTAGACAAAAGTCACTTAATACAATAGGAACATAGAACAAATGCGATCGGGAGGAGTTTAAACCGGTCGTTTAAGACAAAGATGGCTTAATACGCGTGGTCGCTAGTACAAGTTAGACTGTATATCTCAAATACTGTATTCCTAGAAATGGTTTCGCGCATTTTAAGTTAGCGACTTTAGCGGGAGGTATCATTTCGCTAAGTTTAATAGCAGCGAAAATGTTCCCTCCAACGAATCCGCGAACATTTCTAGCTTCTTTATACTAAACATGCTAAAATCGCAAAACATTCGACGAAGGATAGTTGTACTTGCGCATACATGACGTGGGAACTTCTCTCAATAAATCCATTTTTATAAAATCTAAGAACAATTGCGCTAATTTTCTCAAAATAAACATCAATTTCGATACTCTAAGACTCGTGCACAGTGTAGCTTGTGTAGACATAAACACTGTTATGATGTAGCGTGTAATGTGCTCAATGTAAACAAGCACAGGGGTATTACCTGTCACTATTAACTTGTCACCCATGAATATCCATGTTTATCCGTTGTCCAATCAAAGTTGTTATTTTAACTCATCAAAACATTCTTACTGTACAAAAACACACGGAGATTCATTAGCGACAGGTCAATAGTGTTGACTAATACATGGGTGGGGTGTTAATGAATCAGTTTATTTCTACGTAGAATGTTTGTTTTTGTCATGATTAAAGTCAATGTATTCCTGTACAGGTATTCACAATTATTAATCATTTCACATTTATTTGTTAAACATGTATGTTTGGTGGTTAATTCATAAGTGTAACTATTTACCGGTTTATTTTGATAACACCTAGTAAAACACTTTATGAAATCCTTTGTTATAAAGAGATTAATTGATCATCGTAATTGTTATCAGGTCAGCTAAGGTCACATTCAATTGAATTTGATTTGTGTATACACGGATGGTGATGACAAACAGTCCAATTGAAATTGCAAGATGTGTCAAACATGCCTTTATGCCGTAGCGACTTAAGTTTCGCGGAATTCGCGGGCGTTATAATTCCGTGAAAATTTGTAGCCGCGAATATGCCGACGGTATGAAAAACGCGAAATATTGTATCCGCGAAAGTATCTAGGAATACAGTAGTAATTAAGAAATTTGACTAAAGCAAGTGGCAGTTAAAAAAGGTGCAATAACTCTGTTGCACCTGTGGTGATCTCCAAACAATTGACAGGGCTCTGCTAATACTAAATGATTCTAAATCAAAATGCCTAAATACACAACTTCACATACTGATTAATGACTAATATTCATATGAAGTTTGATGACGGTAGCTCAAACTTATGTGTGACAATCCAACTTTAACAGAAAAGGCCATTATGTGTTTGGAATGTTGTTGTATAAATAATTTAGATTATTCATCTGCATGTCCATTGTAAGATAAACCAATTTTTCTGTGACCTTTCCGGTCGATGATTTTTCAATTGACGGGCTTTTGATTGCTTCCATGATTTAATTTTCAGATCGCTAAGGAAACTTTTTTACGGCCATCATTCTTATAAATCGTTATTTTTTGTAATCTTTGGTATGTTCTCTATCTGCTGCAAATGATCAAACCATTTCAGTTTTTTTTTTTGGTTTTAACATGAAAAAACAATTTCTTTTGGATACATTACTTAACGGTAAACTATAATGATGGAAAGAAACGGAGTTAACCAAACGCAATTAAATCTTTGATATAACGGAAACGTGCGCAATGCATTATGGTAGTACAGGTCATAATTCGGCCAATTTTAGACTCGCATATCCATTTGGTGTAAAATCTTTGATAATATGGAAAACTGCATGGACTTGAAGATGGAATAGGGCAAATCTGCATGCTTCGTCCGACCTTTCTTGGAGCTTAGAAATTAAGGAAAATGTGCAGCATATACTAGAAGTAATTACCACAATCTCTGTCAGTTTCAAACCAGTCTATAACAACGTCAGCACCAGATGAATATGGCGTAGCATCTTTCACGGAAATATCCAGCTTCATCTTCTGTACTGCATGTGCCGATTTTGGCCTTGCCATTATACTACTAGATAACGGTGAACTCTCACAACATCAAAGCTTTCCAAAGAATGTTTTATGGATAAACTGAAAACATAAAACAGAACATGAATGTAAAGACATATATGTTTATAATACAGTGTCATATTAGTTAAGTAGAATTCGTAAAATTACAACAACATAAATAATTTGAGTTGAATAAAATTGTCTATCCTTACACTTGGGCAACACCCGGGACTGAGTAGATATCCAATCAAAAAGGTGGGCAAATATAAGTCAAGGTTTATGACACCTGTAGACTGAGCAAATAAAGTCAAATTTGTTAAAAAATGTTTCATTCTAGGGTCTTGTTTACAAATTACAGGAATACAGTTTCTGCTTTCGGTTTGAACCATATAAAACTTCAAATACACAGTAGCGCAAAATATGCTTTTTACTTACAAAAATGATTTGGTTACTAAGCTGAAACATACATAGTAGTGTTTTCAGCAGCCTATGATATCTGTCTAATTAGCTGATAAGCTAAATCTAATACACCTGAGCAGGTCATCTAAACGATAAACTTTCTTTCGTAACCATTTGAGTTACCAACCATTTGAGTTACTGGGCGTGTCTAATACCGATAAATGGGCGGAGTTAGCTATACATTATTCATAAGATGGACAACGCTGTAGGTATAGAATCGCTAAATATTGATAAAATGTATCTATCAAGTATAATAATAATAATAATAATAACGACTTTATTGATTGAAGATTACATATTTGACAGCAATATCAATTTTCAATATGGTCCACTGAAATGACTAATACACTAATGTCATGTGGCTGGTTTAATATGGCTTCAATCAATTTACTATGTCCGTCCGATTGTCTGGATGAGCGCGCAAAAAATTTCATAAGTTTATTTTGCTACTTACATTCGAACAAACCATTTGAAAGTTGTTAGGGCCTACATGTACATAGTAAATTCGTATAAAAGCGCTGGTTACTATTGTATTGTAGCCAGGGTACTTGAATGGATACTGTCTAACTGTAGCCAGGGTACTTGAATGGTTACTGTCTAACTGTAGCCAGGGTACTTGAATGGTTACTTTCATACTGTAGCCAGGGTACTTGAATGGTTACTGTCTTACTGTAGCCAGGGTACTTGAATGGTTACTGTCTAACTGTAGCCAGGGTACTTGAATGGTTACTTTCATACTGTAGCCAGGGTACTTGAATGGTTACTGTCTTACTATAGCCAGGGTACTTGAATGGTTACTGTCTTACTGTAGCCAGGGTACTTGAATGGTTACTGTCTAACTGTAGCCAGGGTACTTGAATGGTTACTTTCATACTGTAGCCAGGGTGCTTGAATGGTTACTGTCTTACTGTAGCCAGGGTACTTGAATGGTTACTGTCTAACTGTAGCCAGGGTACTTGAATGGTTACTGTCTTACTGTAGCCAGGGTACTTGAATGGTTACTGTCTTACTGTAGCCAGGGTACTTGAATGGTTACTGTCTAACTGTAGCCAGGGTACTTGAATGGTTATTGTCATACTATAGCCAGGGTACTTGAATGGTTCCTGTTTAACTGTAGCCAGGGTACTGGAATGGTTACTGTCATACTGTAGCCAGGGTACAGGAATGGTTACTGTCGTTCTGTAGCCAGGGTACTGGAATGGTTACTGTCGTTCTGTAGCCAGGGTATAGAAATGGTTACTGTCGTTCTGTAGCCAGGGTACAGGAATGGTTACTCTCAAACTGTAGCCAGGGTACTGGAATGGTTACTGTCATACTGTAGCCAGGGTACTGGAATGTTTACTGTCTAACTGTAGCCAGGATACTTGAATGGTTACTTTCATACTGTAGCCAGGGTACTTGAATGGTTACTGTCTTACTGTAGCCAGGGTACTTGAATGGTTACTGTCTTACTGTAGCCAGGGTACTTGAATGGTTCCTGTTTAACTGTAGCCAGGGTACTGGAATGGTTACTGTCATACTGTAGCCTCGGTACTTGAATGGTTACTGTCGTTCTGTAGCCAGGGTACAGGAATGGTTAATGTCGTTCTGTAGCCAGGGTACTGGAATGGTCACTGTCATACTGTAGCCAGGGTACTGGAATGGTTACTGTCATACTGTAGCCAGGGTACTGGAATGGTTACTGTCATACTATAGCCAGGGTACTGGAATTGTTACTGTCATACTGTAGCAAGGGTACTGGAATGGTTACTGTCATACTGTAGTCAGGGTACTTGAATGGTTACTGTCATAATGTAGCCTCGGTACTTGAATGGTTACTGTCATAATGTAGCCAGGGTACTTGAATGGTTACTGTCATAATGTAGCCTCGGTACTGAAATGGTTATTGTCATAATGTAGCCAGGGTACTGGAATGGTTACTGTCATACTGTAGCCAGGGTACTTGAATGGTTACTGTCATAATGTAGCGAGGGTACTTGAATGGTTACTGTCATACTGTAGCCAGGGTACTTGAATGGTTACTGTCATACTGTAGCCAGGGTACTTGAATGGTTACTGTCATAATGTAGCCAGGGTACTTGAATGGTTACTGTCATAATGTAGCCAGGGTACTTGAATGGTTACTGTCATAATGTAGCCAGGGTACTTGAATGGTTACTGTCATAATGTAGTCAGGGTACTTGAATGGTTACTCTGGTACTGTAGCCAGGTTACTAGAATGGTTACTGTCATACTGTAGCCAGGATCCTTGGATGGTTACTCTTATATTGTAGCCAGGGTACTTGAATGGTTACTCTTATATTGTAGCCAGGATACTTGGATGGTTACTCTTATATTGTAGCCAGGATACTTGGATGGTTACTCTCATACTGTAGACAGGGTATGGTTACTTTGATACCGTAGCAAGGGTACTTGAATGGTTACTCTGATACCGTAGCAAAGGTACTTGAATGGTTACTGTCATAATGTAGCCAGGGTACTTGAATGGTTACTCTGGTACTGTAGCCAGGGTACTAGAATGGTTACTGTCATACTGTAGCCAGGATACTTGGATGGTTACTCTTATATTGTAGCTAGGGTACTTGGATGGTTACTCTCATACTGTAGACAGGGTATGGTTACTTTGATACCGTAGCAAGGGTACTTGAATGGTTACTCTGATACCGTAGCAAAGGTACTTGAATGGTTACTGTCATATTGTAGCCAGGGTACTTCAATGGTTACTGCCACATTACTGTCATTACCCTAGTCACTTAAGTACCCTGGTTATAACAGCTATTTCCCTAGCCATTCAATTTCCCTGACTTTAACAGTATCCTTGCCATTCAACGATACTGTGGCTATAACAGTATCCTAGACATTGAAGTATAAGACTTTATATCTGCATGTAAATTAACGCTTTTTTGTTTTGTATATTGTCAAATAGCGCACTCTTATTGTTTGTAAACACACATCTATAGACACATATTATTGAAGTTTTGTAACTAAAAAAGATAATTAAAGCTTCTGCATTCCGTCATCAAGGTTTATAAACCAACACAAGTAGCCAATTCAATCGATTTTGAATGGAAAATAAATGATTAAATTATTTAAAGAACTTAGAACCCGATTCCAACCACTGCAGGTTACATAATGATTATTAATCGTTGGGGTGGAGTTTATGCTGTCAGTAGCCTGTAATATCTGTCAACTAATTAGATGATCAGTTAAATCTAATACCTAGTGATACCTGTAGACTGTAGACCGTTCGATTAATGTTAAACTACTTTGTCTAAAATTTACCTGGCGTGTTTAACGTTCTATCCACAAAACGGGTTCATCGTTCTGACCTACTAACTCGCGTCACAATTTCTTGAAAACTCTATACAAAACGAAATCGAAAGTAGAAAGTTGGGAAATTTTTATTAGGTTACAGGACACTAAATCGCCCATATTTGTATAAAGCCCGTCCTTTATGACAGCTCCGTCTGAAATAACACCGGAACTTCCTGCGCGGTGACTTCCCTTGTCGCTACGTTTCTGACTTCATACGCCACCGAGGCACTGCTGCTTTGAATACGAATTGTTTATTCTGCAAACGATGGGTACATTGCATGACACACCTTTTCCAAAGATCTTAATTGGACAGATTGGACAATCAATTGAAAACTGAGAGAAAATGCAAAATACATGCAGCGCATTTTGTTTTCTGCATACAACTTTTTTGTTTGTAATCTTGACCGATGTCTCATTTGGAAAAGCTAAGTTTCTTCTACTGCATGAGGCAACTTGTTTTTGTTTCATAGAATTCAGAAAATTATTATTTGAATGAGGCAAATTAGGTATTTTCTGATAAACTTGGAAGTTCCATTAAAATGAGAGTAGGCCAGGATCTTTACGAACTACTGTTTTATTCCTTGACTGATTTCAATAAATGAGGTGTCATTTTAAAGCTGAATAATAAATATATTCATGAACTGATTATTTTTAGCCTATGCTTATTAAAACATGAGATATAAGGTATCAAGAACAAAAATAATGATAGTTCGCGAGATTTCAGAAGACTGCCGCGAGATATTGTGAGATTTGGTTCATCTTTTTCCAACGTACTGACAATTCATCGTTAAGACCGTATACACCAAATCTCAGACCCTTATTACGCTTCACTACTTTACGCTGATATAGCAGTGACACCCCTTGTCGCTCATATCCAACTATTTGTCCCATTTGTATTCGCACATGTGACAATTTTTTTACCATTGGAAGGCATGGGGAATCCACGTAAAATTGTCTATATGATAATAACTATTTGAGATATTTCTTATGTGTAAACATATTTTGTAGTTTGATATGTCTACAAGATAATGCACTAAATTTCATAGTTGTATCTTTATGGGATCAACCCCCTTTTTAAAGGTTTTTAACATGACTATCACTCACATTGAACAAAGAAGGAAATGAACGGATTTGATATCAAACTTGGTTACTTTCTTGTCCGTAGTTCTTTTGTTTCTCGGGGAATATATTTTGTGCAAACTTGATTAATAGTTTAATTTCTTCCCGTCAGATTGGTGTTTTGATACAAGAAATGTGGTAATTAGATCTGCCCCCTTTTTACGGTTTTTTAAAACAGGTATCATTTTTTTTTTAGTAAAAAAGTAATACACATATTTAATTTGCACATTGTTAATTGTTTTATGACGCGCCCCGCTGCGATTGTCACAGCATGTGGGGTAATAAAAGTGGTACATTCGCGTGAAGGGTTATAACCGCTATATTTCTATAACCGTTATATTTCCTGTATACATACTTTACTATGATTTTAGAGATTTGAAACTTTGACTTTATTGCCGATTTGGAAAGTAATATATGCATTAAAATAATTAAAAGTGAAATGTCATAAGTTCATGCATAATTTAAAATTATAATAATCGAACAGGTGAGACATAAAAATGAAGAATCATGTCATTCCTATGACACTTGTTAAATAAACTGGTTACTTGACACGTTGTAACACCTAATTGAATATATACTGTAGTGTATGAGACCAAGTCCCTGTGGTTTATAACAAAGGTACTATAATCATATAGTATGTATTCTAGTAGAGATGTTCAGTTTTGTATAGTTAGCTCCTAGAGAGTGTATATCATATATTAAAGTAGCGTGTATCCTTCGATGGTGTTGTTACATGTTATACCTGAAATGGTGATCATATGTCTATGGTATATAAAGACATGACATATACGAATTGTAAAATGAAAATTAAACGTCAAAAAAGGTGAGAAAAAATCCGTCTAGACAATCTAGAAACACAAATTTGAAATACCGATATCGCACGACTTGCTTGCGGAAATTGATATTCATGTATTCAAAGCAAGAAACTTGTAATATAGTCTTGCATAAAGGTTCAGGTCAAAATAGCCAAACTACATTTTGTGATAACTTGAAAATAAATATATGACTTTGTTGGTTATATGATTGATGTTATGATTTGATTAAAACAAAGAAAACTGATTTAGTATTTGTTTAACATTTAAACTCTTCATAACTTTGAAAGCACTTGTCCAACATAAATAAGTTGAACAAATGTTTCATCCCGATATCTGGAAAAAATAAAATATTTGTGACAATTAGAGGGAAAATTTGAGTTTTGTCGGGTCCGCAAGCGCGCGAATATTCTCCTATTTAATTCAAGAAAAAAACGCTCTATTTCACGAACTTAAAATTGTCATAACTTTTTTATTTTTATTTTTCAAGATATTAAAAAACCAGTTCCATACTTCAGCAGGCCCGGATCCACCGGGGGGCACAGGTTGGCCTCGGAGTGACCATTTTATACATCCCAAAATCGTTAAAATCCTTAAAATATTACCAATCGAGCTGGCTATAGTATCGATAGTTTGTGATAACAGTCTCTGTATATTACATATAGCTGAAACGAGTGCAATAAAGTGTGCCCCCTGTTGTGTATACAGGCCCCTAATTACATCCGATCTCGATTAATCAGACGCTTCACAATATTTCAAAGCGTTTTGAATGATTATGATTTAGGTGATCATTGGCACTTGATTCAATGATCTATGTTACTAAAACGTGTGAACTAATCGATTTAAAATTAGTCACATGATATGTCGAAATTTTCTTGTTGATGGATTTATTACTGATTATGTAACAATGCAATATTAATAATTTCACATGAGATTTTAAAACATAAAAGTTGGAAAAATGATTTTAATACAAAATTGACAGAAATCTTCGCAAGGGGGGGGGGGGGGCACATTTTTTAAGGTTCACGTGTCTAGCATTGAATTTTAATATTCTAAAACGTTAGGGTACAGGAAATTTCGTGATTTTTATTTAAAAAATCGACCTGAACCTGTGGAAACTTCTTACGTTATATGTAGATTTCATGGGCTATTTTTTATTTGTAGCAGTAGGCCTACAAAGTTAATAATTTAACGCCTAACGCTAAAATTTAAAGCCTGATTTGTAAGTTTTAGGGGATTGAAAAAAAACTTAATTTTTTTTAAATAATAGTTAAACTCATCGTATTTTCTATTGATGTAGCAGTACAATTATAATACCTTTACTTCTGATTTTTAACAGCTTAAAGTGCAGGAAATTGCATGATTTTGAATCGAAAAGTGAAAAAAATCTTCTGCCCACCCCAACATAACATCAAAAATCTAGCTGTGCCCCCCTACCCGAAATGTTCTGGATCCGGGCCTGAATTGTATGGTCTATGGCTCGAAGATGCAACTGAACAATCAACCGTACAACATACTTGAAAAATCAGCAGTGGTTGCTAAATTTCATTTAAACTGTACTTTGTGATATTGCACACATACACAAGCATTGTACAGTTACTAGTAACCGTTTATTTTTTTATCATCCGTCGAATATGCATGATAATAAGTATACATATCGTGACATGTATTGCGGTTACTAGTATAACAAATGCATAATTGTTAGATTCCTCACACATGATCAACGAATTCTGAATGATACCATGGAAGCATTTAAATGTTCCTGATGATACCTACCTTATGAACAAAATTTCATAATGACAGAGATATGCCCATAAAAAGATCCTGGTATGCATCATATACAAAATGTCAAAAATACCAAAGTGTAACTGAACGCACAAAACCCCTCCAGCAAATGATATACATTAATTTATACACTCCGACAACCCGCTGAGTTAGCATAGCGCGATTACGCAATCGAGATAAGATCGATCAGATTAAAACCGGTATAACACCAGTCAAGGGAAGGTAACTGTGGTCGACTTGAAAACACATTCAATACAAATGGGACAAATAGTTGGATATGACGTTGTAGCCCGTTCGAAGGATTCAGTCATATGCCACCGAGGCACTGCTGCTTTTAATACAAATCGTTTATTCTGCCAACGATTAGAACATTACACGACACATCTTTTCTGACGTAAAAACAGCGTACATGAATGTAGCAAATGTTAGGATATGATTTTAAAGAAATTGGTATGAACAGAAACTAATTCTTGTTCCTAAACCAAAAAATTAAAAAACATGTATTTTTAGATCATTGCCTTAACCAAGACTTGAAGTTTGCGGAAAATCAATGACCTATCCAGGGTAAAAACTTTGGCACTCCCTTCCTCTTACTCAATAACTGTACGAACTTCTAACACATTGCACACATTTAAAAGTAAAGTAGGGGTGATGCTCTGTTTTGTAAAATGAGTGAACTATGTTGTAATTATCATAATGCTAGTAATAAAGATGTACGAGGTGTGTCCAAAACGTTCGTAGACACTTGTGATAAAATGAAAACAAAACAACATATCCACATCAAACTTCAGTATTACAAAAAACTTTGCATTTACATGTACATATAACGCAGACAATTTCAATGAAATGCGTGGAGTAATAACTTTTGTACAATAATTCAAGTGTATGCACTCGTACCCGAGCGGCGCAGGTGATGACGTCAGTAACGTCCGCAACGTAAATTAACAACGTTAAATTTGTCATAATTTTTCAAAGTAGCAGCCACTGTTATTAACGTTTTCGCCTGCCTCTGTCGAAATATGTCAAACTTGGCACCCATGTTTATACCTAACTGCTGCTTAAGTATGTTATTTACTGTCCCACGGCTCAATTCAGACTCACGAATGCTCAAACGTCTATCCTAATTGACGAGCTCTTTTATAGACGTCACAGTAACGTCGTTTATAATTCTCAGTCGTCCGCTACTACCGTCTGCTTTATTAGTCGTTTTTCCATCTGAATGTCGCTTGTGCCACTAAACAAGTGCTCTACACACGGAATCATTGCATGCCTGTTGCAGACCGAAGTGTTTTAATGGTTTGAACCGGTGTTTTGTCCAATGATACACACAATTTAATGATAGTCCGTTGTTGTTCGACGTCGAAAGACGTCATTTTCGTTTCCAATAATTCCTTAGGTCCTTATGACAAAAGTTTATTTTTTTCAACGTACATGTGTTCTATTGTTACTTGGCGGACGTAACATCAATACAACCTCGTGGCACGTTGACAAACGTCAATATAATCTCGCCAAAATTACGCAATTGCCATGCCATTATATCAAACGTACTAACTAACGAACTTGACCTGCGCCGCTTAGCAAAGTCATGATATATAAAATGTCATATATTGTTTTTATTTTTATAGTATATTCAGTCAAATTACTAAAGAATATGTTTTTTGTAATAAAGTATAGAGATCTGGTGAAAAGAATTTGTAATGACGCCCGATATCTTTTAAATTGGGATATCTACGAACTTTTGGACACACCTCGTACATACTTGTTTATATTAGTGTTTGAAAGTGTTCTATCCATGTATATTTTGTTATGTAATTGTTTGTTTGATGTATATAAAACGTTTATTTTGAAAGAGGCTCACAGGGAAGACTGGGCATACCCAACATTGTTGCCTCTATAAATAAAGTATTTATTAGTTCCCTACTGCGGTTTTCAACCGGATGGGACTACGGGTTTGCCCTCCGTCCATCTGTCCGTCTGCCTGTCCTTCCGTCAAAAATCTGGATCCTGACATAACTCAAACATTTTCAAAGCTAGGTTTATGAAACTTGGTAACTATGTGGATAGGGGACAATAAAGGGATTATGCACGTCTAAAAATATTTTGATTCCGACACAAATAGTGGTTGCTATGGATACAGAAATAGTGAAAAGTGGCCAAAATCTTGATCCTGTCATAACGCAAACAGTTTCAAAGCTATGATTATAAAACTTGGTATGTTGGTAAGTGCCAATAAGGAGATTAAGCCCATCTAAATATGTATTGATTCTGACAAGACTTGCGGTTGCCATGGCAACAGAAACATCTAAAATAATTTAAAGGTAGGGGACATCTGTATTGCTTGCAATTCTTAATGACTTGTTAATATTATTATTACATTAATTGATAATGTCCCGACAGTGTTCCCTTATAGTAGGTAAATCACCTGTTATGTCAAAAATGTACATGATACATCGATGTCCATGCTGTGCACGTGCAAAGTATGCAATATTTCGAACCAGGGGCCGGAATTACAACGAATTCTTACACTCAGATAATAGATATAGAATTCAATCTTTTGGTTTACAATTGCCCACTTTTGCATTAAAAAGGCAATTTCTGACGGGTTACCTCCCATTGACCATAAAATTCAAAATGTTTTTTTAAAAGTTCAAAAAACCATCATGTTGTTAAGTGAAAAATCGAAATATTTTGTGTGGGTTTTAATTTGACGATACATCTAAAATTCCAATTGACATGTACATAAAAATAATTTGCACCTACGCGTCAATTTCGCATGCATTTTACGTGTTTTGATGTTTCATGGTTCCGTTAACCGCTGTATTTAAAATTTATGTTTAGTACAAAATTAATCAATATAAACTGACCATGATCCGTTGGTTTAAACATATTTTATTGCCCAAACAAAATACACAAACAATTTATACAAATATTTCTATAAATACATTTTAAATACATGGGTAAAAGGGTCGAGCCACAAGTTCCAAAACTTAGTTACGGCTCTCCCCTTATACCAAATGCAATTACATTATAATATATTTGAGTTAATATGGCATGATTAAATGATTTTGTAAGAATAAAGATAGGACAGAACAGTAAGAGTAAGGTTATGAGTAAGAAAAGATTAAGGTTGTGGACGTTAGATCTATTCTTTATGCATTGAAACGTTTTGTGTCTTTAATGAACTTATGAACAGCATTGACTATTTTAATATTATTTTCATGAGTTAAATTATCACCTCCGAACAATAAGAGCTTAATATTCAGAGGATGAAGATTTCGATTACTGCGAAAAAGCTCGAGTCGTTCATTTGCGTATCGAGTACAATGAAAGAAAAAATGAACTGCGTCTTCAGGTGAGTTACAATGCAAACATAGATCATGATCAGAAAGATGATTAATATATAAGTCGTTGTTCAAATTACTGCAATTATTACGAAGCCTAGCATGATATACTGACATAGATCTATTACCATACATAAAGTGAGAAGGGACAACCTTGGCAGGAAAAACGTCTTTAAGCAATTCACGTTTAAACAAACTTAGTGATTGACAGTTTCTTAATAATGGTGGTAAAGCGTTCCATAGTTGAATAGCGGATGGAATGAATGACCTTTCAAACAATGCGGTTCTTCGGGGAGGTGTCTGAAAATCAGTTAGATGTCTTAGGTTATAATTTAAACTTTCATTATTCTGCCTTGGGAACAATACATTCAAATAATCAGGCACTAAATTGTATTTTACTTTAAACATGAAAATAAGTTTTTGGTATTTTCTTCTATCATCAAGAGTTAACCATCCAGTTTCAATATATATTTTTTCTAAATTTGTAGAGCGAGTGACACCTGTTACAATTCTAGCGACTTCAATTTGGAGTTTTTCTAATCTATTTTTTTCGTACTGGGTGCAGTTATCCCAGACTATGGCAGAGTATTCAAGAATTGGTCTTAAAAAAGATACATATATTTGATTCAATGTTTTACGTCGTACCGAAAATTTTAGTTTCCTCATAATTCCAAGGAGTTTGGATGCAGAAAGTAAAATATTATTAATATGGGTGTGCCATTTACAATCGTTGCTAAGCGTAACACCCAAATGTTTATGATTATCGATAGCAGTTAAGAAATTATTTTCAAATTCAAGTATTGGTGGATGTTGATTGCCGAAGTATAAGACCTCCGTTTTATCGGGATTAAAAGTGACAAGCCATTGCTTAGACCAGTTTGAGATTTCATTTAAGTCATGGTTCAAAATGCCTTGGAGATCATTCACATTAGATGTAGTAGAAGACAACGAAGTATCGTCTGCAAATAATCTAGTTATACTGAGTAAATTGTCAGTTATATCATTTACATAAACTAAAAATAGTAATGGGCCTAAAACTGAACCTTGGGGAACCCCTGATTTAATTCCTTTGGAACTAGACAGAGATTGGCCTATGAAAACACGTTGGTGGCGATCATTTAAATAATTTGAAATCCAGTTTAAAAGTTGTCCATCAATTCCAAGTTGATTTAATTTGAACAATAACCCCTTATGCCAAACTCTATCAAAGGCTTTTGATATGTCACAAAATATAACGCACGTGTGCATTTTCGAATCAAAAGATTTGATTATTTGATGGTATAAGTCAATTAGTTGAAACACTGTTGAATGTCCAGTTAGAAATCCTGCTTGTTTTTCATAAATGAGTTTATTTGTTATTAAGTAATTATACATATGTTTGTATACACATCTTTCCATCAGTTTACCTAAACAACTCAATAGAGAAACAGGACGGTAATTACCAGGACATTGTTTATCTCCCTTTTTATAAAGAGGTAAAACAAGAGCTGATTTCCATTTGGAAGGGAAAACTCCTTCATTTAAAGATCTATTAAACAACATACATAAAGGTTTAGAAATTGTAAAACGCACATTCTTTAAAACCTTATGAGAAATACAGTCTGGTCCGACCGCTTTGTTAGAATCTAAAGTTAGAATAATATCTTCGATATCGGACTCTTGGATTTGGATATTTTCTAGCGATGTATGAGTCTTTCTGCTAAAAGTTGGTAAAATGGTGTTTGAATCATCTACGTTTGAAATAGAAACGAAAAAGTTATTAAGGCAGTTAGCTTTATCTTCATCACTAAGACAAATTTCTTCTTGGCCATTAATATTATGTCTTAAAACAGGTATGTTATCGGGTGATTTATAGTTTTTCATTAGTTCTTTGATTGACTTCCAATAATTTTTGCTATTGTTTAATCTATAATCTTCTATGTTGTTTTCGATGTTGGTAAAAAATCTAGTTTTCGCATATGTTTTGAGATTATTTACTTTGTTACGCAATGTTTTATATTTAGACCAGTTGGCAGGGGTGTTCTTCCTTAACGCGGTGCGTTTTTGCCTATCCCTGTATTTCGTATAACGACGAATTTCTGAGTCATACCAGGGTTTATCGTTTGGACGTAGAGTTACAATTTTTGAGGGAATACATGTATCCATGAACTCTATGATTTTATCGGTTAATTTATCACATGCTTGATCAATATCCAATGTATTTATAAAATCCCAACATTCAATGGTCATTAATTCGTTAAGACGTTGAAAGTCAGCTCGTTTATATAACCATACTTTTCTGGTTTTGCATACAGTATTTTCTATCAGGTATTTAAGATAAATGTATGTTGCTTTATGATCACTTATAGTATTATCAACGTTTAAGCAACCAGCTTTAAAAAAATCAATGTTATTAGATATCATAATAGGATCAATTAAAGTTGATGAAGTTGCTGTTACTCTAGTAGGCTCATTAATAACATTCTCTAGATTATTAATTAGCAAAATATTTCTTAAATGCATTGTGTTATTGTTAAGCAAATTTTCGTTCAGGTCACCAGTGATAATTATATTTGGGTTTGAATCTAGAGCTCGTTCAATACTTAAGTTAAAATAATCCCAAAGACCAACACGGGCATTTGGTGGTCTATATATTGTACACAGCAAGAAGCAGGAGGTTTTGTATTTTATTTCAAGCCAAATGCACTGTACCGATGGTACCTCAAGGTCAAGTCTACGTTGACAGAACAAATCGTTTGAAACAAACACAGCAACTCCACCCGAATGCGCAGTCAGATCACGTCTATATAGGTTATAATTCGAACAATGGCTTAAAAGATATGCATCAGATACTTGATTATCTAAGTGTGTTTCGGTAAAACATAGGATATCGTGATCGCTCATTGTGTCAAAAATATAATCTAATTTATTTCTAATGCTCCTGGTATTGAGATGAATAAGAGAAAGTGCATTTGTGGAATGATCTTCGTATATACTAGGACCAGGATTGGTTTCTACGTCACCGCAAATAATTAAAAGTAAGGTCAGAACAAATATATAATGCAGATTTACATCGTTGCATATAATAAGTAAGCAGATAATTTTAAAATTCAAGTATGAATGTTGAAAAAAGCTGGATAAAATTTGACGTAATTCAAGGGGGATGTTTCTCATAAAGACACAACGTTTCAGACAGCATCTACATTTACTGTAAAATAGGCCGATAGAAGCTCGCCAACAATTTATATCATTACCCATTGGGTAAGACGAAAAATACCAAACTAACTGAATAGCTGCGAACCTCCATCAGACTCAACTCTACAGATAAATACCATGAGTAACAAACAAAGATACACCGTCCACAAATGGTAATAGAAAGAAAGCAAAACATATCTAATGTCCGGGAGTAGCGGCCATAAGATGATGTTGTGTTAGTAGTGCGAAAGAGACAAGAAAAGGGAGAAAGATAGAATATAAAGTGAATGGAGAAAATCATTACCAGCTAATAGACTTAGAGATAATGGATTTTGAGGAGGATTGATTATAAAATCGCAATTTTCTGGAAATGATTAAACATGAACATTCAATGTATAAATTACCTGATATACTTTTGTAAAAACCAATACATCAATATACATGTACTTATTTAAGCATGTCTATATATAATGGACAAATTATAATTATTAAACATAATTGTATTACCCTAGATGTAATCACACACACTTGCATAGGTTTATCTTAACATGAATCGGTACATAATGAAGGACAAGGGTAACATACACATTATGTAATAATGTCGGTCACATTAAGTGACAAAAATAGGAAATTGCCATGTTTATGTCAAAAATTGTATCATTGAACATAACATAAGCATAAAAACATCAATATGATATATATACATGAAAAACAACAAGTACAAGTTGTTATAATTATGTACCATGATCAAGACAAACAATATGAAGTTCGGTGAAACTATTAAAGATGTTTTCTGTTAGCAGACAATAATTATCAACTAGAATACGACGTATAGCACAATGTTATATGTATAGCAGAATGGCTGTTGGTCCGTAAGCATGATATATAATGTCCAACAATAGGTACATTGTATACGTATATCGTCCTTACTAAACAGCAAAATCTAAACATAAGTAAAAACATTTTAATGCATAAGACATCACATGAATATATCTACAAGGATTGAGAAGTGGAGTTTTGTATTGTTACTCGTGATGGGCAGAGAGACGTAACTATCATGATGCATAAATCAATTTGGTTTGAGATGTAATTTATTATACATGTATTATATTTTATATTATGTTGTATGATATTATATGATTTTATATGATTTTATATGAGTTTATATGGGTTAACAGGATTGACGAAGAGACATTATCATAGTGTATGCCGTTTCTTCGGTAAGAATTTACAATGAATAAAAAAAAAAAAACTTTCCGACACGATGATGGTTAGTCAAAAGAGAATCAATCGGTATCAAATCAATTCACCCAAACCACAGTAAAACATCTTCACGCATGAACATAAAGAATAACACAATAATTATAACAGTAAAACATTAAATCAATGGGTCTTATTATTCAAATGTTGGTGTAGTTTAAAGAATTTGTATTGAGTACATTAACTATTATCACTCATAAATAGTTCGCAATTCACGGGAAATACTAAGTTTATCCATCAATGGATCGCTATGAAAGAGCGGTCGCACAAGTATACTGCGGGTAGAAGAAAACAGTAAATGAAGCAGGTCGAAATCCAACAGACAAATTCTGATGAACGAACTTCAGTGGTGACATTTTCAAGGTTACACATCAAGTCAAACTGTCACAGATTACAGAAATTGGGAAAGGTCCTCTTTTTTATAGATTCGGAATACTTTTTCATCCCTGTCAATAACCGCCTTCACAAGAACAATTCCTTCCATACACCAGGCACCAGATATCACTTTACGTTTGGCTAGTTGTCTAGCTTCATAAAGAAGCCCAGACCTAATCTTGGTCAGATCTTCATTTACAAACACGCCCTCGTAGCCATGTTTACGTAATTCAGAGCAGTTCTTTAGGAGTTTGTTCCTAGCCCTACGAGAGATGAATTTCACGAGTATATCACGAGGACCAGACGACTTGCGTTTACCGACACGATGGGATACAGAGATCTCCTGGATGCTAAGGTCTTGACCTATCGCCTTTGACATTTCTAGAATACATTGATCGGTATTAATTACACTTTCTGCAACACCAGAAACCCGCACATTATCGCGTCTGCTGTACTGCTCTGAGCTGTCAGCTTTAAGCTCCAGTATATCAAGACGTGACAGAAGTTGAGCATTTGTAGATTTCAGTTCTTCGTTTTCCGTTTTCAATAAGTTGATTTGAGACTGAAGTCTATCGCCTACCCCTTGCACTATGGAATCAATCGTAGATTCAAGCTTAGAGAATACTTCGTCTTGTATCGTACTTTTGAGTGCTATGGCGATTGATTGTATCGTACTCTCGTCCAACTGTACTGGTGAGCTTGTCGCCATTTTAGATTCAGTATCTTCTTGTATTGAGTATATTTTTTTATTTTTAGGAACTAAAAGTTCTTCAGGGGAAGATAAGTCTCTCTTTTTCCTATTTGTATTTTCAGGTGTTGATATGTTAATGTTCATAATCAGAATAAGCTTATCTTTGTAGGGAAGTATACTTTTTAAATTGGTTAATGATTATCCTTGCGGTGTGCTTTTTCACGAGAATATTTAAAATAACTAAGTCCACTATCAAAACAATCCAGTGCACAGATTTGTTACTAAATATAGTAACAGATGAACATCAACATGTAATATTTCAATATATCAGGTGTTGAAAAAACAACCTTTTACAAGCAAACACACAAATTTCAGTTCAGCATTGCAAGCGTGAAGCAATAAACTACATGTACCTATGAGTTACTCCTCAAAAGTCCAAGGAAAAGCACTAAATCATATTAAAATCGCAAGATCCAACAAAGTGAGTGTTACCGCCATATTACCGGAAGTATCTAACATGTCTTGTCCATATTCGTAGTTTATTATAACCTTTATCATAAGCTAGATGCATAATGCGTAGAAATAGAATGACGGTTCTCTACCCCCCCCCCCCAAACCGCCATTGTGCATGCATTCTGACGTCATTGCTAAAATAATTTGATCGTGTCTGGCCTATCTAGCCATTCGCGCATGCGCACATGAGCGACACTTTTGCCAGCAAGAAGGAAGCACTTTCGATTTGAAGACACTTAAAAGTTTGTGAATATTCATTTGTCGAAAGCTGTCACGTTGCATTCTTGAGTTGTAAGTAAGATCCGTTCATAGTTCTCAGTTTTACCATGATTTTGCCTCATATAACTGTATGGTATATGCAAAATTGTCCGGTTATCACGCTTTTGAAAACGAAAGTAGGAACACTGAAAAGGACTTGTAACCTGTAGGGAGACGCAAAATCATTAAATTGAAGAAAGAAAAAAGTAAATAAATTTCATTCTTTCTTTTCCACTTACTTGCAAGTTGTATATACGCTCCAAGTTTTACAAGTTGTAGGTCTTGGTCAAGATTTATGATGTTTATTTGCTATTAGTCCAAGGTCTTTGACGATGATCATTCCATTTCATAAAAGGCCGACACGTCAGTGTAAATAAAAGACCATTTAGTTATGGTATCCAGAACTAATTTGCTATTAGAATCTATGACATTTATCTGGTAAATTTCTTATTTTTTATTTAGGTCAAATCAACAATTTGATTTTCCAAAACACCATGACCTCCTTATTAAAAGTTCTATTTTTTTCAGCATGCATTCTGTATTGACTTTTTTCATTACATTATACAGCTCTAGTTTATACCTATACTACGAATAATATTTAGCTTTCTGCATGGACTATTTGGATTCTTTTTGTGAATTCATTTACCACATATGCTTTGCATGTCAATATGCAATCGACCTTTACATACTGTCAATCACTAGGGGTGGACCGATGCATCGAAATATCGATGCATTGCGATCCCGAGTGACCCGATAGTATGGATCGATAGTAAAAGTCTCGATCCAATAACTATCACCGATAGTTAGCTCAACTATCGATAGTTTCCTTTTTATTAATAAAGTTTATAATTAATTTAAAACAACTTCCGTTCTCGTTGAAAACTAATTTGAGATAATCCCGCGCATCAAAACTACCACAGAGGACCAATATCGCAATCGTGTTCATGTTCTTTTCTGTCCAATTCATTTTAAAATCATTTCCACAATTCGTAAATTAGTATGTTGTACAACTAAGTTATATCTTACGCAATACAAATGTGCATTTACAAGTTAATCTCTGGTTTTCAAATCTTGGCAATAACTCTTGCAATAGTATCGCAATAGCTTCAAGCAATACAATAGTATCGCAATGGTACTTTCAGCAATAGCAATAGTATCGCAATAGTCAAAAATGGACTCAATAGTTACCCCTATCAATCACGGTGCAAACTAACGATGAGTGACAATCTAGGGCATTACTATGTGACTATCAACCAATGAGATCGTGTCTCGGGTTCACGCATTAGCAACATGTGAATATTTATCGAAGTAATTTAGATCACAGATTGTTCGAGAATTTGATCTAGTCAAGTAAAAAAACTGAGAGGGCACTTGTCAATTTCAACGGAAATGTTTAACACAAGTTGTTTATAAATTGATCTTCTTCTTCTTCCATATACTGTTAGTCAGAGCTGGGCACTTGGTAGGCGTAATTAGCTCAAATTTATTTACAACCAACAACATGTGCCTAGCATTTGCAACAAATAAAATACTTTTGATCAAATCTCTATATATACAAAATGTAATTCTTTACATGGTTGGTCACTCGATCAGCTTGTTCAAACTTATTAAAAATATACATGGCATCCTGTTGTGTAAACATCCAGTTCTCATTTAATTATTTGCCAATTTTCATAAACCTAGGGGTTTTTTTGTATGAGGGCTAGTCAATACTAGATACTATGAATGAAAAACTTTTCTGCACAAATTAATAACCTACTAAACAAAACAAAAACAATTATTTGATTGACAGTCCTGAGACTTATTCACTATATGCCATATAATCTGCGTCAATTGTTTGCATAACATTATTCACTTATTGGAATTTCAGCTTGCATGATTACTCATTTCGTACATTCAATGCATCTATAATGCAAACTTTGTTTGTGTAATTATTTCTGTCCACGCGCTTCTTGAAACAGTTCCATTAATTGGAGAGATTGATCGCTAACTAGTTACTGTATAACTTTAGTTAAACTAAATATTAATTGAATATGAATTTGAATCTAACGTGGAGCAAACTAACTGCAAGCATTATTAGTATACTCAAACGCAAAAGAAACTGTGCATGTTTCAAATTGGGATAACTATGGAAATATCTGTCGTCATTCTCGTTCACCAGAGTATTGTTTGTCCGAAACATACTCTGGTTCAATAGGGCCGAATCCTAGCGTGATGAACGAAAAATCAACCAATCAGATCCATTTCGTTCATTTCTTTTTATAGCGATTACGACGGGTGTTTCCCTGTCATCGTCCAATCAAAATCGAGCTTTAACAAACAAAATATTCAAATTTATCGTTCGGGAAATCAATCGAAGAAAAAAATATTTGCAATGTTTTTGTATCGATTATAAGATATTATTCAGAATAATAAAACAACTATTGAACTAAAATTGAACTAGAAACTGATTATATAATTACCTTAACATCTGAATCAGCTGGGCACGGAACATTTTCACCAACGACGAGGGCGAATGAGTTCCGGGGGCCCTGTCCGTTCATCGTTGTTTACAAATTGTCTGTTTTAGAAGTTCACGGGCACAGTCTCAGTTTTACTTTTATTATTCAATTAGATCTAATGTCTGCGACTTATTGTAATCGTCGTTTGCATGTCTGATACAGCTATATAGATCTATTTCGACTCACGACTTCACGCCCATGGACACTCGTCGTCGAAAACCTTGGACTCTGATTTCATATCACGATATATCTAACCGCTCGTACAGTACTCTCTGTTATTATATTAACGGCTGCTTTATAAACTATATTGAATTTAGGATGTACTTTATCTAATTAAGTTCGTTAATATTTAAATCCCATAACTCAATCCATGTTTACATTTTCTCACGAGTTTGTTTATAAAATTCCCCGCGTAGAGTAACAGGCGTTCTGATTGGACGATAGACGGAATCACCAGATATCTACGAAATGAGCTATTTTTAGGTTTGCGCTCGGACTGACGGGTATTGAATCAGGGGGTAGTCTGGGAACTTGACTAACCACTGATGTATGAGGATGATCTGTCGTAGGCATTTCATTTTTGTACCATGTAAAGCATTTGTGTCACTTTGTTGAACAATGGACACAAATAGGCCCTAGTGGATTAGATGTTATGTAACGTCACAAAACAGTATATTCGCATGATTTGCGCGTACAGAGGGTTGATAAAGGTGAAATCGGTCAAATAACCCCTCATTCATTTTTCGCAACTCACAGGAGTTAGAAAAACACAAAACAATCTCTGTAAAATCAGAACTTGCTGTGCCAAGATTATCGGAACCTCAGCTAATTGAGGCGTTGATGATGCTCATTAGAGGTACCTCTATTGATAATGTTCCACGGGCCTTCTCGGTAGAAAGGTACGATCTCGACATGATGTCAACAATTTGAGCGACCTGCCGAATCCTCTTCATCTCGAATGGAATAAAAGTCATACGCACGGCGTACAATGTGACGTCAATTCCACGAGACGTCGTATCGGACAGGTTATACGTCAAAATGGAGATCATACCCGATATCAATGAAATTATCACAATTAAACAATTTAGAGAATCTTACACCTTAATTTTATTCTCAAAAACACCGATATCACAATTTATGCAATTTTTATTTTGACCCCTACCACGCTTAAACGAACAACGCGATTCTTTTCACTGCCCTATTTAAATGAAATGTGTTCTGTTTTATACGCAATGGAATAAGCTAAAATTTGAGACCAAACACTATATTCTTTCTTTATTGGATGTCTGAAAAAATAAGTGAAAACCCCATGCACTGTTTCTTTTGTGTTTGAGTATATATAACCAATGTCAATATTTTGATCGAGTTTGAACAATCTTGGTGACCGACCTTATAAAGAATAACTAAATTTATAGACATCTGAAATAGAAATTTTCATTTGATGCAAATGCTATGTGTGTGTTGTTGGGTTGTGTATGGTGGTCATATCCACATGCTGAGTGTACACAAATAGATTGATTATTCAGGTTCAAATGGTATAAGTTTGCTCTTCACTGCATGCACAGGATTTTTATTTTAAAAAGTAGATTTTTTAAAAAAAATTCAGCTACATCAGATGGGCCATTTACAAATGAAACACATGTTAATCCATTCTAGTACTCAATTACAATTATTTGTCACAATATATATTCACTGATACATTGTATTTATGGATTGAAATGAAAAAAATCTGGATGTGCTACCCTAACTCTTTATAAATAGACTCATTGGTTCTTTAACATGGGCCATTTACTACACCGATACGTACACACAAGTCTTCCTCTCGGTTACCAACAAGTTCATTTCTAGTTGGGTGTAAACATTTAAAAGCGTGTCTGAAATTTCCAGTGCCCCATTTGAGATTCAAACCAGGGACCTCTGGATTGGTAGCAAGCATTAACTACTTGGCCTCCATGCCACATTTCTGGGGAAATAAATTCAAATTCTTATGAGAAAAATGAATTCCTGAACATCTAACTTAATGTTATTATGGGTTATACTGGATTATTTATCAATCTAACTTTGTCTTTCAAAAATGTAACAATGTAAGTGCTCAATGTAATATGTGATATCATATCTCCTACTGAGTTTAGTTTATTATCATTATTTAAACACACTGTGACTGTATTTGAGCTAATCAGTAGTTAATGCATGTATAGACTAGAGTCTATATTAAAGGAGTATGCATAGTGAGGGTATTTATCATTTATTATACCCCTGTTTGACTGCCCGCCCGCCTGTCAGTCCGCCCGCCCGTGAGCTTTTGTGATCACTCTTCGTCGTCCGTCCGTCCGTACATCCACAATTACTTGTGTAGACACTAGAGGCCACAGTTTTAGCTTAATCATTATGAAACTTGATCAAAATGATCATCTCAACACAATCTAGGTCAAGTCCGATATTGGGTCATCCAGGTTCAAAAACTAGGTCACAAGGTCAAATCATAGAAAAACCTTGTGTAGTCACTAGAGGTCACAATTTTGGCCATATTCTTTATGAAACTTGGTCACAATGATCATCTCAACACAATCTAGGTCAAGTTCGATATTTGGTCATCCAGGGTCAAAAACTAGGTCACATGGTCAAATCATAGAAAAACCTTGTGTAGTCACTAGAGGTCACAATTTTGGCCTAATCTTTATGAAACTTGGTCACAATGATTATCTCAACAAAATCTAGGTCAAGTTTGATATTGGGTCATCTGGGGTCAAAAACTAGGTCACAAGGTCAAATCTTTTCAATATGTCATTGGGTCTAAATGTGATGTTAATTATAAAGCATAAGACAATATGAAAACCTTGTACATGCAGTAGAGGCTACCATTAGGGTAGCGTGAACTACTAGGACAGGTGAGCGACCTATGACCCTTTGGGCCCTCTTGTATCAATATTTGCGACAATGCCCCTAGATTGAGCCCTGCAAAAAATCTAAAGAAGTGTGTTCACGTTACTAGTACTTGAATAGTCATCAGACAGTGATGTATTGTACAAAGAGTTATCAATTGATATGAAATTTATTATAAAACAGTTCTGGAAATTATATTAATAATGTGACATAATAGCATGAAAATGCACATCTTTCTGTTGGAAAACATACTCTGTTATATATACAGCACCAAAATAAATGTCATTTTCACAACTTATATGTTGATGTCATTTAGGAGATTATAAAGGTGACCTCATTTGAATGTTATAATGGTAAACTAGACTAAGTGTTACTAGTATAAGAATATACATACTCGTTATACTAACCCTGGTACAAGGAAAGTCATATGGTATTGAACACATTTATGAAAGTTATTTTTAATACAAATAGTATCACATGCTTTAATGTTTGTTGAAGAACACTTATTCTGAGTGTTTCGATGTGTAAAGTAAGTGTAGAAATGTATTAAAATGTTCAACAGGAAGTAAATTATGTTAAGGGTCATGTCAGAATACACTTACATGTACACTCTATCACAGATTTAAATCTGTCATTTGTGAACAAACTTGCTTCATTTACTTCTCTTTACCCTGCAGTAATCACCATTTCTGTCCGGGAAGTCTCAGATTAGTGTTTTGATCTCAAATTAAAGGCTTCAGGAAATTGTATATGACGTAGCTGTCCTCTTTTGATTTTAAGACAATTTGTCAAAAGTCACAGTGACCTTGACTAATCAATTTCTGATCAATAATGGAGTCGCATTGTGCTTGGTTGGCTGTATGGTCGTTAGATGGTGTCTGGTGACTTGTAATCTGTGATCAAAGTTCAAGGTCACAATGACAGACATATAGAAAACAAATTCCTTAAAATTATTGTGATAGTCAAGTGGGGAAGTAATTGAGCTGTTTTATGAAAGCACTTAAGGAAATCCTAAACTGACCATCAAATTTAAGTTCTTCATGATTTGTTTACAATAATAAAGTGGGAAAAGGATCGAGCTGTACTACTTTAAAAATAATGACTCAGTTAATGAACTCCTTCAAACCATACCTATCACCAATTTGCAAACCAAGTCAGCTTCCTGACCAGTACTGCGCGTGCGTTCAACAGGATTATCTTACATGTTTTAAATGTTTTTATGCCCCCGTATCGATAGATCGGGAGGCATATAGTGATTCACCTGTCCGTTCGTCCGTCCGTCCGTCCGTCCTGGTTAACCCAAATTGACCGTTTCTTCTAGCATCATTATGGCTTGCTACAAAGCTTCCAAACTTGCATGGATGTTGTATATGAACACTCTCCACACACCTGTATCATCTGACCCCATTTTGACCTTCACCTTGACCTAATTTTGGACTTAGACTTATTTATGTACAAGGCTTCCGCAGGGGGCATAAGCGTTTATTGAACGCAGTCTTGTTTCACTCTACGTTGCGAATGACTTTATTTGATTTACATAATTATACAATGCATTCATAAATTCCCCTTAGAACCCTCCCTGGACTGGGCGGTGAAATTACTTCTTTGCATAAAGCTAATTCCCAGTGTGACGTCGCTAGTTCAAGCTAGTATATGGTTTCGACAGATATGCAGGGGCATAGCTTGGCGAATATGTAGGATCTGTCATGAGTTGTCGTTGGAGATCAGCATTTCTTAAACAAGTCTAGAAAGCGAGCCTTTTGCGAGCTTAATAATTTGTTTTTCTGACTAGTTAAAGAAATTTTGATCCCAAAGACAACGAGTGGTTGATTCTTTTTATCACATTTCCATACTTACAGTGTCAAAACAATGTCAGAAATTACCAATTTAAGCCGACTATGTTACGTTTTCGCGCTGAAAAGCTGGTGACGTCACGCATTTGCTATCACACATGTTGGAGAACATTCCTCCCATCATTTGTTCTCACATGGAAGATCACGGTATTCATGTGATAAAAATCCAATGCTGATGTAACTGATGGCAAGTGGAACACAACCTCCAGGCATAACTGACAATTCAAACACGTGCAAGTGGAATTCATCTTTGAATGTTTTCTGTGTTACATAATATAAATTTATTATTGTATAATATAATTATGTAACATTATTCACTTACAGGAAGTTTGGGGTTAGGAGTATATTATGGAAGGATCAAGTGGTGGTGGTAAACCAGACATGACAGATAAACCAAGTACTAGTGTGACAGATGTGACAAGTAGTGGACAACCTGGTGGACAACCCAGTGTAAGTGGTGGACAACCCGGTGTAAGTGGTGGACAACCCGGTGTAAGTGGTGGACAACCCGGTGTAAGCGGTAGACAACCGGGTGTAAGTGGTGGACAACCCGGTGTAAGTGTTGGACAACCTGGTGTAAGTGGTAGACAACCGGGTGTAAGTGGTGGACAACCCGGTGTATGTGGTGGACAACCCGGTGTAAGTGTTGGACAACCTGGTGTAAGTGGTAGACAACCGGGTGTAAGTGGTGGACAACCCGGTGTAAGTGTTGGACAACCTGGTGTAAGTGGTAGACAACCGGGTGTAAGTGGTGGACAACCCGGTGTAAGTGTTGGACAACCTGGTGTATGTGGTGGACAACTGGGTGTAAGTGGCGGACAATCCGGTGTAAGTGGTGGACAATCCGGTGTAAGTGGTGGACAATCCGGTGTAACTGATCAGCATCCTTTCGTCCAGAAAGGTAGGAATGCTACAGTAGTATTACTGTTAACAATATACATATAATTATCTACTATTATATAAGTATGCATGATAAGTGAATTGGTGATAGTTTGTGTTCATAAGACCAAATCAAATTCTAGATCATTAAAAAACACTAGTTATTATTCTTGCTGATATTTGATAGCATCTTTTCCCACATATCTCCATGCCAACGATTAATTACCATGAGGAATGAGGTGTAATGAGACTGATTAATATAAGCTGTAAAACTTGTTACCCGAATGACCTAAAATATATTACAGTAAAACCTCGTTATTTCGAGGACCCATCGGGACAAGCCAAATGCTCGAGTTAAGCCAGTTGCTCGAATTATCAGAATTGTATGATGCATTGTTGTTAAGACTAAGTGTAACTGTGTTTTATCATGTGCGTGCTTGATGCGCGTATTTGGTTGCAACTACGAATATTGTCATTGTTTATCAAGTCTACACGCATTTTGAGTCGCGCAGACATTCGTTGAATGTTACCTTTGTAGGTGAAATCATGTATAATATTCTATTTGAGTTGATTTACGACCATTAAGTGATCAAATATTCATTGTTTTGTGATCGTTTCTCTGACTTGGATAAGGTTAACATTTAGATCGGTGAATCATAAGAGTTACACGCGGCGTGAAAATTACTTTCACTATAACAAATGTTGACTCGTCATTAAATTTCTCATAATTAACGCCTAGTAATTGATTTGTATTATGTAATCTTGCCCTTTGACACCTTTATCATAGACAAACACCAGGTTTAAGTGTTGGGGGTTAGGCTATTGTCATAAAATGTGATAATCACAAGGTGTGAAAATCACGAACCACAGCAACATTAAATCTGACAATTTTTCGGAGGTGTGAAATTTCGCTCGGATGATTGCCTCGAGATAAAGTAACTAATTATCATTGAAAATTGTTGAATGGACCGACACCTGTGCTCGAATTAGACCGGATGCTCATAATAACATTACTCGAATTAGAGGGATAAATTAATGTACAATATAGAGCAAATTCGTCGGGAATTTGAAATTTGCTCGAATCCCTTGCGAAAGTTAGTTTGGAATTCCTATGATTTCTTAGGAAAATCCAAAGAATTCATAGGAATTTATTTCAAAGAATTCTTAGGAATTCCAAAGAATACTTTGGAATAAAACATTGGAATAGTTAGGATTACTTTGCCGGTATTTGGCCCAAATTCCAAAGAATTCCTTACTATTCCATCCGCATTACAGGATGAATATTCCAAAGAATTCCAAAGAAATCCAACAGTGAGGAAAGTTTGGATTACTTTGGAATACTTAGGAATATTTTAATTTTCCAGTACTGTTGGAATAGTTAGGATTTCTTTGGAATAGTTAGGATTTCTTTGGAATATTATTCCAATGAATTCTTTGGAATTGTTTGGAATATTTTTAAGAATTGTCTGAAAATTCTTAGGAATTCTTTGGATTTCTTTGGAATTCCTTAGAATTCTTTGGAAAATCTCACTAAAATTCCAAAGTAATCCAAACAAATCCCTTCAAATTATTTTAATGGAATGTGCCATATTTGGTCACAAACCTAAAACAAATGAACTGAATCCCAGAATTGATAATGTAACTTTGACCACTGAAAGATCACTATCTAAAGCTCACCTTTAAATTGTGCCTTTAAATTGGCTCAGAGGAGCTAAAAATGATGACAATTCTACCAAATATATCACATAAATTATGTTTTTAATATTTTCTATTATGATGTACAATCAATGTCTCATTATCTTATTAATATTGCTGCTAAATCAATTCAGGTAACCATTTTTCTCTCACTGGGCTGGCACTGTCTGCGGTGCACCTGAAAATATAAAACAAATTGCATTGTTATGTACTACATACTATATATTATAATATATTTTAAGACTGAATTTAAGTGACTTAGATAGGTTTTACACCTCATTGATAAGTATGATCATATAACAGCAATATTTTGTATACCAGGCCCACAACCTGGATTCTCACCAGTTCTGACCACAATTTACCATATGCCAAAGCAGGTCAGGACATCCTGAGATTATTCTGGTATATCCTCATACCCCTCTTGCTTAACCTGACAATGATCTTTGTTACCAAGTTTGATTAATATAATGATTGAACAATGTCAATGTTAAAGAAAACAAATTTATGACTGGCTTAATATCAGGTCATAGGTCAATCATCAGCATCAATGGAGCAGTTTGATTGTTATAATGAATCACTCACTGTTCAATTGTAAGGAGTGAATCAATTGCTTGCAGAAGAACAAGTTATTACTAGTTGATTATTCATTCCAGGAAACTGCGTCATTATATATAGGTACATCTGTGACACTGTTTGTAGTATATAAAGACTAAAATTAACTATTTAAACAAATAACACTGAGCATATTTCAAGGAAAACAAAATGAAAATAATACCTTTGATGTACTTTGGTGAGGTCATGCTCTCTTAGCTGCCTTGCTTAAATTCTGTACTTCCCGAAGAGTTGCGTGAACTGTAATGATCCTGGTTGTTGATAATGATGTCATAGACATACCATATTTATTCTTTGTCATGGTCTATGAGATTAATTCCAAAACCTGAAAAATTCCATATAGTGGGTCAGCTAGAAAATATGATGTGTATATACCGACATATTAATTGGTTTTTAATCACATTAACGTTTACTTAACCCATCCTTATACATCATGCAGTGGTTAGTCAAGTCACTAGACATACAAGCTGAAGAATATTCTGAGAAAGGAGAATGATAAGAATCAGTCTCAAATCTTTAATTTGGTGCATCATAAATGACATATTGTTCATCCTGAAGGTGCTTAAAAGCTATACATACTTAAATCTAAGTGGTTGGATAGTCAGCATGCTAAGGACAAACAAGACAAAATACTATATACTAGTACAATGTAATTCACAAAATATCTTGTATGCATCATGTTGAGGTTTTGAGCATATATTATTGTTTATAGGAAACTACTAATATATATATAATACTTATATCTAAATCAAATAAACAGTGTACCTTGCATGTTGGTTGCAGTGCATATGTTGATAATCCTCCTACATCACTTTAACAGCTGTATGTCCACAAAATAATAAAACATTGTCCACCATTTGGTTAGATTCTGACAATATAGCCTACACAGACATTCAAATTTCCTTCCTTCCTGTGTTCTGATTGGTTCTTGTAAAGACATGACCAGTTCAGTCCAACATGATAGGTAAATCCATCCATTATCAATTCATTAAACCAGTCAAGTTCTACATGTTAATGACTATGCATTTTTGAAATTAACAGACAAATTAACAACTCTGCCTACTAAGTATATTTTATAATTTACATATCAACACTTGATCTAAATTAACCTTTCTTCTTGGTATCTAAGGAATTAATGTTGACCCAAGTACAAGATAAATGGACTGGTCCAAGCTGGCTTATCAGATCATCAATATAACCTCTTAGCATTTTATTACCCACAGTGACCTTTCAGACCATCACCTGTTGTCTGCAATTTACACAATTTGACCTGGCTATGAGCAGGAGAACATAATAAATCTTATCTCATTCTCTACACATTCATTGAAGAGTTTTATGAGATGCCGATGTTAGGTTGAATTCATAAAATTGTTCGGTTGAATTCATAAAATTGTTCGGTTGAATTCATAAAATTGTTCTTATTTACTTCAATATCATTATTTGTATGTAAATACAAACTCTGTTTATTGAAATAAAATGATCAGCAATTTCCAAATAATTCAGTATGTTATTTTATAACTGAAATATATTTACCTGGCACACAACTAGCTTTCATACATGAAACAGTGGGGGGGGGGTTTAAGAGAGGTTGACCATTAGAAATATTTGTAGGTGATCAAATAAGCATATTAATTGTAATATGTGCATAGCAGATCAAGGCATGGATTGAGCCTGTGATTGTTAGATTTAAAGATTAATGCCTGAACCGTCCATGCAACCACAGAGCCAGAAAATGACCAAATAAGCTAAGTAGGTCTGAGACACAATCGTTAGATAGTTTGTAAAAGATGTTTTTTTCTTCTTTAATGTAATTATATTTTTATACAAGTCCGAACTATTTCAAAGTTTTTGTACATGTTTGAAGACTAAGGAAAAGTATGGAAAAGTTTGGACTTCTATGTTCTGGACAAAAAATCAGCACAAATATAAAGTCCAAACTATTCCAAAGTTTTCCAATGGCTTATACAGACAAACGTTAAAGTCCAAACTTTTCCAATTCTTTTGGAATTCTGATTTGAGAGAGAAAGTAAAAGTCCAAAGTATTCCCAAGTATTCCAATGTCTTTGACATTTGGAAAACAAAGGATTTGTTTGGATTTTTTTTTCAAAGTAATTCCATCTATTCCAACCTAAAAATGCAAACAAATCCAAAGAATTCTTTGGAATTGTTTGGGAAAAAAAATCCTAGGAATTCCAATCTTTTCTCATTGAGAAAACTTTGCATATTCTTAGGAAATCATAGGAATTCATTGGAATAGGGAAAACATTGAATTAATTTCTGCAGGGGATTAGGCCGGTTGCTCGAATAATTGCTGCTCGTATTACCGAGGTTTTACTGTATTTTGTAGTATAGATTTATTTGGTGATTAAGGGGTTCTACACACATTACAACCTAAGTACTTAAAGGGTCTAGCTACTGTTCATTTGATATGATCCTCGACCTTCTATTAGCATAATTTAACAGCTGATATATTGTCTATATTTATAACCCAGGTTGTATGTTTTCATAAGCGGGTAGTTTAGCTCACAACATTCAACATGTCATTCTTGAATACCCATGCTTATTGGTTAAGGCAGGATCAGGTCAAATTCTCAGTACTATGTATGATACCATTCATCATAGATTTTGAATTACTCAGTTTTGCATTACAGAAAATAAGAAGCCGGTACCATCACCAAGGAGCCTGGGGCCTTCAAACATTGAGGTAAGATAACGTTGTCAGAATGTCCAAAACCACTAGGCATAGAATATTGATATTAATTATGGATCTTTGTCTAGAGGTCCTCTATTGTTCTCAGACTCTGAGTTTATTCCGTAGAGAAATTTTCAATGAAAACCATTTCATTCACCTGTCATAAGGTGACAGGGTGAGTTTTTGTGATCACTCTTTCCGTTGTCCATCCGTACATTAGCAATTTGCTTGTGTAGACACTAGAAGTTATAAAACTTGGTCACAATGATCATCTCAACACAATCTAGGTCAAGTTCTATATTTGGTCATCTAGGGTTAAAACTAGGTCACCAGGCCAATTATAGACAAATATTGTGTAGACACTAGAGATCAAAATTTTGACCTACCGGTAATCTTTATGAAACTTGGTCATAATGATCAGAATAACAAACTCTAGGTCAGGTATTGATATGTGTCATCTGAATGTAAAAACTTGTAACAAGGTCACTGGTTCAGATAATGTGAAAACTCGGACTTGCAATGGAAGCTGCATTTTCTTGAATCATTGTCATAAATTGAAAATGATTAATTAAGTAACCATATGGGTCTTAATGCACAACTACAACAGGTGAGCGACCTAAGTCCCTTTGGGCATTCTCTTGTTATACATATGTTGAAAATAGGAAATATTTTGTGAACACTTTTGGTAGATGGCAGCGTCCTGTAACTTTTCTGTACTCTAATTCAAATAGTTTTCATCTGATTGTCTTCAAACTTGGTGATAATGTTTATGGGCATAATAACAAGTTCAATTATCAACCAAATTGCCTTAAGCCTTCTTGGATTATGGCCCTTGAATTACCAAAAAAAAAGAGAAATAAGCATTGTCTGTACTCTTATTCTAACAGTTTTCATCTGTCTGATCGTCTTCAAACTCAATGACACTGTTAATTAGCATAATTTCTAGCCCAAGATTGATTATCAACTGAATTGTCCTAGGCCTTCTTGGATTAAGGCCCTTGAATTACTAAAAAATGACAAACCAAGAGGCTCAGTAGTCCGATTTAACCAAACAATCAGTGTACTACTTATATGACATATTGGCTGTCACCTGTGAAGTCTATTAACAGTTTATCACATGGCTGTCATAATAAAATGACATTGCAGGGTTCCAATAGCATCTGATTTCGATTTTTTGACTAAATTTTACCATTTTATAAGCAAAATACCCATGATTTTAGGAGAAAATGACCCTTCAAACCAAAATCTTGAGAGTCAAAATGTGGCTTTTTGTAAATTTCAAGAAACAAAATACCTATGCTCGAGTAAAAAATGGAACCCCTGCATTGTAGTTAGTCCCCTACCGGTTTTTGACAGGAGGGGACTATAGGTTTGCCCTCCGTCCGTCTGTCCGTTAGTCAGTCAGTCAATTAGTGATTTTGTGATTGTTTTTTGTCCGTCGTCTGTCTACATGTCAGTCTGTCCGTCCGTCCGTTAGCTTTTTCACCGTTAACACTTTAGCACTCTCAATTTTGCTTTGATCTTCATCAAACTTGGTCAGTAGTTGTATCTCAATGAAATATAGGTCAAGTTCGAATATGGGTCATGTGGGGTCAAAAACTATGTCAAGACGTCAAATAATAGAAAAACCTTGTTAACACTCTGGCGGTCACATATTTGCTTTGATCTTCACCAAACTTGGTCAGTAGTTGTATCTTAATTAAATCTAGGCCAAATGTGAAGTTGGGTCATGTTGGGTCAAAAACTAGGTCAAATAATAGCAAAACATTGTTAACACTCTAGAGGTAACATTTTTGCTTTGATCTTCACCAAACTTGGTCAGTAGTTGTATCTCAATGAAATCTATGTCAAGACAGAAGTTGGGTCATGTGGGGTCAACAACTTGGTCAAAAGGTCAAATAATAGAAAAACCTTATTAACACTCTGGCGTCCATATTTTTGCTTTAATCTTGATCAACTTTGGTCAAAATGTCTATATTGATGACCATAAGGTCAAGTTTGAAGTTGGGTCATGTGGGTAAAAAACTAGGTCAATATGTCAAATAATAGCAAAACCTTTTTAACACTCTGGAGGCCTCAGTTTTGGTTTAACCTTCATCAAGTAAAGTCAATATGTTTATCTTGATGACCTTAAGGTCAAGTTCAAAGGCCATGTTTAGCAGGTGAGCGCCCCAGGATCTATGATCCTCTTGTTTCCCTTTGTGTCGAGAACTGATTGTACCTGCTATCAATTATTTCTAGGCAGGAGCAAGTACTGATGGTGCAGCTGCTGATGCGAAACCGACAAAGACAGGTATTTAGTTTATTCTATTAGTCTCATAATGGCTTAAGCTTTCCAGTTACTGGCTATGTACATGTATATGAAATTGTCAGATCTGAATTTATTGCATGGATAATGCAAATCCATAGAACTACCAAGTTACTTTCATCATGTCTGCACCCTTCTAACATGCTGTCACGGCACCCTTAGATCACTTCTGCTTTCATTTGATTGTACACAGGAAAAATTGTTGCAAGCGTTCTGTGCTAGGTACACCTTTGGGGCACAGTACGCCCAAAGGCGTATGCCTGGCCTAAGTTAAGGTCCATGCATGCGTCGCATACGCATTTTTAGCTCACCTGTACACCTGTCACAAAGCTTTTGTGATTACTCTTCGACCGTCGTCAGAGTTCGATATTGGGTCATCCAAGGTAAAAAACTAGGTCACAAGGTCAAATCGTAGAACAATCTTGTGTCGTCACTAGAGGTAATAATTTTGACCTAATCTTTATGAAACTTGGTCACAGTGGGTCATCAGGGGTCAAAAACTAAGACACAAGGTCAAATAATAGAAAAACCTTGTTTAGTCACTACAGGTCACAATTTGAACCTAACTTTCATGAAACTCAGTCACAATGATTATCCAAACAAAATCTAGGTCAAGTTTGATATTGCATCATCGGGGGTCAAAAACTGAGTCATTAGGTCAAATCATACTAGACATAACTTGGCTATAAGATCATTATGGGGATCTAGTGAAAATTACAAGGGTGCTGGTTAAGACATTTTGAAAACCTAGTTCATACAATGGAGGCTGCATTTACTTGATTCTTAGAAGTTGTAAATGGTTTTAAATGAGGTCACCATTAGGGGGCCTGCATGAACTGCTACGTCAGGTGAGCGACCTAGGGCCCTTTGGGCCCTCTTGTTATGGCATATAAAATGTGTTTGCAAAAAGTAGGTGTATGCCTAAAAGCATATGTAAAACATATGATTTTTTGCGTCAGCACTTCATATGCCAAAAAAATCATACAAAAATTGTACCAACAGCAATTTTTCTTGTGTACTAGTATTCACATTATAATTAAAACTCAGAGTATGCTGCTATCGGAAAACATGTTTTATTAATTGCACATTTTATGACCACTTGTATAATACTACTTCTAATATAATGATAATTTGTTAAAACAGGTAGGCTCCTTCCTAAAACTCCTCTACCAGTTGTTCCACCAGATGCTCCACCAAGACAACACCGTGATAAGAAAGTCAAGGTAACGTTATCATTTACTTAAGGTTTCATGTTTAATAAACATGAATACACTGATGTTATACAAGTGGAATACACCAGTGTTATATCCAGTCTGATTCAATGTTTATATCAGTGGGTAGGAGATTATTATACATTGGATCTTTAGACGCTATATACCGGGCACAATGCGTCTTGTCTAGAACCGGATGACCACACACTACTTTCAGTTGAAAACAAGGAAACAACAAACAGATGCCCTTATTGATATGAGGTCAAAGGTCAACATCGTCATGACTTTTATAGTCGAGCACTTTTGACCTGTCGTTAATTAATCCCCCTGTATTTTCATTACATATTTTAATTAGCTAAAATAACAACTCTTTATAGGACAACTGATAAGCCCGAATATTCAAGGATGACATGTTTAAAGTGACAGGCAATAACATAAATGACTACTTGGGTACCATATGGGCATGAAGTGTATATTTTATAAACATCTCTTGTTTGTTTGATGTTGACTTATTAGTATGATTTATATTGGAACACAGAATACTAAACTTAGTGATGGTGAGAGGGCACAACAAACAGAAACAGAACATCAAGAAGATGGTGACAATGGACAAGGAAGTGCAGAAGCCGAAATGCTTGGTTTTGACTTTGTGCATGCAAGTAAGCCAAACAAAATATGTTTGCCTGAAATGTTCAGTTGTCTGAACAAATTAACCTGGTCCTGGCACTTTCTGATAACATAATTTAACAGTTAATTTATTGTTTATAATAAAACATTGGCCTTTGTTTGCATAAGCGGAGAGTATTAGAAAGTTACAGTCCATGCAATAATCAAAAGGCCCACCAATTGTTTAAAACATGCTGATATTAAATAAGGGATATAGATGAATTTAAAACTTAAAATGTTATACGAGGGATGATCCATATATAACGAGAAAATGCTTATAATTTTGTTATTACTTAGTATTTTCCAAAACTATTTTATGTGGTGATTAACTCATAAATTAGGAGAAAACGTGCGACACAGTTTTCAAATATATCGAACAATAAATTGTATGGAACATTTTTGCCGACCTATGAAACTGGAAGGCGGGGCAGCGTCATTTTTGCACCTTTTAACGGTATTCAAAATTTAATTTTGATCAATTTGACGATCATATTCCTTAGGCCTTACTGTATTGATGTTTAAAAAAATTTCAGATTATCATCCTTCAATATTTATACGTCTTTGCCGATGCCATACAAAGTTGAAAAAAGTATCACGATAATCATCCTTATGAATTTCATTCGAAACATCCAACATTTTCGTGCGTAGTTCTGACGTTGACGTCACGTTACGTCCACTTTGCGTTAGATCTCTAGCATTTTTCCAGTCCATTTTTAATATGTTATTATGTTCACAAATCGAAGCTTTATACATGACATGATCACGAAATGTTTACTGAATATCGTGCACAATTTTATTATTACTTGTTCAATGTAAAGTTACAATAGTAGGTCCCAGATTTTTACGTCTTTTAGTCTATGGCCAGCAGGAAGACATATATCATATTAAAGAAGTACCTTTGATCTTCAAAATAATACAATAAAAAATGGGGGGGGGGGGGTCATGTATCTTCTAAGAAAAAATTTGTCCATCAAACATGGTCTACCCATTTTTATGCTCCCCGAAGGGTGAGCATATAGTCGCCGCTTTGTTCGTCCGTCTGTCTGGCTCCCCGAAGGGTGAGCATATAGTCGCCGATTTGTCCGTACGAATGCACCGGTAGTTGTGGGGTGTGGAACAATAGGCTATTTTTAGATTCCATTCATTCCGTCACTTGTGGGGTGCAAAATGCTACTTGTGGGTTGCAACCAAACAAAAGAAAGAACAAAAGAAAACCTCACAAGTACCGTCTCATGAGTACGTCTGTCTGTCCGCGCCCACAAACGGGTACTTAGGTGGCTACTTTCTATGGACAAACCAGTCGAAAATAGTGAAAACGAAAGTAGAATTGTCTCTTACGTGGCTAAAATTTTCTTTTATGTGGCTACAATTAGACACATGCTACCCTTCATTCCGTATTGTAGCCACATAAATACTGTTTCGTTAGAACGTCCGTCTGTCCGTCCGTCACACTTTTGTCCGGGCAATAACTTGAACAGTATTAGAGATATAAATATGAAACTTCATAGGTGAATAGACCTCATTGATTGGAAGTGCAGTGCACAAGAACCATAACTCTTGATTGCATAAATTTTGAGTTATTCCCCTTTGTAATTTTTTATACTTATTTCTTGTCCGGGCCATAACTTGAACAGTATTTGAGATATCAATTTGAATATTCATAGGTGAATAGACCTCATTAAGAGGAAGTGCAGTGCACAAGAACCATAACTCTTGATTGCATATTTTTTTAGTTATTCCCCTTTGTAATTTTTTATACTTAATTCTTGTCCGGGCCATAACTTGAACAGTATATGAGATATCAATATATAATGTATGTTATTAATACCAGCTCAAGTTTGAGTAAGATCTAATGGATCATAACAAAATTATAAGCATTTTCTCGTTATATATGGATCATCCCTCGTAATTAATTACTGTGAACCTATAGGTAAACTATATATCAATTTCTATTTTGTGAACAAACTTCTTGAACACCCTGTACTTATATACACTGTATGTATTTTCTTATTCAAAAAGTTTATCCTTCTAAGCAAGACAATGCATGTTTTAATAGCTATGTCAATTCAGTACGTAAAAATATCCACATATTAAAAAATTATTCATGGGTGGAACGATGGCCGAGTGGTTTGCTATCTGGACTACCAATCAGGAGGTTCCTTGTCCGAATCTCAACCAGGGCACTGGAAATTTCAGAAACACCTTCAGTGTTTCCCACCAAACTAGAGACAAACTGGTTGGAAAACCCATAGGTAGTCTAGTGTGTATCAGTGCATATGTTACAGAATAAAAAGTCTATTCGGAAGGAGCTAAGGGCAACGCGCCCAGAATCCTTGTATTACACAAACATACTGTATCTTCCCTCCAAGCTGAAAGTCATTGGCCAATTAGGCAGGAATAAAACAAATGGCAACGCACAACGACTGTTTCGGAGTCAAACTAGAAAAATAGAAAATATTCCAACTCTTTTATTTTAGAAGATTGTGCAAACGGTGAAAAAAGTCAGACTAAAAAAGTTGAGGATTTCGTGAACTCAGGTAACAGTGCGATTTCTCCATCAGCATGTTCTATGCTTAAGAAATAAACCGGTATACAATGGTTTTTGTAGTTTATTTAGATTCTAACTCCGGATTTAAACCCGGAGTTATATAAAAAGCCAGTGTTATTTTGTGAGATCTATGTTGCTTAGGCTACTTGTTGACGGCTGTTATGATTATCTTTATCACCCCCAGTATAACTATACTTCAAACAATAATCAAAATATGAAATAAGAAGAAAATCTGTTCAACATCAATGGATATTTATTTAATTAAATATCATTTATAGAGTATTCCATACTAAGAAATAGTCTAAAGTACGCAAAAACATTTACAACGATAATAATACAATATCACATGATATTCATTCATAAATTTCCAGACATGTAAAAAAGAACAGCCGAGTCGAAAGTAGTTCAAATTTCCATTGTATATCGGCCGATATACAACGCTATGATTTGTTCTTTGTCTATATAGGCAAAATCGCCGGTTATGTTAGAATTGTTTTATACACCTGAAGGGGCATAATATGTTATGGTGCTGATTGTCCATCTTTTAGCAGATCCTAGTATATGTGAGTGCAAAACATAGTTACTGTTTTCATAGATCTTTCTGTGAACTACATAATTACCCATGTTTGGGTGTTGCATATTATGCATTTGATTTATTGTCCAAAAATATCAACTTTGTCCTCAACCTGTTTATCATGATCCGACAATGGGTTTTTCATAAATTTAAGTCAGTTAAGGTGCTTCAATTCTATTAAAATTTTACATGTAATGAAATCAATACATGAAGTCATAGATGTGCAAATTAATAGTGTATTTATAAGCTGCAACCTGCTATTAAAATCAGGCGTCTTTGCCTCATTGGCGGGAAAATAAAGTGTTGTAGGATGTTGTTCCACACATCTATGAGGAAACACGTATCAATCCAAACGTTCAGAAGTTTCTGCCTGATGATGCACTTCTTGACGGCCATATGTGTCTGCCTTCAAATTTTGTTTCACGAGTAAAACTGCAATGACTTCGACAGCCTCAACATGAGCTGTCAGCAAGTTTTGCCAATCGTGTTCAATGGTTAAGAATGTACATTTCTTATGTCTATGGCTTATCAAACCTGTAACCGGAAGTGGATAATGGAATATGTCAAGATAAATAAGAAGACAGACAAAATGAAGCGATTTTCAACATGGGTCATAATAAACATTAATCAAAATGTTACGGAGTGTATATTTTAGCAAAATTACTTAATCGTACGCATCATTACCTTCAAATTGTAGGTATAACACAAACTATGTTTGACCGGAAGTGGCGTCTTTAAAAAACATTCGTTTGGTGCCATCATGTTTACGCGCTTGTATCGTCAACTTACCTGACGCAGACAATCGTAGGTGTAAGTTGCCTCTTGAAAACACTATGCAAGTCTAAATATCTTCGACGGACGACAGATAAAACGTCACATAACTGCTTAAAGCAAGTCGATGGGGCCAGGATGTTGTGTATCCTAAAAGCGTGGCACCGTATACAACGCACTTCAAAATTTAATTTTATGTTTTGTTGGGGTGTCGTTTCACTATAAATTGTCGGTCAAATCGTCACGCCCAGTGGTTTTGCTCATGCGTCACGTGTAAATAATATAAAATGACGCCACTGTGACGTAATGGGCTTAATTGAAATATTTTTTCGTAGAAAATCGTACCAGGCATAAGACTAGCGTCCCATTCATTGGTTTATACTCCAATAAAATTTAAATAATAATTACTACAAAAAATACTGACCCCTAAAATAGTTGCGTTTCTAAATCGGTTAAGTGTACATTCAGTGTTCATTCTTCCACATTTGTTACACATTTTAAGTTCTAAATTAAACACTCAAATGGTAATCAATGCTGTAGTGATGTCATATTTGAACACATCGTGCCATCTAGAAAATAATGTGCATTTCTTATTACATCATGACTTCACAATGCCATAATAACACAATATTTATATGATCAAAAGAACATACAGTATAGGACCTTTAAATTACATCTAAATTACGACAAGTGAAAGTGTTGTAACCTTTCTTTTAGGACACCCTGTAGAACAGTAACTTTGTTTGCAGTATCAATGATAACATATTGTCCAGTAACGCATTTAACAATTGTGATTTTTAGGTGATTATGAGAATGTTGACAAAAAAGAGCTTACATTTATGCAGTCAGATAATATAATACTTCCTTCATTTGATTTTCTTTTCACAATTTATATGCTTAAAGGGACTCCCAGATATTATGTAACAAAAAATTTATACAAAATCTAAAATCTAGGATGGGAATTTAGACTTTGAAAAAGTAAAAATGTCAAATTCCCCTAGAGGTCAGCCCACCGCCCCCCTCCTGGAGGGAAACATTGATAGGTGCGTAACATGTTAAGACATATAACCTGTTTAGTGTAGTTATAGTTCCGAGATATCAACCTGATCCTCCTACCTTCAACAAGCATACTTAAATTTAACAGCCAGTTTCTTTTCATTAATGGAGAAGTATTACAAAAATGCTCAAAGTGTAACAAAAAATTTATACAAAATCTAAAATCCGACACTGCACAGTTTGCTCCACCAAATTGATATTTTCAGTGCAAGTACTTTGTAAAACACATATATTCATGCAGTAATAGATAGTCAGGATCAGGTTAATATGTCCTGACTATAATCATACTCGTATAACATCAGTTCTTCTGTCACAATCGTTATGTTTGATTCATTCAGGAGTACATTACAAGAATGACTTTGAAAATGTTGACAACGTGGATAATGCAAGCCATGGAGGTATGTTTCACCCAGTGTCGTATTAATGGTCAGGTGTAGTGGTTTTCTCCTACCTTACTTTTGGTATATTTAAATGTTTACCTTGCTTATGTGTAATGTTTATCTCTTTCCATTTGGTAAGATTTTTCAATTACTGCATCAATGCATGCACTAGCAGTAGTCTTTCAGTATAGTATGTAAAACAGCATGTGTTTAAATGTATATACCCTGGTAATATTAAGAATGCTGAAGCATGGGCATACTATTTTATCATGTGTAATTTTCTAAGGTTTTGATGTGACTCTTATTCTGTTTAGGTGGAAACGGAGATACTTCTGGACCATTGCAGTCCCCCAGTACCAAAACTCCTGACCTAACAAAGTCCTCTAGTTCACAGTCCTCTGTTGACACCCCTACTGGACCATCACAGTCCTCTGGTGACACCCCTATTGGGCCATCACAGTCCTCTGGTGACACCCCTATTGGGCCATCACAGTCCTCTGGTGACACCCCTATTGGGCCATCACAGTCCTCTGGTGACACCCCTATTGGGCAATCACAGTCCTCTGGTGACACCCTTACTGGACCATCACAGTCCTCTGGTGACACCCCTATTGGGCCATCACAGTCCTCTGGTGACACCCCTACTGGACCATCACAGTCCTCTGGTGACACCCCTATTGGGCCATCACAGTCCTCTGGTGACACCCCTATTGGGCCATCACAGTCCTCTGGTGACACCCCTATTGGGCAATCACAGTCCTCTGGTGACACCCTTACTGGACCATCACAGTCCTCTGGTGACACCCCTATTGGGCCATCACAGTCCTCTGGTGACACCCCTATTGGGCCATCACAGTCCTCTGGTGTCACCCCTATTGGGCCATCACAGTCCTCTGGTGACACCCCTATTGGGCAATCACAGTTCTCTGGTGACACCCTTACTGGACCATCACAGTCCTCTGGTGACACCCCTATTGGGCCATCACAGTCCTCTGGTGACACCCCTATTGGGCCATCACAGTCCTCTGGTGACACCCTTATTGGGCAATCACAGTCCTCTGGTGACACCCTTACTGGACCATCACAGTCCTCTGGTGACACCCCTATTGGGCCATCACAGTCCTCTGGTGACACCCCTATTGGGCCATCACAGTCCTCTGGTGTCACCCCTATTGGGCCATCACAGTCCTCTGGTGACACCCCTATTGGGCAATCACAGTTCTCTAGAGACACCCTTACTGGACCATCACAGTCCTCTGGTGACACCCCTATTGGGCCATCACAGTCCTCTGTTGACACCCCTACTGGACCATCACAGTCCTCTGGTGACACCCCTATTGGGCCATCACCGTCCTCTGGTGACACCCCTATTGGGCCATCACAGTCCTCTGTTGACACCCCTATTGGGCAATCACAGTTCTCTGGTGACACCCTTACTGGACCATCACAGTCCTCTGGTGACACCCCTATTGGGCCATCACAGTCCTCTGTTGACACCCCTACTGGACCATCACAGTCCTCTGGTGTCACCCCTATTGGGCCATCACAGTCCTCTGGTGACACCCCTATTGGGCAATCACAGTTCTCTGGTGACACCCTTACTGGACCATCACAGTCCTCTGGTGACACCCCTATTGGGCCATCACAGTCCTCTGGTGACACCCCTATTGGGCCATCACAGTCCTCTGGTGACACCCCTATTGGGCCATCACAGTCCTCTGGTGACACCCTTACTGGACCATCACAGTCCTCTGGTGACACCCCTATTGGGCCATCACAGTCCTCTGGTGACACCCCTATTGGGCCATCACAGTCCTCTGGTGTCACCCCTATTGGGCCATCACAGTCCTCTGGTGACACCCCTATTGGGCAATCACAGTTCTCTGGTGACACCCTTACTGGACCATCACAGTCCTCTGGTGACACCCCTATTGGGCCATCACAGTCCTCTGTTGACACCCCTACTGGACCATCACAGTCCTCTGGTGACACCCCTATTGGGCCATCACCGTCCTCTGGTGACACCCCTATTGGGCCATCACAGTCCTCTGTTGACACCCCTACTGGACCATCACAGTCCTCTGGTGACACCCCTATTGGGCCATCACAGTCCTCTGGTGACACCCCTATTGGGCCATCACAGTCTTCTGGTGACACCCCTATTGGGCCATCACAGTCCTCTGGTGACACCCTTACTGGACCATCACAGTCCTCTGGTGACACCTCTACTAGGCCATCACAGTCCTCTGATCACACCCCTATTGGGCCATCACAGTCCTCTGGTGACACCCCTACTGGACCATCACAGTCCTCTGGTGACAGCCCTATTGGGCCATCACAGTCCTCTGGTGACACCCCTATTGGGCCATCGCAGTCCTCTGATGGCACCCCTACAAGTAATGCACAGCCCTCTGGTGGTTCCCCTAAAGAGAGTTCACAGTCCTCTGGTGGTGCCCCTAAAGAGAGTTCACAGTCCTCTGGTGACGCCCCTTCTAGGAATACACTGCCCTCTGGTGGTGCCCCTAAAGAGAGTTCACAGTCCTCTGGTGACGCCCCTAAAGGGATTGCACAGTCCTCTGGTGACACCCCTATTGGGCCATCACAGTCCTCTGGTGACACCCCTATTTGGCAATCACAGTCCTCTGGTGACACCCTTACTGGACCATCACAGTCCTCTGGTGACACCCCTATTGGGCCATCACAGTCCTCTGTTGACACCCCTACTGGACCATCACAGTCCTCTGGTGACACCCTTACTGGGCCATCACAGTCCTCTGGTCACGCCCTTACTGGGCCATCACAGCCCTCTGGTGACACCCTTACTGGGCCATCACAGTCCTCTGGTGACACCCTTACTGGGCCATCACAGTCCTCTGGTCACGCCCTTACTGGGCCATCACAGCCCTCTGGTGACACCCTTACTGGGCCATCACAGTCCTCTGGTGACACTCTTACTGGGCCATCACAGTCCTCTGGTCATGCCCTTACTGGGCCATCACAGCCCTCTGGTGACACCCTTACTGGGCCATCACAGCCCACTGGTGACACCCTTACTGGGCCATCACAGCCCTCTGGTGATACCCCTAAAGGGAGTTCACAGCCTTCTGGTCACGCTCATACTGAGAACTCACAGTCCTCTGGTGACGCTCCTAAAGGGAGTTCACAGTCCTCTGGTGACGCCAATACTGGGAATGCACAGTCCTCTGGTGACGCCCCTTCTGGGAATCCACAGTCCTCTGGTGATGCACTTACTGGGAACTCACAGTCCCCCATCCTGACAACAACTGTGCAACCACAGAACTCTAGTCCAAAAAGTAGTGGAACTGATAAGTGCTTTCGGTCTTCTACTACTGATACAACATTGTCCACTGATACAACTTCAAATAATACAGCACAGAGCAATGCCTTAGGTTCAGGTAGTTCAACCTCTGCTTCATCAAATTATGATGGTGAGAAAAGTTGTAGTTTTATATGTTTATTGTGGATTTGGATACTGAAAGTATTATGACCAATGCTTTATTAAAATCTAGTTATGTTTTGTTAGTTTCATAATTATATATCCAAAGATTTGTCTTTCCAAACAAACACTATCAGTTAAACTTCCCAACTACAATTTCCAATAGCTGATTGGTTTAAGGTGTAGCCTAAAAATGTTTACGCCATCTAGGCTTAAAATTGGGCACTGGAGACTTGTGTTTGTAACTGAATCTAGTCATACATTTAAAATCTGCATTGGTGCATTTGTTGTTTCCTACTGTTTAAAATTAACAAAATAATTTTAAATCATTTCCACAAATAGTAGATTTGTATGTTGTACAACAAATGATTTCTTACACAGTGCAAACTTGCATTTACAAGTTAATCTCTGGTTTTCAAACCTTGGCAATAACTATTGCAATAGTATCGCAATAGTTTCCAGCAATACAATAGTATCGCATTAGTACTTTCAGCAATAGCAATAGTATTGCGATAGTCAAAATTGGACTCAATAGTCACCCCTAGTCTTGACACAGTTGTATGAGGTTTCAGCATCTGTCAATATCCATTGTCCTGAAGCATGCATCAATGTGACGCATGATCTGGCACAAGCGTTTCTATATCACTTATGTTGTTGTGGCTTGTATGTGTGGATTATTTGTGTTTGTGCCTTTCTTGCTCTGCTGTTTATGTTGAGTGCTGCCTTTCCCCCCAATTTTATAATTATTATCTTTTATAAGTTCTTCCATACCACTGTTTATGAAACTGGCATGAAAAATATCCTAGACAAGCTCTGTATAAATAAAAAAGCATAGTTAACTGCATGAAGTTGTAGTCCTGGGATGGTATTCAATATTGATCATAATTAATTGGAAAATACGGATAGCCAATCATATCGCCTGTTTTATATAGTGTGATCTGATTGGTTGTCCTTAAGTCAAGTTAGATCAATATTGAATACCACCCCAGGATACATTACATGGACCTTTGATTGGTGACATATAGGCCTAACTTGGGCCTAGCCAATTGTACAAGTCAGCTAAACTATCTGGATAATAAGGCGAACATTTGCCTAGTAGCAGATAAAACATTTGCCGAGTTGGAATGCGAGTCATGTAGGGTTAAAAGTGGTTCATCAAGTATGAAATCCTTGTGCATGCAATTATAAAAGACTACGTTTTCATTTGATATTCAATTTTTCATGAATCCTAAAATATAATAACTTAGCGGACATGGAAGGCAATCATTCAACAGATATAGCAGAGCAGAATGGCACATAAAAGGCACAGTGACCGAGTGGTTAAGGCTCTCGACTACCAATCCAGAGGTCCGTGGTTAGAATCTCGGTTGGGGCATGAGATTTCAGTGTTTCTCACCCAAGTAGAGATGAACTAGTTTGTAACCCTGAGGTTGTCTCGCGTGTATTGGTGCTATACACTGGGCATGTTAAAGAAACAAAGTGTCTATTAGTAAAGAGTTAGGGTAGCACACCAGGACTCTCTCAGTCGATCACAAGCTAGGGTAGCACACCAGGACTCTCTCAGTCGATCAAAAGCTAGGGTAGCACACCAGGACTCTCTCAGTTGATCACAAGCTAGGGTAGCACAACAGGACTCTCTCAGTTGATCACAAGCTAGGGTAGCACACCAGGACTCTCTCAGTCGATCACAAGCTAGGGTAGCACACCAGGACTCTCTCAGTCGATCACAAGCTAGGGTAGCACACCAGGACTCTCTCAGTAGATCACAAGCTAGGGTAGCACACCAGGACTCTCTCAGTTGATCACAAGCTAGGGTAGCACACCAGGACTCTCTCAGTTGATCACAAGCTAGGGTAGCACACCAGGACTCTCTCAGTCGATCACAAGCTAGGGTAGCACACCAGGACTCTCTCAGTTGATCACAAGCTAGGGTAGCACACCAGGACTCTCTTAGTATATCACAAGCTAGGGTAGCACACCAGGACTTTCTCAGTAGATCACAAGCTAGGGTAGCACACCAGGACTCTCTGAGTCGATCACAATCTAGGGTAGCACACCAGGACTCTCTCAGTAGATCACAAGCTAGGGTAGCACACCAGGACTCTCTCAGTCGATCACAATCTAGGGTAGCACACCAGGACTCTCTCAGTCGATCACAATCTAGGGTAGCACACCAGGACTCTCTCAGTAGATCACAATCTAGGGTAGCACACCAGGACTCTCTCAGTCGATCACAATCTAGGGTAGCACACCAGGACTCTCTCAGTCGATCACAATCTAGGGTAGCACACCAGGACTCTCCCAGTCGATCACAATCTAGGGTAGCACACCAGGACTCTCTCAGTCGATCACAAGCTAGGGTAGCACACCAGGACTCTCTCGGTCGATCACAAGCTAGGGTAGCACACCAGGACTCTCTCGGTCGATCACAATCTAGGGTAGCACACCAGGACTCTCTCAGTCGATCACAATCTAGGGTAGCACACCAGGACTCTCTCAGTAGATCACAAGCTAGGGTAGCACACCAGGACTCTCTCAGTAGATCACAAGCTAGGGTAGCACACCAGGACTCTCTCAGTCGATCACAATCTAGGGTAGCACACCAGGACTCTCTCAGTAGATCACAAGCTAGGGTAGCACACCAGGACTCTCTCAGTCGATCACAAGCTAGGGTAGCACCCCAGGACTCTCTCAGTCGATCACAAGCTAGGGTAGCACACCAGGACTCTCTCAGTCGATCACAAGCTAGGGTAGCACACCAGGACTCTCTCAGTCGATCACAAGCTAGGGTAGCACACCAGGACTCTCTCAGTAGATCACAATCTAGGGTAGCACACCAGGACTCTCTCAGTCGATCACAATAACAACTATTACAACAAATACATGCCTGCTATATTGTCTGTGCTTGGCTGGTTAACTTGAGTGCTGCCTTCCCTGTCCGATTTTCTATTATCTTTTAGTTGTTATTATGCACAAGGCTTCCATCGGGGTATAAGCATTTATTGAACATAGTCTTGTTTTACAATTGGTGATAGCTTGCTGAGTGGTGGTGGATAATGTGACTGTACACTTTCATATAGCCCTAGCATGACTTTACTCACAGTTTAATCAAAAGTACAGTGACACTGAATACTTAAAAAAAAGGAAATTTTGACTGATTTGAATTCATTTTATTGCAAATATTGGCTTGGTTTATAACAAATCATGCAGTTACGATATTGGACTAAACTTCAAGTTATTTTCATACCCTGATGAAGGCTATGTGTCCATAGCCGAAACGTTGGATTATTAAAGAAGATTAACCCATCTGCTTGTTGGTCGTTTGTTCCACATAATCCTATATTGTTTATAAACTTCAAAATTACAAAAAGAACACAATTATTGTTGAGATGTCTATGCTGTGATAGTTTTCATGCTATACATGATGTTATAACATAATTATATAGTTATAACAAATTAGATACAATTTCAAGGTAACACAAGTAAGACTTTTACAACTTGAAAATTGGTGGGTCATTGCATTAATACTTCAGTATTGCTCAGTAAGAACTTATTATGTATCTGCTAACGCTTAGCAACCAGACAGACTCATTACATTTTCTCAGAATGGCACTTAAAAATAAAACGTATTATGTCATTCATCAAGAAAGTTATGCACATATTGTTTGTCAATTTAAATATACTGGAATGTTAGAGATATTTACTGGGCACTTTTGGCAGAGTAATTTATTATTCAAATACCAATTTTCTAACGCTGAAAAATGGAACAAGTTTGCTTTATTACATCAGTAATGCGACAATTAGTACAAGTGTTTGTGATAATAAATGTGAACATTTTTAAGATTGCACTTTCTATTTAGTTAAACTACAGAATATAAGCTACATGTATGTGTATATAAACTACAGAACATAAGCTACATGTATGTGTATATTTACTTAGTTAAACTACAAAGCATAAGCTACATGTATGTGTATATTTACTTAGTTAAACTACAAAGCATAAGCTACATGTATGTGTATATTTACTTAGTTAAACTACAGAACATAAGCTACATGTATGTGTATATTTACTTAGTTATACTACAAAACATAAGCTACATGTATGTGTATATTTACTTAGTTATACTACAAAACATAAGCTACATGTATGTGTATTAGGGGTGACTATTGAGTCAAATTTTGACTATTGCAATACTATTGCTATTGCTGAAAGTACTATTGCGATACTATTGCAATAGTTATTGCCAAGATTTGAAAACCAGAGATTAACTTGTAAATGCAAATTTGCACTGTGTAAGATATCACTTTGTTGTACAACATAGAAATCTACTATTTGTGGAAATGATTTAAAATGAATTTGCCCGAAATAGATTAATACCATTATGGCGATATTGGTCCATTGTGGCTGTCTTGATGCTTGTGGTTATTTACAATTAGTTTTTTAACAAAAACGGAAGTTGTTTTAAATTGTAATAAACTTTATTTTTAAAAAGGAAACCATCTTAACTATCGATAGTTGAGCTAACTATCAGCGATAGTTATTGGATCGAGACTTTTACTATCGATCCATACTATCGGGACACTCTGGATGGCAATGCATTGATATTTCGATGCATCAATCCACCCCTAATGTGTATATTTACTTAGTTAAACTACAAAACATAAGCTTCATGTATGTGTATATTTACAGAAGACCCTGTGTCTAAGCCACATGATACAAGCAATGACTCTGATGTTGAAGTATTGGAGGTTGGCAATGAAGAGGAAACTAGTGAAAAGACAACTAATGAAGATCTTGCATCAATACCACCCCCCAACCAAGCCATGGCAGAGTCAGTTAGACTACCACCTAAAGAACCAACAAAGGAAGAAGCAAAGAAGCACAATGAGAAAGATAAAGGAAATGTTGCTGCTGGAATATCTTCCAAAGATTATAGCGCAGAAAAGAACAGACCTTTTCAATTGAAACCTGTTCTAGACGGAAAATTCTATCTAATAAAATCAGATGCCTGTTTAAAGCCTTTTAGATACACTCCAAAATATGGAGAGGTTTCAATGGATGAGGATGGCGTGTTGTATGATGGTGATCATTGTTTTACTATTTTGATTGAAGATGGAACTATTATGCTAGATGAAATTGTAGAAGCTGAAACTACTAATTCCACTCCAACAAAACCAACTGAGAGTGGTGGAAAAGTTGTGGAAGAATCTGGTGCCTCTGCAAATGTTGTTAACCCACCCGGAAATGGACAAATATCTGATGATGTTTCGACAGTAACTGATAAGTTCCAGAAACTAAATTTGCAAGGTAACTTAGTTTAAAACAAGTATATATTTTGTCCTATACTTACAACAACCTTTTAAAGGGACTGCCTCACTTATTGGTGTATTGCAAAAATAAAATAAAATTGTCAAATATTTGCGTAATTTTGGTATAGTTGCCTGTATATTCCATAAACAACCACACTGACATCTAAAATAACTTGAGAAACTTCGGCATTTTGTAGTTATTTAGTATTTTAACATCAAAAATACTTTAGGGTATTAATACCCTATAGAGTCAACACTACTATTACTTAAATTGCTTGAAATTTGTTCGCATTTGATGAAAACGAAAAGAAAAACGAACCAAATACCTCACTGATGTTTACGCTGTAGTGTGTTGATGTTACTGTTCAATCACGTGTGAATTACATGATTCACAAAGCATGTTGGAAGGAAACTTAGTGGGTTTTTTCAAGAAAAAAATACTCAGTGGCCGATATAGAGAGTGGTTAAAATTGCTTATTTGACCAAATCGTTCATAAAACAACCGTCAGTGGCTACCTATTACATCAATACACGGTTAGGTTGGAAAATTACGATATACAAAAATTTTGGCCCAGTCTGTGAGGCAGCACCTTTAAAGCACATATGAAAGATGCAGTCACATTGCATTCATCACATGATGGATCATTGTGAGATTTTGGCAATCATTTTGCAAACTAATTGAAAACCAGATTTCTTGAACTGTCAGATGATCAGTTAGTACAGGGTGATTCATAATATCTGTTACACTTTAAATGAAACAGTTTTGATATGTTTGAATATAGAAGTTTGCACATCCGAAACACATATGCTTTAAAGTTTTATTTGATATACAATATTACATTTTTGATTGCATGTTTTAGTCTACAAATGGAATTGAAATTTATGCCATAAATTCTATTCGACGTCTATTTGACCGATGATGACGACAATGCTTATTTTAATGGGACTTATATTGCCATCTTCTATAGATACAATTTACTAAAACCATTCAACAAGCCAGTGTGCCGTTGAACTAGATAGTTTATCATAATCAGGATACTATTTTTGCCTTGCTATGATGGTTATATTATAGGAGAATGGCTTTCAAAACAGAGCTGATCAAAAGTATGCTGCATTTAATTATGCTTTGAAAACGACGTCTTAGAAATTGCACATCTGTTTATGACATTGTTTATGACGCCATGGTGTCAACATTATCACTGTCGTTTAAATCAGATAAAACTTCATCATATCAGCTTTCAAATGATATATGATACATACATATCGTGTACAGGAACGAAAAGTTATAATAGTTTGAAACTGTGACAGATATTATGAATCACCCTGTATGTATAATATAGTCAGTCACCTAACAGAAAGTAGATTCTCAGCTGGCAGTTATGGCTTTTCCAGCTCAGGTTTGTTTATTGTGTCAAAGGTTTGTCAAAATCATGGTTGTAAATAGCAGTCATATTAGACAATTTACAAAGTAAAAGACACACATTTTTTCACCCAATATTTTTATTCATAAGTCTGATGAACCGTTTGAACACAGTATAAAATAGGACCTTTATTTTACCTGATTCCATCAATGTGGAAAATAATTGTAATTAATTGATTACTTTTTTTAAAATTCATGTAATGGTAATTTAATTGGAAAATGTCCAATTTTATAGTAATTAATTAATTACTTTTTAAATGAACACCTGTATTGAACGGACACCCAACGACCTATATAATCATCAGTAATCAGTATTACTGGGTAAACATAATAACATCATATATTTGATGACATTTATTTTTTACTGTACATAATGTGGAATAAAACTGGCTGCAGAGAAAACAAACACCCTCGCTAAAATATTTGTAGAAGCTCCGGGGAGACTCAGAATACCGTAACTTTGACATTACAACTGGCAAACTGTGTCCTATGTTGAGACATAGTGACATGACCCAGATGTTCGCACAAATGCGCATCTGTGGACAACAGCCGAAGGATGCCCCGTGTACCCAATCCCCAAACCAGTCCCGGGCGTTGAAACACGCACACCCTGGGCCTCCCCTTCATGTATGAAGGTGGAGGGGGGTTCCAACGTTACCCTGAAGTGAACCCCACGATAAAACCATTTACCCCCACAGGTAACCAACCATGAACTAAACGGTGTCTACCATAATAGGAGCCCAACCGTTTTGGTATTTATAACCAATTAACCATTAACTGCTAATGCAGTACCTGTGGTATACCACGCCCTGCATGTATTGAAACTATGTCAGGGTGGAAGAAAGAGCCAGGCCATTACCCCTCGAGCTGCATTTTAGTCTCCCCGGGCCACCACCCCCGTCTGCGCCGAAAGCTGCAAAGAAAAGTATAACAACCAAATAAATGCAGTACAAGAGAAAATTTATGAGAAGAACACTGAGCTATGAAAAAACTTAAGAAGTCTGCAAATGTCACTAGACTAATCCCGGATATTTTTAAAACGAAACACATGACTCAAGATCGTCTTTAAGAGAAGGTGTAACAAACACGGCACAATTGCGATATGGCAACTCCCGACTAAGTCTATAACATTTGCTCCAAGGTATGGATGTCGACCTGCTTGCCATGTGTTTCAGCAACACATGTTTTCGTGTGCTGTAGATGCCTGAGCCCGAGCAATTGTACCTGAAATCAGAAACAACAGAAAGCAGACCTACTCTATTTGCCCCCAAGGGTGGGTGGGTGGGTTTTTCTGAATTATTTAACAATGCTTTTTCTGGATTTTGACGGAAACGGAAGTGAGTCCTCTAGAAGACGCTAAGAACCGAATCCGGACCGGACCCGTAAATTTCATCGCCGATTCGGCGAATAGCGGAACCCAATACGTGGGCTCATTTAAATGGGATTATGAAATATGAAATGTCATAATCCTTATTAAATGAACACCTGTATTGAACGGACACCCAACGACCTATATAATCATCAGTAATCAGTATTACTGGGTAAACATAATAACATCATATATTTGATGACATTTATTTTTTACTGTACATAATGTGGAATAAAACTGGCTGCAGAGAAAACAAACACCCTCGCTAAAATATTTGTAGAAGCTCCAGGGAGACTCAGAATACCGTAACTTTGACATTACAACTGGCAAACTGTGTCCTATGTTGAGACATAGTGACATGACCCAGATGTTCGCACAAATGCGCATCTGTGGACAACAGCCGAAGGATGCCCCGTGTACCCAATCCCCAAACCAGTCCCGGGCGTTGAAACACGCACACCCTGGGCCTCCCCTTCATGTATGAAGGTGGAGGGGGGTTCCAACGTTACCCTGAAGTGAACCCCACGATAAAACCATTTACCCCCACAGGTAACCAACCATGAACTAAACGGTGTCTACCATAATAGGAGCCCAACCGTTTTGGTATTTATAACCAATTAACCATTAACTGCTAATGCAGTACCTGTGGTATACCACGCCCTGCATGTATTGAAACTATGTCAGGGTGGAAGAAAGAGCCAGGCCATTACCCCTCGAGCTGCATTTTAGTCTCCCCGGGCCGCCACAGAAAATCCTTGCCTCAAGGATTTTTCTTCCACAAATAATTTTAACTTACCCCTTAAACATAGTTTTCATAGGTAGGGACCAAATCAAAGACAATAATGAAACAGAGCACCAGTCCTGTTGTAAAGAAACCACAGCCATAAACATACATAGGCTACACAAACAAAGCGATAATTGTAGTAACCCCACTAGCCCACTTGTGGCTGTGCTATGGGAAAAATATTAGTGTCCCCATTGAAGAAGGTATCGAAGGCTGCCTTCCAATTATTCAATAATACTTCATTGCCCAAAGCCGATAAATGTGTCCCATCGATTTTAAACAAAGATAACTCTTTTGCCTTAATGATATAGTCATTAGATATAAATTTAGCATTGTTCTCCACTACAAATGCTTTCATTAGGGCATTAACCCGTCTCCTTTTTTTTTCAAGTATTAGACCTGAGCCGATAGGGGCAAAATGCCAGTAGCGGCGAGGCAACATGGCCGACCATATGAATTTAGTGCTGCTAAACAAAGCTTGGTATCTCAGCAAAGAACACTTCAACTTATCACACAAATGTATACCACTTAAACCTTCCTCTGTGAGGTCATTTGAACCGCAGTGAATTAGCAGCAAATCCGGCTTGGGCGTCTTTTGGCTCAGGTCATCCATCAGTCGGTCCATAAGATTGATGGTGAGACCTCGTCTGCCGAACCAGTGAATGGTGCAACGTGGATCAAATCCAAGGTGAGTGCCAATCGCCGTCTGCTGTGCTGTCAGCCCAGCCCAATGGACAAATGATGACCCCACCATCCAAACTAGTTTAGGTTCACCTACAAAATCTTGAGGCTCGTTAGATAGTGTTAAGTTTAGCAAAAAGACAGAATACCAAATTGTATACGTTCAAACGCAATAGTTAAGTTGACAGGCGAATATATCTTGAGAAAACCCCCGACTTCCACCTTCCCATGGCCATGATTTTGGTATCGGACAACCCTTGTTGTGACAAGTATGTAGCACCTCCTATGCGAAAACTGTGGGACCTGATATGACTGGGAATATCTGCGAAATGTAAAGACATTTTAAGAACTGCATTAAATTGGAACCGTGTGAGTGGCCTCAAATTGGAATGAATAAAAAGTTGGGTACCCTCAGACCTTGGCCTTTGGTGTAAGTAATTTTGCATGCTGCGCACTGGGCAGTAGCTAGCTGCATGACAAGGGATGTGAAGGGGGACTGACATGCCCCTCTGATCAGTCTTAGACCAGCGAATCAGCACTTTCATAAATGCTGGGTTTAATGTGACATCTAGTAATTGAAGGGCTTTGGGACTGGCCTGTTTCGAGGTAGGGCTTGTGAATTCGGAAATGCGCAGAAGGCCAAAAAATGCTAGAGCAAAAGCAGCCGTGAAAAGCGCCTGCTCATACCTATTGTTACATACAAATTGCAGGTTATGGATCAGCTTGGTAAGCATGGGTAAAGTGATAGGTGATCTAATATCTGCTGGGCGGCCACCCTGGGTGCGGGTCAACCCTTCTTTTGCTTTAACTACGAGAAAAGAGGTAGTTGTGTCAGTGAAACCGTTCACCTTGTGGGTGTAACTTAAACTCGCAATGTAGGTAGAGACTGTAGAAGCCTTAAGGCCTTGCCATGATAAGTAAGCAATAAAACTTAAAAGGTCTGCTATTGGGACTGGCCAATTGTCAAGGAGCCGATAAGTCTGCCTAAAATTTCTAAATTTCTCCAAACCGCATTTATATGTACCCTTTGTGTTAGCTGATACCGAGTTACTTATCAGGGTTGCGGCCATGCAATTTAAATGTTCCATACTTGGTGAGGAATTCTGGTGGGACATAGATCTGCATCTGGTGCGGCTGTTCTGAACTTGGCCCACTGTGAACGAGAAAGTGCATCAGCAATTAAGTTAGATTTAGAAGGGATGTACTCTGCCTTGATAGAGATGTTATGTTTTAACGCGGTCAAAACCATATGGCGGACCAATTTCATGACTTTCTCGGACTTGCAAGTCTGTGCATTGATAACCTGGACTACCGCTTGATTATCGACACTGAAGAGAACTTTTTTATTTTGCAATAAATTGGCCCAAGTCATGGTTGCAGCCACCACCGGGAAGAATTCTATAAATGTCATGTCCCGAGTTAAACCAGACGAAAACCAATCAGCCGGCCAAATCCCCTGGGCCCAGTGTCCAGCAAAAAAGATCCCGAAACCGCCCTGTGAGCCCCCCGCACTATCAGTGAATAAATGCAAGTGTTCGCTTGTAACCCATTTACTGTCCGATATGACCGTTACCCCATTATAGTGATCCAGAAATTGAAGCCACATGGTAAGATCGGCTTTCATATTCAATGTAACCCTCGTTTTGTGGTAAGGTTTGTTTAGACCTATGGTGGCATTGGTAAGCCGTCTGCAGAAAGCCCTACCAGGCGCAATAACCCGACAAGCAAAGTTAAGTAAACCGAGTAACGATTGCAGTTCCTTTAACATAACCTTTTTCTTATGACAAAAATTGTTAATCTCATGTTTTAATTTTGTAAGTTTGTCCTGAGGCAGCCTCATAACCATCTCAATAGTGTCAAACTCTACCCCAAGAAAAACCAGACAGGTTGTAGGTTGAACAGTTTTTTCCAGGGAAAGGGGGACACCAAAATTAAAGCAGATGTCCTTGAATATAGAAAGTGTCAACCCTATTTCTTTACCTAGGGGGGGCTCCCCAAACAAAAAATCGTCTAGATAATGTAGGATTGAATTAGTCGACCAGTGCAAAAAACCTGCAAATTTCTCCCATGTCGCACAACTGATTGAAGACCCGAATGGTAACATTTTATCGTAATAATATAAATATTTATCGGAGTCCTGACTTTCTAAGAATTTAAAGCCCAATAATTCAAAATCTGCTGGCGACACTGGGAGCAATCTGAAAGCTGCCTGAACGTCTGTTTTACTCAACAAGGCACCTCGGCCTAAAATAAATATCATATGGGCCGCTTCATCAATAGTAGAATATGACACCGTGCATAGGGTTTCGTCTATGAAGTCATTTATGGAATTATGTTCTGGATATGAAAGATGATGGATCATCCTGCAATCTCCGTCCTTCTTAGGGACTAAACCAATTGGAGAAATTTGAAACATAGCAAATGGCTTTTCCCTGAACGGACCCCCTATCCGCCCGAGATCAATTTCCTTTTGTATCTTAGCGTAAACCTTATCTGGGTCTCTTTTAGTACTAACTAAATTTGGGGAATCCCTAGGTAATCGAGGGCCAGTATAATGGAGGGGAAACCCCTTTGATAAATTTTCCTTTAAATCAACTGCTGTTGGCTTTGGGTAAGCATCTAATGCTTGTAACAAGTTAACTGTATTTAGTGGAGTGCGGCCTAATTTATAAAGTGATACCCCTTTAATGCTGGCTGGAACTGCAGAAAGACTTCTTATGGTTCCCTCCACAGGTCTGGCAGGTGTGGCTGAACCTGCAATTGGGTACAAAAGGGCATTTGGAATTTGAATTAAAATAATTACAGGTCATAACCGAGGTGCGGGTCTGTACAGGAGGACCCCCTGTATTGGGCCTACCAGTATTTGATTGCCTGTTAGTACCAACTGCACCTAGCTTAGGAGAGAAATTACTAGCACTACCCTGGGCCGGACCGTTTACAAACAGGAGCCATAACTCCATGTTAATTACTCCCCACGACGAATTAGGGTTGTTCTCCTTCAACTGGCGAAATTGCTGATCGTATTGCCACCAGCTGAAGGAGCGGGAGGCCGCCAACCTGATGTCCCGGAGATATTTGAGCATCTCCTGGGCTCGAGTTACATATTTTTCAAGATAACTACTGATGAAGGTAATGAACGCCGAGGTCCACTGCTCGATGGACAGCCTGATCGACGTTACCTTCCGGGGGGCCACCACAAAGCTATCGTTCTTAAATACCAGCTCGCCCGAATCACCGTGCTCGGCGAAATTGGTCATTTCTCTCCTTGATTTGAGCAAGACACCCATATCAATGAATTTATGGTCCCATATCGCCTCTTTTATCTTTAGAGGGACCAAAGCACAAACCGTGCCAAATACACTGGTGATGCCCTCGGACTGGTCAAAGTTTGCATCGCCAGGGGGTAAAAAGTTAGCAATGTCGAAATGTGACGACTGAACATCGGCTGGCGGCCTCGGAAACGAAATCTCACCCGGTGCCTGACCGACATCAACGGCCGGCATATTTATGTCATCCTGCGGTTGTTGGCTGGGCATCCCCGCATCCGACCTCCTGCTCCTGCCCCCACGACCCCTCGCTGACCCTTTTCTAGTCTTTGGCATTGTACTATGCAAACACCACGATTTTCAACGATTTAGTTTCTGAATTATTTAACAATGCTTTTTCTGGATTTTGACGGAAACGGAAGTGAGTCCTCTAGAAGACGCTAAGAACCGAATCCGGACCGGACCCGTAAATTTCATCGCCGATTCGGCGAATAGCGGAACCCAATACGTGGGCTCATTTAAATGGGATTATGAAATATGAAATGTCATAATCCTTATTAAAAAAATGGTACCCATCCCTGATTTAGAATGACCAAACTGCTATACAAAGTTTAAATCTATAAAGAAATTAATTAAAGCACATATTCCTAAATCACTGTGACATTTTGTACACACACAAAACAGGACCGTTATAGTGATGACAGAATGACGCTGTATATTAATATTGTGTCATACGTGTCGATACATAAGAGATGTTGGTTTGTACATTGAGAAAGTAATAAAGATTAGAAGCCAAATTATTGTTTGAGAAGTACATGCAGAACAATATTGTAACAGTAATCCAACTCGTAGTTCAGTGTTTTTTTACGACTACTAAAATTACAGATGCTGCTACAGCATAACAATGAGCTTTTTGTCTGTTTAAAATATAAATTCTGGTAAGATGAAGTAAATTATGAGTTCCAATTTTGTGTGACCTATACATGTATATGGGTATGCCCACTTTTTGAGCATTTGTAATCACTGCATATGTGACTGTAGTCATGAACAATCTGACTGTTATTTCAATGCACAATGACGACTCATAATCAGCTATTTGCAGTTTTGTACTGAGTTGAGCAACTCATTGTCCTCATGGCTTTCATATTCACTGATAGGGCATAAATTTCAGAGGCAAGCAATTGATCCTTATTTGGATACATATCTGTAAAATAATATGATCTTTAACCTTTTTTTCCAGAGAATGACAAAACTCCTAAACAAGGACCAAGTGCCAGTGAGAATTGTGTACCGTGTCGTCTGGAGTACTTTTTTTACCATATCATGGAAAGCTCGAAATTTAAGAAAGAATTTCAGCTGGAATGTCCGAGTGTGAAGTTACATAGCCACGAACTACTTCTCGAAGAAAAGAAGATAAAAGTTATTTTACAAAGTGAAGGTGAAGAAGAATCAGAGGAGGCCAAGGAGTGGGTCTATAAATATCAGGATAATTTTGTTTTTACTGATTTCAGTTATAAAGACCTTCAAGGTCTTAATTGTTTTGAAAAATCTGGAGACATTATACGGCAGTTTCTAAAAGAGCATTTAGAAGGAAAAGATGTTCATCATGAAATAAATGAAACCGCTCATATGATCAGTATTTGGTCAGAATCTTTAGGACAAGGTAACTTGGACCAGGCAACTAAGGAGGTGAGAGACTCAGTGCGAAATAATAAAGTTATAAAAACTGTTTCAATACCTATGTCAAGCCAAGATTTGAAAGAACATGTCAAGCAATCGAAGGTACTTACCAGTGATGAAAAGAAATGTGTGAAGATTGGAGATAAAGCTAAAATCTCTGGGTTGGCATACATTGTTGACAGAATCAAGGAACAAACAACTAAATCAGGTAATATTTCAAGCTTTAACAAAAAACAATTCAGTAAAACTCATAATCAGGGTAGGGCATGGTTTAATACAGGCAGTACTATAATAGTAAAAACTTGATAGTCAAAGAGGAATGTTCGTAAAATGTTTTTACTTATTATATTGTTATTCAGTTTCGGAATGTGAGAATAGTCTCAAATCTCTGGGTCTAGAGCGCTATACTCGAGGTCACGTGGGAAGTTAGTGTTCTGGCTAAGTCTGAGATATATATATATAAGTCTTTTGCCCTGCTTAAGTTAGTTTCTTTGGGAAGACAGGTTAGTAGTATACTTCACAATTACACAAAAAAATAATTAAATATGTTTCCAAATGCTTTAAATTATTGCAGTTTTCACCGTTAATTTCAATTTAATTCTGCTATAAGTTAAAATGATGTAAAGAAATAACATGAAATGAAATAACTGCAGCATAAGGTTAAGGATAAATTCATGCTGGAAAAACAAGTTCAAGGTTCATATGGGCCTTGAAAAGTCCTTGAATTTAATTTAACCTTGAAAAGTACTTGAATCTAGTGCTACCTTGAAAAAAAGCCAAAATGGTACTTGAATTTAACTGAAAATCCTTGAATTCAGGCAAACAGCCTTGAAAATCGATAAAAGTGTATGGATGTTGTCAAAATGGCACATTTGATATCTGTGTAAAAATTGAAACAGAAACACTCTTTTTCTAAAAAACAATTCGAAAAATGCCTTGAAAATATCTATTCTACCTTGAAAAGTCCTTGAATAGTCCTTGAATTTTGATGCGAGAATTTTGTATGAATACTGTAGCGCACAGACAATCCAAAGCCACACAGAAACAATGGCAGCACCTAGCCATCCAAGAGTCAGACATAGAACGAAGCATGAAGTTGTATGTTTTACTTTATTTCAGGAGGTGGTCAGTCTAATCCTGCTACAAAGGCTCCCTCCTCTAGTTCCCAATATACAAAACCTGAGGTATGTAGAAGCACCTATATACCCATATTTTCTTTAAATGCCTTTTATATACCGGTATATATATTATATAGTTAGTGTTTTGGTTAGGAACTTAAGGAATTTTCAACAAACATCAAATTATCATTTATAAAAAATATGAATTTTCTGCGCATGCTTGCAACAAGTTTTTTACAATAAAACTTCCGCAACAAATGAAATGATGTGTTGTACAATAATTTATTGTGAAGTTGTAAGTTTTATTAGCAAAATTAGCAAATTATATGCTTTTAAGTCAATTTACAACATTTATATATATTCAAGTACATATAAATAATATACAAACACATGAGCAGAGATTATAGTATTTTACAGAGATATATACAATAATTTACCGAGCAACTGCATCAATGGCTACAGAGCGTCTTAACACTGCATTGTACAAATATACATTGACATCCATAGTGTCTGTTGTGTTGTCTTGTACACTCACCTGTACCTGACTCGAGTTTTTATGATCTCTCCATTTATTATTGATTGTGAACACAAAAGAGACCTCATTTTAAATCCCATCTTCGTACTACTAGAACAGAAACAGTGGCTTCGTAGCATGTTGGTCAAGTTTGAAGCTATGTCATGTTAGGTCAAAACCTGGGTCATGAATTCAATTGAAGATAAAGCTTGTGAACGCTAGCCTAGAGGTCACATGAATTTTAGGCTCAGATTAATATAGCTAGCCTAATCTTTAAATCCTTCCATATTTTACATACAAGTGTATAGGTAATTGTTACCGCAATCTAATGGTACGTCTTGCAAAGATTGCTCAGGTGAGCGTTTGGGGCCATTTTGGTTGTCATTTTGGTCCTCTTCTCTTGTCCCTGCAAGTACCTGCTGTTCTATCCCAGTTACTTTCCTAGACTTTATCTCTCCATTACACTTTTTCTGAACATGACCTTGAAATATATTCCATTGAATGTATTGAATCTGAAATATTAAAATTGACATGCTTGAGATGAAGTGCATTGTACAAGAAACGTAACTTTATCTAACTTGTCAAGTTCTTATCTAGTGCATCGCTTTCACATAATCAGTGCATCACTGTAAAGCTATGCAAATGAGTTTCTGTTAACTCAAATTGACACGATAGGAGAGATCCTGTCTGTATACAGGGATATCCATATGCAAATGTGCCCACCAGCTAGCTTTTGGTGAATGGAAGGTTTTTGATGTTCATACATTTAGTGGACTGATGGTGGGTATTATAAGTTTGCATAAGAATTAGTAATCTTCCCTATTATTGGCTGAAATTAAGAGGAGTTCTGCATGCAAGAACGGTCACCATCTTATCTTACTAGCTCACCTGAGTACAAAGTGCTTGATGTTATCTTTCAGTATCCCTGATTCTCGTATCGTCGTGCTTTCTCGTATTTTCGGCAAGCATCAAAACTTCGTTTCTGAGTTATGATTTTGAATTATTTAGATAGTTTTAACATATTTTAGTTGATTTCCTCAAAAAAATAAATCAGATTTGGGCAAAAAACGAAAATTTTCGAAAAAAAAATAAAAAATGGCGAACATTTCAAAAAAGGGAAACAACCCATATTATTCTTGCTCAAACTTTTTTTTGAATGGTTTTCAACCACAAATGAGAATTTACACGTGTGGTTGAAGGACAATATTACAAATTGGGCCCAATATAAAGTTTGTAAGAGTACCAGTCGAGGCACAATACGAAAATGACGACTATACGAGAAAGTTCACTTGAACTCAGATTATGGAGGTCACGTGATGTGATGCTAAAAATAGACCATACAAGTTATTTTTTTCGTTTTTGTTGATTGCATGTTTTGCTTAAGTGGTTTAGTCATATTTTCCTCTAATTAAAAAATTCAAAAAGTTTTTTAAATGCTTTTAAAATCATTTTTGTGCTTAGATGCCCGAAAATAGGGAACTACAGGATACCATTGGATGTCTGTCCTCTAACCCTCGTCCACTGTTAGTTTGTTAACACTCCAGAGGTCACCGATATTCCTTGATCTTTTTAACACTGGCCAAAATGTTTGTCTCAGTGTATCATCTGAGTGAAGTTCGATACCGGGTTTATGTAGGCATCCAGCCCAAATTACAGCAAAACTCGTACACTAGCCTAGGAAATCTGGATGTACTTTACCAGATTTTAAAATTTAATGCAGATACTGTATAAGTTATACCGTACTAGTATAGTTTCTCCAATATATTGATCTTTCTTGTCACATTTATTCAGGTGAGTGACCTAGTGTCATCTTGTTGTTATGTATCATCGCTTCATTTTTGCATAGGGCATAATTTTTATCTACAATTCTTTTTATACGCACGATAGGCTGTATTATGTTATGGCCTCTGTGTCCGTCCATCTGTCTGTCGTTTCCCGTCCATGCCATAACTCTTACAGTATTAGAGATATCAATTTGAAACTTCATAGGTGAATAGATCTCATTGAGGGGAAGTGCAGTGCACAAGAACAATAACTCTTCATTGCATATGTTTGGAGTTTTTTTCCTTTGTAATTTTTTATACTTAATTCTTGTCCAGACCATACCCTTCTGGCTTATAATTATTGCCCCGCTTGGGGTGCTCTTGTTAATGGCTTTTGATGAATCTTCACTGCAATTTTTAACAGAGGGCAGTGTACGAGATTCGTTTCTCAGCCTATGATTTATTTTTATATGCACAGTTCTTTGAAAATTATTTTAAAAGCATAGGTCAATGTCATGTAAGCTTCTGAGTGGATTACCGGTAATCTGAAGCTTCACGACACAGATCAAGGATGCCAAGTGTTGTCGGCATGGGCTATCACACTCTATATTATCATGTGTTATTCAATCCTGATCAATATTACCAGAGAATGATTCGAGTGTAACATGCATGTACTTGAATGTGTATTTCAACCTCTATTTATTTTACATGCTGTCATTGTGCAATGTTTCATTGTAAGTTGCACATGCCCTCATTTGATTGTGTCTTTAAATTAGTAATTGCTTACTGTTGCAAACTTTGTTAAGCATCAATATGGTTTCAAGTGCTATAACATTCTTGTTTAATTTTCATCTTTTTGTTAAAATAAATAAATAAAAGGCCGAGCATAGCCTTTATTTGCCTGTCAGCTTTCTGCTGAAATATGTCAGGTATATGAGTGACTCCACCCGTAGTTGTATTTGTTGGAATTATAAATGATGTAATGTAATTTTAACAGAAATTATTATTGTGGAGAGCAAAAACAGAATTGAACTTGAGCCTGATCCTGAAATCTAATTCTTTGTGAGCATGGGGTTTGATTTAGCTTTTTACACAAACATCTAGTTCTAACAAACCACATGTATTTCTTTTGTTTTTATTTTCTTATGAGTTGACAAATCTGCAAAGGGAATAACCTACTTTTGACAGGGGATTATAGTTAGGGCTACGTTTAAGGCTGATGTCCAGTGGCATATACTCCCATCTGATACGTTCTGGTTGTGTCTTCTTCAGTAACTGGGAATAAAACCAAGACATTTTGAGAAACAGTTGTGTATGCAGCTGAGAACTGTTGCACTATACACTGGCATAAAAATAGAAAGTTATAATAGATATAAATATATTTTGCTACTTTAGCAACTGAAAGCTGGAAGTACGAATACTAAGGAGCCTGAAGCACAAAACATTGAGGACAGAGGAGCCAGTGAGCAGGGTATGTAAACAACATAGTACATTTGAATTGTGATTTGTATTTACGTTGTACTGTGAAATAATTAAATTTCAATGGGACAAAATTTGGTGGTTTTGGTGAAAAAGACCATATCTTGGTGGCATAATTTCACTTACCGTTTATAAAACAGGGCCACAATATTAGCCTCTAAACAATCTAGGGCAAGTTTAGTATTGAAACACCTTGACAAAATACTAGGTCACTTGGGTCAATTCAAAGAATAAGCTTGTTCAGGCATGATAGATGTCACCGGTTTTTGACTGGCCTGATATTTATGAAACCTAGTCACATTTAATGTCACAATGATTGACTCAGTCAAATGTATGCCTTGTTTTATAATGGGCCACTTGTCGATTTGATCAAAAGCTTAGTATGTTACAATTTCATATCACAGAGAAACATTGCCAACAGTACATTGCCAACAGTACATTGCCAACAGTACATTGTCAACAGTACATTGTCAACAGTACAATGTCAACAGTACATTGTCAAAAGGACATTGTCAACGTCAACAGTTCATTTTCAGCAATAAGATGTGACTATATTGAACAATGCTTCAAAGAAGTTTATAGTCACACGGTTTGTCACTGTAAAAGTTTGAGCACAGGGTCAACAACTTTGATCGAAACTTGCTTACCAGATCAAATCATAAACAAATATTTGAAACGTTTGTCCTTAGACTTTAGTTTCAATGTTTGTCTGCATGTGAACTAGAATAATGCAACATTTTGGTATACTTTAGTAAAGAAGGTCACGGCATAAGAATCCTGCTAATTGTTCAAAATTGCAGTGTACTCTAATATGTAGTTAACAACTTTTGCCAAATGGCATCTTCTATATTTATCTGCCAAGGAACAATAATTTTTAACTAGTTAGTAATACATGTGTTATAAAATTATATATTGTTTGCTATAAGCATATGTATTTATGTTTTACACAATAATTATTTTGTATTGTAATGTTTATCATGGGCTTTCTTTTCCAGGAGCTGAGAAAGAACTCAGTTGGTAAGAACTTTCAACCATAGTGTAGCCATGTGCATTCTTGATTTTTAATACCTTTAAATATCCCTGCAATTTTTAATGGTGACAGTATGACTTGTTTGGGGCACACGTACATGCCTTTTGTATAGGTTCTTTAGGCATGGGTTTGTTATAACCTGTACAGAATAAGTATATGTATGTAGGGGGGTAGGGGGTTCACTATGTCTAAACATGCCTTGACAATTTTAATTGTAATGAACATTGAAAGTTTGGCCTTTTTTTGGGCAAACTATAAAATAAAGGACCAAGGATGTGTAATAAGTGAGCTAGTATGTAGATATTCTTTTTTGTCTTTTTTTAGGAATGCAGAACAGCTTCAAGAATTTGAAGGTCACAAGGTTTTGATCAACGTTACAAAAATTCCAAAAGATAAGACCTGGAAGGATTTACAGTCTGAATTTAAGTGTCAGCAACCATGTGGACCAAGTTTAGTATACCTGAATGGGTCAGGGAAGGCACTACTTATATTTAAAAGCCTAAATGGTTAGTATGATTCATTGTTTTGAGACTCATGCTTACCAGACTAATGAAGTCTTTTGTGTATTCTTTTTCAAAATGTCAGAAATTTTAAGTGGTAAATAATGTACTTGTGTAACGGTAATCTTAGATGTACGAGGGTATATTTATGCACCCAACCTTTGATGAGGGAGTATATTGCTTTGCACATTTCGGTCGATAGACCAAATGGTTTTTGTTCAATAACTCAAGAACACCTTACCCTAGGATCTTCAAACTTAAATGTGAGATCAAAGGTCACTGTCACTATGACATTTACCATTTTGACTATTGGGCTGTCATGGGGGCATATATGTTTTACAAACATTTTGTGATCTTGATTTGACCTGATGATCTAAACTGTACAAGTTAAATCCAAGGAGCTTATCCTACTCTCTTGAGGTCATATGTTTGCTCTAGACTAGAGACTGGTGTTGGTGAACCATGTTCATAGTGATGGTATCAATGAAACTGGGACTTGTGGGCTAAAAGTATGCAACTAGGTCAACTCAATGAAAAGGTTTCTGAACACCGAATGAAATTTCTGAGCATATTTGAAGCCTGGTCGTTTGGAGTAAAACACTCATTACGTCAAATCATGGAAAAAGCTCTTTAGAACTGAGCTATATATATAAGGTCATCATGATTCTCTTGTTTGTGCATCCACAGTGTGCCAGAACATGTTTGCTTAGTATCCTAAATGATAAAAAAATGCTTGGAATCATGACTTACCAGTACCATGCCTAGTGGTACCTATCATTGACACGCAATGGTCGGATTGTTTGTTTCTTATGATTGCCTTGAAACAAAACTTTTAACGATTAATCAGTACCAAACCTGGACTTAGTTGTGCATATCAACCTAATTTTGGACCTCAGATGCGTCAAGCAGTATCTGGGGGTATTCATCATAATCAGTGATATTCTTGTTAATTCAAGTTTAACTGAGCATTTTACCTGAAGAGAATGTGCTCACTATCCACGATCTGGAAGTCACATATTTGTTTGACTTGTCTCTATAATATATGAGTCATCTGGGATCTACAACAAGGTCACTAGGACAGACCAAATATTTTCCCTTTATATAATACAAATACATGATCGTACAATTATAGGGAATACATTCATGATCAATTTATCCAGTTTGTGCGGATTACTAGGGCTATATATCTTAGTCCTTTTGTTAATACAATACCAACTATTACAACTATACTCAGCGTCAATGAAAAGTTACCACCCTATTGACTCTGATTTTTTAAAATTCACGTTACACTGTTAAAAGCCGAACACGAGTATCAGTGCTCCAGCTAGGATTTGAAAAGGGCAGGGTGGAACTTTGTGAAAAGGGCACTTTGTGGGAGGGTGCGGGAGGGGGTGTCCCCCGCCCGCCTTAAAGGGGGAATTGGGGGTCCTCCCCCAAGAAAATTTTGAAGTTTTAGAGTCTGCTTATGGCATCTCCTGTGTTTTCTGACAGAAATTATTGTGTTTCTCCAATAAGCAAACAATTCCTTAAAAGGTAAACAATACTTTGTTGAAAATGACTATAAGTAAATGATCACAATTCATGTCACAAGTGCAGTTCTATGCTAATTATAGATTTACTTTTATGTGTAATCAGCACTTATATGATCAACTCTGATTGTTCTTTAAATTCATAAACATCATAGTAGTTAATGTTTATTCTTTTGGCATAATTCATTAACTTGGATAAATAATCGTACGATGTAAAACATTATAAAAAAAATCTCACAAAATTTTTCCAACACCACGGATCGGGACGGTGTGTGAGTTTTATCATCAACCCGAAAACGAAAGTAATTTCCGTGCGATCTTTGTATAGGAACATTGAATCACCGATTTAAAGAAGTGTTCAAATAGAATAAGTATGCCAAAGAAGTTTTTAGATCCTACTCGAAGAGATCGAAATTCGGCAAACTTGCGCGTACGGCAATTATTCGACGTCGAGAATACGAAAGTTTAGATCCCGTGGATCTTCATAGATTTCTATCTATTTTCTTCATCGATACATGATGTAGATCTATGTAGTTGATATCTAGAAGGATTCTATTGTCTTTAGGAAGTATGACTTTTCACGTCAAATAATTTATTATCTAACATAATCATTGAAGGATTGAACTAGAATCTAGATTGAAAATTGTCCAACTTACACGGGCATCGTTAACGCTGGTGAACCTTGTCAAAATCCACAACTTTCCAATAGTTAATACACGTACATTATCAAAGACATTTCATTGCGCGAATAATTCATTAAGATTAATTTTAACATCATCCAAAAATATAACGTGTACGCCGTGATGTTTACAGTACTCCCAAATTCTCCCAACGCGCGAGTTTTACATAATTATGACGTCACTGTGTAACTCACGGTAATATGTATACACGTTTCCTTGGTAAATTAACGCGTTATATAGCGAGGAGTTGGTGCTCTTGGACTTAAAATTCTTTTTGGAATAACCAAATAATTTTTATTGAGGATTATTTATGCTAGTCTACGGATTACAATGGTTAATTAAGGTAAGTTAGAGCTAGCATAATTAGCGCGCGTTTAGTTCCCGCCAGATCGATCCTGGGGCAAAAATGTGCGTTTAAGAATCAATTTATAAATAACTTGCGTTAAACATTTCTGTTGAAATTGACAAGTGCTCACTCATGTTTTTACTTGACTAGATCGAATTATTGGACAATCTGTGATCTAATTTACATCGATGAATGCCAATTAGCTATTCACACGTTGCTAATGCATGAACGCGAGACACGATCTCATTGGTTGATTGCCACGTAGTAACGCCCTAAATTGTCACTCATCGTTAGTTTGGCTGTGATTGACAGTCGGTAAAGGTCGAGGCTGATTAATGTAAACCGACTCGATGGGCACAGGGGGTCGGAGGATTAGCGATTTAACAGCGGTATTTGTCATTATCTTGTTTATTGCGATAGCGGCCTTTTAAAAGAAGAAGGCACTCGTATGATCGACATAAAAGGGCACGGGGCGCTTTCAAAAAGGGCAGGGTGCTTTCAAAAAGGGCAGGGCGTTAGTAAAACGAGGCAGGGCGTTGCGCCCTGCTATTCCGCCCTAGCTGGAGCACTGAGTATGTTTTGACCTTACTGTGTAGTCACAGCTATCCTATTTAACAATATTCAAATGCACACACTATAAAATCTTTGTATAGATAGGTCATAATGTATGCAAAATGAAGAGGTATATATAAGTGTTAAATTTTCAGTGACGCCCAGTATATATAGGTAATTATTGATCCAGGGAGCTGCTATAGGGTCATCTTTGATGGCTGGCTTGTTAGTAGAACTTGCCTACAATAATGCCAAATTAATCTTACTACAGGTATGGCTAAATTCAAAGACAGACCACAGGAATACCAGTTCTGCAGGTCAATGAAAAGGGTATGTACATTGTCTGTTTAAAACTTATGATACATACCTGTGTGATATATTTGACAGTTTCTGAAAATCAGATGTAATAATTACCCCTGGGCGATCAGCATGCATAGCTTCACCAAATGTTTCAAACATTATTCTATTATATGACTTTAATATTTTATGAATAGGTACTGTCTTGGCAATCATCAAAGCTTCAATGGCAAACAAGTAGTTATATGGGATTATTATACTATTGAAAGTTTATTCTTTCTAATGCAAAAATTCAGACTAATCCAGATTCATAGGACACCTAATATTAAATGTCTTTTCGGTCAAATGTTGACCCATTTATTTGATAACCTTTAAGGTTAGAACTGACAGTGTGTTACCTGTCCAGTAAGCAGGTTTTGAATCCTACTAAACTTCTTAAATTCTTTATATACACATATACAATACAATATTTAATTGTTTGTAGTGTTTGGGCAATTTTACCATTCGTGTCAATCCTGATATGTGGAAGAAGCTTCGTGCAGATACCAAAGACAAGCTGGAACAGCGTTTGAATGAAATAGGGGTACATGTAATTGTTACTAAGGACAAAAGCTGTCTAAATACTTCAACCCTATTCCAATTGCAAGTTGCTAAGGAGATTTGGAATGAGGTCATTACAAGCATGACCAAAGAATGTACAATAGATGTACCTGAGCTTGTATGGAAAACAGTCAGTGTTCTTGAAAGACAAACAATTATGGACATAGAAAAGCAATGTGGGAAATCGATAATCTTTTCTGGAGTTAACTCCCAAATTTGTTTACCTGAAATGGTCAAAGGGATGGAGGATAGTTTTAGAACATTAAAACAGGCAATTGATGATATGAAGCTGAAGGAAATCCAAGATGTTCCCCTGACAAAAGAGGAAGTGCTGAAAGCAGAGGATGCATGCGGACAGATGGTACAGGGATGTTGTATATTTGATAAGACTAATAAAACTGTATTTTTATACAGTGATTCATTTGATGAATTAAGCAAATACAAAGTTCAATTTGATATAAAAATTGGAAGAAAAAAGGCAACTGCCAGAGGCAACAGATCGAATGCCCATGTACTCAGTCAACATACACCATCGTCTGAAATCAATACAGCAAGTAAACTTTCAAGCCACAGTTCATCTTTAGACAAGAAATCATTCACCACAAATGAAGGTATAAAAGTATTTGTGTATAAAGGCAGCATATTAGGACTCAATGTGGATTGTATTGTTAATGCTGCAAATAGTAGGCTTCAACATGGAGGTGGAGTAGCTCGAGTTATATCGGAGGCTGCTGGCTACGAATTTGAAAGGGAGTGTAAGCAGTACATACGTGCTCATAGGAAGTTGCCTGTTGGTGAGGCCTGCAGTACCAATGCTGGTAATCTGGACTATAAATATGTGATACACACTGTAGGACCTTCATGGTCTGATTATGATAAAACAGAAAGAGGAAGGAGAGAGTGTGAAGATGATCTGATGAGTGCTGTTTTGAATTCCTTCTATGAAGCTGAAAAAAGAGGATTGACATCCATAGCTCTGCCTGCGATAAGTTCAGGTAAGTACTAGTCAAATCGTAATTAGTGGTCCCCTATACATAATCGATCGTTTTAATAAATTCAATATTTAAATACACTGGAGCAATATCCTCTAGGTAGCTAATTACTAATACTGTTAAGGTCAGACGATTTTTGTGATTTTTTAGCTCCACTATTCATAGAATAAGGGCAGCTATTGCAGTCACCCGAGCGTCGGCGTAACACTTTTGTTAAAGTTTAGGTACAGGTTTTTAACCTGTTATACTCACTAAGTCCTTTGGGATGTTGCTTTCATACTTTGCATACTTGTTTTCCATCATGACCCCCAACCCATATGCTGGAGTAGGTAACACTATCAGGCATTTTGTTGAAATTATGCCCCCTTTTTAGCTCCACTATTCGTAGAATAAGGGGAGCTATTGCAGTCATCCGAGCGTCGGCATAACACTTTTGTTAAAGTTTAGGTACAGGTTTTTTAACCTCTTATATTCTCTAAGTCCTTTGAGATATTGCTTTGATACTTTGCATACTCGTTGCAAATAGTGCAAATGTTATAGTTTAAGAACAGGTTTTTTAACCTCTAATATCTTCATAGTACATGGACATATTGCTTTGATACTTTGCATACTTGTTCACCATCATGACCCCAACCTATACACAGGGGTAGGTAACTCTATTCAGCATTTTAGTGAAATTATGCCCCCTTTTTCAACTTAGTGCAAATGTTAAAGTTTAGGTACAGGTTTTCTAACCACTAATATTTTCAAAGTGCATTCACATATTGCTTTACATACTTGTTCACCATCATGACCCCAACCTCTACACAGGAGTAGGTAACTCTATCAAGCATTTTGTTGAAATTACGCCCCCTTTTGGACTTTGAAATGCAAATGTTAAAGTTTAGGTACAGGTTTTTTAACCTCTAATATCTTCATAGTGCATGGACATATTTCTTTGATATTTGCATACTTGTTCACCATCATGACCCTAACCCATACACAGGGGTAGGTAACTCTATTCAGCATTTTGGTGAAATTATGCCCCTTTTTTCAACTTAGTGCAAATGTTAAGGTTTAGGTACACTGGCAGGTTTTTTCACCTCTAAGTTTTTCAAAGTGCATTCACATATTGCTTTACATACTTGTTCACCATCATGACCCCAACCCATACACTGGGGTAGGTAACTCTATCAAGCATTTTGTTGAAATTTTGCCCCCTTTTGGACTTAGAAATGCAAATGTTAAAGTTTAGGTACAGGTTTTTTAACCTCTAATAGCGGACTATACGTTGGGCTAACGGATAAGATCCGGTTTACGATAACACGTGTGCACGTGGTTTGGTCAGAGTTTGAATTCACTAATGGATCTAAAAATTTGCGTTAAAATCCCGCACTGAAGCAAAGATACTAGAAAATGGCTGCTAATAGAATAACAAAGAAAATTAAAATGCGATATTTGGCAGCTCATAAATTTTCTTTTATTTTTTAATGATGTTTAAAATTATTCCAAAAACTAGCGTAGGCCCCTGTCTAGAAAAGAAAAGATAATAATTATCAGTCTTCCATTGTTGCTATGCAACCAATCTTTTTATATGGGGAGGGCTATTTCCTAAATGTTTGGACACAAAAAAGGCAGCCATTTTTTTACCCACTTCGGAAGGAAATTTTAACATTTTCAGTGCATAAACGATGCTACAAACTGTTATGAGACACATGATTACTCTGAGATAACGAAGTAAGTCGAGCGGGAATCATTCATATGCGCGAAATATCAACCAATCTTAAGAAAATCTAATGAAAAAAACACAAGTTTCCGTTATTTCCCATCGTTTCCCAAAGTTTGCAATACAATTAATTAAAGTCTGTTTCGGGTATTTACGTATCTAGACCGGACGGTGATAATCCACATCGTAGTTGTAGGTTATTGTAAAGAAAGTAAAACAAATGCATTTTCGTTATTCCTCGCCGAGATGTAATTAAAAAATCCCTCCAATTAATCCAACTAATTACATGTTGTTGTTGTCGTTATTGGATACAATAAAACCCGTAACTTTCCGTCTAAATCTCTTTTATGTTGCGACGATTTGCAGGGTTTATTTAACGAAAAAAGGTGATTAAGATTAAAGATGTTTGATATTTAATCGTAATATGATTAATTGAAATGAAAATAGCCTTTTCTTTTGAACAAAAGTACTTTCTGGTATGCTCATGCAACCCATTAAAAAAAGATAAAATATCAAATAAGGCCTAGAAATCAGTTGTTATCTGTGTTTATATCTAATTATTCATTTTTAAATTAGTTACCCCTGAATTAAGTAGACCTAGAATTAAACAAATTGAAAAACGTGTATTATTCGTGTTCATTCGGACTGACAAACGATAGCAGGTTTGTATCGTCTTTCGTTACTTTGTACCCAATATTTCGTATCAAACCGCTATTGCGCGCTTTCTTGTGCAACAAACCGCTTCGATAGGTTGCATAGACGTAGGAAAGCGCTCGGTAGCGCCTTTTGGAAACGGCTTGCTCCAGATTCGTAACTTCGTAACCAAACAATTTTTTGTGAAGTTATGCATCACCAAAAAATCCAGTACTAGATGAGCATGTTACAAATAATGCAGGACAACTGACATAGTCCGCTACATATGCTGTGCATTAGTTCATATTATGTTCAAAGTGCATTGATATGTTGCTTTGATACTTTGCATACTTGTTCACCATCATGACCCCAACCCCTAGCCACAGGAGAAGGTAATATTTAGCATTTTGTTGAAATTATGCCCCCTTTTGAAAAAGAAATGCTTATCTGTTTACCTTCAATGACCAAGAGGACCTACACATGAGTAGGTAACGGTCCTGCATAATTTGTCCTAATTATCCCCCTTTTTCGACCCCAGTCAGTAACCAGGAGAGGGTAATGCTGCTGTTATGAAGCATTTTGTTTTGAATATATAATGATTGTAATATCCTAGCATGGCGCTGCGAATAGTGGAGCGCGCTGTTCGTGGACAGCTCTTGTTCCAATAGTATAATTACCTTGAATATTTGGTCAAATCAGACAAAATTAATTGAGGCCGCAGGTCCTTTGAACGTACTAGTGAATTGTCTATGGAGGGGCACGTGACATGTTCACAGTGGTTTACGATTTCAAAAACAAATCCAAAACAGGAAGCATTTTGAAAGAATGTCATGAACCAGACTAATTCCATTATTTCATGCGGATAACATTGGTCTTTGCCGCATTGCAATAGTTTTTTTACCGAGTAAAGCAGAAATATCAGAAATTTCATGTAGAACACAAGGCGATTGAGACCATGTATCTTAACAGCAGGACTGGTGTGTGCTGTATAAGCATTGAGTGCTTCCCAGTCAATGATTAATATAGTGGATATGGATTACATCCCGTAGAGAACACATTGCTAGATTCACAGATTCATGGTATTGATACATGATAAATATTTTTCAAATTATTTGGAATTTGTTCATTCGTTCGGCACAAAACACAACCAAATAAATAGAGGATATTTGTTTGTTTAAACTGAATACGGTTTGTTTCTCATCTTGACATTGGTTGTGATTATGTCCAAACTTACTGTTGCATATACTTAAAAAGTTAGTTAGGTTAGATTAATCGGTAGTATCTGATTTTACATGTTACATACACAAATGTATTTTAATTATTTAGACAGATACATTTAAACATACACTGGAATAAACTCGATCAGCATCAAAACTGGGAAAAAAACCACCCCACACATTACTAGTAAATTATGTGGCCGCAGAAAACTATTTGACTTGTATTCCTTACTATACAGGTTCTAAATTTCAGACAAAGTTAAATGGTTACTTGTTCTTGAAAAGTGACTCATTACCCATGTTGTAATATCAGGGTTGCCAGCGACCTGAAAAAGTCAGCGAATTGTCAGGGAATTCTTGATAATGGTCAGTGAAAAATAAAGTTTGAGAAAAGTCAGGGAAAAGAGAAATTCTCGGTCGATGTTCGTGGCTGTCTTCAATTTTTGTGCTTGCTTGCTACGCTCGCACAACTACTTTCATCTTTGAAATGTTGGTACTTAAAGTAGTTAATCACTGTTTATGAAAGAAAACCATGATGCTCTTTTGATATAATTATGCACATTTTGGTCTCAATACCTTGCACAATAACTATATTTTTGAAGACAATCACCTATCAAGTGGCTCAGATGAACATGATAAAGGAAAATGTACAAAAAATCCCATTTACAAAGTATACTTCTACCAGTTTACATAAGTTCCTATGGCACATACAGTTTTATGAAACACAGAACTTTATCACTACAGCAGGTGTTAAAGTGCTGCGTGGTGGCTGTAAAAAGTCTCCCCGTACTTCACTTCAGCGTAGTTATCATTTATAATTACCTCCCTTTATGGCTAATTATGCACATAATTCGAAGTCCACAGTTTGTCATTCATTGCGGAGTGAGTATATCGGCTGGCTTGAAATATCCATTTTGAATTTGAGGATGTGGATGGTTTGTTCTATGTCTGACTCTTGTGTGGATGGCTAGGCGCTGCCATAGTTTCTGTGTGACTTTAGATTGTCTCTGCACTATAGTATTTTTGATACACTTGTTACTATATATAGTAACAAAAATGAGTCTATTTGCGGCTGATTATGGCCATCACGTGGTTGATTATGGCCTATCCACCCGGTCCGCAACATCATAATCATAATCGGACCGGTTGAACGGGTGCACGTTACGTTATCCATGTAAACATGACATCATGTTGGCGCCAAAATGACGTTACGTTGCTCATATGCCAGATTTCTTTGCCAATTTTATTTACCCTTAGTGCATTTTACTGGTTACAACCTTAGTGTATATCTACATTAGAAATATTTACGTTATTTGTTCTTAATAGATAATTTGAAATCTAACAATTGTATTAAAGACTTTAAAACATACACTTCAGAGCCTGGCCGGAAGTTGATAATCCGCCCGGAATGAATAATCACCCTCGGGCTTAAGCCCTCGAGGTGATTATTCATTTTCCAGGCGGATTATCGCCTCCCTGCTCGGCTGTGTCGTGTATTAACCTCTAAATATTTCATTGAGTGATAATGAACAGTAAAGTGTGTGAACTATGACTTAACAGTGTTAATAACAAAGTTGTTAAAATTAGTTGATTTTTGTCCAAAAATGCAAATAGACTAGTATCTTTTGCTGAAATATGCCTAATTTTCTGCCCAATAATAGTTGTGCTACAAAGCCGGAGCAATATGAAAGGGTGGATTACACGGTTGGTAACCCTGAATATGCATGGATTTTGATAGTTACCTTCAATGCTGTAGTTGATATATATTTTATTGCTTTGACATTTTACTTGCATTGAATGTTGTCTTATGACATTGCTATGAAAATCACATTTTTTTCTTGCAGCGATATTTGGAGTTCCTATCAATGTGTGTGTAAAACAGTATGTTAGAGCAGTTCATGAATATTCCAAGGAGTGTAAAGGGAAATCAGTTCTGTCAGATATACATTTCGTGGATATAAAAGAGGATACAGTACGTGCTATTCAGGGTGCATTTGAGGAACCACCTATGTCTTCTAGTAGAGTTGGAACAAATGCTGCATCATATTCTGATGAACTACCAGAGCCATTAATGTTTGAAAGCAGCTCACATCAGTATGAATTTTATTTTATGGGCAATACAGCCAGCAATGTGGTCCTGTTATGGAATATAGACATTGAACAGATAAAAGACACTTCAGCTGTGCTTGTTCCTGTTGACCAGAAAGGAAGTGAGGGCTTCATTGGCAAGGCAATCGAAGATAAAGTTGAATTGGAAAAAGAATATAGACAGGAAAAAAAGAGACTCTTTAATTCAAAACAAATTGTTGGCGATGTTTTGAAAAATTCAGGTTATGGTTGTGGATTTATGTTTGTTTTGTATGCCGTTTACCCATATGACGAGAGAAAAAAAGCAAAACAGGACAGAGAAAAGAGTCTTGCTTATACAGTCACTAATGTGCTAAAAACTGCTGATGAAGATAAGAAGATGCGCTCTGTGGCAATACCGATGTTTGGAATAGGTTTGTATTTTTAAACTTCTCTAAACTATTAAATGACAACCATTTCAATCTCTCTATCACAAAAGGTGCCCATGGTCGACTCTTGTGATATGCCCTTTTCCGGCGTCTGATGTTATCTAGGATCAACAATATTGTTACAGTGGCTACAACTGTCGAGCTCACCAAGCTAATAGTTTAACATCACTTAAGTTTAAAGTATCCATTGTGAGCTAATAGGAGCAGTACATGTTTTAGCACATCTGTATTTTTGAAAAGAATTCAGTTATTGTCATCACTTAATCAGCCTTAGTGTTTTGATAAGATCATTTTTCTCTCCTTACTCCTAAACTATCAATTTTAAACTTGCAACACTTGTTCACCACCAAACGCTGTATTGACATAGTCCAACTTCACATGATTTATCTTTGGTGCCTATTCGCTACATAATAATGTCACAGCGGCTGAAATTGATTATATAAAAACTTGAGGAATCTTACCTATTGTGTAGAAATGTGTAAATGTCCTGTTCAAAGATTGTAGAGCTGACTCGTTCCATCTAAACCATGGTTGTCAGTTCTTTTTACTCATATGCAAATTATTGACAAATATAAACTGTATTAGTCAAATTCAGCCAGTATTATAGATTGATCTTGTAAGCAATGGTGGTCAGTGATAGAACTCTTGAAATATTGACTTTCAGACTCAAGAAAAAACAGTGAGATAGAGATGTTCTCAACTATCTTTGTGAAAACCTACAGGCAATTCTGTCTAGAGAAGTTGAAAAACCAACATGACAATCCTCTTAGAGTTATAGTTGTATGTCATGAACATGGAGTATTCAAAGAAGCACAACGTGTCTTCGAGAAATATGTTCAACAATTGAAAACTCCAACTGCTTCAAATTCTGATGCTGCCATGGCTAATGATATGCAACGGTCTATGAAGGTAGGTGCTAAAAAAATAACAGTACAATACATGAGCAAAATAACCTTATGCTATGCTTCAATTGCCAATTCAGTGTTCACCAGTCACATGGTGTGAAAAGAACAAACTTATGTCATAAGAAAAAGATAGTAACAAATCAAACAGGGAAGGCACTATGCATCAGAAACAGCAGAATACGAAAGCTCACAAGAAATGAAATGGTCACTTTTAGCGGTACTTTACTGGTCACCAGTATGCCGGTAATCCACTTTATAACAACCAAATTGGGTCCTCAAGAGACAGCCACTGTAATGCAACTTCAATAAACATAATTATATATTATACTTAATGAGTAGTATAATTGTATATTGTAGTTTAATGAGTAGTATAATTGTATATTGTAGTTTAATGAGTAGTATAATTACATATTGTAGTTTAATGAGTAGTATAATTACATATTGTAGTTTAATGAGTAGTATAATTGTATATTGTAGTTTAATGAGTAGTATAATTACATATTGTAGTTTAATGAGTAGTATAATTACATATTGTAGTTTAATGAGTAGTAAGAGGGTCATTCAATATATAATGCAAACTATCAATTATCTTTAAAACCCGACAAGATAATTAAACTAAATTTCAAGTAATAAATATTAAAGTCATTGTCGTTTTGTTCAGAAATATTAAGGACCTTTACGTCGATGACGTCATCAGCGCGCGCCTTCCTTCGACGTCACTTAATACAACATGGACGCGGTAACGTCACAAGACTAACGTAGTTAACCGAACAATCGAGTGCCGTCGAAACAAAAGTTTCCAAATTTATTATTGACTTACCAGAGGCTTGTGTTAAAATGTCCTCTTTCATATTCCGAAGTGGTGAGACAATCAAATGAAAATAAGATCAGCAGAACCAGTGTTCAGGGCAGTTTATCTATGCAACGGCCCATACTAAACAGCAAAAAATAAGATAATTTTTCAAAACAGACAGAATATTCTCAGGCGAAAAGAAAGTCCAGGAAAAGTGGCATAGTTTTGACTCAATTCATTCGATTTGCGGAACATGTTAACCATGTACAAGGCTAACGCTCGGTGCGTGTTCAAATTTTTGACCTCAGAAAAGGCAACCCTTATCGTGCTTAGCGCGACTCAGAGTCGATACTTTCCACCACTGCTGAGCGTGACTGAGTCGCGCTATACCGTTGCGCTAGTGGGATTGGCGTTTAAGCCACGTTTCACATTGCTTGTAGTATTCATGAATGAAATTTAACTATAATTTATTCAGTAGTAAATTACGAAACTATTTCTAAAATTAATATCAGCCAATCAACTAACAAATACGTTAAAATTACCATCTAACATTTCCTGGAAATTCCGAAACTACAATGGCTGACGATCGGCTAGGAATGCGCAAGATGTTTTAGAATGAATATATAAGGATAATTAACATTAACTGTATTTCTTTCAACGAAATTTGAAATATTAATAATTGAAATAAATGCATCATTATATTCTGACAGTTTTAGTTGGAATAATCAATTCTGCGATTGGTATTTATTATTAGGCCTACTTCATAACATTTAGCATAGCTTTATGTATGAAGTGCATGGAAATATTTCACATTGCATTGACATACTGCTGAATATCATAACGTGTGAAATACCAATAATTATCAAAATTATATCAATGTGTAGCTTATTTCATCTTCTTTAATTGTATAAAGTATAGGGTTTATATCAGTATTTTGATAATTAACACCATTAATTAGATACTAAACAGAGTCACTATCAGATGAGATTTTTATCTCAAGTAGACTGCTAATATAATTCAGCACTGGTCAGCTGATAAGCCCATTGGGAATCTAGCACAATAACGGTTAATGAGTAGTATAATTATATATTTTAGTTAAATGAGTAGTATAATTATATAATTACTGTAGTTTGGTGAGTAGTGTTAACTCAAAATAACTTAGACTCCGGGTATTGCTAGTACATAAGTAGGAATTGACATAATTTGTTATTCTGCTACATAATGGAGATGTGGCTAGTAATGCATTGTATGTAAATTTGTGGGTCTGAGCAATAACTAGATACGTAAGGGTTGTCTCAGTACATTGTGTACTTTGCTTATTACATAAATTGTATATCATACATTTACCGGTACACCAATATTAGTAGTTAGACCTATTCTTTTGAAACTCGTTATGGTGACACCAATTATGTTGAGATTTGTTACTTACAGAAAGTAGATGAGTCAGAAGATGGTAAAAGTTTGGAAACTTGTGTGATTTGTATGGATACAGTCACGAATCCCAAAACCATTAAATGTGGACACAAATTCTGCACTGAGTGCATTGATCAGCAATTTCAGTATCAAAAAAAGTGTCCAACTTGTGGAAAACTATGTGGAGTTATCACAGGTATGATATATGGCAGTTCTGTGCTTTGTCTGCCCTGGATGGTTGAATCAGTAGTTATTATACCCCCATCATGTTTGTCTGTCTGTAGATCTGTCTGTTGGTAGTTAGATCAAATGGTTTTCCTTCAATAACTTGAGGACACTTGACACTAGAATACTCGAACCATACACGAAGGTTGTTCATCAACAGTGGATCCCCCCTATCGATTTAGAGGTCAAGGTTGGTGTGACCTTCAACATTTAAAAGTAGACAAAATGGTCTCTGATTATTTACTCAAAAACGGTTCGATACAGGATTTTGAAACTTTATATGTATGTTGTTCACCATCAGTAATTTACGGGAGCCAAGTGGTTGTGCACGAATTACAAAATATGTTACTATTACAGGTGATCAACCGGATGGTACAATGGATGATGGTGTAGATGACTATAAGCGTTTACCAGGCTATGAGGATTGTGGTACAATATATATTGTGTATAAGTTTCATGGGGGAAAACAGCAGGTGATTGTTTCCTGTTATATGTTGATTTTTGTAGGGGAGATAATTTTATTTTTCTGTTCTATAGGTAAATGTGGGTCGAGGTCTTCCCAAATCATATGTTGATTTTTTAATCCCTACCACAAATCAGTTTCCCGGCATACATATGCTAAATAACTATTCTTACTAGATCATACATTGTATGAGGCCAAATCATAGAAAAAACTTGTGCAATAGATGCTATATCGCTCACTGATTTGTGTGATATTTATAGGTCATGTTGAATATGGTTGGCCTTGATAATAAAATGAAAACCTTAATATGTTTGTCCTGTCTGTTGCTACAACTACATTAATTTTGTGACTTCTGGGATATTTATGCCGTTGTATGACGATTTCATAAGCAAATTCTACACTCGGTTCTTATTCCGTAAAGTATCTTACAGGAGTGTCACCCATCACCTGGAAAGTGGTATAAAGGTATTCAGCGCACTGCATATTTACCCAACAATAAAGAAGGAAGAAAAATACTAAAGATGTTAAGGGTTGCATTTGACCGTAAAGTGACCTTCACCATTGGTAGCTCTAGGACAACTGGGCAAGAAGGTGTCATCACGTGGAATGACATTCACCATAAAACAGATCATCGACATCATACACAGTAATTTCTACTTATAGTTTAACATAATATTTCATGAAGTTCTAAAAGTAAAATACCAGAACGTTATCTTTGACATTTACAGTATTACAAACTGTAAATGTCATCATGATCGGTCAAAAATATTTAATACTCAAGAGAAATTACGGAAAATCAGTTCATTAAGTTCTGTGTACTTCAACTTAGATATACTAAATAATCTGCTATATGAATCTTCTAATACTTTATTCATAAGTAGATTATTTCAAAATTCATAAAGGGTTTATTGTAATATTTTAGATTTGGCTACCCAGATCCTACCTATCTAGCCAGAGTGAAAGATGAACTGCAAGCCAAAGGTGTTACAGAAGATGACATCTGATACACTTAGACACACTGTGACCATGCTGCTGTAGTGATCCATGTTTATCATGTGATTGCATAAATACTGTGATAATATTATGTTTAAGTATCAGTTAAGTTTGAAACATAAAGGATGTACTTTATGATATGTATTAGTTATTCAGAGTGTATCATTAGTGAATGTTGCTTTTTATGTCTTTGTTAATGTTTTACATTTATACCATTTAGCTAACAATTTGAGTGTTCTTCAGTTTCTTATTCTTATTATTGCATTTGTATATCACAGTAATAGCTAGGTTTTATTCAAGAGGCATTGCACATTTTAAGTAATTTATTATAATAGCTAAGTTTTGATTCAAAAGGGAATGTGTAATTTAGGTAATTTATTATAATAGCTAGGTTTTTATTCAAAAGGGAATGTCTATTTTAAGTAATTTATTATAATAGCTAGGTTTTGATTCAAAAGGGAATGTGTATTTTAAGTAATTTATTATAATAGCTAGGGTTTTATTCAAGAGGCAATGTATATTTTAAGTAATTTATTATAATAGCTAGGGTTTGATTAAAGAGGCATTGCACATTTTAAGTAATTTATTATAATAGCTAGGGTTTGATTAAAGAGGCATTGCACATTTTAAGTAATTTATTATAATAGCTAGGGATTGATTAAAGAGGCAATGTCTATTTTAAGTAATTTATTATATCACTTTATGCTTAATTCTTGCTGGTGAAGATACTTTTATTTTGCTGAATTTGATTTAATTTTCACTAGACAGAACATTCAATTCCTATCATATGTAGCCAATTGGCCATAACCATGTTTAGTCAGTTGGCTAATTCCATGTAGCAGGTTAGCCTTAACCATGATTACGTAGCAGTTAGCCATCGGAGTATAAAAGAATGGTGTTTAAGACCATACAAATTTGAAATATTTTAATACATTGAACTGCGATTGGTTTTAAGAATTTTTTAAATTTTAATAATAAATTCTAATTGAAACGTGTAAGAACTGTCAAAATCCATTATGTTTCATTTGGCCAAAATTTAATTAATATAAGCATTTTTCATAGATTGTAGTAACTTTCCGCTGGCATTTCACACTATCTGTTGGCAATTTAACTTGAAATCATTTAGTATTCACATTGTACTGACCCTTGTAATCTGTTGCAAAAGTTGAGTTCTTTAAAAGTACATGACTTGTATGTGTTTATGCAGTTATCACTTGCATCAAAGTAGTTTAGTTCATTGTAAAACAGTGCTTCTACAATTCATCGTACATTAATTATTTAATTGTTGGCAAACAGAGCATATGGAACTTTATATAACTATAAAAAAAAACTTTATGAAACGGTGGAATATAAATCAGACGTAGATATCTGTCCGGCCTAACCAACTGAATGACACCATTCAATGACATCTTTCACACACTGAAACAAATACATTTCGTAATATCTTAATCAGATGTATATTTCAAGATCAATAAGGTGTACATATAATCAATTAGGTCGGGTAGTAATGTGGTAACATTCATAAAATGGCATTCATTTGGGAAGTTATAATACACCAAGATAATTCTGTAAGTAAATGTATGCTTTTGTAGACGTTTGGCACGCAAGCGACTCGTGTTTTTATACGCCCGAAGGGCCGTATTATGTTATGGCCTCTGTGTCCGTCTGTCTATCCGTCCGTCGTTTAGAATTTCCCTTCCTCACTGTAACTCTTGAACACCTTGAAGCATTTTAAAGAAACCTGACACAAATGTTATCCACATCAAGACGACGTGCAGAGCGCATGTTCTAAATGGGTCGCTTCAAGGTCACACTTAGGGGTTAAAGGTCATATGACTGTGTTTCCCTTCCGCTCTGTAACTCTTGAACCCCTAGAAGGGTTTCAATGAAACCTGAAACAAATGAGCCAGTCTCTAGGAAAACCTGCTATATTGACATACATGTAATGTAATTAGTCCCCTACCGGTTTTTGACCGGAGGGGACTATAGGTTTGCCCTCCGTCCGTCCGTCAGTCAGTCTGTCAGTCAGTCCGTCCGTCCGTCCGTCAAAAAATCTGGATCCTGACATAACTCAAACAGTTTCCAAGCTAAGTTTATGAAACTTGGTATGTGGATAGGGGGCAATAAGGGGATTATGCACGTCTAAAAATATTTTGATTCTGACAAAAATTGTGGTTGCTATGGCGACAGAAAGAGTGAAAATATGCCCAAATTTGGATCCTGTCATAACTCAAACAGTTTTCAAGCTAGGTTTATGAAACTTGATATGTGGATAGGGGGCAATAATTGGATTATGCACGTCTAAAAATAATTTGATTCTGACAAAAATTGTGGTTGCTATGGCAACAGAAACATTGAAAATGGCTTAAAACCGGTAGGGGACTTCTGTATTGCTTGCAATTCTTAATTACTATATAAAAAAAAATCTGGGCCCCCCCAGTCAAAAATTTCTGGATCCGGGCCTGTGTTACTACATGTAACAAGGTTTTAAAAAAGCTTTACAATAAGAAAAAATGACGTATCTATAGATTCACTTTTAAGGATGTTGGAATGCTTAGGATCCCACCTTCAGAATTTGCTCAAATTTTGCCAGGAAGTAAAGAAATCTATACTGACACAACATATGATGAAAAAACACTAGGTCACGGAACTCGTTTTTCGGGTAATCAGCCCTGATTGAAGTGTGTATGAATTATTTTTATATTTCCATGGAAATTGGTAAATTGGTGGTGGTGTTCAAATTTGACATTTTTATTTGATGTATGTGATCTAAATAATAAAATATTTTTCAATATAGTTTGGGTACACATTGTTATACATTATCAAGATACCAAAACGTGTATATTTAATTTTGGTCTAATATATATTGCTCTTTTACCCCACCACTTCATATTTAATGCAGCAAAATAGCACCCAGGTAAAATCCTTGTAACTTTTTTTCCCATCTTAAACTTTTTTTAATATTTTAATAAATAAGTCTAGTGACATAGATCTTCAAAAATATGCAATAAAAATTATATGTCACCGAGGTATCTTTTTCGCAATTTTTGTCAACACACAATAAACAAACATTACCAAACGAACCTGACTCCCAAAAAAGTCATTTGGCATAAATGGCAATATTTTTTATTTTTTACCCCACCCACCTATTTTGTAATATATTTTTCTCGGAATGAAAACCGTCATTTCGATTAGTATTTTCTAATTTTATTGCATAATACTTATCAAACCTGTTCAATTTGATTTATTTTAGATTATTTTGACACATTTTTACATTTATAAGGCACATCACGTACTATGACAAATGACGCATGCGCATTAAACCGATCCAGCATCTTAAGTAATTTATCCATATATTACTATATCTTAGCTTTAAAATTTCTTATGAATTATGTCGAAATCACTTTCTTCGTTGCTATGGTGACCAATTTCAGAAAAGTACTGTGATTGAGATAAACGAGGAGTTAAATGTTTAAAACAATAGTAGTCTTTCTCTAAATGTGAACATTTACAATTTGGATGTACATGTATATTATAAAACTTCATTCTAACGTGATACCATTTTGAACAGTTTATGTCAAGAATTGATCAAATGCTGTATTTATAAAGTATTTGTTACAACGACGTTGAATAACGTTTGAATGACGTTTGCGAAGTCACGCAAAAAGGCTCTGAATGGGGCCTCTACAAAACAGCTGTAACTTCTTTAAAAATCAAGATACTAACAAAATTTCTTTTGCATTTTGCTTCATTCAAATTACTCTTTTAAATAATAGAAAATCTCAAAATCTATTTTTAGTCAAAAAAGCAGGTTTTCCTGGAGACTGGTTCAAATGTTCACCACGTCAAGATGACGTCAGAACGCATGTTCTGGATGGGTCACTTCAAGGTCACACTTAGGGGTTTTAAAAGGTCATATGACTTTGTTTCCCTTCTGCTCTTGAACCCCTTGAAGGATTTAAAAGAAACCCCACATCAAAATGACGTGCAGAGTGCATGTTCAGGATGGGTCACTTCAAGGTCACACTTAGGGGTTAAAGGTCATATGACTTTGTTTCCCTTTCGCTCTTGAACTCCTTAAAGGATTTTAAAGAAACCTGACACAAATGTTCACCACATCAAGACGACATGCAGAGCGCGTGTTCTGTATGGGTCGCCTCAAGGTCAAGGTCACATTTAGGGATTAAAGGTCATATGACTTTGTTTCCCTTCTGCTCTGTAACTCTTGAACCCCTTGAAGGATTTTAAAGAAACCCGACACAAATGTTCACCACATCAAGACCACGTGCAGAGCGTATGTTCTGGATGGGGCGCTTCAAGGTCACACTTAGGGGTTAAAGGTCATATGACTTTGTTTCCCTTTCGCTCTGTAACACTTGAACCCCTAGAAGGGTTGTAATGAAACCTGACACAGGTTAACAAATGTTCACTACATCGGGTGTTTATTGCCCTGTTGATAATCTCGCCTCAAGTTATGAGTTATTTACATCTTTATGTCAGGTGTGTGCTAGATAGAATCTGGCATTCTAGTATTCATTAAGTATGGCGTTCCTTAGAAATACATGGAAAGTAGACACTGAATCCATGGTATACTTTACAAATAGCGTCTGCAGCATCATAGAAAAAGTAAACTAATAGTGGCAACGTCTTAATTTGAGTTTTTAACACACTGATTTGCTTTTCAGGAAACTTTCGAGGCACAATCCTTCCTTAAACCAGCGATAACATGTTATCTTTAGTCTCTGCTTAAACACATGATAATAATTGAAAACAGAAATATGTATTTCAAGTGATCACCCGTTGGAATGCTAAGATATATATCGCTGCCTCTGTGTACCTGATGTCTTCGTCAACCGGACGACTTGCAGCAGAAATTTTTATGACCTAGCTACTGTTCTAGACTTACCAGGTTGAGCCATGTCTTTAAGGAGGTACGCGCACCTTTTATCTAACGATCGAATTTTCCTTGAAACATCTTAAAATGACAGAACAGTCTTCTAGAACAACATTGAAATCATAAAAATGATATGTCACCAGGCTCGTTTTCGACATACATGGCTTTCTAATGACCTACCATTGTATTTTGGTCATTTTATCTATTTCCTGCATTTATGGCACCATTATGTTCTTTTTAAGATTATTACTGTATGAAACCACTTTTAAGCAATGCATGATATTTTGTGTGTTCAATGGTCATTCCTATTGACATTAGTCACAATTCCAGCTGCCTGGTGAACAAATTTAGTATTTGAACATGATAAATAGTTACCCCACCCACTTGCAAAAAAGTGTGATTTTTAAAAGATTTCAAATGAAGGTCAAAAAATACCCAACGATCGAAAATGATTTAAAATTGGCCCTAAATTTAGTATCAAATAGAACACCAGTTTAGTCAAATAAAAAATAGGGGTCACCAGCCTTTTTTGGGAGCTGTGCATAAAAAAGCACTAATTATGAATAAATTTGCATAAAATTAACCTAATTTGCATATTGTAATGAAATAATTTTTTCTTAAAAATATTTCAAAGTGTGGCTACCTCTTATAACTAAACCATGCACTACATAATATATATAAGCATATGCATTTGAACAATTGTAGGGACTTATTGTGAACCCATATTATTCACAATTTTGCCGTTCCCCACCCACTTTTTCATACAGGCAAAAAATAAAAAGTTAAAAATATCTAATTTTTGCGATAATTTTTTGTTTATTTTCATTAATCAACATTCATATGCAATCATTGAAACTAAAATTCATGTTTGTTCTTATCTAATACGATTTTGAAATTTCGCGCATGCGCACAAGGCAGCTCGTACCTCCTTAAACTCTGCTTAACCATTTATAAATTCACGTATCCACCTGTAAATTACATATTACTCTAGTACTGTAGTTTTCTTAATATTTGTCGTAAATCTGTTAGCCGAGAATCTACTTTGCTGTTCTTTCTAAAATCAATTAATAAATAAGCAGGATTATCAAGATGGTACGTATGTATACTTGTAAAGCACGTTTTCTTTTCATGTAAAACTTCTACAAAAGCGCTACATTGTGATTCTTCGTAGAATGGTTCTGAATGTATGCATGTGCCTTACCTACAGCATGGTATTTAGCTTTTCGTGGTCTGTGTGAGTCAAGTGTGAAGTAATTATGTTTATATTGATTTATTTGTTTCATCATAAAAGTACATAATATTTAATGGTTGTGTGCTTTGTTTAATGCTTGATAGTTATGTTACTTAAATATGAGAATATTCTTGTTTTAATTTGTGGATATAACTGCTGAGATTTATATTTAGTGGTTTTTATTTTGGCAGTGGCTAGTCGTCTGACACCGGATGACTAGACAGCGAAATTAGTCGTCCGTCAGTGGACTACTAGCATGTGCATTGGCTAGAGAACTGTCATTCTATTTCTACGCATTATGCATCTACCTTATAATAAAGGTTATAATAAACTACGAATATAGGCAAGACATGTCAATGCCTTATCTGCAACCATTTTGTGACCTCCCGTGTTTCTCCGTATATTAATTGTCCGCCGTATTGGAATGGTATAAACTGGCACGAATAAATGCGGAAATTGCTGTCGTCGCTGGACGACTAGCCACTGCCTTTAATTTTACTTGCAGTTTTGTTGTATGGTTTGAAACTTTGACTTCAATGGAGCATATCCTGCTTTATTAATAATAATAATTTATATATTTATTAATAGTAAAGCAGGTTATGCTCCATTAAAGTCAAATGGCACATCAGTCCATTAGAATAATACTAGTACATTGTTATACTAATGGACTGATGTGCAATAATATCCTCCAGTCTATGACGTTTAACCAATTTACACATGTCAGGGGTCCTACGATTTCGGAATGAAGAATTGACAAGATAATAATCATTTTGAATTTATAAGCTGAATTTTAGTTTATGTGGAGTTTTGTTGTAGTGATGTGTTCTTATGGAACGGGAAACGGGGTGTTTTGTAGGGGTGTTGCTAATGGCACCTGAAACAGACTTGACAGAGGATTGGGCATTATGCATCAGTAGGACCCCTGGCATGTACATATTAAACTGCAATCAGTTAAGACTTTTACGAGTGGCGATAAAAGGCATATTTATGCATGGCATAGGATCTACACATGTAGTTGAAGTCATTGCAATGATGACATTTGGATTGTGCCCCTTATAACTCTTGATAGTATTTGAGCTACATACATTTAACTTCATAGAAAAAGTAGTCAGCTTTTGTATTTTGATTCCAATACATCCAATATAAGTGTAGGAATGGGCCTTGACATTGTCAAATTGCAAGTGTGGACATCTGTGCCATATGGACGCGCTTCTAGCTTACTAGTAATCCGATGTTTCATTCACGGCTTGACCAAATACCAAAAAGAAGGCATTTTGAACACAAATTTGACAGTATTATTCTCCACATGCTAATGAGACATGCACAGAATAGAGCACAATGTATAAATTAATGACTTTCTAGCCAAATATGTGTTAAATACTGACCATGACAATATTAGCTCATTAAGCCAAAATGTCATGGTACTCGGATGATCAATTAAGTGTCATATTATATTGGGCCTCAGCCTATTCTGTTATAATATTCGACATTCTTAACAGCAGGCTAATTTACTACCCTGAGGCAGCCACATTTTTAAAATTTGCATAATAATTTCATCACATTAAGCCATTGTGGGCGTTGTATTTCAGCACGCAAGAAGATAAAAACATATCAAACAGGGAAGGTAGCAATCATCAGAAACAGCAAAATACAATAGGCGGAAAGAGGCACACACAAAAAAGAAACATCACAAGCCACAAGCACATATTGCTACATTTAATGACCAACACAAAACGGAAGAAGAAGAAATAAAATAGAGTCAAAACAATATGTTGTAGTTATTTCATTTGTAGTTTAAACTCAATTCTTCAGGTTGGTTACTTGTTTACATAGCATTGTGTACATAAATATTGCAATTTCATACAATGTTATGATATTTCAATCGTCGTATACAAGTGACAGACCTGAATAAACACACTATACAGATATTGATGCTGTTAATAAATAACAAATTCAAATGAACACTCCTATTGCCAAATGCCTTGCAATTCTTTGACGGTCAAATAATTGAAAATCAATATTCTTATAAACTGTTATTTTCCCTCATAATTGTAGTGTACATGTATGTTCATTAATTACTATGATGAAAATACACTGAAACACTTTTCTAATTTCACTTTTCAAACCCAAAATACGTTGAACTGTGATCTAAATGTTTGATGATATTTTGCACAAAATTCCTAACAATTAAATCATCAAAACATCAAACTCACCTGCCAAATACGTGTGGTCAGTCATGCGATAAATTTTACATTTTCGCCATCAAATAATATGATCACAGGTATGGTATTTCGAGTTTGAAAAGTGACCAATTAGAAAAATGGTTGAGTGTATTCGGAAGAACTTACTTCTAAGATGTAACAGATCACTTATTATTTATCCTCGCTTATTTTTGGATTACTGTGTACTTTCATTGAATAAATAATCATTTAAATAGATTGTTTGTCATATTGTTTATCCTAAATAACAGCATTATTGACAGTGAAGCGATTCATCAAAAATGTGATGTCTAGCAATGGTTGCAGTCCTCAAATAATTGTTCCTGACAGCTTTGGGTTTGAATATCATCACGAAATGTGGTAAAGATATCTGACTTGCTTGTGGATAGTCAATTAGTTCTTTTCTTCGTGCCACTGCCTGTTCACAAACAGTGCTAGAATGGACATCAAATCGTCTTGTATTTCTTTTTCAGAAAAGTATTCAACCAAGTTATACAATTTGTTATTGCTTAGGCAAAAACTATCTAAGACGTTTGTTTGCTTTCAAGTTGAATGTTTCTGGCGGGAAGAAATTTTTATCGCACATGATGGTAATCATATATCACATTTTCGGTCTTGGCTGACTACATGTAGCGGCTAATATAGCCCTCGTATGTGTTTTTGTCATGATGATGCAAAGTAAGGCAATAATTTGTTTTTCTTTTTATCTGTCTTACTCAGATTTTGTTGAGCAAAATGTCTACAGAAGGGATACATAAAAATAACCTCCACCCAAAATATAGCCATCACACTAGCTGTTGGTGGTTGCTTTAAATTGTACTAATCTACGAAGAGGCAAAATAAAGCCAAGTCCAACAGTGTTGGTTGTCAATAAATCTACCGATTTTGAATGACGGCTTTAAAAAGATATTAATATACCAGCTTAAAATAATGAAATAAGCAGCGATTAAGTTTTTCTAGATTTCAAAAAAATATTTTGTTGAAAATAACAAAAAAACCGGATAGGATTAGGAGGGTTTTAGTAATGACAAACCAAAGAACTACACTAGTCGAATGTTCTAAGTACACACTTTGTAATTTTCATTTAACAGGAAAAGTATTAGACCTATCAGTGAATCGAATATACCATTGGAATCAGGAAACTATTGTCTATCAAGTTTAGTTAATCACCTTTCTGAAATATAATAACAACATACTAGAAAATGACCATTTAGTTCACTGCTTAAAACAACAAAGTCGCACATCAATATTATGTATGACCACCGTCTGCCCTGATGATAGCCTGACATCCTCTGAGGCATTAAATTGATAATGATGTGTACCAATTGCTGCTGGAGTGCATTCCATTCTAGTAAAGGGTTCGTTGTGAGTTCCTGTACGTTCTGGTGTTACCGACGTGCTCGGATGCGTCGCCCCAACTTATCCCAGACGTATTATATCGGATTTTGGTCCGGGCTACAAGGCGGGCATTCAGTCGTGCAACCTAAATAGGAAATTGCATCAAAATCAAATTCCATATGATGAGAATGTGCTCATATCTTACAAAATACATGATTGATTGAAAATAGTGAGTTTTTGTTAAATTGTAGTAGTAATTCGGATGACAAATGCCTATTGAAAGTTACTTCCATGCTCAACTTCAAATTGCTCCATACAAATAAATGGACTTATTCTGTTGAATTCAACGATTCCACATTATTTCACAATCTTTAAGTGGTACAACCATCAGTCAGATGGTGTCATAAACCATGCCTGGTAATCACTGGCACCAACACGTTTCGTTATGTGTACAAAATGTTTCAATGCGACTTCCGTTATAGTGCCAATCAGCACAAATTGTTGACAATGGTGAGTGTTTTTCTTTACTTACGACATCTTAACTCGAATTTTAAAAATCGGGGAATGTAGTGCTATGCAGATATGTCCAGGCTTTCTTGTAAAAGCACAATATTCAGAATAAAAGCAGACTCTGGTCTTTTAGAGCTCGCACAAAATGTGCAGTCAGAGTGTTGATCAGACCAAAATGTGAATTTTATGACAAGTTTTCCTGAGTATGCATATTATAGCTACTAGTTATAATAGTATACGATAATTATTGATATTTGAATGCTTTATGCTAAATGTAGAGATTTGTGAGGTTAATTGTGATTACGTATGTCCTATTTTTTAACCGTTGTGGTTCCAATCACTTCGTTGTAGTCCCAATACGGCGTTGTGGTTCCCAGCAAAATATAGTAAATAACGAGGAAGATAGATACATGTAGTTAGATAAATGCATGTCAATTATTCGAAAGTGAACCTAAAATACTCTGGAAAAACTTACGACGAATATTTACCAAGCTAATCTCGTAACGAGTGTTTTTCATGATAATTTGATCGGTACACTATTACTGAAAAGTGAAAACAAATGCTACAATGCCGTAATATGTTAGCTGTTAAGCTTTTAGTCCATGAGCCACCAATAGAAGACCCTCCCCCCCCCCCTAGGGAATTTTGGTCACTATATTTTTCTGAAAGCATATGGTCCCTGGAGTATTTTCCTGAAGTCTGCACTTTGGCCATTGGGGCGTTAAGATTTTTTGGGGTAAAACGTCAAAAAATATAAACGAAAAGTACCAATTTTCGGAATCGGTTAACTACAATCTTATTTATTATGTTATTTTAAAATAAATCTCTGTAACAGGTAGATATTAACCTGTCCTATCTAGACTGAAAAAATCAGAGTGCTGCTATTGTGCAAAATTGCTTTTTTGGGGTAAAACGCTAAAAATTATAAGAGAAAAGTGCGAATTTTTGGAATCTGTGGACTGCATTGGCATTTTTTTTTTTTTTTTTTTAAAAATACTCTTAATTGAAAGATATTATAGTGCAGTTTCATACTGCAAAAAAATTAAAGCCATGTTATTACGCAAAGTGTGATATTTTTGAGGTAAAACATCAAAAAATATAAACCGAAAAGTGGGAATATTAGGAATCTGTAGATTACAATAAACCCATTCCTATGAGAATTTTTTTGTAACTAAATAATATTAATGTGATAAATTTGTAGTAACATGCAGTTTAAGATTTCAAATATATATTGCCAGATGAGATACTTTGGGGGAAAATTACAAAAATAATAAATGGAAAGTGTGATTTTTGGGAATTGGTGTCCTAGTTGTAACTTACGACCATCGGGTACGGACATTCCTAGTCCTAATGGGTATTCAAAATTACATTCTAACCATACATAGGCAGTTCTGGTACTGTTGGATAAATTATTATTAAACCTCTAAGTACATCCATACCTAGTCCTAATTGGTACATACGAATAACCATTACATGCAATATTGGTTCTATTTAGCACTAAACAACCCTATACAGACATCAGTTGTCCTATCGGGTATTAACTACCACCATGCACAGACAGTCCTAGTCTAATTTGATAGCATACCCAATACCATTCCTAGTTCTATTTGATATTCAAAACCACCATACTTATTCAGATATTGCTGGTCAGGCTGGGTACCCATAACCACTGGTAGGGACATTCATTCCTCGTCTTAATGGGTAGTCACACTTACCATGTTCTAATTGGGTACTCGTTACTGCTTATTGAAGTACATACATGCCCAGTCATAGTGGTGACTTACATATCCATAAACAGACATTCCTGGTCCTATTTGGTACTCTAAACCACCATGTACAGGCATTATAGGTGCAATTGGGTACTCATTTCCACCATGTACATATATTGCTGGTCGTAAAGAATACTCATAACCACTAGGTTCAGACATTCTCGTTGGATACTGCCGATCATCAATTGACAACTCAGGCGCGCCATGTGGCTACATGCTTGGCCTTATTGACCACTCATAACATATGTGCTACTCGAAACCTTCATTTACAAAATCAGTTGTCCGATTGGGAACTACCAACTACTAGGTGCGACCATTTGTTGTCCTATTGGGTAATCACTACCCCCGTGTACAGACTGTGATGTTCTTATTGGATACTCATACATACATTCCTAGTCATAGTGGGTACCCCAACTACCATGTACATGCATGCCTGGTCCTATTGAATACACAAAACCACAATGTACAGACATTTGTGACTGGGTTGGGCACTAACAACCACTAGGTGCAGTCATATGTTGTTCTATTTGGTCACTGATACAGGCAGTCCTGGCCCTATCAGGGATACATAACCACTAGATGCATACATTTATAGTCATAATGGGTACTCAAAACCACTATGTTCATGCATAAGTGGTATAATCGAGTCCTCACAGCCACTATACTCAGCCATTATTGGTCTCTGTGGGTACTGACTACCATGCATATACATACATTCCTGGTCGTATAGGGTGCCTATAACCACGATTAACAGACATTCCTGTTTAGGATAGATACTGGACATCATCATGTTTAGACATCTCTCAATCACTAGTTACATACATTATTGGTCTTATTGAGTACAGACAACTATTGGGATCACCCATTCCTTGTCCTATTGATACTATGTAGAGACATTCCTGGTCTTTAAAATTCAGCAGTGAGCATGCCTAACCATCAGCTGTGACCATTTTTTTCATCAAATTGGGTAATCACTAACCCCATGTACATGAAGCATGGTCTAATTAGATACTCATATCGACTAGGTACATACATTTCAAGTCCTAGTGGGTACCCACAACTATCTTGTCCCATGCATTCCTTGTCCTATTGGATACTCCAAACCACAATGTACAGACGATTGCAGACGGATTAGGTACTAACAACCACTAGGTGCGGTCATTTTTTGTCTGATTGGGTCATGATTACCACGATGTACAGACAGTCCTGACTTTATTAGGTACTCATAACCACTGGATACATACATTCCTAGACTAAGTGGGTACCCGTAACTACCATGTACATGCATAAGAAGTGTGATAAAGTACTTGCAACTACAATACACAACCGTTATAGGTCCTATTGGGTACCCACTACTATCATTTACTAGTACATGTACATACATTCATGGTATTATTTGGTATGCATAGCAACTATTCCGGATCCTGTTATGTACATACATTACTGGTCTTGTTTGGTACAGACAACCATTAGGAGCACCCATTCCTCGTCCTATTGACGACTTAGTGCCTAAGTAGAACATTCCTGGTCTTGTTAGGCAATCATAAACACTGAGTAAATCAGTCCTAGTCCATGTATGTATTCACGACCACCTTGCACATAAACTCCTAGTCTTATTAGGTACTCATAACCATTAGGTACATCCATCCTAGTCCTAATGGGTACCCACAACCACCATGTTCATGCATACTTGGTTGTATTTGGTACTCATAACCACTAGGTGCATCAATTAGAGGGTACCCAATACCACTAGGTACAGGTATTTATGGTGCTGTAGGGTACTGACACACACCATGAGCAGACAGTACTACTGGATACACACATCCATGGTCTTATAGGATGTGCACTATCATGTGGTATCTCATTTATTGCACTATGTGTACTAGTAACTGGTAAGGTCGAGAGATTCCTGGTCCTCTTGAATACTCACAACCACCCAGAACAGCCATTCCTGACACAACCATGATGCACAGCCATTGTGTCACAAGGAATAGCTGTACAATAACATTTGAAAAAAAATGAATGTATATTTACCCCACCCACTCTTGTAAAATACATGTTAGTATAACTTAACACAATCCATACAAATGTTACTGATGCCAACTATAACATACATTGCAAACAAAGTGAAAAATGGAAATAGATTTCAAAATCATATTGTGAGTACTTGTAAATAAGTAGAACGGCTGTTTTCAATACTTTAGTCATTTTGGCGGCCATTTTGATGGCCATTTTGATGGCCATTTTCCATAATAGACCCACCTTTTGTGCATTTAAATGTTAAAATACATTTTGGGAATATGCCTTTATTGGTATTCACAATTGCAATTAAAATACAGTAAGGCACAATGTGTTATAGCATAGTTAAGTGAATACATCGTTACAATTTGTACACCATTTAAAAGCAGGGGAGATAATCTTATTTTTGCTTTTCCTGCTGAACGCCCCAATGTCTGAAGTGCAGACTTTGGGAAAAGTATTGGTAGGTCAAAGCCTTTCATAATTATCAAAAAAAAAGATCAATGACACTGTATTCTGCCATTAAAGTGTACCGATTCTCAAAATTTGCACTTTTTCATGTATTTTTTAATGTTTTACCCCAAAAATATCCCATTTGCATAATAACATGGGACTAAAATTTTGCAGACTTAAACTATGAGTTAATATCAACCCATGAAAGTGTTTAATTACAAAATAACTTACTAAATGTGATAGTAATTAACCAATTCCAGAAATTAACACTTTCGTTCATATTTTTAACGTTTTACCCCAAAAATTCTTATCGCCCCAATGCCTGAAGTGCAGACTTTGGGAAAAGTATTGGTAGGTCATAGCCTTTCATAATTACCAAAAAAAAAGATCAATGACATTGTATTCTGCCGTTAAAGGGTACCGATTCTCAAAATTTGCACTTTTTCATGTATTTTTTAATGTTTTACCCCAAAAATATCCCATTTTGCATAATTACACGGGACTAGAATTTTGCATACTTAAACTATGATTTAATATCAACCCATGAAAGTGTTTAATTACAAAATAACTTACTAAATGTGATAGTAATTAACCAATTCCAGAAATTCACACTTTCGTTCATATTTTTAACGTTTTACCCCAAAAAATCTTTACGCCCCAACGGCCAAAGTGCAGACTTTGGAAAAATACTATACTGGTCATACGCTTTCAGAAAAATATAGTGTCCGAAATTCCCTAGGGGGGGGGGAGGGTTTACCCCACTGGCCCATGGACTATTTGTAGTGTTTTGATATACGCTCCATTATACGGCCTGGAAGAAATAAAAACATATGTCACGGTTCGAGTACTGGAAATGTCGAATGCTACGAATTTCTTCCAAACTTGATCTAACAATCTTACTAAAGTATGCACATAATTTTATGTATGTAATTGACCAGTATCACGACAAAGTTTAATTAACACTGGTCAATGTTTGCCGAATGTACTAGTTAGTGTTTAGAAACTATACGCTGGTGCACATCGAATACAAATGTTCGTCTTGGGTTAGTTTAACAAAAGTTACAACCAGCCTGAAATGCGATGGGATATGTTTCTGTGGTGTTGCTTTTCAGTTATACATTAGTTCGACTAGCGTTGTGTATACGTTTCGCATTATCATGGGCGCTACGCACGCGTTTATACGTACTTTAGTGAAATTGTATGACCATGTGCGTTAAGCATAATCATGGTAAGGTCGACCAAGTAACAAATAATTATGCCAGCGTTTCTCATGCACTTGCCAATTGTTCAGGTGCACGTAAGTGTAAAATTATACACATGTAGTGTTACAAGGTCGTAAGAAAATAACGTATATTTGATCCTTTAGAGATATAAGATCGTATTTAAACTTTTCCAACGTACCTGTATAAGCTGTTCAGTGTTCATTTGAAGTTATTACAACATGTAACAAGACAAGGTATTGTTACTTCACTGTGTTTGCAGTTGTCTCAACTTAAAGCCGATTCTTTCAGTAAAATAAATACGTCACGAGCCGCCTTAAACAGATCTGCAGGGTGTTGATGTACATTTGTATATAATGATACTGAAATATGGCAAGCCAGGCATATGTGGCCTCCACCCGGATTTGAAGTGCTATTTTACAATAATAGTACACACATTAGCACTAATATTTAAGTACAAGTTCCATTAATTTCAATGGATTATTCACATACATGTTGTGTTTTAAATAGATATATAAAGTAATGTTCAAATTGACAATTAAGGGCCATGTTTACAAAAATGACAGAATACCCGTTAGTATTTGAGCGTTGTGGTTAATGTTGCTTTCCCAAGTATATATACATGTAAAATAATATCAAATATATACGGTTTAAGTATAATGAAAACATCAATACACGTACATTAGAGATCTATATATTTTGCTGAGAATCACAACACAGTATTGGGACTACATCGTAGTGATTGGAACCATAACGGCTGAAAAAAATAGACATATGCCATCAAACATGACCTTTAAAATGCCGTTTTTTACAGAAAAACATCAAATTGTCAATATCTACCGTATGTGTTAATTACTGGTAGCTATAACATGCATAATCAGTAAAAAATTCATAAAATTCAGATTTTGGTCTGATCAACACACCGACTGCACATTTTGTGCGAGCTCTAAAAGATCAGACTCGGATTTTATTCTGACAATTGTGCGTTTACAACTAAGCCTGTACATACCTGCATAGCACAACATTCCCCGATTTTTTAAATTCAGGCTTAGATGTCTTTAGTGAAGAAAAACAAATTATTTCACTCACCGTTTTCAACAATCTTTGCCGATTGGCACTATAACGGAAATCGCATTGGAACATTTTGTACACATAACGCGATTGTTGTGGTGCCAGTGATTACCAGGCGTGTAAACGTGTTTTGACGAATTTAAGGACTAAATGTAAATGACGCCATGTGACGTCTCAATTTTAAATCGAGTCGATAGAAACATGCAGCTTTTTCGAGAATTTAATGCAACAACCATAATAAAAAGTTTCTGCATGTGCTAAGAACCCCAAAACAGCCAATTAATGAATTAAATCTTACCAGTCTTATTGGCATGCCAATTTCAAGCATTCATGTCGCACTTGCGCACTCCTCACGCGTCATTTGCGTCAAATGATACGAACTATTTTTATGGCTTCATATTTGGGGGTCGAATGTTAATCGTGTATGAAATGATTTAAACACATTTACACATATTTGAGGTGTGAGCACGAGAAAAATGTGATTTTGTCATTTTTGTCACGCATCAATGATTTTCACGTAGATCTTTGTTTTTATTCTTCTGTATTACAGACAATCACCAACATATGCTATCTTAACAGTTTTATTGAGTTGAGATGATTATGTTCCTGATTTATTCTAGTTCTTAAAGTGTGTACTTAGAACATTCGTCAAGTGTATGGCTTTAGCAGTGTACGTGTTATCTCCCTTCTGTTGGCAAGGAAAAACCGGGAAAAGAACTAACCCTAGTCTGTGGTGAACATCTAAAATATGTAGGATTAACATAGCTGGGCTAACGAGAGGCATCAGAATAAATAAGAATCTGCTTAAGTGCTAAATTGGCGGTATTCATTTTAGAAATCGATGAAGAAATAAAATATTTACGGCTATTTTAGAAGCGGAGCAAATCTTGACATTTCGTCTTGTATTTGAAGCCTTTATATTAGTGATATAAGAGTCACTTGGTAATGCTACACTGCATAATATACAGACTTTGCATTACGACGATTGTATGTATGCTGTACAAAGATGAGACCTAAATAAATGATATGCATCATAGGTACATGTTTTCATATTATGGTTTCAAATTATCTGAGTGTTCCCTATTATATAGACGCGGCTCTATATATAAGGTACACTCATATAATTTAAAACCATGTGTCTATGGTATGCATTAAACTTCAGAAAACAATAATGGCATAAATCATGCTTACATGTACTATTATACGACAAAACCACTTTGAACAAATATGTTTCTGACTCAACTAATGTTGAAGTATTCATTTTGTCGATTTTCATTTTTTTTAATATGACTTGAGCCGATTAACATTCCGTTATATATGTAACGCTCATAAAACACGATAGTTGCTTAACACACTTTGAGTATCAATTGATTACAATGAGTGGTTGTTAACTTGGTTACAAACTGTAGACTAGACTAATAGTTGACTCTGACTTTCTTAAAATTTATTAATAAAGCCTCCAGATGTTTTGTAAGCACTTAATAGGTTAAGTGATACGAGTGCAGCCATGTCATTGGTTAATATTAAGGTAATTACAACCACTGAGTTGTCCAAAAGGTCGATCAAACACTTATTCTTCTTTGATATGTCACGGCAACAGTGCCGTTCCACCCGAGAATATTTGAGGTGATATCCATAACATTACAATTAAAATTCTGCGACTCAACAGTCATTGGATCGATTGAGTTGTCCGATCGAACGAAACTTTTATGACGTTACGCTCGATGTTGGCGTACATTAGCGTAACCAATTCCGACGTTGTTGACGTTTTTAACGATTATTAACGTTACAAGACTTATTTGGGTGTTTCGAATACAATTTTCTTAAATTATGCCATAAACCCCATATTTTTATTCGTCACATATTTCGCGATTGGTTTAAAAAATATTGTTGTAAAATTAAAATTGGTTTTGAGCAACCCGCTTGATTGATAAGTGCATTGTGCAATGTATCGTAATTTGTTGATATTGAACATAACATAACGTTTATTGACGCCACAAAAGTACAGGAAAACATATAATTATTCAGAGAATACGTATAAATAACGTATAATTATTCATTCTAATCATGAAAGATCGAACATTTCCGTTTGTCTCCGGTAAATATTGCGCAATGCATAAAGGCCGAGGTGATCAGAATGGCATTCAATCGAACAACCTCAGGGCTTTTAGCGCTTTGATTCCTGTTAACCGTTCAATACGTGTAGTTAATATGCATACATGTTTTCAGGGGTTTTTCGCATTAATATATAACAGAGGCCTATAAAAGGCCCCTTCCTGATTGAAAATGTCTTTAAAATCATGCAGTTTTCCCAAAAAAGTTATACTCTACTTTTTTTCCATAATCAGGAATACACCAATATTTTTCCCAAAATGTAGAGACTAAGGATCCTTCCCAAAATGAACAGAAAAATCCCTGGTTTCTTTATGTACGCTGCACATACATAGTAGATACATAGAATCTAAATTTATTAATATTCATAAAACTTCTCCGTTAAAGGCCGCGCCTTAGTTCATATTATCGTGCAATGTTTTGCATGCATGATTATTATTCCCCGCAAAAGGCGAAGGGATAATAGTAATTGTATGCGTCCGTCCTTCTGTCCGATATTTTGTCCAGGCATAACTTGAAAATTATTTAAGATATTGATTTGAAACTTGACATATAAATTGATGACAACTAGGAGAACTTCCGAGAAGTGTAGCGAAAGAGAATCATAACTCTATATGGTTCACTTTTGAAATTATCTGCCCTTGTTTAATTTTTTAATAGATTTTTGTCCAGAGCATAACTCTAATACTATTTGTGATATTGACTTTAAACTTAATATATGAATAGATGGAAACTAGCAGAAGTGCAGTGACCAAGAACCATTACTCTATAATACCCAGTTTTTAAATTATCTCCTCTTGTTTAATTTTTAATAGTATTTCATCCAGAGCTTAACTATAAATTTTTGAGGTATTGACTTGAAACTTGGTTGGTGAATAGATGGCAACGAGGAGAAGTGCAATGATTAAGAACCATAACTCTATATGGCCCAGTTTTGAAATTATCTCCCTTTGAAGTTTGATAAAACACCCATTAGTAAAAACATTTATGCTGGGTTGGTCATGTGAACGTGGCTCTTGTTAAAGTTTGCAATAACACCCTCTAATGGTCAGAGATTCATGAATATTGCATTGAACCGATTGTGTCACGTGTGAAGAAAACATACTCTACACTAGTCTATCAGTCTCTAATTACTGTATATTGCCTATTCTGCGCTTTCACACACAACCGCACTGTCCAACAGCCAAACTAGAAGAGAGCCACCACTCAACTCACCGAATAACATGGCATTTCAGACTTGATAAAACCTGTACCCGGCTGTACTGTACACAGACCGGAATCCCAGAATCACTACACTCCCTCCGACTTTGTCTGAAAGCGCTGGGGTTACAACTGAATTAAGAAATTTAGTCCCAAATGCTCAAAAAACACTAAACATAGGCAATTTTAAAACTTTAATTTAGATTGCCCCATTCAAAACTTAAAACTGATTCGTTTTTAGACATTATTATTATTCACTGACGGGATTTTTTCAGTGTCTATCTGTCCGGCACGTTACAAAAGAGAATTGCCATGTTATTGAGGACTGAAGATTTTTTACATTTTCATTATTCAAACCCAAACAAATGGAGTGCCTTCAGCGCTTTGATTAACATTATAGACAGTCGATGCATTTCATATACACTTAGTACATAAACAAACGCACATGTTATATTTTCTCCATAGGGTTACATGTTGAACTGATCATTTAGTCAGCATATTGCTTTCTTCGAAGCCCTCACAGAATAATGAGTTCGTTGTGGTTTGATTATGACTCATTAAAGTTGTTTTGGAAGTCTGTTCAAAACTTTACCTTTTCAGACAAGCTAGGAAGGAATAGCTAAATTATATATTTCTCAGAAAATGCACAAGCTATCTGCAGCATACACATCTCGAGGGCTCAGTGCAAAACGATTGTAACTACATATAATTATTATATTTAGTTACAACTGTTTTGTACTGAGCCCTCGATATTTTGAAGATTATACTTTCGTATAGAAGTAAGTGGACTAAGTAAGAATGATTGATACAAGTAGTACAGGAAGAAAATGACAGATTAACCAAAATGACCGGTTTAACATTTAACATATAACATTTGCGTTTCTTTTTGTACTCAGTGTATTTCTTTACTATCTTTGATGAACGCACCAGAAGATTTTTTCTTGCTTTGCTTTAAATGTTAATTCTAACACGATCTGCGGATTAATCCATATAAACATAGAGCAGACCAGGCCATGTATTATTACCGCAATAAAACATGTTATCAAATTTGCTGTTACTATTTACGCCCCGTATCACGTGACATATTTATGAATGAATGAACGTAAACTTTATAGTAAAATATTCAACGGACCACGAGTTGCAAGAGTATCCAGTTCAGCTATGACGCATCTATTTTTAGAGACTACAATATACTCTCGAAATTAAGATTCATCAAAACTTCTGATAATCAATTCATTTCATGAAATAGATACATGTATATACACTATACTCGTGTTATTTCAATGTTTAAAATGTGTTATTTCCTTCAGAAAATTACGAAGGTCGTTTTCATTAACGAGGGAGGTAATTGTACCAGCTAATAAGCCACTCAATTTCAGCGTGGAATTATGTTAAATGTCAAATGGGTGAAAATGGAATGCGCGCAGTTAAATAGTGCGGGATATTATCGTTTTAGAATCGAAATAAAAATCTGTTCGCACTCGTGATTTAATATTTCCGCATCCGAACTCCTGCCCATGTTTTATTCACCGACAAAATACGCGAACAGATTTTTATTTCTTAAACATATAGTCCAGAGAATTTGACACAACTCTCGACCTTCAATTAGCATAATTTAACAACTGATATATTCTCTAAATTTATAATTCCGGTTGTATGTTTTCATAAGCGGAGATTATCACGAAGACGCTCGAGGTATAATACCAACACAAACCTAAAGAGCCGATATTGCACGATTTGCTCGCGGAAATTGATATATTCAACGCAAGAACCTTGTAATATATTCATGCATAAAGGTCAGGATCAGGTCAAATTCTCTGTACTATACAAATAGTTAAATTAGGTGTTCCGCTCATATGACGCATGACTAATCTCAGGATTAATTTTAAATCTATCTTATAGCCATTTTTCAAAGTATCAAATAAGAAAATCCCTCGTTACGTTTCCCAATATGAATGTTATTCACAAGTGTTTACATTTCAAAGGGCATTATTATCCATGTCGGGATTAAGTTTTGTTATTATTTATCAAATCGTGTTTAAACCGATATTACGTCACCATTTGAAAAAAAACTATGGGACGCGGATACTGCCTATGGCACAGCAGCCACGAGCTAGTTTTTTTATTTAAAGTTTAAGCTCATAAGCTTTTTAAAATTTGAATGTGAACAGATTTTTTACGAATATGAGTCTGCTTTTCAACCGAAATATGTATATTTTCATGATATTAGTGTCATATGATGAAAATAATCTAGCACTCGTTATCAATTACTACAAACCTGTATTAAACTTGTTCAGGATATATTATTCACAGAACTGGTTTAATATTAGTTTATATCAATTGACAACTCGTGGTAGATCCTCCATGTCACAGTTTAAATGAACAGGACGAGACTTATACGATAATAGAGAGGTTGCGAAAGTCAACGTGATACGTGTACGTATATGTCAATATTACTTTTTAGTATTTCGTCATCCAGGTATGTGTAGATTCTACAAGTTACCGACGTGTGATAGACGAAACTATAATGTGTACGATGTCACACAGGTATGCGTATGCACGGGAAACCCAATAAGTCACCGCCCGTGGTTTAATTGAGTTTATATAAACACTCATTATCGAATCACGAAGAAATCATGTTACAACAGTCATGGGATGTTACACGCACACGTTGTCTTTCGCTAACTAATTTTAATTGCTACTTGTATAGTCCAGTCAGGGTAAGAAAACAGTGACGCAGCGGTCGGGTCCACTTTAACGGTGTAAGACCAATTATAAAGGTTTAATAAACAGACAGCCATAATATCAATGCTTAACATACAAACTATATTCGCACTATGTATTCAGACAATGGTTGTAATCTTCTGTGTACACAAAAACGGCTACGTCACTGTCACCAGATCCTAACTGGATTATACGTATTCGTGTACGGGTAGCTACACATACTCGTCGTAAACGTTCGCATCGCAACCTCTCTAATAATACATATATAACGACAACAGCCCATGTCGGCGTTCCATACAATTCGCGCTTTCAATCGTGTACGTTTACGGTCATCGTGTAAAAAGAGGATTTTCATCAATGGTGTGTAAAACTTAAAGCTTAGAATTAATATACATTGTATTGTGTAATAAAAAATATGAATATTTATCAACCCTGAAGTGCAGTTATATTCTGACAAGGTCATGGACATTACTTTCCGATTTTTTTTCTTTTTAAATATAAAATAGGAATTAAATCTAAAGGGAGTGCTTTATGACAAAAATTGAAGTGTCAGTTGTATAATTAAGCATTTGACAAACGTATACCGCGGTACAGTTTGTTTTACACCGAGAATCCGATGCGTGCTTTAATTCGTACGTTTAATAAATATTTGAACATGGTTATTGTAAAATTCAATATTTACATATTTACCTAAACACCGAAAGTATGGTAACTTGTGTTTAAATGTGTCTTAGTTTGAAAATATAGCAATTTCTTAAGTCTCAATAGCATCGATTTGACGTGACGATGATATCGCAGAAGTTTAAGAGAAAATGGGAAATAGTTTCACTAGTGTTTCCCCATTTGTTAATGTAGCACATGTAAAAATAAACGTTAAAAATTCGATAATTGCCGTTTCAGACATATTAAACACTTATTTTATGTTCAGTGTGACCGTCTTCTAACCAGTATGGATTTATTTTTAACTTAATTGAATGGAAATAATGAAATTTGTTAAAAGTTCAGTTCGATGATAGAGTGACAAAAGTTAAAAGGATATAATAATGTCATACTTGCCAACTATCCTCAACGACGGGGTTGCCAGTCCGACACAACCCAGGCAAACCTTTCGACAGAAGAAAGAGCCCCGATCGTTGTTAGAAATATCACAAAATATACCATCTATTCGTAATGACGACGAGAAGAAGTTAAGGACAAGGTCGTACGACCCTTCATCTGGTGATGAGACAGAAAATGGTACAAATCGAAAGAAGGCAAAATATGACCGCAGTAAAAGTGTCGGCGATACTGATAAAAAGCGGAACCTTAAACGAGCACAAGAAATTCTGGATAAAAATAAAGCATTCATGAAAAGTTCCCAGAACCCTGAAGTGAAACGAAAATACACTGACACAACCGGACATTCTCGTCATGTCCGATTTAACGGCAACTCCAACGAATCGTTTGGTGAGAATATTCGAGAAAGACAAACTTCTTCTCCGAAGCATTCTCAACGTGCAACTGGTTATGGAGAGCGGACTGTTAATGTTCACGAAGATAAATCTAACGAAAACAATGGCGAAGACTCTCCCACTGGCCTAAGACGTCAACCCACTCAAGGAACACATCGAGCCAGACTGGAAGCGGCACGACAAAGAGCCCGAATATGGGCGGAGACGTATTCAGACCCTGGACCAAATGCGAAGTAAGTTGTTTAATGTAGAATTACTAAATATACATGTCACTTTATTGGTGAATCAATGATGGACATCTGTATAGTTTCTGCCATGGATATGTAAAACGCATTAAACATACGGGCGAAGTATTTTATTTTTCTTTCTGTCTCATTTTAGCGATGCCTAATTGTCTGGTAGTGTATGATCGCAGCCCTTGGTACCGTTTCATCAAAGCACTTAACGAAAATCTTAAAAATAATTATGATAAAATGAAATATCCATACTTCTTTTTGGTAAAGGAATATTCAACACCAACAATGATACAATTTGCCTAATGAACCCCAACAAACAATATCTGTCCCCTAGTCTAGTTGTAGTTGTCAAAGCATTTTGAGGATCTTAAAATTGGGCGTATACATTGACATTTAACATCAGCCGACAGCCATGGATGGGTGGGTGGTTATGTGATAACTTTCACCGCAAGGGAGTGTGACTTGTAATATGACAAAGTTGTTTATAGAATTGTGAAGTTTTAATGATAAATAGATAATTTATTATGAATAATACTCCCTTACCATGCTTAGAACTCATTTACAAATGCAGTACAAAATCTAGCACTTTGCTAGAAGTGACTTACTGTACCAATAAGGGTGTAACAGACAGTAAAATAGATAACCATGGATTTACACCTCTTTCAATTTGGTTTGCACCTTTTTCCGACTGTTTCAGTCATATACACGTACGGTGGCTGGTGCATCAAATCAACCAGTACTAAATAACTTGCTCTTCCACAACAAGTTAACTACTTCTCCACGTGTGGAGTTCATGGCTGAAGTCAATGTCACGAAAGAACATAAGATGACAAACCTGGAAATCAGACCCGGAGCGCTGTGGTGACAGCCATGTTCTTTGGACCGGAGTCGGACCAGCGAATACTAGTATACCATTCGTGTCGGATTGAAATCGTTTAAATACTGATTTTATTTAAACTAATATATCTTTGAGAACTGGCCACGGTCTCTTGAAACATCTCAATCTGAGATTAAACTGAGCCAACTAATGTCATGTGTCATTTCGATAGTTTCCATGTGAGGCTCGACTCAAAATTTGCATCACAAAACAGAAAACATTTTTCTTAGTTTATAACAGTACAATTTGAAGAGTTCGAATTTTAGATTTATTTAAAATGCAGACTCCTGTTGCAAAAATATCTCAATTTAGGATGAGCTTTTTTCTTGAGATGTTTCGGGAGATCGGGGCCTGGGCGTTTCATATTGCCAGTTATAATTTTGTTGTTATAGATATATGATACATCATTTATGACGTTGTTAGCGTATATAAGTTATGTCTAGTGGCCGGGTCAGCGAGATCACTCCTGGTCAAGTTTTATTGTAGATACAAACGTTAACCATTGTACTTTCAATAGATTTTTATATGTTTCGCTTTAATATATTGATGTTAAAATGAGATCTTACGTCTAAAGTTGAATAAGGTTTAACTGATAGGTTCTATAATAAAAAGTAGATAATACAAGTTAAGGTAATCGCTTTCTATGATTGTTATCCGGATAATCCGAACTCGTGTCGGGTTTAGAGACCTTGTTTGCAAGATTCGAGCTTTCACAGTCAGACAATGTACTCTTTAACTATTAAAATACTGCATTACACGAGTAGAGACTGCTCTTTGCTGGGAACCAAATATACATTGGCCCTTCTAACGATTCCCTTTGTACAGTCTGGTTTCTGGTCCCTGATCAGTATTTCTTCCATTAGAAAGAAAGAGTAGCATTTGATTTTAAAGTTAATTCGATAAGTGTTTGGTTAAGTGTGGTTAGACCATGGACTCCATAGTGACAGATCGAAGCCTCTCTTAGGTAGATCGTTGCTATTCAGAATGTTATGCGAAACAAATCTTTTTAACTCTCAAAATAGATAACTACATGCGTGTTATTGTATTTTTAAAATATGACTTCATGGAACGAAATAGTTTATAATTAATTCAATGTATACACGTACTTATCTGGTTACGACACTATTATTTTGTATTGACTGTTCCTACCTTAAATACGGTTATATATCAAATGTTAATTTGCAAACGTTATTAAAATGCACACGTACTGTCAGTTTGTGAGGGTGTAGAGTTACACATTGCTTGTTGACTGTGATGCGTACATTCCGATGTAAAGCAGTAATTACAAATACGATTTCGATCGTATTTTGACCGGTTTTATAGACTGGCTCAGTGAATTTAGTCTTTATTGTCAAACGTTTGGAACTTAATGTTGCGGGGCCTATCCCAACTTTTGTCAAGAGCTAGGTTAGGTTTCAGGAGGTGGTATACCCGCCCTTCTAGCAAGACGGTTGAAAAATAATACAAATGTACTCATGTCTTTTCCGGTTCTTTCCAAAAACAACGCCCGCCATATACATAATAAGAGGAGTGGTCTTATTTTTGGAGTGGTCGTTAGGTGGGGCTCTATTGTATACTGGTGTCCATTTACTTATTAACATGTTGCAGTCAAGCCAGGGTAAGCATATAATGACGCAGCGGTCGGGTCCACTATGACGGTGTAAAACTAATCAGACTGCTATTATTTCAATGCTAAACTAACAAACCATATTTGCACTACCTATTCAGACAATGGATGTAATCTTCTGTGTACACTAAAACGGCTACACCACTGTCATTTACATGTATTTTTAAGATTGGTGTAGTAAGGCTAAATGTCCTTCGGTTCTCACAATAGTATTACTCGGTAGATATAATGATAACAGTTGTGAAAATACATGTATAGTCTGAATTATATATGTACCAGTATAATACAAATGTATAATGATCATTTAATAATAATAAAACTTACTGTGTATTAATACAAACAAAATGAAGATGTTTTATTACAAAACAAGATAATAAACGACATTGTAGTTAACCGATTCCGGAAATTCACACGTTTCGTTTTAATCGTTTATATTCCTGTAACGTTTTAGCCAAAACGCCCAAAAAGACCAAAGTGCATACTTCGGGAAAGTACTCTAATGACCGTATGCATTCAGAAAAATACATTGTTCGAAAGTCCCCGGGTGCTCATTCCTGTGCCACATGGACTGATTGATTGGACCGTTGCAAGAACTTCGTTCTCAATCGATGTGCATGTATTAAAATAAAATGAAAACTTGGATTGGATACTTCTGATAATGAGTTGTTGTTCGACAAGGCATGTTTATCTGATACACAGTGTATAAACGAGTCAACTTCTGGTTATCGCAATAAGTCATACACGTTTAGTTGTATATTCTCCCAATAAGTCATACAGTGATCGAAAATTACATATTTATGCTTTTGCTCGCAATAAGTCATAAACGCTGAATTGTATAGTCTCCCAATTAGTCTTACAGTGACCGGAAATCACAGATGCTATTGCTCGCAAGAAATCATGCAAGTTGAATTGTAAAGTCTCACACTACGTCATACAGTGATTAGGTTTATACGCTATGTGATATATAGATCTACGACGCTAACAATATCACACCACTAATTGGTATATATTATTTTAAATTTTTACTATTTACATTTTAGTTATACCAGTCAAAGTCAAATATCAAATTTCACTAAAATCCACACAATTACATGGAACTTTTTAACTTTGTTTGTTTAACATTTAGACCAGTATTGACACATATAGTATGACCTTGCCCTAATACTTAAATAAAAATGTAAAAAAGTCTACACTTTCCAATTGTTTTACTATGTACGATTGTGGATAGCAGTTGAGTCGCTTTCGGGCAAAAACTGTAAGCCTATGCACAAAAATATAAAGTAGCATAGATAGTACTCACTCTCGGCTTGAGCGTCGACCATATCTCCAAGATTAAAACATTTAACGGTTGATTTAACTTTTTGTTCACGTACTTCTACTTGCGTTCTTAGCCAAACATTACGTTAGCTATCACGTGGTATGTCGGCGCTACATGTGTTTTGCATAGGAATTGTAGATCTATGTTCTTATATTGTTCCACATGAAAACGGGTTTTCAGATATGAAATTCAGGAGAGGAGCATGGATATGCATGGAAGCTGATCGATGCATGGTGAATGGATGCATTGTACACGTTGTTTCATTGCGAACTGATTGAATTCCACAGTATAATATAGATTGAAGTAGATTTCTTTTGTTTTCTTTAAAAACAAAATAAAAGTTCAAATACTTCGACAAGTTGTTCCGGGGTAAAGTACGTCAGTATAAAAGAAAAGGGACATGTCCGTGCTTCATTACAATAATACACTTCGTTATTAACCAAGTTAATATTACCGAAAAGGTATTTTATAATAAAAAATAATCATAAATTTATTAAGTTCTAGCAGCCGCAAATTAAACGCTGAACTATACTACACAAAATTTGATATGGCTCCAAATATGTCCCTTGTGAATACTTTACAAATTGAATAAGATGGACTGATGGAATTTTCAGTTATGTTACATCTGCAACATTCTCGTTCACCAGAGTATTCTTCACCAGTGATATCACAGTCTGGGAACTTGACTAACCTCTGATGTATGAGGATGTATCTGCAATATTGTAAAATATTAAAGATTGATTCAAAATTTGATGTCTAATAGATAGCTGATAATTAAGCCCAACCTCACTAAAATGTTTCTTTGATAGCTGAACGTGGTCCTTTTTGGCATGTTGGTGCTTACACAATATGATAATAGAAAAGGGGGAAAATCAAGTTATTTTTGCCTCTTTAGTCTACGCCAATAAGGCTTATCAGTTATCTGAAAAAATATGGCATTATGTTAATGCATACTAAATTTATGACATATATGTTTTCGAAATTTAGCAAAATAGATTGATATTTTAATATTTGCACAACGTTTTCTAAATCGGTTTTGTTAAGTTCACGTCAGACGGATATGATATAATTCCCTGACCCTTATCAGAATTTGAGTAGTATATTACGGTAGACGTTCCTTTTTGTCTGTTATATATATAAACCAAATGACCTTAAGAAGCTCGAAATTTGTAAGTAGTAAATGTACCGTTCATTAAACAGAGATATAAAATATGCAATTTAAGCTTTAGATACGAGGAAACTGGTACGTAATATGTCGGCGACATGTGTTTGTAATATCACCTAGTTACAAATGCAGTTTTCATAACAATACCCGTATGTGTACTTTTGTATGTACAGTGGCATGTGGCGTAAACTATATATTAACCGCTCGCCTAATTGTTATATCAAGTACTCTCGAGCAGTATATTTATTCTTCTCGAGGAAAATGAATCGATGTTTAATTTGTACATAAGCTAGGTACTGATATTTTGGTTCAAATTAACAAACCTTTTCAGTGTTTACCTTGCACCAAGAACACACTAGTACGTAATGTACGTTATAATTGGCTGACTATTGTTGCCCCTCAGTAATGAGGGTGTGTATATTTAGTTACTTACAGATAATACTTACAATAATGAGGGTACTACATAGTGTTGGTGTCAGAAGTGGGATTAAATGGTAAGTCCCCCATTTCCAAGTAGTTACAGTACCCCCTTTGCTTTTAAGGCAAAACTCCGATTGCCAGTTTTCAACAGTAAGAAGCATAACACAGCACCGTTATTAAAATTCAAATAATTAACCGAATAAATTTTAAAGATAGACACATATTAACCATTCATTCAGTTAAATAAATGACTTATAAATCTGTACTGTTCCTTATGTCATATATATGTAGTAACCTCTTTGAGACTTGACTTGTTTTTTCTGCTGTACTATATTGTAAGAATTTGAGTAGAAAATAACTATTGAAAATGGTGATGTTTCTTTTTGTTAACCATGCGGCTGCTAGGTTTTACCATTTACAGTGATTATTTAAATTTTAAGGACTTTTGGACAGCTGAAACAAGGAATAAGAGCTCTGTGACAGCTGATACTTAGACTTCCAGCGGTTTTTTTATTTTCTCGTTCAGTCATGTGTTGGGCATTGTGCCGTGTGATTGTGGGCTGTGTTGTTTCTGTTTTCTTTGCTGGACTGGGCTGTGTCAGTTGAATGCTGCCTTCCCTGTCCGATTTTTCATTACCTTTTTTTATAAAATATGTAATTTTCTTAGTTTGCCAGAAATAGTTAATACGGCAAGCTGATATACAGTGTAATCTAATAAAAACGGAACATCGTTCAAATAGCGTGCAATGGCGTGTTGGTTCGGGTTTCACAATTGTTCGGTATTCAAAATAAATTTCCATTTAAAAAGTGTCGTAGTTTGATTTTGGGCACACATTTCGGTGCTTAATATTTGATTGTTTTGACAAAATGCCGGTTCGTAGAGTCCGATTTTCTCAGCAATAGAATTTGCATATTTACCAAGTATGCGACGCGCCGCTGTTGACCACAACATTATCATGTTCCCTAATAGGTTCCTGGTGACTCATTGTGATGTGTTGTTCAATGACCAGTATGATACCTAGCTAGTTACTGTGTGTATCTTGACTGGACATGGCGGGTTGAATTTAACCTGTATCTCATACCACAAATTCTTGACGAGATAGAACTCGAGAGATTGTATTTTTGTGGTATGTGCATATACGCTTGTAAACCAGCCCTGCCTTTAATGAAGAATTACGTGACACATGTTTAGTACCCGGTACGTAACAGGTACGAAACGTTTTGTACCCGGTACGTAACAGGTACGAAACAGGTACTAAACGTGCGTCACTATCACTAACAGCGCCAGTATATGATCTGATTTGTATGCAGATACGTGTACCCTAATTCTCCTTTCTAAACCGCTAGTCTATCAGTCAACACAAGTTTAGGACATTGAGGATCGTACATACATCCTAGCTTATCGTGGGACATAAAATAAGGCAGGTTATACTGGTTCATCACACGCCAGATCAACACAGAGCCCCTCTTATACCTCTCTGATTCAACCAACATTGTTATGATTCGTTCATGCATGCACAGCGATTGATCTGAGACAGTGGACTACGTACAAATGGTCATCTCGAATGAAGACAACCTTCGTGCACCATTGTCCGGGTAGAGTGGACCTGCAAACGTTAGTCTTTATTTGCATTCTAAAGGTCATTTCGAAGCTTGGCTGCTGTCTCGCCCACGGTTTCGGGACTAGGCTTGATTATACGAAAACAGTCTCAATCTGTGAAGGAACTGAGAAACCAGTTTTTGTCATGAACTTTTATATATGTCCATGAGTACGACCCCATATACGTGTAGATGTATTCTGTTTGGTGATATGGTGGGGTTCTACAATGTGCAATGTGCACATGGAATAAACAGATGAAGTAAGGACATAACATGTTTTCATTGACCATATTCTTAGAAAGACATGGCTAATGTGCCATTGCTTCACAGCAAGACATCTAAATACAACGATCATGGACACTCGTTATACATAAGTGTATGCTTAGTTTGTATAAAAGTATACAGTATTTCGAGAGTTATACAAGTGAAACACTTCTTAATACAGGTCGCACAATGTATTTGACCAAATGTTTAACTCCGACCGTTAATAGTTACTTACAATGCCTACCCTAAGTTACAATATTTTCATAACAGATCGACTTGAAGTAAAAATAAACATTGGGAATTTATCCAAATATTCATTCTTATGTTTGTTTAAGTATTTAATTTCTGTTTCGATATTTACACTTAAATTTATATCGCCTTCCGTTGTCATAACCGTTTTAAAATTGGAATAAATACGATTCATTTGTAAGATTCGGTCGAAATGAAATAAGAGTCATTGATAAATTGATGCAAGTACCGGGTATTAAACTTCAAATATTTCTTTACAGTCCGGTTGGTACAATAAAAGTTGAGACGTGCATTTTTTGTTCGTTTTGTTTGCTATCTCTTTGTTAATGAAATAATTGAATTGTGTGAAGACATAAATCATGATCCATAAATAACTGGCCTGAAAATTGATTTTGTGTGGGATTTGTTGAAGTGGCGTCGGTTTTTTGGCCAAAAACTGTAGATGCTACGTAAACAAATTTACATATTTGACAAAAAATAGTTGTGATGGTGTATTTTACAGAAATCTTACGATCATAGCTTCACGATGTCTTTTAAGCCTAGGTCCCACTGAGAAATTCCATATCGGCGATGTTCTCCCGATTTCTTCCGATACCACCCAATTTATCAAAATTCCTTCCGTTACACAAACTGTCTCATGACTTCCCCGAAGCTTTCCTTAGACCACGAGGAAACTGTTCCCGATGTCCTGAATGCTCATTAATTTTAATCGGGAGTACATCGCAGAGGCAAACAATCCTGAGAGGGACATAGGCTTCACTAGCCATAGTATCATAGCTACAGTCTCGCGATGTTTTTTACTTGATTCCGCTATCTGTTTGTTAGGTCAAAAACTGACAATTTGATAAAGGTATGATTTAAATCATTAAAGTAATTTATCCGTCTTGAATTGTAAAACGTGATCGTTCAAAGCTCAGCCTGGTCTATTACTGTAAATAAACAAAAAACAAAACGTTTTTCTGAAATCACCATATTGCTAAGCAATTCTTAATAACAATAAACCAAATACATATATGAGGTCAATTCTATGGAAGCCCTGGAGGGCACTTTTGACTTATGACTAATGACTTATGACTTGTGACTTGCGTAGGCCCCAGGGTGCACTTTTGACTTGTGACTTATAACTTGTGACTTGTGACTTAGGAGTTGTGACCAAACAAACTATAAATATATGTGCATGCTTTATTTTTCCCTTACGCCCAACAATAACGTGGATAAAAACAGATGATACGTGAATCGGATTTTAATATATATAGCAAGACAGGTAAGTCAGTTTTAGTTGTTTGGTTAAATAACAATTGTTCACGGAATTACACCCATTCTACTACATAAGATTTAGGTTTAAAATTCTTCTTTATCGATATGTTATTGCAAACAAAGTTAGCGTTGACGTTGCTATAATATATTTCCAACTTTAGATTATAATTTTAGCGTCACAATCGTGACGAATATTTAGGTTAAGAGGAGTGAATAGAATGACCAGTGTAATTAAAATGTTTGTTTGTTTTTGCAGGTGGAGATAAATGAAATAGCTGTCGTGGAATCCTGAAAATATCTCTTGTGGAATATTGCATAAAAGGCTGTGAACAACTCTCTTACTGTAATGGACAGAACTGCATATACTTACAATAAACCCACACAAGTTGAGCACAATATTATTGTCTCGTTATGAACCTTCATATACTCAAATAGAAGTTATGGTTGATATAGTCGAGAGAGAAATACAAACCGATCTGGACTGACTGGCACAAAATAAGAATATATAGGATCTCTAAGACCCTGTACCATGATATAGTACAACACCAAAACCTTGATGATATACATGTACTCCAATTGATTTTGGGATGTTGGAAAGGCGTGTGATTAATTCAGAAGTTCACCAATTTACAGCATATTCCATGATTTAAAATATTTGTATAACTAATTATGGCATGTTGTTAGTCGGTATTGTTATGCTGAGCCACTTGAGTATAATTTCATGTGTATGTTGCTCTATTAATTTTGACATGCATGTCTAATGCTTCATTTAATCGTAAAGTAAAGCATGGTTATAACGTCTGTTTTATTTCTGCATTTCAATTAAGATTTTGATTTGTGGCTTATGACTTATGACTTGTGACTTGTGACTTGTGACTTGTGACTTGTGACTTGTGACTTGTGACTTGTAACTTGTGACTTATAACTTGTGACTTGTAACTTGTAACTTATGACTTGTGACTTGTGACTTGTGACTTATGACTTGTGACTTGTGACTTGTGACTTGAGACTTGAGACTTGAGACTAATGATGTGTAAAATGTGACATACACACTACCTTTGATAAAATTATAGACAGCAAAATGTATCATTATAAGTGTTATTATTATAAATGTTGTAATTTAATATGAGTTTGTTATCCTTCGTTTGTTATCAGTATCCATTAAAGCCAAAATCTTGGAATGATATTTAATCATGTAATTGACAGTGTTTTTGGTCTTTGCTTTATATTGTATACAAAGTTAACTGAAATGCAGTATTATGTTGTAAAAGATGAACGGTAGACAAAAACACATTTGCAAATGACAACTTTGAGTCTGTTGCATTACAAAGTTTATTCAAAATAAATTCCACATAAATCAATATAAGATTGTTAAGGTCACATGTATTTCAAAACATGACAAAATGGCGTATTATTTCTAAACATGTCTGACCGACATTACATCTATGAAATTAAACTTATGCGAATAATATAAAGCCATCTTGAAAAGCTTAGTTCGTAGGCGCCATAAATGTTAATGTATTGATATCCACAACTTGGAATTGTCCGCAAAACCTTATAATGTTCTACTTCTAAATTATGGTACATACATGTAACACAATCACATTCAAAATCTATTCTAGCCCATAGTGTCACACAATTGCCAAGTTTACATTTGAGCCGGTTGCTTTGCTGGGTTTTAAGACATACAGGTAATAAGGTTTGCACCGCCACATCATTTGTCGAACCAAACGCACCGAACACACACACATAACACGGACATTCCATTTTCTTCACCTGGAAAAATGTAGATGAACATATAATTATTAATACATGTACATCAACAAAACTAAAAGTCTAATTCATTATACCATGTATGATCCGAACTATCCATCACAAATGATAACGAAAAGGAAGCAAACCATAATACTTATGTATGCACATGTACTCGTATAAGACACAGCTATGCCAGGGGAAATTATGCTATTACATGAAGGGTATTCTAGTTAATTCTGTTAACAATTCAGATAACGGGTCGGGGCCTTCAACAATGATGATTTCAATCAAACAAAACTAATACCGACTTACCTGACTCACTATAGACTATTATCAGGTAATTCCGATTTAGACATCATCCTTTACCATCCACGCTGTCCAAAGAAGTGCGCGCAGATTTATTTATAAAATGTAAGTCACAAGTCGTAAGTCTCAAGTCATTAGTCACAAGTTCTAAGTTCTAAGTCACAAGTCATAAGTTACAAGTCACAACACCTAAGTCAAAAGTGCCCTCCAGGGCTTCCATACAATTCAGATAAGATCGCACACTTGTGTGTGAAAACTTCCTTTTAGAAAATTTTATTTACGCGGAAGATTTTTTTGTACATGTATAATTATAATAAACGTTTCACTGAAAGTTTAAAAGTTGCAAACCGAGTGCACTAGCTGAAGCAACTCGAACATACAATTGGCGCAGAATGGCGCTCCGGAACGAACAGAACAGAATATGTCTAAACACTTTCAGCTAACATGGGCTGCGAATTTGAATACTGATCGATAGTCACATCAATTCCTATCTTCTCTTTTGTTCTTTTTTAAATGCCGAGCATACACTTTCAGCTAACATGGGCTGCGAATTTGAATACTGATCGATAGCCACATCAATTCCTATCTTCTCTTTTCTTCTTCTTTTTTTAAATGCCGAGCATAGCCTTTAAAGCCAGTTAGGTATCTGCTGAAATATAGCAGGCATATGCGTGCTTCCATCCTTATTTAGACCCGATTGTCAGCTTAGAAGGAAAGCGCGCTTATCGCTGAGCTACGGAGGCACATAGTATTAATATCTGAACATTTGATTTTCAGTATTTATTAATATATAGACCGACACCTGCGCTCGAGACAGACCGGATGCTCATTTAAAGGTGCTGCCTCACAGATCGGGCTAAAAAAATTATGACGTAATTTTCCTACCTAACCAAGTATTTATATAATAGAAAGTCACTGGTGGTTGCATTATGAAAGATTTATGGCATATAAGCAATTTAAATCACTCTATTTTTGGCACTCAGTATTTTTCTGTTTGAAAATATTGCAGAGTTTCCTTCCAAAATGTTCTATGAATTATGTAATTCAGACATGATCAAACTGTAACTTCAACAAACTAAAGCCTAAACATCTGTGAGGTATTCAGTTCGTTTCGCAATTCGTTTTCATCGAATGCAAAAACATTTCAGGCAATTTAAGTGATGGAAGTGCTAATTCTATAGGGTATTAATACCCTATAGAATTTTGGGTGTAATAATGCTAAATTACTACAAAATGCCGATGTTTCCCAAGTTATTTTTTATGTCAATGTGGTTGTTTATGGCATATACAGGAAACTATACCAACATTACATGAATATTTGTAAATTTAATTTTATTTTTGCAATACACCAATACGCGAGGCAGTCCCTTTAATACTTAGAGTGATCAATTAGTTAACAACATAAAGCAGATTTGCCGGGACTTTGAAATTGGCCGGTTGCTCGTGTCATCGTTACTCGTCTTACCGAGGTTTTACTGTACTATGTTTTAGATGAAAAATTCATCGCAAGTTTTGTTCTTATAATTTACCTTGTTACGACGGTGACCAATTTCTGAAATTCACACCTACTCAGAAAATGAGGGAAAGGTGTTTAAACAAAGTAGTTTAAAAACATTTTAACGATTTTGGCACACATTTTTAAAATTAAAATATAACTTTTAAACGTACAAAAATGTAATACAATTTTGAAAAAGTTATGTTAACAAATAATCAAATACGGCGTTTCAAATATGGTATTGAAACACTTCTACTAAAAAATGCCATGGACCATGGAAAATAAGCGACTTTTGTCCTGATGGACTCCCAACTATTATGACTTGTTGCATCAAATAACGATGGGATGACGTTCGCGACGTCGCGTGAAAATAGAAGTAGGGCCTGGTAGATGGTTCAACGTCTGTAACTTTGTAAAAAGATGACATATTTTGATCACAAGAAACTAGTCTTTCTAACGGTACAGTATCTTGATTTTTTATATTATTGAGACCGACTTTCCGGAAGGCTTGCCCATGTGTATTATAAAATATTTTTGAATAATCTCAGATAATTTTGACTACTTATTTGCCTCGCAGACAGACACGCCATTTTGACTTTTATAAATGCCTGACAGAAGCTATCCATTAAATATTGAAAAATTGTATATGAACCCTCACCCGTTGGGATCGTATGTTTGAATTCCACCCACCCGGTGTGGGTTCATAAACAGTTTTTAAATAGTTTTGAATAAGTTCTTAATGCGTATCTTATTTCGTATAATAGTTACATTCGTACTTGTAGCCAGCTACATTCATGATGTCGACGGTTAGTTGACATTCATTGATTTGTATTGATTTTTTATTGAATTGTATTAAACATCAGCAAGAGTGTCTGTATGAAATATTCTATTCATCAACAAATTTAAACGTTTTTACACATATTAATCGAGTTGGTAGGTCATTTATAAACATAAATACGCAAACATCACCGAGTTTATTAAATTCTCGTCAAAAAACAAGCGTTTAAGAGGCCAATGAATAATTATTACAGCTCGTCGGATAGATAAATGAACATGAATAATATAAACACTCCACGGTCGAGTTGCCGCTTATTATCAGCGTAGATTGAAAGAGTATGATTATGCATTAAAATTTATTATACATATAATTGAACAAAAATGGGCATCAAAAATGCATTTAATTTTCATTTGTAAACAAAAGCTAGTGCTATCATCGGCGGACTACATATCAACCGTTAATGCCAAAACCCTCGCGGGGACGTAAGCATAGACTTTAGACGAAACCTTCACACTCTTTACTGTATCCGCCCAGCTCGACAAATATATTCTAAAGAAAGGTCCTACATCTAATTTAGTGCCTAGCTTTACAATATCACATTATGAAGTCACCCGGTCATTACCGCACTTATAATGCTTATTTTTGTTTTCTTAAATGTATGCTAATACTCTTACAGTTGTCAGTAAGGATGGCCAGACTATTGATTTAACCCTGCGCACTGTCCGGTTTGTAGTAATCTCTAATTTCACAAAAATAAGATAAAATAAAAATATAAAAATTGGCAACGTACTCACAGAGAAAAAAGGTTTAGTTTAAGCTTTAAACTTAAATAAACTTATTCTTTAAATTGTGCTTGCAAAATTATATTGATCACTTCCGATGTCTAGTTACTGGTCTGTTTTCCAGAATTCAACCAGAATTCAGGTATTCGTAAGTTGGTGCTCAACTCCCACTGAAGCGGTATACGAGGTGGTGTCATTTGACCTGACACTTTATCCACCCATCGCTACGCCTCCGAATGTTATCAATAATTCACATATACAGTCAGTCCAATGTTTTCCACTCTAAGTAAGTGCTAAAAAGACATGAAATTGGTACCAAATAGCCCCATCCCAGTCTTGTAATTGAAATATTCAAATAAATGCGTGTATTGGTGGTATACACCGGGGAAGTTCAAGAACCAATCGGAAAGAGCCAGGATAGCACACCATGATTACTTGTATCACACAAAGTTTCTATCTCTCTCATCGAATCCGGAGTTCATTGGCAAATCAGGCAGTGAAAACAACTAATGACCACGTTAGTCGAACGCATACAAAAAACATCAAATAAATGATACAAATCATGAATATAGTATTCAGAATTTTGATAACAATGTGTTTATCAATCGAACGTATGATACTTTAACCTTGATAGGCCAGAAATGTATTTACATAGATTCGATATTTGGGAATGTAGACATGTCTCCAGTTGTATAACCCTTGATACTCACTATATATATGGCTAAGGTAATTAATTGGCAGTAACGCCAAGAGGCACTCCAAATATATTTATTATCTAACAATGCTTCCGCGTACGTAGTAATACAAACGTCCGCAATTTAATATGCTTTGCGAAAAAGCAACCAGAATACCAATACATGTACTACAAGCTATCAGTTTATTTCGACAAGTAAAAACAATTACACAATGTATAAACGAGCCAACTTCCGGCTATCGCAATAAGGCATACACGTTGAATTGTATAGTATTCCAATAAGTCATACAGTGATCGGAAATCACATATGCTTTTGCTCACAATAAGTCATACTAGTTGAAGTGTATAGTATTCCAATAAGTCATACAGTGATCGGAAATCACATATGATTTTGCTTACAATAAGTCATACAAGTTGAAGTGTATAGTATTCCAATAAGTCATACAGTGATCGGAAATCAGATATGATTTTGTTCACAATAAGTCATACAAGTTGAAGTGTATAGTATCCCAATAAGTCATACAGTGATTGTGTTTATACGCTGTGAATTAGGCTGTACTAAAAGGTTGGGATTAAAACGTTCGTGGTTCAACGTTGTAAGTGGTGAGGTTCAAACTCGCGACGTTCACGTCGATTGATCGCCCCCATTACCCTTCAACAATTATACTCCCGGGGAGTATTTAAAAGGGGTAAGGTTTTTGACAGCTGGGACTTGGACGTTCGACCTTTTGACAGCTTCTTGTTCAGCTGTGTGTTGGGTATTGTGCCGTGTAATTTTGGTATGTGCTGATTAATGTTTTCTTTGCTCGACTATGTAAGCTGAGTGCTGCCTTCCCTGTCCAATTTTAGTACCTTTTTCAGTTGACCATGAATTACACCAAAGGAATTCCAGTTTCACATACGTCGATCAGTGAGGGATTGCCCCCAGTATACTCGCGGAAACAATGAAAGTTAAGTCTTTAATCTTCTGTTCTAAATCCAGCATTTCATTCCTGATTCGTTCACCTTACTAACAATTAAAAGCGCATAATACGATTTTATCCGTTTATTTCACAACTAGGTTGAGTTTTGTTTTACGCGAAATTTACGGTTGTCACCAAGGCGTGTTTGCATGTTGTGCTATTCAAACAGTGATATTCACGTGACATCATACTCATATTTGAATCCGTGGATTTACCATTTTTGGGATACAATTTCTGTTTTGTATGTTTGAGTAGCTTTTTTTCTTTTTCTTCTAACGCGATTCATTGAAATAGTCGACAGTCTTAGGCGTATGGTTTCAAAGATAACATTCATCCTAAGTGTTACAATACTCATAACTGTTGTCATTGATCGCGTAAAGGTTGAGGTCAATATATGGTTGGATCTTTTGTGTCGGTGATAGTTTGACTATTTTGTTTTAATTTGTATTAAACGGTCAAAATGACAGTTTATATAAATATTATGCATGCACAGTCATGTGGGAAGATTTAGACTCGATACTTTGATCACCAAATGTTCAGAAATAGGTGGACTTACTTATAAGGTGGTCGGTTTATTGAATTGAACTATACAAGATACGTCTAATAGCGTACTCTTCCGTGGAAATATGGATTTACTGTCGAAGGGGGTCTTACTTTCCAAAAACTAGTAACTAGTATCTAATGGTGACGATTTAGATGTAAGGTTGTGAATTAAACAACTAGCGCTATGCCAGTCGAATGCTGATAGCTTCCGAAGTCCTATTTAAACAATTCAACAGTGATTTGAGAAATAACATTTTCTATCATAATGCGTACGTTGCTCAGCAGTATGTCTGGTTCAAAGAACATGACAACCGTTAAGGCTCTTCCTCGTATAGGTGAAAAGGGCCCACTGTCTGGTGAGCCCAACCAGTATATGTATGCGCCAGAACTGTCCAAAAAGGTCAACTTTTTACACGTGGAATTTCCTGATGTTGATAGGCCGAGTTGGTTGGATACTAACACAGTGAAAACATGGATTACTTCGAATGATTCGGAGAGCGGATTTTCGGAAAAGTCCTCAGAATATGAAATTCCATGGCAACCAAGAAAAGTCAGTTTTAATACAAACGTTGATATCAGGTAACACATATGTTTGGTTTCATAGGTTTGTCACAAAATATAAGAACATTATCATAATACATTTACCTAACACAATCTGGCCCAATGATTATAAAGGATTTTTTCATGCTCAACTCAACTTGAGTATACAGTTTGAAAAAGTCCAAAAACTGAATAATCTTTACTAAGTAACACCAGACAACATTGCTCTGTTTTCTTGAAGGCTATCCAAGTAATATAGATTGTGAAACATTTTACTGTTTGAAACATTTAAGCTCAATGTTAGATCACAAAATTGTGTAGAGCATGAAGAAGGCTTGATAATAATCAGGGGGTCAGGTCATGTATTCACTATATCGAATTATTCCTCAAACTCTTTATGATTTCCGTCACATGTTGATAAGGCTACAATTAGAACTATTTACCAGTAATTAAAGTATTCACAAAACTTAATGATGATTTATAATGCTGCAACTTTCATCAAAGTGTATTTGAAATACTAACACAAAATATGTTCCTTTGCATACGTTAGATACTGCTATGTCTATGGTATGTGTTACCAATGGGGGTAATATAAATGATATATATGTTGCTATGACAACAGTAGTTTTGATGCGCAAGTCCTAATATTCGGTAATTGTACACTAAAATGCCGAATTCAGTCACTGTACATAACTTAAAACAAGTAACAGTAGATGATATTAAAACCTTCTTTACAACATATTTAGATTCATATTGAAGTATTTTTATTATTTATAAGTCTTGAGATTGTGACAATTATTATACGTCTTTCAATCCTACCCTTTTCTGTACTTTAGACAATATTTTATTAAGCTCAAACCTGGATCCTGCATTACTTCTCCACTGAAGTACTTCATCTGTCACTTACTCATTGGACGTTTTACTAGATCTATTATATACGATGTACAAATGAAATATAGTTTCTCTATTCATATATTGTAAATGATGCAAAGTTTGAATCACAAAAATTTCTGGGACAACAATCAAACTTATTATCTACACACCTACCTTATATTGGTGTGTAACCTTTTCGATTGATTTCATTTTATATATTCAGTTGTGGAAATTACCTTATCGGTTTATTCGGGGATTCCCCTAACTACTTGCCTGGGGTAATATTCAATATTGATCTTACTTGGCTTAAGGATAAGGACAACCAAACCGACCACACCATATTAAACTCTTAGTCAGTAACAGGCGATATGATTTGGCTATCCTTATGTTCCAATTTAATAAGATCAATATTAAATACCACCCCTGATCGGGAAAATATGCTCCAAAATAAGGACAGTAAAACTCAGAAACGTCCAGAGACATTCGCGAAATTGCCGTGACCCATGGAGTTTGAGTGTACATGTACTAGTATTCTGTAGACGTTGATTTACGTACTAGTTAGTCATTATTCTCCTGATTACATATTTTACATCTCACAGCGTATAAACCTTATCACTATGTGGCCTCCGTAGCTCAATGGTTAGCGCGCTTGCCGTCTAATCTGGCGACCCGGGTTCAAAACCGGGTGAAGGCAAATATACACAAATATATGACTGCCATATTTCAGCGGAAAGCTGACTGGCAAATAAAGGCTAAGCTCGGCATTGTATGTCTTATTGGGTTACTATATAATTCAACTTGTATGAGTTACTGCGAGCAAAAGCGTCTGTGATTTCAGGTCACTGTACGACTTATTGAAAGACAATAAAATTCAAAGTGTATGACTTATTGCGATAATCGGAAGTTGGATCGTTTATACACTTTGCATCTGAGTGTGTGTAAATGTTTAGACATTTTGTTAATACATGTATACATTGTTTTGCTTTAACAAGGAAGTATTGGATGTCCGATGTGTTTTGTGTAGTGGCCTGTATTTATCATTGTCCTAAATCATTGTTACTAATTTATCGGCAAATGTTTCAATAAACTTATTTCACCACTGCTTCTATTCGCTCAAAGGTCTAATACAATGAGAGACATTGTCCGTGCACATTACTGGTCACCTGGTACAACGGTACTGTGTACATAGTATTGGGCGGTTCCAGGGAATTGTATGTGCACAGTACTGGACGGTCCAAAGGCCATATACCTGTATACGTAAACAGTACACTTGATCCATGGGTCAGGTAAATGAACCCTATCACGGCCGCTACTCAATGTGCATTGCATCTCTGGTTTAGGAACAAGTTTTCCATTGGCTGTCACATAGTCAAATTAATACACATTCATTTTTCGGACAATTATAGCACTACCTGACGGCTTTTCCTCGATCGTAGTATTGTTCAATTGACGGAGCTCATCCATCTAAAATTACACGAATTTAGTTTTAAGTGTTTACGAGAAGCTCGAATAGAAGTATCCCTGTCTCTAAGAGTAACATCCATTTTTTGTTTGACCACAAAACGCAAGCACCATCTCCTCCAACCCCTGATCTTTCAAATGGGCTAGATAAGTATATGCAATTTACACTTTTTGTTACGGCCTGCGAGTCGATTTTTCTTCAAAAAGGGTATGCGTATTATATCCAAAAAGCGCGTGATTTCGGCTTCATGAAACAGTTATAATACACTTCATGGAAACCCGGCTTAAACAGCTTACTGTAAACAGATGTATTTTTAAAGGGGTAACAGTTTAAATGCCGTATCTAGTCCGAGTATGTAGTAAATATGATACCCTCGCACATTTGATAATGCTGATCACTCTAAATGATAAAATAAGACAATTACATTAACTACCGATACACAACAATATTTTGGATTGTGTACAATAGCTACAGTCGTTTGTACGATTTTAAATCAACTTTAAATTGTAGTAATTTAAAACAAAGCTACAATATATTTTGTTAAATATGTCAAGTTTGTCTTGTCTAACTTTATAAACCGATATATGTTCTCTAGTTTGTCGTGGGTTAATCAGATAGGATGTTCTTGCTTGGTGGTTTTCTAGTTTAATCGAACGTTTCCTAAGATGTTTTAGGATTATACAATTACACTATAAGGATGTATTTTCATCGTCATTAGATGCGTTTTAGTGGTTTAGTGATTTGAATCCGCGCTATAAACTCTCCGGCATTTTCCGCAATCCATTATGCGTTAACGTACCTTTTGTGATGATAAAACAATTGTGCTGTGAAGAAATGATTTGCATTTCACACAATAAACCATGGGTTAGAAATTTAACTTGATTAACACTTGCAACATTTTAACGCATTGGAATATAGTGAGTCGGACAATGTTAAGGATGTATGGGCGTATCAGACTCGGATGTATTGTGCATGCTACTCCTTAACACTAAGTCTAGAACTATGCACGTATAAGGGATAATGTTAAGATAACAGCCAGATAGTGGCAATGTTAATGTTGTAAGTGCACCATGTATCGACGGTTCCAGTTCGATGCCGTGCAGGGAAGTAAGAACCTTACCAACCTTAAGGTACTTCCGGCTATAGGGGACGGGTATGCACGTGAGGAAAGTGTGCACGTGGACGACATACATGTCGAAGAAAGTGAACAAGGCAGTATCCAGTTTCCGTTACCCATCAATAAAGTTAGAATACTGGACAAAAAGTCGAAGAGTGTCCATTTCGACCAGTTCGTCTATATAAGGTAGAATTCCATAATGTAATGCTGTTCAGCTCATTTTGATTTATCACTATATAAAGAAGACTAACATGATTTCCAATGGACCGGCTTCATGATACTAAATATAGTAATTTATCTACAATATATGTATTTTGACCATACACTGTAAAAGAAAACCCCCAACAAAACTGAAGAAGCCTTCTGTGCAAAACGTTGTGATTGAATGAATATACATTAAATGTTATTCGTGTTTGGTGGTTATATTCTATTTTTGACTATACACTATTAAACTTGAACTCATGAGTCAATTAACTAAATGATCATGGATATTTCAGCATAATACAGTAAGCAATGTAGATTTATATATCAAACTTGGTGACCCTATGACGTGAAAGTTACATAATCACTTCAGTATACTATGTGATATCATGTAATAATCTAATATAATACGATCGTATACTTAATCGGGGTTTACGAGTGTATGTAATAAATATAATACATATACATACATAAATTATGTATGTCTGTGTAATATTGATATAATCTACCGTTATCAACCTATATAAAACATTTTGTATACATTTCAATGTTTAAATCAGATTTCTGTTTATTAAATTGCTGTTATTTAATTAAGTGTTGTCATGTATCAATGGAAAGCTAACATTTCGAAGTTGTACTCAATATACAACATGTCCATATTACTATCAATGAAACACGGGAATAAAGATTATTTAAAATTTAGTGTTTATACATAATATTCAATGATCATATATACGCAGAGTGTTGTCATGAACCTGTATATAAATAATGTTGTCATGAAACTGTATATACATATTGTTGTCATGAGACTGTATATAAATAATGTTGTCATGAAACTGTATATACATATTGTTGTCATGAGACTGTATATACACAGTGTTGTCATGAGACTGTATATACACAGTGTTGTCATGGGCCTGTACATACATAGTGTTGTCATGGGCCTGTATATGCATAGTGTTGTCACGAGACTGTATATACACAGTGTTGTCATGGGCCTGTACATACATAGTGTTGTCATGGGCCTGTATATGCATAGTGTTGTCATGAGACTGTATATACACAGTGTTGTCATGAACCTGTGTATACATAGTGTTGTCATGAGACTGTATATACACATTGTTGTCATGAACCTGTGTATACATAGTGTTGTCATGAGACTGTATATACACAGTGTTGTCATGGGCCTGTGAATATACATAGTGTTGTCATGAGACTGTATGTACACAGTGTTGTCATGAACCTGTGTATACATAGTGTTGTCATGAGACTGTATGTACACAGTGTTGTCATGGGCCTGTACATACATAGTGTTGTCATGGGCCTGTATATGCATAGTGTTGTCATGAGACTGTATATACACAGTGTTGTCATGAACCTGTGTATACATAGTGTTGTCATGAGACTGTATATACACATTGTTGTCATGAACCTGTGTATACATATTGTTGTCATGAGACTGTATATACACAGTGTTGTCATGAGCCTGTATATACACAGTGTTGTCATGGGCCTGTACATACATAGTGTTGTCATGGGCCTGTATATACATAGTGTTGTCATGAGACTGTATATACACAGTGTTGTCATGAACCTGTGTATACATAGTGTTGTCATGAGACTGTATATACACAGTGTTGTCATGAACCTGTGTATACATAGTGTTGTCATGAGACTGTATATACACATTGTTGTCATGAACCTGTGTATACATAGTGTTGTCATGAGACTGTATATACACAGTGTTGTCATGGGCCTGTGAATATACATAGTGTTGTCATGAGACTGTATGTACACAGTGTTGTCATGAACCTGTGTATACATAGTGTTGTCATGAGACTGTATGTACATAGTGTTGTCATGAACCTGTGTATACATATTGTTGTCATGAGACTGTATATACACAGTGTTGTCATGGGCCTGTATATGCATATTGTTGTCATGAGACTGTATGTACACTGTGTTGTCATGAGACTGTATATAAATAGTGTTGTCATGAACCTGTGTATACATAGTGTTGTCATGGACCTGTATATAAAAAGTGTTGTCATGAGACTGTATATACATAGTGTTGTCATGAACCTGTATATACATAGTGTTGTCATGAACCTGCATACACAGTGTTGTCATGAACCTGTATATAAATAGTGTTGTCATGAACCTGTGTATACATAGTGTTGTCATGGACCTGTATATAAAAAGTGTTGTCATGAACCTGTATATACATAGTGTTGTCATGAACCTGTATAATTATACATAGTGTTGTTATGAACCTGTATATACAAAGTGTTGTCATGAACCTGTATATACACAGTGTTGTCATGAACATATCTACATAAGTTAAGTTACCAATTTTCGATGGCTGTCAGCAGATCAGCCGTTCAGCTGTTCAGCCACCCTTTGACATTTGACTTCCCCTGGTCATTGGGCTACCTATGGAAACATGCGTTTCCTTTGAGAGACTATTTCTCTCCTGGTGGGTATGCAGCCAACATCGATCTGCGACGCCCAGGACTATCAAACATGCTCAGACACTCACAGGTAAACATTCACATCTTGGTCGAGTGGAGCATGTGGGTTACGCTTGCTCAGATAAATGAAGCAGTGGTTCAGGCGGGGTTGAACCAGGGACCTCTCGATCCCGATGCGCACTTGTTTTGTTGGTTGGCTGGATGTTTAGCTTTCATGATACACGATGTGATAGCACTTTTTCTAGGAAAGAGATTTGGCTCATTATCGTAAAAAATGGGTTTTTAAAATTGTGTACATGTAGAAGATAACTGTGGGTGCATGTTTGTCCCCTGGTCGATAATTTTGAGTTCGACATTTCCATGATAACATACACAATCCCATGCATTGAAAGAGGCCGCAAACGCACCAAGATGAAAAAACGTATGCCTATTAGCTTGAACTGTTCTTAATAAAACTGCAGAGCCTGTCTATCTATAACTTCCTCTGAAAAAAATATTGTCTCACCAGAGGCGACACATGCTTTCCAATCACTGTCCAATTGTCGCATATACAACTTCTAAGCATCCAATACCTTTGCCTGTGCTTTTGGTATTAAATTGATAAACACTGCGATTATTCGGAATTCTGCATATACAGACTTTTCGTAATACTAGTAATTCGATAAACAGTTCCTATGAATACTCCCTACCTCGTACAGCTCACGTTGTGGTGAAGGATTTGTCGTAGATAGCAATGAACCAATGCAGGTGTTGACAATATTCACCGTGACCCCCCCCCCCCCTTTCATGACATATGATTTTACTGATTATCTCCAAAGAAATTGTTGACACTTTCTTGATGCTTCAGTACGTTTTTGTCGTTAGAAGCCAAAACCAACACCATTGTGAGAGCTGTGTTTCCTCTGACAGGAATTGTTTTAGAGCAATTTATGCTAAAATAAAGTCTGCTTTTATGAAGGATTATGATGATAGGTATAAGTTGAAGTTTGTTCAGCTTTGTGTTCACGATCGGTTCCTTGACATGGACTACTGTTGGTTATAACTACTGTGGTGAGCGGTGGCCTAGAGGTAGAGCGCGCTTCGGGATCGAAACGTCCCGGATTAAACCCCCGTCTGGACCACTGCTTATTTTTTCTGAGCAAGAGTAACCCACATGCTCCTCTCAACCAAGATGTGAATTGTTACCTGTGACGGCTGTGTCTGAGCATGTTTGATAGTCCTGTGCGCCGCAGATCGATGTTAGCTGCACACCCGCCAGCAGAGAAATAGTCTCCATAGGGAGACTCGAACGCAGGTTTCCATACGTAGCCCAATGACCACGGGAAGTTAAAAATATCAAAGGATGGCTGAACGGATAAACTGCTGAAAGCAGTCCTAAAAAATTTATAATTTTTTGTAATGGCAAACTGGGGCCCAAAATTATGGACATGGAAATCTTAGCTTCCCCATGTTCCCCATGGATACATTTTATTTTTGTTGAATATATATATCAATAATCTGTCCGATATACAGTTAGTGTAATGTACATGTTTGATCTTACACCTATACTGGCAAGCTAGTCTTTATTATAGCGTGCCAACATACAAGGTTGAAGATAATTTTAACTTAAGGTCATCTTGTATTTCTATGAGCTAAATAATATGTAATTAATATTTAAGTAGTTTTGCCAATATTAGGGGGTATAATTTTATCATTAAAAACTTTCAATTGTTGAACTTATTATATTATATTTTGAGCAATGGTTAGAATTTTGATCAACTGTGTGCGTTTAAATGTGATAGTTGATAAAGCTTTTCCCACAAACGGTGGAAGAAGTATACGAAAATGTAATTGGAATGTGCATAAAGAGAAAACGAATTATAGGTCATATTAGATATTGTTAGCTTTACATGGGAGTAAGTTCTGTTGGTTCAATGGGTCACCTAGTGATAAGCGTGAGCTAGATTTGTAAACCAGGGGTCGCGAGTTCGATGCCCCAGCACTTACATTCTTTCAGAACCGATGTCCCGCGTATAATGCTTTATATCTGCATTTAAAAGAATAAAGCCTAGGTACCACTGTGCATGTTTTGCCTGTCGGCGATGTACTCCCGATTGATATTAAAGGGACTGTCTCACATATTGGTGAATTGTAAAAATAAAATAAGATTGTCAAATATTCGAGTAATATTGGTATGGTTGCCTGTATATCCCATTTATAAACAACCACACTGACATCTAACATAACTTGAGAAACTTCGGCATTTTGTAGTTCGTTCGTATTTTTACATCAAAATATATATAGGGTATTAATACCCTATAGAACTAACTCTACTATTACTTAAATTGAAATTTGTTCGCATTTGATGAAAATGAATCGTAAAACGAACCAAACACTTCACTGATGTTTACGCTGTAGTTTGTTGATGTTACAGTTCGATCACGTGTAAATTACAAAATGCACAAAGCATGTTGGAAGGAAACTTTTTTTTCAAGACAAAAATACTCAGTGGGCGATATCGAGAGTGGTTAAAATTGCTTATTTGCACCAAATCTTCAGTGGCTTTCTATTACATCAATTATTGGTTAGGTTGAAAAATCACGATAAACACAAATGTTAGCCCAATCTGTGAGGCAGCACCTTTAATGAGCATTCAGGACATTGGTAATAGGTTCCTCGTGGTCTATGGGAAGCTTCGAGGAAGCCATGAGACAGATTGTGATATCGGAAGGAATTGTGCTGAATCGAGTGGTATTGGAAGAAATCGGGAGAACATCACCGATGTGGAATTCCTCAGTGGAACCTCGGCTCATGTGATGCTTCTGTAACTGAGGCATATCTTGATCATGTGCTATACTTAAAACATATTATAGGTTTACATTCGGCCAGCGGTGTCACCCCTATGGATTGTGTGGCTTACCAGTAGTGATGAGAACTAAAAGCAATAAAACAAACTTTCGCGACATAAGTCTGAACCAATCTGGTCGGTCTATATACCGGAAGTAACCATATCATTATAGTACATACTGTACAATTATTAATATTCGCGGTGGATTTATTTTCGTTGATTGAGATGATGAACTAGATCGCGAAATTAAATCCCATCAAATAATTAACCTTAAAATTATGTTACAAGAGATTTTACTTTCAATACATTGTATTTAAAATCCACGCAAATAAGAAACCACCTAATTACCATTTTACCAAAATCCACGAATATTAATACCCGCGAAAATTAAATATTTTAGCGTATATGCACTTTTATTTTAACAGCGTGTGGAAGCACGCTGATATTGCCTACCCGTGAATGTTATTCCAACATTTAATAAAATTAGTTATTTATTGACTTATAATTAGGTGATTCTTATTTGAAGTACAATCGGACTCGCCCAGCTTGCGACTTTCATTTAAGTACGTAACTAGATTCTATTATACCAAAACAAGGCAAATATCGACGATTTACTCGACATCCACTTGAACAAAATATTTACTTTTTATACATAAAAAACTATATAATTAGACTGGTGCTTTGGGTAGAAATAAGTATAATATATGTCGGTCAGAGATCAACTAGCACTTATATTATAATCCGCTCGTACAACGAATTATGTACTTAAGGTGTATTTTACCCCGATTACCGCACAGGTAACTGTATCATTGCTTAAGAAAGAAAAAAAATTAAAATTTTACAACAAAAAACTCTTCATCAATGATACAGTTACCTGTGGATTACCGGTATATCAATTACAACAAGAGTATACTGTAAAATCATTAAATTTCGCGGATTATGGTAAAATGGTATTTTAGTCGTTTCTTAAATTCGTGGAATTTAAATATTGAAAACAAAATATGTTGTAACGTAAATTTTAGGTCAATTAATCGAGGAGATTTAATATCGCGATCTAGCTCATCCGCGAAATCAACGAAAATTAATCCACCGCGAATTTAATAATTTAACGGTAATTTGTTTTCTATTAACGCCATTTCATGAGTAATTTTCTGTTAACGCTTTTTTATATTATATGGCAAATGGAATGCGTTTATTTTATTATTATAGTTTTGGTAGTAACTATGTTAATTACTTGTTCGTAAATTGTGAATAAACAGGCCCTCAATCTCCCTTAGCATCCCAAGTAGAAATCTCATCTCAAATTGAGATTATGCTAAAATCAGAGTCAGAATTGGAGATAAATTTTAAGTTCGAGCTCTCTCTTTACTGCAATAAACTAAAAATAATGATTTCTATTTTGTAATGCATGGAAATTATTTAAAAGACAAATGACAATATTTGAGTTCAGATTGATCCCAGATTGAGATGTTTCGGGAGATCGGGGCCAGGTGGTGTATATGATGGGGTCCGAACCACCTTCGAGCTACTACAATACTGATGTTAATCCCGTATCAAAGCGAAAACAGAACCGAAAACAAATTATATCACATATTTATAATTTCATTATACATGTATATCCATACGGCTGATATCATTTGTACATAGTCATTAGATTTATTGATGCCATGTTTCTGTCGTTTCAATGTTTTACTGTTGATGTCCTTACGACAGATTGACAATTATGTCAAGTATGTTCCCTCTATAAATAAAGTCTATATTATTAGTAGTAGTATTATAGTTTATGGTCGAAATCAGTATAGCTAATTGAGAAAAACACATATTTGAGCCGCGATCTGAGAAAAGGGCCCTTAATGACATTGACATGAAATTGAGAAAATGCAGTTTAAAGTTACGTCATCATGTTCTGTGCATTTCAGTTCAGGGCAAAAAATGCACACAAATGTTTAATGTGCAATCCCGTCTCATAACTGTAGCCTTGTAACTTACCTAATATGGAGTTCCATACTAACATGTAAGGTCTGTATTTTTGGGGGGTAAAACATAATGAAACAAAAGTGAGGATTTTTGGAATCAGCCGATCACAATTTGTCATTTATAATCGTATTTTATCGAAAACCACTGCAATAGGATTGTTGCAACTTGCAGAATAATGGATCGAAAGATTTTATAAACTTTTGCTCAAGATACGATTTTTGGGGGGTAAAATCATACAAATGTGAAAATAGAAACGTAAATAGTGATTTTTGGAATCGGTTTACAGCGATGCCGTTATTCATGTTGTTTGATAATAAATCAATTTGATAAACACATGTTGTCTTTCCGCTTAGTACATACTTTATTTACAAAACGTTTTCATCAATCTGTATCGTTATATTTTGGACCAATTGGGCACTTTCTCATTTCTCGTACATTCTGCGCTTGAAGCGGGCACCCTATAACTATCATGGCGGTCGCTAATCTATCGGTATCTTATACACAGTGGTCTCCCTTTGCAAAAACAGATAGCTTTGGCACCTCCTACTTGTTTTACCATAATATATTGGAGATAAGCGCTGTACGGTATTAGCTCTTGCTCGGCAAGCTTAAAGGCCTCTTCAATTAAGAAGATACAAAAATGTTGTTAAATCGTAAATAGTCAAACGGATCGTTAGTACCTCCCAATTGTCTTAAATCAGAGTTGGCACTGACTTAATTACACCGAAATATGATCTGTAATGATAAACAAACAATCCGTGTGATAGGACAATAGGTCGCCGGATTCTTTCTCATAACGTATCTCTGGTTATGATCTCTATTTGTTTCAAATGGTGCAATTAATTGTTAAGGTACTAAATTCTAAACATGGTGTATAGTTTATAGTGTATAAAAATGATTTGATAAGTGTTGCATTGATATAGATTCTGGTTCTAAACTTCTAACAAAGGCAAGCTATAGGAACTCTTGATCGGCGACTTTTGTTGAGATGATATGCAAAACTGTGCTTATAGTTTAAACTCAAAAGCTCGGACTTGAAACGTATTGTTTATTTAGAGTGTTGAATAATGGATAATTATGTTGTTTACCCTTGGTATGTGTAGCGTAACGCTTGTGTGAACTATGAATCCCGAATTTCGGATATTCATGTAGCAGTATTAAGTAAACGCAGTTTTATTCGCAGCAAATAAGAAAGGTTTTAATTACAGCTGCGTGATGTGATGAATTTTCATACACATTTTGTACTAAAACTATCTGAAAAATGGTACATAAAAGTCACGTGATCATGTTGTTGCTACAATGTCCTTAAAAATGGAATGCGTGAAAAAAGTGTTTGGGGAAAGCATGTTGGTTTATATAACAGCGTTTTGTAATGTATAGAGAAGTGTCAATGGTTCGGTACGTGAAAACACAGGTTATAGAACGTGTTGAAGAGACGCCGTCACCGACAAAGAACTTAACGGACCAGCAAGTCGTTCCTCCTATAGGGAAAACTCTGAAATACAAACGTGCAACCCCGAGCCAACAAAGTTTGCATCTTGATGATATTAGACTTGAAAAAAAGTCGGCAACCGACTTCGGATACCCACGGCCTGTTGAGAAGATCGTAATTAATGTAGACAAACAAAAGACGGTTCATTTCGACCAATATGTCCGAATTAGGTAAAACCTTCTTATGATATTTGTAAATTGTCTATTTGTATATCAAGCAAACATTGTTGTTGCTGATGAGAGCTGCTTCCCTTTCTAATCCCTAAGTTTCGAATTTTAACATGGTCCTAAATCTGCCTTGCGTTAATCGGAGAATCACGCGACGCACGTTTCGTACCAGGTACGTAACAGGTAGGAAACAGGTAAGAAACGTGCGTAACATAATTCTTCGTTGAACTCAGGGCTGACTTAAAGCTCTCGTTGTAAAGTCAAAATAGATTAAATTGGCCACATACAACAAGCACAAAACACACCTTGTTTTGAATTTTTTCATATGTGAAACATTAGAATTTATGTCTGTGATATTCTGGCAAAGGATTCAAATCATATTGCAGTGTTAATAGTTTACATAATGCCTCTGATAAATTTTAATATTTATTTATAAGGTGGAATTGATAAAAAATCAGTAAACAAACTTGGCTTTGTCATGCCAGTGTCATTTTACTCAAATAAAAAAATATTTGCGCTTTCATAAAATCGGTTTTGCAAAATCCAAATTAAATCTAATTATGATTTTGACTAGGGTAAACACGTGTATGATACCTGTACATGGGTTATTATATATTGAATCGGGCGACATAAGTGCATATTTTATTTCAATAGACCCTGGTCGTATTACCAGACATGATATAAAACACAATTAACATAATATGGTTACATACAAAGTGAATAAATGTGGTGTTCGAATTTCCACTTCTCATTGAATAACAAAATTCGATTCACGTCATTACAAATCTTATCGAAACTAGGGTAAATAGATATTATTAAAGTTTTTTTGTGTACCGAAAATGATTTATGAGTGCGACAAAATTATTAAAACGAATTTAAAAAAAGTTAGATTACAGATGAGCAAGGATAGCTTTTTAAAAAGCTAGAAGCGGTAAGGTTCGTTCTTCTAATCGGGCAAGGAGTAAAGACCGGAAGACGAAAATACCCCGAATTAAACAAAGTTATGCACCATTAGGAACACAGTATCCTACATTCAGATTTTACATTTGATTTTATATTACTTCGATTCGAAAACCTGTTGCGTTTCTTTACTAAGGACTGCGAAACGTGGGGAAACTTTAGGATTTTTAGCCCGAATTAATTGGTAACTTGCTGATATGTCATGTTTGGTTTTTAGACACTGTTTAGCTTTACTGACAAGTTGAGCTCTAATCCAGGTTCGTTCATATGTTCGGAACATTGGGTTTTATAAGCGTGTTCCTGGTGTTTTAGTAGTAAACTATTCTATCGTAATAAAACAAGTAAGCAGTACACGACTTTTGCCAGTGGGTCCGTTCAAAAACCACGATGGGAAAGTTGTGGAAGTCTGTAACACTGCTGCTACATTTGAAGCGCGTATAAAAATATATATCCGTAAAATGAACACTGTTTAGCTTGTTCGTTTTGCTGAACATTTAACGTTCACATATGCAATATTTTATGTTTAATCACAGATGTATATTCCAATGATGTCAGGCCGAGTATATTCTGCCCTGCGTTCAGGGAAAAATAACGTGTCGCACGTATCGTACCTGGTACACAAACGATACGAAACGTGCGTCACGTGATTTTTCCTTGAGCGCAGGGCTGTTTACGCTTGGTCTGGTGTAAGTGTCTCAATTTGGTTTCTTATATCGTGAAAACAATAAATAATTTTGTTGACACTTATAAAGATTTTTAAATAATCAATGTTTGTAAAATTAAATTATGCTACTTGTTTTTTTTTCACTCAGCGGCTAGAGAATGTGACGGATTACCCGCGGGTCATAAGTTTGAACCTGGAACGAGGCGATGAGTTTATTACCTTGTAGCGCACTGTCGTTAAATCACCTGTCATTCGCACGTAACATGCATCGTCAGAAAGCCGGTATTCCAATACTCCTTGTGTGTGTTTCGCAACTTGACGCGTTCCGCATCTGTCCCGGCTTGAGACTGGAACACCAACAACACGGTCGTTAAGCATGGTTACCCCTGCAGACAGTGTACAATTAAAACTATGTGTTATCTCCCTTTAACTGTTACTAGGGCATATTTAACTCTTGAATATCAATATAACAATACAATATTGATACAATGATACCACTCCGATCTTTACACGTTGTACCAATACGTTTAGGTTAATACTTCTGAATGGAATATATAGGATCGGTCACGAGTTGTCTTTGGAGATCAACAACATTTCTTAAGCAAGTCAAGAAAACACAGGTTATTAAGCAAGCCTTTGTTTTCGTGACGAGTTGATCTCAAAGACAACGAATGACAGATTCGTTTTATCACATAACCATAGTAACCGAGTCAAAACAACGACAGAAATAACGATGTTCCCACATGGAAGAACACTGTATCTATGTGAAATGTGAAAAATTATTTATCTTTGAGTTGTTTATTGAATTGTTGACAAATATTTTTAGTTTCATCAACATTTCGGTATCCACGATAAGGGCCAAACTTTAAACAAAGACCAACACAATCTACAGTTTATAAAGATAAAATTATGGTCATATGTTACTATGTGCACCATAGGCTTATTAGACACATCGTGTGTGCCAACATGTAAAGTTCCTTTGATTAATGTGTTAATTAGTTGCTTACAAATACCTTTAAACATTTCATTTAAGAAAGCCACGCGCGGTCTTACATCGGTGTTGCAAAAATCTCAAGGCTGCTGTATGAAAACGTTGCAGTTCCCCTACAAAATATGTGCTTAAATGCCAATTGCTACATGTAAAAATGTAATAAATGCGTGCGTACGTGTTGTGCAATCATAAGTCGCCCAAAACTCTGGTGATCTTGAAACTGACTTACGATTTTAAAAATTATTTAAGATGTTTGGTGTGTGCTAGAGGTGAGACAGTTGTATGAACATAGAACAGTAGTATTGTGTGTCTGCTATTTATCTGTATGTCTGCGATTGTGTCTGTGACCTGGCTGTAATTTAGTTTCGGGAGTACTATGCGTCTAAAACATCGCCAGGGGTGGTATTCAGTATTGATCTTATTTAATTTGAGAATAAGGATAGCCAATCATAGTGCCTGTTACTGACCAAGAGTTAAATATTGTGTGATCTGATTGGTTGTCCTTATCCTTAAGTCGAGTAAGATCAATATTGAATACCACCCCAGGTCGGTTGATGTGAACAATGTTTTACTGTTTGTGCCCTGTGTCCAGGTAATATTTTACTAAGTGTCTCTCGGAATGTTCATTGTTGGAACCCACAGTATGATACAAGTATATGTATTCCGTTTCAATATGCAGGCCTGAGCAAACGTGGGAATACCACGATGGTCTCGGAAGGGAGATTGTTTTTTGATCAGCCTACGTTATTTTGTTCTCTGCCTATACAATGCAGTGTATAAGTTATACCATAATAATCATTTTCACTTGCAAACGATACACTAACTACTGAGTGTATATAATTGAAAAGTCTACTAGATCTAGTTGATTTTTTTAATAACATACTAAAGTACAGTCATTATATACCTGTACAGAGCTTTTAATAGTTTGTATTTGCGTTTGTTGCCTGTAATAAGTCGACATGTATACACCACTTTTCAATTTAAACAACTTTAATGTTTGCATGTATGTACTCATTCGACTGTACTTTTTGAATGAGGGTTCGTTATCTACATGGGATTGTATAAACATTGAAAATAATGAACATGTTTGCATAATACAATGGATTCACTTGTATACGTCCGACAAGCAACGTTTGACAATTAATTATGGTCGAGTCACAGGTCATAACCAAACTTGCGTGTTTTTGTCCGTCCGTATGTCTTTGGGGAGGCAACGACCGCTTCGTTTGTTCCGAAAACGTTGGGATGGAGAGGCAAGAGTAGGGAGGGAATACGTCGTAGCACGTCACATGCCTGGCCGTGAGTGGTTGCTTGCATCGTACGTTGACCACGTGTTATGTGAGTGGTACGTGCTTACAACGTGCTTACAACGTACGATAAGAACCGCCTCCGTACGGATTTCGGAGCACGCAGACATACTGTAGTTGAGGCCCATACGGAATATTGCATTATTGTAAATTTGTAAGCCATGTAAAATAAAGACTTTAATTAAGAGCTCGTACTTACTACTTACTTACTTACTTACTTACTTACTGCAACCCTTTTAGTGCATGAGGAACTTTCACATCGTTCGAGCTGCGTCGTTCGGGCTACGGATTCACCCCAGTTCGTGTAAAGGCTGGTTAGCACGTACTTGATAGAAAGATGGGGTTGGAAACCCCCTCTTTAGGCGAGGTTATCTCTGTTAGGTCGTGAGATTAATTGTCCATCATTTCGATATATTTGATTACACTGTCGTCTAGCGTTGGCAAATGTTTCAATTATATAGAAGTACACTTTATCCTCATTCCCTCTTTGAGATCTTGCTGTACCATAATACCATGGGCGTAGGAGAAGGGGGGGGGCAGCCCCCCCCAATGTTGGGACAGGGGGGGGGGAACATATCGTTTGCCCCCCCCCCCCCCCCCAAATAATTCAGACCATATTCATAATTTTCCGCCTAGAATAGTCTTGTAATAGGTAATTTGCCTTTTATCCTTCGTTAAAAAGTATAAAATGTTAATTTTCGTGCTCGCTTCGCTCGCAAAAGATTTTAATCTATGAAATACAGTTTCACCGGATCACGTAACTGTTGAAAAGAGTTACAAGGACTACAGAAATACATTGTAAGATAAAGTTTGCAAGAGCTCCTATATTGCTTTCAAACTTTGTCATTGCTATGCTAAATTCCCTTACTAAACCCCTTAACTCTCAGAATTCGGGCAATAATTAGTAAAATATTGACAAAATAAGGACTTAATTTTGATTGATCCTACCAAATAATTATCCAAGAACGCACCAGATTGATCCAATGTTATAAAAAAAATCCCGGGGGAGCATGCCCCCGGACCCCCTACTTATAGAACTAGTTTATGACAGGGTTCAATTATTTTACCTCATATTTTGACAAGCAAACTACTTAGTACATATACCTTACCTTAGTGATTACAAACATTCACCATAGGTTATGAACACTTAATGTAACCCTCACATATCTAAACAAAAAACCTCCTCCCAAGTGTTTGCCCCCCCCCCCCCCCCCCCCCCAATGTTGAAGACGCTCCTTCGCCCATGAATACAAGTACCTAATTCCAACTATCGACTTTGTGTTCCATTAATTTGAATCATTCAAATTTGATGTATATTTCTAACCGTCTGACATGTCCTTTGTCAATGGGATCATTCAACATAAGCAATTATAGAAATTATGACCGAGAGTTTTCGTGAACTTTAGCAAACACTTAAGTGTTGGGGTATATATTAAACAATTTACAATAAATCGGCTTCTTTATTGCAAAATAAAACTTTGTATTGAGGCTACTTTCATGTTGATTTTTCGAATTACGATCACACATATTAAGCTCAAATTTCTTTCACGAAATTTAATGTTTTTCCTGTCGATTAAAAAGTTCTGTTGAATTTTTTGTATTCTATATTTTTAGGTCGACTATATAGGGCAGGAGTGTCAGCAATTGGCAATGTATGATTTAATCTTAAAAAAAATATCACTTTAGTTTCAACCTAATTAAAAAAGCAATTTGGAATTGAAGTGGTGTGTCTTACGTAAGATGTTGTGCAATTAAAGGGTACTTTTTATTTCCCTCTCCGTGGACAAATTCACCAGACTTAGCCTTCAATTCGTGTATAATTGGAATTTCTGAAATCAGACAATGGAATAGTGTGTTAATCTAATTGCTCCCCTCAGAATCGCTAGTTTGATGACGTCATGAATTACCGACACCCAACAAGCCTTTCCGCCATTTTATACCGGAAACGAAAGTAAGTAGCTCGTATATAACTATGGTAACTAACCACCAAATGTTAACCACGAAGTAGTCCCGTAAAAAACTTTGATTTGGCTGGAAATGGTGGTATGTCTTGACAAATCAGCATTAGAATCATGGAATTGGGTTTAAATACTTTGTAAACATGTTTTAGCAGTTTAGCAGTTTAATTGGTATAATCGGCATTTGAAATGCCTTTGACCACCTTTGTAAACATGTATATGATAGCGTGAAACAACTTTGACATTTTGGCTTAAATATGAAAGTGAAAGTAGGGTTGGGGCTAACGGACTTGGGATCAGTCCGCGCGTGTGAGAAAATATGTTCGCCGCGTTTGGCGTACCAATTATTTCTTATATGATACGCAACCCCCTGATTTGTTTTCATTTTCTTGAGGCTATAAAATATTTCTATTGATTGGTGGATATTGAGAGGTTTCCATGGACAAAAAGTTGACATTTTTGGAACTTTACATTGAGTTAAAGAACCATTTATTTGGTGGTATGGAACCTATTACAGTAAAACCTCGGTAATACGAGCAGCGATTATTCGAGCAACCGGCCTAATTCGAGCAAATTTCATATAAACACAGCTACAATTAGTCATAACAATAATTCATCATTGACTTCGGATATTTCGAGCACCTGGCTTAACTCGAGCATTTGGCTTGTCCCGATGGGTCCTCGAGATAACGAGGTTTTACTGTATATGTATATAAATGGTAAAAGTATCATAATACACACGAATCAAGATGCAGAATTGTAATAATATGAACAATGTATTACAAGAAATGGAAAACACCACACGATCTTTTTATTAACAATGATCTTCCTCTGTAATGTTTCTGTCGTTGCTAATATAAGCATAATGTAATGTTTGAGGTGATGTTTAGACGAATGCTCTCTAAATTTAAAGGTTTAATTTGGCATTTAAGTTAAACGTTCACACGTATATGATAAAACAAACTATAGTCCCAGATTAGGCACATTGTATGTATCCATTTAACGTTGGTTTGGCGCATGCTTAAATAATTTTATCAAACACAACATTGAGTGATATACGATATGAAAAACGTCACGTAACCAAAATATCGCATTTTTTTTACTGTATTTTGGGACACCCCTCAAAATAAAAGTACAATTAATTATATTGACGAGATATGATTTAACTGGTCAGGTTAATCTAAAACCTATGCCCCTCTGATGAATTCCACATGTTCTCCCGATTCATCACAAATTCCTTACCATATCACAAACTGTCTCATGATTTCGCCGACGCTTTCCCTAGAACACGATTGACCTGTTCCGGATATCCTGATACCCCATTAATATACATTAGGAGTACATCGCTGAGGCAAAAGATGCTCAGTGGGACCTAGGCTTTGTTGACTTTTCTCACACTAAACACCCCACCCCCTCTTCCAATACATCGGCCTGCATTAACTTCTGCAAAAGTCGGTCGATTTATGATTTCATTTTGTTTTGGTATCAGTTTTAATCAATTGAAATAGCCGTCATATTATTAAAAGCTAAGATAAATGATAAAGGATCATTTATATTAAAAAAAAGATCTACTCATTTTTTTCAATATTAATATAACAAAATCGATATTCGATTCCATAGCAATGATGCGTTTGTTGGAACAACATGGTTTTTATGGGTATAGCATATGTCATGGTATACACGAGGGGTGATTCAAAATTATGTGGACTTTCGCTATGCTTATTTATAGCTCGCGGTCGATAATTTTATCATTGAATACAAACACAAAATGATAATTTTTATAACACTACATGGTCGACTGGTCACTTGTTTCAATCGCAATGTGAAAGAGTATGTGCTTTAACAGAGATCTATAAAACTATTATTGACATAAATCACAACATCTGTTGTAAACTACCAATAGCATTTACGGGTTTTTTAGTTAGAACAAACGTCAACCTAATTATGTATCACCCCTCAGATATATATTAAAATGGTTTTCAAAGATTGCATCACATAGATACGTAACTTCCGGTAGCAATGTTATACTAGGGATAGCTCCGTGACTTAACAAGTTAATACCTACTTAGAGAGGACTAGGGCCGCAGATTTTCCCTAATTTCAAGCAAAGACCCACTGTTTTCTCTAATACAGTTATCATTATGTAAACACCGTTGTTGCGTGAACAAACTAAAGTTCCGTCCCTATGATATACATGTATCGATCGTAAGTCGACCGGTTCCTTACCGACGTCTTAACACCGGTGTTAGGCGAAAGTATGTGGTTCGTGGTATCAATATTTTCATAACTTAAGATGATTACAATTATATCGTTTAAACGTTCAAATGTGACAAGCCTTTTTGTTAATCTTATTATAGGTACAAATGTAGAGATATGTGCTGAAATTCCTTTTCATATGTCATTTGCATATCATCAGTAATCATGATATCCATTTGAGACTCCTCGGTTTATATCGTCCAAGTGTATGACAGGTCGTTGACCTTGGTGTTCCGGACTTTATACCGAGTGATGGTACCAGCCTCATAAACATATTTCTGATTGGTCTGTGTGTGTGATTGGTACCAGTCTCATATAACATACTTCTGATTGGTCTGTGTGATTGATTGGTACCAGTCTCATGTAACATACTTCTGATTGGCCTCCTGTGTGAGTGATTGGTACCAGTCTCATGCAACATACTTCTGATTGGTCTGTGTGATTGATTGGTACCGGTCTCATGTAACATACTTCTGATTGGTCTGCGTGATTGATTGGTACCAGTCTCATGTAACATACTTCTGATTGGCCTCCTGTGTGAGTGTTTGGTACCGGTCTCATACAACATACTTCTGATTGGCCTATGTGAGTGATTGGTACCGGTCTAATACAACATACTTCTGCTTGGTCTGTGTGAGTGATTGGTACCAGTCTCATACAACATACTTCTGATTGGCATGTTTGAGTGATTGGTACCAGTCTCATACAACATACTTCTGATTGGTCTGTATAAGTATTTGGTACCAGTCTCATATAACATACTTCTGATTGGTCTTCGTGCGTGTTTGGTACCAGTCTCATACAACATACTTCTGATTGGTCTGTATAAGTGTTTGGTACCAGTCTCATATAACATACTTCTGATTGGCATGTGTGAGTGATTGGTACCAGTCTTATATAACATACTTCTGATTGTCCTGTGTTAGTGATTGGTACCAGTCTCATATAACATACTTCTGATTGGCATGTGTGAGTGATTGGTACCAGTCTCATACAACATACTTCTGATTGTCCTGTGTTAGTGATTGGTACCAGTCTCATACAACATACTTCTGATTGGTCATGTATCAGTGTTTGGTACCCAGTCTCATACAGCATACTTCTGATTGGTCTGTGTGAGTGTTTGGTACCGGTCTCATACAACATACTTCTGCTTGGTCTGTGTGAGTGTTTGGTACCCAGTCTCACATAACATACTTCTGATTGGTCTGTGTGAGTTTTTGGCACCGGTCTCATACAACATACTTCTGATTGGCCTATGTGAGTGATTGGTACCGGTCTCATACAACATACTTCTGATTGGCCTATGTGAGTGATTGGTACCGGTCTCATACAACATACTTCTGCTTGATTTGTGTGTGTGTTTGGTACCAGTCTCATACAACATACTTCTGATTGACCTATGTGAGTGATTGGTACCGGTCTCATACAACATACTTCTGCTTGATTTTTGTGTGTGTTTGGTACCAGTCTGATAAAAACATAAAAATTGACCAATTTAATAGCCTTAATATATGAGTAATACGGGTCTTTTCCTAGGATTGACCTGGTGACTGGTACATATTGGTTCCCGTTCACTCAGACCGTGTTAATCAACATATGTTAAAATAGGTAGCGTAACTGTTTGATACCTACTTATCATGTCAACAAGAGAAGGAATTATACTACGTTTGTTAACTTGATAATATCATTGACTTACTAAGTACTAAGTGTATTGTGCACACAGGTATAAGTATTTCAATTTCATGGCCAAGGACAGGTATATTTTAACTTCCTCTACAAACTGCTTGAACAAATATTAGCCAATCATAATTATTTATAAGTTTAATTGTGGAATTGTATTTCATATATACAATGTAACGGTCGTATTAAAATTACATTTTTATAGTGTCGATGCTTCAAGACACGCGATATATCACTGACGTTTGAAGGGTTCCAATACACGCAATATATCACAGACGTTTGAATGTTTCTATGACCACGTAAACACTACACTTATTTATGTGATAGCATCGATATACAATTAATATATAAATAAATGACGATGGCTTCAAGCTTTATACATAAAAAGATAATAGATAATCGGACAAGGAAGGTTGCACTTGCTTTAATAGATTTTTAAAAATTTCGTTCGATAGATGTAACCCATGGTGCTCCATATAATACAATACGTTTTCCGTGATTGAATGGTCGTTAACTCAGATATCACATACCATGGTACTGGTTCGAACTCCGACTTGGTAGAATGTTTACAAGCCATACATCTAACGGAATATCGATGGTGGTTACTCATGTATAATGATATTGCACAGCCACAAGAAGAAAGAGACGTTTTAATGGAATGGCTCAAACACGTCATAGCGATTACGTCATGCATTGCTACTTTATTGAACATAGCGACAACGGAGATCAATCGGTAAGAATTGGGAACGGCTGTGTTAATTTGTCTGTTGACAAAACTGCTTTAAAATTAGGAATGAGACGATGTTAAAACGGCGTGCAATGGCAGTTTTGGCAATACCTGCTTCCAGCAAACCAATTGCCTGATTTCTGACATCTTGGCTCAAACGTGGCATAGTGGTTTCGCTTTACTAATGAGTTTCTCGTGCATATTGTATTAATAAACATGATGTTTTATTGTTACAATGGACAACCAGTCTTACATGCCACCTGAAATAGCCTGAATAGCTTCATGACACGGAGAACATTGGTGAATATAAAGTCGCATCAATAAACCTAAAAAATAACAATTGGCCGTTAAAACAGTAAAATGCATTTCATGATGAATATGTACGATTACCCCAATAGCAAAAACACAAGTATTAGATTCAATAATTATTCACAAATTATAAATTTCGCTTCAAAGTGTTAGGCATTCTTTCATAATATCAATTTCAAAAACCAAAATGAGTTGTAGTTTAAGGTATTTAAAGAATTTCCCCATGGATAATGTACATACATGAATCATATAAATCTTATATAATCAGTCTTTTCTTTGAGTGATTCCATGGTGATTCTAAAGGGTTTATTTGTTGCTGATCATCGTGTGTAACTCTTACCATTTTATGATGACTGGTCACCGCGTTGTATTAACTATTTGTTTACAATTTTGCGTAGATACAACTATTTCAAATCCTAAAATATCGATCAACCGCAGTCCGACTTCTAATTTTAACCGATATACACTGCCCACCAAAAATAAGTATACAGATGTTATTTGCCCACTTTCTTGCCTGTAATGATACTATTTGCAGAACAATGAAGCAACAATATATTTGAAGAAAATGAATATTTTTGTTTATTAAATGGAAAGGACATACATTAATTGGTACCCTAGGGGCAAAATCTAAAGTGTTTTTGTCCCTCTTGAATAGTAACTTTGTCACAAAAAGATGGAAAATTCAGCCTTTTTGATCACATGGTTACTTTAGTTTCGAACATCTTCATTTTTATTTCTATCTCTATTTTGACTCATTTAGTAACTGTAGTTTCAGAAACTAGTATAATTATGACCGTCTGATAAGCAGATATTGAATAATTTAACCAAGTTTAATTTTGTAACAATTATTTCCGTATACTTATTTTTGGTGGGCACTGTATTTACAAGTTTAGTGTAGGTAATTTTACAGGTTTAACATTGTAGTAAAATGGTATCCGAATAATGTATTCAACGTATCTGAAAATACAATTTTAAACTTGAATAGATAACTTACCTAGCGCCACCAAATGTGATCCCATAAATCAACATTATTTTCAGATCATTTGTTTGGCTTAAGTTTAGTGTAGGTAGAACTTGTAGCATAAGAGACGGTTGACCAGTTAGCATTAATAACGGAACAATAAAGCCACACAAATAAAACCACCATTTGTAGCATTGAAAACTGTTGTTATGTTTTAAGTTGGCCTTTATATTGAGTTAAAGGTACTGCCTCACGTATTGGTGTATTTCAAAAATAAAATTAAATTGTTAAATATTCATGTAATTTTGGGATAGTTGCCGGTATATGCCATAAACAACCACATTGACATGAAAAATAACTTGGGAAACATCGGCATTTTGTAATAATATAGCATTTTACACCCAAAACTCTATAGGGTATTAATACCCTGTAGAACAAGCACCACTATCATTTAAATTGCTTGAAATTTGTTTGCATCCGTCGTAAACGAATTGCGAAACGAACCGAATACATCACAGCTGTTTACGCTTTAGTTTGTTGAACTTACAGTTTGAACACATGTGAATTACATAATTCACAAAGCATTTTGGAAGGAAACTCTGTGATATTTTCAAAAGGAAAAATACAGAGTGTCGAATTTCAAGAGTGATTTAAATTGCTTATATGTCATAAATCTTTCATAAAGCAACCGCCAGTGGCTTTCTATTACATAAATACTTGGTCAGGTAGGAAAATTACGCCTTACAAATTTTTAGCCCGATTTGTGAGGCAGTCCCTTTAAATTAAGATCAAAGATAATGGACCTGAAATTTGCTATCTTTATGTTGAGGTGATAGAAGTAATGTTTGGGTTAAAGACACCAATGCTGCAAAAGAACTTTTCAATTGTACAAAAAACTACTCTAATTTGATTTGATCTTTAAAAAAGGTTGCCAAATATCTTGTTAGTTATATACTTGGAGAAAAAAACGCATTATTATACAATGTCATGGTACTGTTTTATCAAAGCACTTACGATATTTTGAAATTGCTTTTAATGTTAAATTATTTTAACAACTGCAAATTGGGGACTGACATGGTCTGTAGGTGTTTTTATGTACGGATTGGTATAGTAGATCAATTTACCACACTTTGTAGTAGTAAAAGAAACATCAATAATTTAAATTGGACGTTAATAAAAGTTTTCCCTAAGTGCTTTGATAAAACAGCAGCCAGGTGTATAAGTAAGACAGTGTACATGGTGCGATTGTATGCTTTGTTTACCCTGTCATTGACTCATCATTTGACCCGCAATAACTTTCTCATGTCCTTGATCTATCGTATTATCTCTATCGTTGTTATAAGACCTCGAAATCAATGAACAAACATGAAAAAAACTATTAATTATTGTAAGGCTTAAACTGTTTAATGCCAAGATTAGAGGTTTGACTTATTTTCGATATTTTAACGATATCCACTCTTATCTAAAGACAAGCATACTGAAAGTTGGATGAACATTACATTATTCGAGATACTGTTGGTGATATGGGACTACGAAGGCAAAGACTAAAGTTCTTTGTTTTTCGTGTCCGTTCTATAGGAGATCACGTTTGTATGCAGGGGTATTCTTATGCAAATATGACCACCAGTTAGCTATTGGTGAATGGCGATTTTTTATGGTTCATTCATCCAATAGACTGCCGGTGGGGGTTTGCATATGAAAAGTTTATATTCTCTATAATCGCACAAATATTATATAATTATACATGTACACCCTTGCTGTTCTCATCATCGGCACCATTAGCGTCATAATGAAGTGTCATAATGGTCCTGGTATTTTTCGCTTTAACGAACGACATAGTTGGTAACTGCTGGAGCGCCCGGTGTCTTGATAATGTAACTGTGTATCATCCATAATTATGACTACGCTACTGTTGACCAGTGATACTTGAAATGATTCTTGAATAGAAGTAGTATTGTTATTCATTCAAATTGTTTTATGACTGTGTAATGGATGGGCAAGTCAGTGTAATAATGAAACTGTTATACGAGTATTGGTATATAATTGGTTGCGTTTCTATGATCGAGTCAGTACGACAAGTTATATTATTTCCCAGGTGTAGTATTTCGGTTAGCATTATGTCCGAAACACGTGTGTACTTTAATTATTAAGGAGAATTTGTCAGTAATTCCGAATCATAAATGACCATATATAGTACTTACCACGTGTTTCTTCTTTTGTACGCGTAATCATTGAATTAAATATTAACAAAAGCGATACATGTTATAGAATAGACTAAGTATATATAGCAGTTGTACTTCATACGTTCTATATTTCCTAATTATCATTGGTGTTTCAAATATTAATAGAATCGCTACAATTCGCGATAAGTATATGCTTCTAAATGGACAGGTTTCGGCTATGTCAAGATTCGGACGTCTCATAATCATTTTATTTATTTATTATTATATTTATAATTATCATCCCATTTGACTAAAATTCCGACATCAAATATAATTGCTATCGTTCCGATTATGAAATAAACACGAATATACTTTCTTAATACCGGTTATTAATAGACGCATGAATGTCGAACAGTCTTCGGAAAACAATTAACTATGAACTAAGCGGAATCTGTTCATTCCTGGTGTTCAAAAGGCTAAATTTATATGTGTTTTTACCCGTTCGAGCCAAACACATCAACAAATCAATACGTTCAGACTAATTATATATTCAAACTATTGCATTAGGCCGTTCTGATAAATTGAATGTTTTCTGAACCCGAAAAGAAAAAAATCGAAATTGACCCGGTTAGTGAGCTTGTGAAGGGGTGTGGTCTGTGCACACTGCTTTTTCGTGTCATTATTCAGTTCCAAAGCAGTCGTTTACCTGTGTTATGTAGTGGGTTCGCAGTCTGTAGTGGAATTAACATCCTAGTCATAGCATTTAAGAGGTGTGGGGAATGAACCCAATCTCATTATCGCCACATTAGGGTCATGTAGCTCAGGCACTACGACGATATGCTGTGTACCACGCAACAAAAAGTATTTGTAGAATCTGTAGGTTCTAGCACACTGGCAACATTGGAAAGCCGATGCATGGTACAGATTCAACAATCGTTCGCTCCCCCCGAAACGGCCACTCTAACCACTGAATCATCTGAGCCATATCGTTGATACATATAAACTAAAAATAGTGAAATGAATCTACCTAGCGGAGCATCATGTATGTTCTATGCTTCGGACAGGAAACCAACAGTTTTATTGTTATAATGCTAATTTCGCCTCATATTACTTATTGAACCTGTACTTCATAATTTCATTTAATTCAACAGAATACAAATAATGAATTGAAAGAAACAGCATTAGTCATAATAGATATTGAATCAAATACATGATGACATCAATGGCTAATTTAGGAAAGCATTGAAAAGCGCTGTTCCATGCTCATAATCAATTTCACCGCAACGAAAAGTTGATGCTCGAAAGAATAGTTAATACATCTCATATGGTACTGTTCACAGCGTATGCACTGGGTGGGTGTTTGTGTGTGCTGTACATGTGGATATACTTTCAACAATGTGAATTATGTTATGAATATGATAATACATGTATTAGTACACATATTCATTATTAATATTACGTGAAGCGGTTTTTATGGGAAAATATTTATGGTGATTAAAGACACGTTTTCGGTTGTTATGAGATTATGGTCGCGGAAAGTGTGTGTTATTTTGTTAATACATGGGGAATGTCTGCACGGTTAACATAGATTACGTTGTTCTTGTTTGTTTAAGAAATATTAATTTTAATTCATGAATATGTAATTCTATAGAAAAATAGACATGGGTATATTTTGTTAAATATATGTTGAATGTTTCGAATATGCCATTGCTGTGAGATGGCCGTTACAAATTGGGAATAATTTTAATATTTAATCAAATTGTGAAGCAGTATTCAAGAAACTAAGACAGATGTTATGTACGGAATTTAAGGTCGTGAGACTTTAACGTATAAATCAATCTGCCACGGATGACATCCGTATGAAACATTCATTTATTATTTACTGAACTATTTTGAATAGTCACAAAAAAGTGTGAAAAGGTGGACTAAAATTTGTACGAACACAATGAAGGAACACACACAAACAATGCCGCCCGCCTTTTCAAGTTGGAGTATATCTAAAATACGGACAGACACGGACTTTGCCGAAGCGAACGGAGATAAACGAAGTGATCGTCAATTGACAATGTATCAAACAGCGATTGCCTCTCGAGCAAGTTCGAGATTCTCGGATAGTTTCTGTTCTAAGCGGACAAATACGGTTGTAGGAATTTTAGATAATATACAAGAAAAGGAAAAGGCTATTTTGCCATATACAGGATATATATATAAACATAAGTAAGTGTTATTAAAGGGGCATGCCCTGGAACTGAAGTGTCTCGAATAGCAACCAAATGTATAACATTTTAATACCTAAGTAAAATTATGAAAACCCTGTAAAAAGTTACGAAATATCCCAATAGTTTTTTTAGAAAAATATATCAAGAATAACTAAATATCGTTGTTGTCAATAAAAGGCTGACAACCGTTTATATAAATCGATATACAAAATATCGAAGCGCGCGTTATAGAGTAAATTTTTAAGTCAAATTCTTCTTTGACTTTTCGGTAATAGTTGGTTTTACAAGTGATTAACGCAATTTTGTTGTATACAAACCAAGTCACTCCAGTTTCTGGGCATGCCACTTAAAAGCGATATGAAGAATTATGTTAATTAGAATAAGATGTAGTCTGTTTCTATGCGAGTACATGGTTCTATGTCTGCATGTGTTGGGGTTCGGATCGTTTCGGGTCTATTTTTCTTTAAATATGGGAGCTGTTGTTAAGAACAAAATTCGGTGTGCTAGATTCTGTCTGGTGAAACACACTGGTCAGGTCAACTAAGCACTGTTTTAATAACAAACAACGGCCAGTCTGGTAAATAAGCAACGTACAGTGCAAGGTTTCTTTTCAATGAAAGTGTACTTTACTAATATTTAATCACAAATAATCGATAAAGTATTGCACTTTTAAGTGATTATGCTACAGTTTCATACCTTCATTGTAGTTACTCAATAAAAACTGACCATTCGATATTTCTTTCATGATTTGTTTACGCCTGTAGTAATGGTCACTGTGCCTTTGTTGTAAAAATTATTACACCGGTCATATATTGACAAACATTTACCTGTAAAATTCGTTATTTTGGCCTCTAAGTTCGGACTTTACTTTATTTGTGAATGTGTGTATTTGAAATACATCGGTACTGTACATGTTGGATATTACTGTGCGTATCAATTCAAATCACTGCATTACGTAAGTAATATAATTGTCATTTATGCGTTCATAATTATGATAAAATAAATACAATTCGTTGCTAGGTAATAAGTAACGACTTCTGATAAACACTCGAATTTCATAATGTTAGAAGTCTCACATTCGATTTTGTACGATACTCTGTCTCACTTTAAAGTTTTAAACTCATGGGCAAAATGTGTGATGTTTCGAAATAAACTATTATAAGATTATGTTTTCTTAAAATGTTTATGTAACAAATTTAATGCATGTACGAGTAATATGGTAGTGTAGGAAGTTAGCGTAAAATGGTACCCTTCAAATTATGATAATTGTGAAGTTTTATGGGTTCAATGAAGCTCTAATCCAGTGTAGCAATACCACGTGGTTTTTTACTACAGTTCCAAGTAGAAATGTGTAAACATTGGAACACGAATGTAGCCATAAGTGTTTTATTTCTTCATCGATTTCTATGAAATATTTGCCACGCTAAGGGGAACATTATTTGCTTTCCATGAAATATAAAATCTTTTTCAGCGACTGTGCCGTTTTGTCCATTACCTTGTGAAACCATGGAACGTGTAGGTTTCACAGGGTAATGGAAAAATCGGTATAGCTGCTGAAAAAGATTTTATATTTCATGGAAAGCAAATAATGTTCCTCTTAGCGTGGCGTATATTTCATAGAAATCGACGAAGAAATAAAATACTTATGTCTGTTTTATTTTCCAATGTTTACCAATTTCTTCTTGTAACTGTAGCCAAAAGTCACGTGGTATTGCTACACTGTAATCATGAATTCAAAGTAGTGTGACGAGCGGTCTTTCGTAATTTTTCAGTAACACGATTATTTACATCCTTATTTGTTTGGTGTGTGTATAAAAAATATGTAGAAATTATTTTAAGTATCTTCAAGCATCCGTTAGGTTTGGGTGATTACAAATTGACCATTTCTGACTGATGCACCTTTGGGGTATGTTCTCCACTGATCACGTGGTCACTATTTATGACTGATGCACCTTTGGGGTATGTTCTCCACTGATCACGTGGTCACTATTTATGACTGATGCACCTCTGGGGTATGTTCTCCACTAGTCAAGTGGTCATTATTTATGACTGATGCACCTTTGGGGTATGTTCTCCACTGATCACGTGGTCATTATTTATGACTGATACACCTTTGGGGTAAGTTCTCCACTGATCACGTGGTCACTATTTATGACTGATGCACCTTTGGGGTATGTTCTCCACTGATCACGTGGTCACTATTTATGACTGATGCTCCTTTGGGATATGTTCTCCACTGGTCAAGTGGTCATTATTTATGACTGATGCACCTTTGGGATATGTTCTCCACTGATCAAGTGGTCATTATTTATGACTGATACACCTTTGGGATATGTTCTCCACTGGTCAAGTGGTCATTATTTATGACTGATGCACCTCTGGGGTATGTTCTCCACTGGTCAAGTGATCATATTTATGACTGATGCACCTTTGACATGCTAAGGTTGTAAAACATATACAACACAAACGTACTGTGACACAGAATTGCAAGGTCGTCGACTAACAAATAATTATACTTAACGAAATAATTCGGCGTGAGTATATCTTTACATTGTTTGAATGTAGTAATATAATTAGTCCTCGTTGTTTCACGGCCAAACTTATATCTATATTTCGATTCTATCTGCTTTGAAATATGAGAAAATTGGAAGAAGACCCGAACAATTTATTAATAATTGATTGGTATTATTCAATCGACCTTAATTTGTCAATATGGATTTATTGATGATCGTTAAATAGTATCTGTTTAATAATATGTATCTTAAACTCAACTGACGACTTACGACTTAGGAGTTTTAAAGTCACGGTGTTGATTAATGTTTTGCTTCGACCATAAAGTGCTTAATTTTATAATATTTTCTGACGTTGGAATTTATTACACGATATTCTGTGTGTAAAAAACTTGCTTTCTATACATTTTAATTAATTAATAGTATTAACTAATTGGATACTGTACAGAGTTATAACAATGCATCGACCAAAATTGAAATATTCTCGAAGTTTCAATGTAAGAAGGACAAACGCTGTTGTCGTGCATATGCCAATAGTCCTGTAAGTGATCTAGCGCATTAACTTTCAGTTATAATGTCGTAAATATCAGTGAGGGATGTTTCAGATATAATCTCAGATATTTATAAACGTTAATGAGGGATATTTCAAGTGTTCTCAGATAAACTATAAACATTATGAGGGATGTTTCAGTTGTTCTTAGATATTTATATACATTCATGAGGGATGTTTCAGACGTTCTCATATAACTATAAACAGCATTGAGGTATGTTTCGGATATAACCTCAGATATTTATAAACAGCAATGTGAGATGTTTCAGCTGTTCTCTGATATTTATCACCGAGGGATGTTTCTTATTTAATCTGAGATATCTATATACATCAATGAGGGATGTCCAAATGTTCTCAGATATTTATAAAAACCAATGAGGGATGTTTCAGATGTTTTCAGATATTTATAAACATCAATGAGGGGTGTTTCAGATGTTCTCAGATACTTACAAACATTAATGAGGAATGTTCCAGATGTCCTCAGATATTTATAAACTTCAATGAGTAATGTTTCAAATGTTCTCAGATATTTATAAACTTCAATGATAGATGTTTCGGATGATCTTAGTTATCTATAAACATCAATGTGGGGTGGTTCAGATGTTCTCAGATATTTATAAACATCAATGAGTGACCTTTAAGATGTTCTCAGACATTTTAACATAGTTACATGTATAAGCATTAATGAGGAATGTTTCAGATGTTTTCAGATAACTATACACACCAATGAGGGGTGTTCCTGATGTTCTCAGATAACTTTAATGTCAAACAGAATTATTATCTTGTATACTGCGACCGTGGTCGTGTATTAGCTATTTGTGAAGAGTTGATATGTATACCGAGCAAAAATTCTATTTAGACTATTTAATTTTCTTCAGCTATTTATTTTCTAAAGTTTGCTCTGAGGTGACAAATACGATAGTTATTTGGGTACAGTGTACCTTTTTATCAAATAAAACTGGATTGGCATGCTCATAATGCCAAATTATAAGATAAACTTTACTTTTCTTTTTTATTAAATTCATATTGCTTGTTTGTGTAACTATCACCTTCATAATTAAATGTATAGTTCGCCGGAGATAATACTAGTCTTTGTTTACAAATATAAATGAAATTTAAATACATTTTCGATATTCATTTTTGTTCAATCTTGTGCATGTTCACCTTTAATGATATACTCTTTAAATCTACACTGATAACTGGTGGCCATTCGACCGTACAGTGTTTATAATTTGCTTTGTTTGTTTATTGATAAGGTTAGAGTTATCCCCGGCGAACTATATATTGACAGTGAAAGATTCAAGTTGGCACATTTACACAATACACATACCAGTGTTCGAAACATGTTGCAAAGCAACAAAGGCACACGATCTCTTGGAACGTGTCATTGCATTACATACTTGCTATTTCATAAGACAACGACAAATGGTCAATATAGCCGAATAACGATCTAAATCTTATGTAATGAATAATAAAATGTTTACAGTTAATGTTTTCATGGATGCTCGAGGGTTGCCCAAACGTTTCTATCGTTTTGTAGACATTTGCTACCCGATCCTTTTAACCGTTCTGTGTTATAACTCAGCATAATGCTCATGAAATAAAATAGCCCTTGTAGGTTTATTTGCTCAGATAGTAAACAATATACAGAACATCCTAGTTGAAATTCAAGTTGTTCACAAATTCATTATTCCGTACAATGAATTCGATACTTGAAACATTTGATTTACCGAACAATGAAGCTTCTGTTACTGTGGTATGCGGACTAGTTTAATAATTTAGAAGAGTTCTGAAACTTGTCAACCCAAATAGTTGGTCAAAAGTAATATTTAAAATTCACTATTTTAAAGTTACATAATAGAAAATACGTACAGTCAGTAAATATATTTAGATTTGTTATTTTAATTTTATCTTTAACACATCTCTTTGTCAATGTATCTGTGTGTCAATGTCACGGCTAGATATTAGCAGAAAAACTAGTAAGATTCTACGTTTGATAATGTAATGTCATGTTCGAATTGTACCGTGCCGTGTGGTGTTACGTTGAAAAACAACCGCTTTACTTCGAATTTAGATCTCTAAGATACTAGTCCAACAAATGAACACAACTCCATAAGTTACTTTTCCAACGAAATAATAAATCTTACAATATATTTTTCCACTTAAATTAAAACGCTTTGGTAGTAGGGACGTAAATACTGCATATTTATGCCCGGGTAATATTATCGATTTGTTGAAGTTCCATTATGATCAAACAGTGAAAGTTGAATATCCACCCGCGTCCTGATTCTGCAGACACGTGCATGAGTCCAAAGGGAATATTTTAGGTAACTGGGTCCTTTAATCAACCAATAAAATGCTTTTAAATACGCCCGTACTTAATTAAGAACCGAGTCGTATTGCTAAAAGTATAATATACGCTTCACAAGAGGTTGCGTACCCTTTTAAACGTAATTGCTTTAAACGATATACATGTATGGCAGGTTTTAACGATTTACTTTTCCCACCTAAAACCATAACTAACAAGTCGATTTCATGTACAAAATGTATGTCATGTTTATTTCAAAGTATCTATAGGCCAGAGACCTGTCAGATATACACATTACTACAAAACATATATAGCAAACATGATATACATTTTGTACACGAATTCGACTTGTTAGTAATGTGTATATATCTGACAGGTCTCTGGCCTTTAGATACTTTGAAATAAACTTACTAACTAATATTTATGTCTGATAACTTTAACTATGACCGTTGGGGTAGTGGGTTCCATTGCCACCCACCGGGTGATGGTTCATATACATGTATACGATTAATAATTATGATTTACATTTGTATTGACCTTGTATATTTTCAGATCCATTGATAATGAGAAGGTAATTAGGGGACAACCTTTGGATCCACGAAGGGGCCAAGGACCGACCGATCAGGCACGTGCAAAGCATGCACAGTTTATGACCAAAGGAAGGCAAGATGGCCGACCGAAAGCTGCGGAAGCAGGCAGACGTTTGCAATCACTTCCCGCGAAAAAAGAAAATCACGGTAATTGACCCATCAGTTATTTTATATATACATAAAATGTATAATGTCATTACTTAATTCAGATGAAAATCAGTGTTCAAAATACAGCACAGAGAATGGCAGTGGTTAATGCATAGAACATCTGACACGTGATCCGATGGCCACGTGTTAGATACAAAAATCATGGTAAACTTGGTTTGATTACCAAAACAGTCCTGCATACCTGTACGGCGCGAGCACTTTAACCCAGGACACCAACAAAGCCGTCATATTGTGCGGGCTGGTTAACAACCTAGCAATAGTGACGTTATATTCCTGATGTTATCCATCGCATCGAGGGTATGAGAACAGAGAAGCCAGTTTCCCTTTTATGCTGAACGTCTAGCAAGAGAAATACTGGTACCATTTTTATTTCGTCTTTGGTATGGCGCGATCTCTCTAGGCTATCGAGGAGGCGGTTGTGGCTTGAGGCTTAATGACATTTGAACTAAACTATCTACTATAGTATTCGTGATGTTTTACTTGTTAACTAATATTACTACTTTCACAGCATCACAAAGCGACGAGAGACCAGCCAACTCAGCCCCTTCTAAAGAACAAGGTCAACTTGAGGGACCAATGCCGAAAATAAATACATTTGTTTCAAAAGACAATAAAAACACTAGAACGCAAGAACACCAGGCGGGTTCCAGTAAACAAACCGAACCATCATCTTCTACTGTAAAACATAGAGAACCAGTCGCTACTAAGGTTAAAGAGCCACAGACAATACCAGCCAAACCAAGTGAACAGAAGACAGAGACTAAAGTTAATGACGCAGTCCAAAATAGACATAAACAAGAAGATAAACCAAAAGGACCGGAAACCGTACAAAAGCTACCGGATAAATCGCCAGAGCCGGCCAGGACGGCATTTAATCCAGCAGGTAAACATAACATGTAATTGCAAAAGTAAACTTATCAATATTATCATTTTTCACATTTATATCTTAAGATATGAATTTAATCTTGGTTTTATAAAAATTGTATAAAATTTAAACTAACGTCCTCTCTTTTAATATGGTTGTCTTAATTCACTTGGTTAATAGTGCAAGCATTTTGTACAAGTACATTGCTCGTGTCATGAATTAAGCGGTAACCATGTGATATTTTGTTTAATTTTAGTTCACGTTTCTAATTATGGAAATGAAAACATGTGGTAGACTGTTATGTTTAAGTTCCGTTTTGCTTAGAATGTTGATGTCAAGGATCTTATGCTAACTTTGTTCATGTTTTAACCATTACCATTGAAATATGTGTGACAAGAAGGGTAACTTTGTGAACGTCCCGTTAGGAAATTGAAAGTACTAGTATGTGTTGGTTTACACTGATGGCCAGTTCGTTTTAGAACAGAAGAGCTTCAATCTCAAGAGAGGTCTTCCGATTAGTTCAATTGGCCCTCTTGCGTATTTAGAAGCTCTATCGTCTCATCCGCTCGGTTGTTGGAAGAGGTTTGAAGACCTTAAGACGAAAGCAAAGGCTTTTAAACACAATGAAGACGTCAAGGGAAGACAAGGTGCATGCTATTGCCCAGATCTTCCTGTCTGTCGTTTCTGAATACCCTTCTCTGGTCAAATTTCCAGACACACTTGACGTATTATTACATCATTCGACCGAAAATGTCCGTACATCATTTTATTATTATAAGGATGCGTTTATTAGTTAACGTAATGCTCATCATAGTGATTCGCGATTACATTCCAAGAATCCAGTAGACTCGCTCGCAATTCATGTTTTTAAATGAAACGCCAAGTCCAAACAGTTTCGATTTTTTAACCTAGCTATCAGAAAGTGTAACCCTTTTTCTCATACCGCCCGCTATGACTATTCTAATTGACCAATCACAGTAATTACGCCTGGGAATGTGTAGGTCTATTGAAACGATGCGTTTTAATCTTACACAAAGTAACAATGATATCGGCTTTACCATTGGTTCAAAATTGGCTTAATTTGTACCCGTATTGAATATTTCAATCCATGCCAATTATTTAAGAGTGAAAAAAGCCTTTGTGCTGATAAAGACAGCACCGAAAAAAACTACTGCAGTTAACAAAACTAAAAACAAGTCGGGGAGTTACATTGTGTGACAATGATTTAACATTGAGTTACCTAAAAATATTATTCAACCATAGTTGATTGTTCAACGGACTGTTTATACATATTTGGAATTCTAGTTATAGTGTATCCGATTTTGAGCGCAATATTTCTATATTATAAGATGTTATCATGTTTATATTTGGATATAAGAAACAATACATCGTCAGGATAAATAGACTAACTGCGTGTTAGTCTTTAAAAAAACAATTGGGTATAATTAGTTTCATGCGGTATTGGGTGAGCACTGACTATGCGTTAAATTGCCCGCATCGTTTTAATATGGCATAATATGTCGAGATGAACAACACTGTGGATTATTTGAGACTTTAGTGCGAGTATAAAATCAGCTTTCATCGAATATTTCAGGGAAAATTACTACTTTTTGAAAGAAAAATAATTATTATTATGACGAGAAGTTGGATGTTTTATTTTTATTTTTGTGCGTTTTATGCCACTGGCGAGCATTTCTTAATGTAAGAAAGTCTTGAATTTTAAAAGTTATGTTTAAGCTTAAAGAAACAATTTCAGATATCAAAATTTAATAAAGACTTCACGGCGTTAAATATGGTCTATACTTTCATGTGCAATTAAGTGAATGTACCGCATGTAAGAGTGCTATGTACGACGAAACTTGGGACGACACTTAAACGAATTTCAAAGTTTGGAACATCCAAGTGAAAGATACATGTATACGTTGTGAGCTCCTGTATTTAACTATTTACTGAATTTCAGGACTTTAAACAAACAATACTTAAAAATCTGAAGTGTTTAATGCTTTGGAAAAACATTCCGTGCGATAAACGTTTCTGATTTATGGAAATCAAGTTTTTTATGTAGTCTTAATATTAGGAGAATGAAAAAAGTACAAATGTATACAGAACACTGAAGAATGTGGGTTTGTTTTAATGTTGACTCTTATACAGTGAAGTGTGACCTTTTATGTAGTTTACTTAGAATAAATACGGTTTAGGCTCGATTGTATCTTAGTGAACTTTCCTGTGACCGGTGATATTGGTGATATTCTGTTCGAAAACGTTTGCCGAATAGGGGAAAACAAACGTAAGAAACTATAGATAATCGTGAACATTCTTGGAAAATTCAATGAGACGGACCGTTTGAAACGTCGTATAGATTATTTAATTGAAAATGTTACCAAAGCAGTTATAAGAGGAATGATATCTTAGACTACCCAAACTTTCAAAATGTCTGAGACAATATACCAGAACAGCCCTCGTCACGGACGGAAGGTTGGTTTGAATGTCAATAAGGTTAGGTTTTATAAAGAACCTAACCCATACAATACGGGGCGTATGTCAGCTATGTCCAGGGATTTCTATAACGATGTTATACATTTTGAAGAAGAAATTGCTACAATGCATATTAAAATTACAGGTGTAGCGGGAAGATCAACTCAGGAAAACGATCATAAAAAGTAAGTTAACATTCTTCAGTTATTTCATCATTGTTACGGTGGAAACGAGTGCAATAACTGAGATAATGTACTGGAATAGATAATGGTAACTAGTACCGGCAATGGGTGTGTCTTCTTTACCACCACACCCACTACACCCTAAGTCATTGAACTATGATACAAAACAGATAGAGAAAAACACTCGAGTATCGTTTTTAATCCCGCATCGGGCAACATCAGTAACAAAATAAGATAACCTAATGTTTCAGTCCTCTGCATATGTTTTTGAACCTTCCTGTAAACATGTTGCCCGCAGATTCACGTTATTTAAATATAACGGCGATACTTATTTATATAAACACGTTTGTGTTAATTAGTTTTTTATCATCGATTGATTGATTAATTGATTAATTGATTGATTCATTGATTCATTGATTCATTGATTCATTGATTCATTGATTCATTGATTCATTCATTGATTCATTCATTGATTCATTCATTGATTCATTCATTGATTCATTCATTGATTCATTCATTCATTCATTCATTCATTCAATCAATCAATCAATCAATCAATCAATCAATCAATCAATCAATCATTCATTCATTGATTCATTGATTGGTTGGTTGAATGATTGATTGATTGATTGATTGATTTATTTATTTATTTATTTATTCATTCATTCATTCATTGATTGATTCATGGATTGATTGGTTTATGGATTGATTGATTCATGGATTGATTGATTCATGGATTGATTGGTTCATCGATTGATTGGTTCATCGATTGATTTATTCATCGATTGATTCATTCATCGATTGATTCATTCATCGATTGATTCATACATCGATTGATTCATTCATCGAATGATTCATTCATCGATTGATCTATTCATCGATTGATTCATGGATTGATTGATTCATGGATTGATTGATTCATGGATTGATTTATTCATGGATTGATTGATTGATTGATTCATTCATTCATTGATTCATTGATTCATTCATTGATTCATTGATTGGTTGGTTGAATGATTGATTGATTGATTTATTCATTCATTCATTCATTGAGTTTATGGATTGATTGATTCATGGATTGATTGATTCATGGATTGATTGGTTCATCGATTGATTGGTTCATTTATTGATTTATTCATCGATTGATTCATTCATCGATTGATTCTTTCATCGATTGATTCATTCATCGATTGATTCATTCATCGAATGATTCATTCATCGATTGATCTATTCATTGATTTATTCATTCATTCATCGATTGATTCACGGATTGATTGATTCACGAATTGATTGATTCATGGATTGATTGATTCATGGATTGATTGATTCATGGATTGATTGATTCATGGATTGATTGATTCACGGATTGATTGATTCACGGATTGATTGATTCATGGATTGATTGATTCATGGATTGATTGATTGATGGATTGATTGATTCATGGATTGATTGATTCATGGATTGATTGATTCATGGATTGATTGATTCATGGATTGATTGATTCATGGATTGATTGATTGATTGATTGATTGATTGATTGATTGATTGATTGATTGATTGATTGATTGATTGATTGATTGATTGATTGATCGATAGATTTTCATCAATGACTAATCGTTAAGATTACATTACAATTTCAGGACGAGCAAATTTACTACGCCTGTACGATCAGAAGAAACTAGCCTATCGAAAAATATGTAAGTTATTTGTGAACTTTTGAACACATTCTTGCACATTGTGAATATTGTGTTTAGCGACTAAAGGAGATGTATATGTATTCTTCATAATCAAGTTTAACAAAAAATAATTATCCCAATGAAAATACAAAATGTATACTTACTTGGAGCATCATTTAAAAAACGAAATACAGATCACTAAACGACTTCTACTGAACGAATTTTAAAATGCAAGATCAATAGCATCACCGTCTACTCGTAGAAGGCAGATATGGCGTGCCATACTTTTGGATTGTATGACAATGGATATAACTTCACTAAAATTAAGTTATTCTAATTGTCGGGCATGTTCCACTTCCGACCTAATTGTAATTCAAGTAACGCCCGGGTTCTTTATTAGAATGAATACGGCATTGACTTTTGTTTGGTCGATGAAAGGTTTATTCATGATTTTATATACTTTGGCTCTAGAAATATTAATTCTTTAAAAAGTGATTTCAATAACTAAACGTGCCTTATTTGCATTTATATTACATTCATGATTATTTCAAATGTAGGTATGTCTATATACTAGTTTTCTACACACATTCTTCTGTTGAAATAAGTACTCGGTTGAATTGATGACCGTTTTATTCCTAAACTCTATGATTGTGTTAAACGTTTGCGAAAATATCACGTGAAAATAATTTCCTATGTCAATACGACGTCAATTAAATCTTAAAATAGCCATTATTTGTGTGTACAAACAATAACCAAATATTAGCAATTGTATTTAAAGTCAATCGATCTGTTTAAAGCACATTAAGACAAGCGGTCCAGTGGTAAGAGCTACTGACTACTGGTCCGAAGGTTGTGGGTTCGATCCCTGCTCCATCCAGATCCAAAACAGAAATGCTTTTCAGTGTTTCCCATCTAACAAAACTAAAATTACTAACAGCCTTTCGAACGAGACGTTAAAGCGAGGTCCCGTGTATGATGCTTTACATCCAGCACGTAAAAGAAGCAGGGATGCTTTTGGAACTGTATCATGCACTATCCCCCAAATTGCCTTCAAACTGTAGGTATAACACCAATATTAGATGACCGGAAGTGGTGTCTTCATAAATAATATTCATAAGTTGCCATCATTTTTACGTGTTTGTATCGTCTGCTTACCTGACTCTGACAATCGTAGGTGAAAACTGCTTCTTGAAATTACTGTGTAAGTCTAAAGATCATCACCAGACGACAGTTAAACGACTTTGCCATGACTAAACGTCACATATCTTTTTAAAGCACGTCAAAAGCGCCAGGATGTTCTATATATCATCACAGTGTTGTACCGCATAGAACGCATTTCTTAACTCAATTGATGTTTTTCGGTCGGGGTAGCGTTGTCCTACAATTTGACGTTCAAATCGTCACGCCTAGTGGTTTTGTTCTGGTGTCATGTGTAAATAATGAAAATGACGCCAATATGACGTATTGGGTTAAATTGAAATATTTTATCGCGGAAAATCATACCAGGCGTACACCTCTCGTCCCACTTATTGATTTAAACTCAAACACATTTCAAATAATAATTTATACAAAAAATACCAGCCCCCAAAATAGTTGCGTTTCTTAATCGGTTAAGTGTAAATCAAAAATCACGCCTAAAATGTTAACACTACAGTGATTGCAATACTGCACGCGAGATCGTCTAACATGTTTACAAAAAAGAGTACAAGAGAACGCCGAAATGTTTACATTATAATGTATGGAATACTGCACGTGAGAACGTCTTAAATATTTACTAACAAGGTTGCTAATATAACACCAGCACCAAAAAACGTCTCAAATGTTGACACAACATGTTTGCAATGTGACACTAACGCTTGTTCACTTAATCTGTATTGCAATATTAAGCTAAATATTTGAATAAATACACAATGTGCTTTATTAATAGACGGGTAGTTTCATAAAGTGCATCGAAGTTCGACAGCCGCGTTTGAGGATAATGTTGTTTTGGACAAATTAGACGTAAATTGCACTATCAGTCAATAGTAATGACGTTACGCACGAAACTGGTACATAAAAACGTTGCGTCAAAAAACGACATAAACGTCGACTTTTGCGTGTTTGTTTACGACGTCTAGCATTTAAGTTTATACTTTGATTCACTGGATAACGCATAAGAAGATCATTATATATTGAGGTTTTCTATACGCATGGGCTCTCTCTCCCACACCCTCTCTCTCTCTGACAACATTTTTGTTTTGAAAATGGCGGCATGTTATGACACTACCCGACTATTCCCGTATCATTAGAAATATACAGAATTACTTCAAATAATCGGAATCGGTATCGAATAAAGCTATATTTTTATAGAATTGTCGATAATATAAACAGTAATACTTATTATTATTGTTAATATTATTATCGACAATAAATATATTACGGATCATACATTTTGGACAAACGCTATTTGTAATGCAATAAATTCGTCATACATGTACTAGTAAAAAACACTAAAATGAACACTTAATTGCTTATTCCGCTATGATGTTACAGATGCAGCCGAAGCTTGATGAACAACGTCATCATTGAAACGTCGGACGTGTATAGTTTCACAAAATTAGTTCCATATAAGTTCTATTTGTTTACCGATGACAAGAGCTGCATGTCAAGTTTTCAGTAATTTAATAGTCGGACCAAATTATTTATGGCGGTAGTATGTATTAAATGTTAAGGGAAGTAACTTCTGCTATTAAAACCGAACACAACCACCAGTAAGATATGCCCATGAATAATAATAATAATGTATGTAACATTCATGTGAGTCAGCCACGGTGACTGATTGTAACGTGTTGTCCAGACAATAATCAGCATTTTTTAGATTTCATATCTTCTTTTTCAAACAGGTCACACGGAAAACCTCTTCCATCCGATGATCATGGTCCGGTTGTCCAGCCACCGAAACCAGCTACCAATAAACCGGACCATCATACGTCACCAAACGATGAAGACTTTAATTATTACGCATCAGAAAAAAAGAAAGACGAAACACCCAGGATGCACTCCGACAAAAGTTATAAAACAGATAAATCATGGACGACAATTAAATCCAAAACAACGGACGGTAAGCCGAGCAGCTATCCAGATTCTCCTGTAAAGTCATATACCACGTATAACATGTCATCTGGCGGGCAAAAAATGGAAAATAAAAGACGAGAAGTTACTATAGTCGATCCTAAAGATGCTAGAGAGTTTAAAAGTGAAGAAGAGAGAGCGGAAGCGTTTCTTGATGAATATGAATATAGTCATCATCATCCCCATCGAACGAAAGAGTTTAATGAGATGGACGATGAAGAAAAAATTGAATACTTTAGAGATACATTACACATGAAACCGGAACAGATTAGAGAACTAACGTTCCATCCGAAAGTTACAGGACCAAAGTTAATTCACCACGCCTACACTGGCGTAGAAACTGTTAATTGGTTAGCAGGAAGTGCTAAACGTGTCAGACGACCGAAGTCTAAACGTAATGTGTATAAGAAACAAACAACAGTTGTACCCAACCAGAAGAAGAGCGTGATGTTGACGCGACTACAAGGTACCATGTATAAACAAATCAATAAAGTTTACGGTGCGAGCCCAAGAGATGAACGAGAAAAACATTTTTTTGAAAAACTTGCCCAGTTACAGTTGGATGATATGCAAAATCGTTATGAAAGGCTGGCTGAAAGAGAGCGAAAGACTCTAGAAGCAAAGTTTAGACAGAGAGACCAATTAAAACGCCTCAGAAAGAAATTTGAAGATGATTCCTGGAGACGATTCATGACGCAATACGTGACATCTAAAGTAGTGGAGGCCGAGTACAGAGATCGGCAGGAATACGGCTTGCCAAATAACGTAAATCACCAACAATCCCGGTCTACCAGCAGACGGAAGCAGCAGGCGTTTACACCGCGACATCTACAGAAGAAAAACAAACAGAAGTACTCCAATATATTTAGATTCAACGCAGGCCCGATTCACAAGACAGTAGGGAAAGCACCTAAAATTGAAGGCTTTGATACCGTATATATTGATACAGAGGACGATGAAGGTTTGTTTACTCTTACAACTATTGTATTCTCTTTAAAACGGTCCTCGTTGGTAATGTCGACAATGTTTTTATGTTTATAACTCGATCAGTTGGCGTGTAATTATATATCTGTAAATCTATTGGCAAAGTTGAATACTATTTTCCTGATTATAGCAGAACTATGTTTATATACAGTACTTAATATCAACTAATTAAAATAATCAGCAATTAATGTTAAATTTAATTAAACAGATAACTAGTAACATACGGACCATAACTCGGATAGGTCGTACAAAGTTTTATTTAAATTCCTACAGACCAATTTCGCTCTGACCACTTAATGCACTATTGATTCTCTATACAAATGTATATATTAAAGTTTGTTGTTTTCGTCAAGTTTCTATAATGAATGTTTTAATACATAAATACTTCAGATTATGACGAGACAGGTTTGCATTTATTTGATATTTTACTAAATGTGAAATTCAATATAATGTTTAGATATTGATTTTTTGTGATTGGGATTTCTTGGTTTATTGGTGATCTATTACTACTAATATTTACTTACATATTTCTTGATAATGCTTTTAACTTTCTGTGACGAGCTGGACTCCTTCAGGAGTCGGTGTGGGTTCCAATTATTTAATGTAATATTCGTTCAAACCTATTTATAATGCTCATAATTTCGACAGGCGCAACATCTGGCTTGGAATTCGGGAAACATTAACAACTCATTTGGACTAAAATTATCGCTATTTATTTGTTTTGGACTGTATGCCGTGGCACACCCGTTAAATATGGGCTGCAGTGGTTATTTGTTCTAATTAGTGCTATTTGTTACAAATCTTTGTTTTCTGAAATAAGTTGCAGCAATTTGGTTTCACGAACTAGGTAAAACTAAAAGTTCAAACTAATACTATTTCTATGTATATATACCATCCATTAAAACAATTTGTTCTGTCATTAATGTTCAAACACTGTTGTCATACTAGGTAAAACAACACCGTGTTCGATTACTTGGAGAAAGTGTAGGCGTACACGTTAGTTGTTTTTTATAAAGTGCAATATTTTGAGTATTAGTATAACCAGGGGTATAGACTTGATCTTTACCAGGAAATATTTACGCCCTGAATAAATTGAATTCAGAAACTTCAGAATGTAAATTATCCTAGTCTTCAATTATACCATAACAACTAATTGGTTTACTCTTAAATTTATTCAAACGCCATGTAAAGCAAATTTCGATAACATCCTTATATAATGAAGCAAGTTCAGTCTCATTTGTGTTTATTGTTTCTTTGGGGTGTTGTTTTTTGTTTATTTCAAGAATGAAAGGTGTAAGAATTTACTATTAAAATCTGTTTCTCTAAGACATTCATTATTTTAGTACGTTTATGTATGGACCGTGTACTAAGTTGGGCATTAAGGTTATAAGAACAAATGACTTCCGCAAAGGTCATTTTGTAGTTCCATTACTTTGACATTTTACAACGTATTTGCCATGATTGTCTTAGTAGTACGTGTGTATATCTACATGTGTAAAATAATATGAATGTACTAATAATATCTATAAATGTATTCATTTTTATGCCCCCCCTATCGATAGATGGGGAGGCATATAGTGATTCACCTGTCCGTCCGTTCGTCCGTTCGTCCGTTCGTCTGTTCGTCCGTTCGTCCGTCCGTCCTGGTTAACCCAAATTGACCGTTTCTTCTAGCATTAATATGGCTTGCTACAAAGCTTTCATACTTGCATGGATGTTGTGTATGAACACTCTCCACAAGCCTGTACCACCTAACCCCATTTTGACCTTCACCTTGACCTAATTTTGGACTTAGACTTATTTATGGACAAGGCTTCCACAGGGGGCATAAGCGTTTAGTGAACGCAGTCTTGTTTCTAACTACTTCTTGTTGATTTTGATTTCATTGATGTTTGCGTTTGGTTTATCTGGTTACTATAACTATTTAAATAAACATTTTTCTAGAATTCAGCTTATATGGCTATGAACTTCTATTTTGTCGATTTTGTGAGCGTTACAAGCTCTTTATCCTATTTTGTTTACTACTGTATCAGAGGCCCAAACATTTGACCAAAACATATATTGCATTATTACTTAACTTCAGTCTTCCAAATGATACCTCCTCTCGTTTTGGAGAAATAAATTCAAATCATTGCCATTTTGGACTTTAATGATATCTCTTGCTTGAATTCATCGAAAGTTCAATAGTTCTTGGTTGGACTTAGAAATTTGGTGTAATTTATTTTCCGGCTTGTTGTAATAGTCGAATTACTACTATAGCTCTTGTATGTAGAATTCCTGGTGTACTGGAACCTGTCAACAATTTAAAACACTCTGAAACCTTAATACTTAGTCGTGAAACAAGTTATTACTTAATGCTAATATAATTTATATAGTGTGTCATAAAACATTACAACATTACAAATTGATTACTGCTGTTACAAAGACATTTTCTTAATTTACAATTTACAAGTGATTATCTACTTTTTTTATTGTCTTTTGGTGTAATTAATTGTCATCATCGTGTTATTTATTTTAGGTAAACCTTCACGCAAGAAGCAGAATGTGGATGCGTTAATGAGGGAAGCAAGACGTATATTAGATCAATCAGGTAAATGCAGCATAATTATGTTTGATAAGCCCGGTAGTCAACAGTTTACTGATCAAATTAAATTGCCTGACTTAATCAACAACTGGTACAAACTCTGCCATAAGCAAATCCTTTACACATGTGAAAGACATGGCCATATTCAATGTTACGAAAAGTCCGTCTAACCTTGGAAATCTAATCCGGATTTACTTGTCACAGTAAATCGCTCTTCAAACTGATATACTTGGGCTAGCAACATTTTAACAAACTTATTTTAATAAACGTACCATACCCGTTGTTTCACATAACGTATTTACTGGTTTCATGAAAGTATGGTATGAGGCAACATCGATGATCACCCAAAACCAATGTTGTTTAAGCCTAATTGTGTTTCCCTATTTAAGATGCAGACGAAACAGACGTAGAAGAAACTCCCCGTAAGTCACGTGCTACTAACTACCGTCGACCAGAAAGATCGCACAGAAAAAGAACGCGGGACAGAAAACACATTCCAGATGACAAATCATTCCAGTCATCTAAAACGTCACGCTCCAAGGCGTCCAGTCGCCCGCCTCCAAAAACAATGAAAGAAATGATGGACCGGCGTTATAACGCTCCTAAGCCTGTTGATCGTTACAAGGCGAGTAGTTTCGCTGCAATGAAGTCTGATTTATTGAAAGATAGTGCTAACTTAAATCGAAACAAAAGACTACAAAGCAGTAGTACTGCAAATAGTGACATGAGTAAACCAGAACCGGTTGTTAATGAAAAGAAATCGGAAACACCGCCTGAGAAAACGGAGCCACCGAGACCACAAAGTCCAGTTAAAACAAACACTGTAACCAAGACAACGACCGAAGTAGAAACAATAGTATTGCCTAAAGACGAAAGTGCAGATACTAAACCAAAACCCGAAGTGAGTACATATCTAGATAATATGCAAACACAAATGGCACTCGATACAGCAAGAGACAAACCTGAAGAACCTACGCCGCAACCGAGTCGCGCAAGTTCTAAAGCTGATATTAAATCAGAGCAGAAAATTGTTAGTAGAACGCCTTCGCGTGTGAGTTACAGAAACTCACAAACGTCACAGGATTTGTCTTCGCAGAGAGATCTCCGACCACCCCGCGCACCATCTAGAACAAGTGTCACCACGACAGAGTCAAAGAATATTGATGCCGTTATGAAATCAAATAAACCTCCACAGAGAAAATTTTCAAAATCAAGCATCTTGCCAATAGACGAAAACAGACCATCTGGGAGTGCGACTACTCAGAATGGTACAAATGGAACAGTCGTAACTAAAACAGAAACGACGGTAACAAAAACTGTAACAAACAATGTTAAAGACAATATCACAAATGGTGAAAAGGATAATAATGTAAATAAACCCGAAAGTAAATTAGAAATTGGTTCAACAATAACTGTTAAACAGGGTAATAGAAAGAGTTCGGTTATTTCAGTCCAGCGAAGACCTAGCCGAACTACCAGTGTTGATATTACCACTACTAATGGCCGCATGTCTCCAACCATAGAACGCAAACACGAATCCCCGCACCGAAAGGATAGTGTAGCAGATAAGGTTTCAATAAGAAACATGCTGGGAAATACTGGAGACAAGCAAAATGGAAGTGCATCTTCTTCAACTAAAGTCACTAGAACAGTTGTAAATGGGTCTCCCAATACCAGAACGACGGTAACGAAGAACGTTTCTACGTCCGAAAAGGTTCAAGAAACAAACAAGGAGATCAAATTGCCTCCGAAAACGACGCAAGTCAGGAAAGATTCACAAAGGTCTAATTACGAGAACGAAGATTTATTAACCACAAGGAAGGCGCCAACTCATGATCGCAGAACGCAGAGCTTCAATCCAAATGATAGAACGCGGCCGACAGATCGTCCTTCAAACAAGAAAACAAGAGTCAAGAAGGAATCAACTCGACAAAGATCAAGATCCCGCACACCACAAAGGAAGCAAGTCAATGGACATGATCCTTCAGATGACGTAAAAGTGGATCGAGAACAGTATGAACGATTGGGACATGATGGTAAAAGACCTGCCAGGAATCGATCCGGCTCCAGAGACGGCGGTAGCAACAGAGGTCGAAAGAGGTCTACGTCTGGTGGACGAAAGAAATCGGTTTCCAAAACTCGCAAACGATCGCTGTCTAGTGAGAGAAAGAAATCCAATTTGAAGTCAAGGTTCCCGGATATAAAAAAGAAGGATGGCGAATGGAAAATTATACCTAAGTCTCCAAAGCAGCATGTGTCCAGGTCAAAAAACGTTACTGAAGACGAGTATGTTACAGAACGGGTCATTACTCCTAAGCCGGCTAATCAGTGGCAGGATTTGGTCTCTAAATACCTCCGACAACCAAGTCCTAAAGTAGGTAGAACTGAAGACAGATCGTTACTGGACTCGAACATGACAGATGACGAAGAGGACGATGAAATGGACATATTTAAACGTGCACAAATGAGATATAAACTTAATGTGGACCAAACTGATGATGAATCAGACGATGATTATTAACCAATCAGTGACCATAAACATGTGATAAATCAATCAAAGATAACTAATCTGTGATACGCTAATCAAAGATAATTCGGCTGTGATACACCAATGACTGTTGGAATGCATGTACTAGTAATGTAATGTACCCACAAGAAGAGGATGAACTTCATCTGCTTGGAATCAATCAATTAAAAGTTTTATGACACTGCCACGTTTTCGCATAAACTTTCGATATGAAGGACTACTTCTGTTGGTTGTAGCAATCATTTTGATCAATACTCGTTATGCCCTCTGTACATTATTGGAATATTTGTAATGACAAACATTAGGATGTATGTCCAGTTTCTGTTTCAATATGTTTGGTATAGTTTCATTCGTTCATTATGAGAGGATTGTGTTAGATTTAAATATGTTTATATAACTCTATTTTCCGGAATTATTTATATTTGTTTAAAATGTGTTCTTGTTGTAGGATTTCTAGTTTATAATAAAATTATGTTGATATTAATTACGTTTGTGTGTGTTTATATGTGGTTTAAGCATTATACAAACAAACCCTAGTAATAGAACATTGAATTCAGCCAAAAACATGTCCAGGGTTTCCGGAAAACAAACAAAATATATCTACATGAGCTCTGCTAAGGAGGCTCAAAGCCTGTGCCTAAGTTTCCTACGCAATAACAGTAAATATTTCGACAAGCGTAAAGTAGTAATGGTGTTTGTTTTAGTTAATCCTGAAGATGAATGGTGAATGTAAAAAGATGACGAATGACTATTCTGAATGTTTCTTCTCCGTCTGACACCACATAGCTTGTATCTATCATTTCTGTTGCAAGTTGACTGTAATAATGTATGTAAATCGACTTTCATAAATCAAATACAGAAAATATTCAGGGTTTGATTACCAGAACTGATTAGATGTAGTTTTCTTTGCAGATGCACATATTCATAGACCTTCGATTATTTTGTATATACGTAAATGTATCTAATTAAATTATCAGTTTTTACTTTTTTGAATTGTACATGTAACGTATTTCGATAAAGTTGTTGTGACAGCATTTTGGTTTTACATTTAGATACTATATTTTAATAGTAAATTGTAAGTTGTTATGGTAGGTAAATTTTGTTTATGAAATTGTTATGAAATATTTATTTATTTATATTAAAAAATATTATTTTTACATTTATTTGTATAGATACAATGTATTTTAAATGTTCATTTTGTAAAGATTTTCTATGTTATATGTTTAATTAAACCTTATGTCATACACATGTGGTTTGTTTCAGTAGATGTGTTTATCCCCATGAATTATAAAAAGTACAAAACATTGTCACCTGACCTCATTAGAATTGTGAACAAATAAGATGGCTTGAGGTAAAATTGTACTCGCCATGTCGCCCCTTAGTCCTCATACACCAAGTTACCGACATAAATCATACTTACTTAATATCGAAGGAGTTTAAACTAAGTTGATGGACGTCCAAGTCAGGTTCTAAATTAACTTTTGGCTGAAATCTTTAAAGGTATCCCTGACAGTAGCACTGGGTGGTATTCCAGTAGCACTGGTTGGTAGCCTGTAACATTGGGTGGCAAGGAAGATCACTGCGTAAGAGTTTGTGGTTAATAATCTTGTCATATACTAGTAATACATCTAACATCTACATGGTCACCATAGATCAAATAGAGACGTTGAAAACCTTCAGTGGTTAAACTATGGTCGAACTATTACGTGTTCGCTTTTGGCTGTGTTTTGGCAATAACTATGGTCACCATAGATCAACTAGAGACCACGAAACCCTTCAGTGGTTAAACTATGGTCGAAACAACAGTAGCTTGATTTTATTCTTATTTAATCGACGCCATCTTGAAACTACTCAAACGCAATCATTGGTTTTGGCGTCTTGAGAAAACAGACATGCGCAGATAAACAAATCAGACTGGGCTATAGTTAACGCCAAAACCCAGCGTTTGTTCTTGTTTAGTCTGTGTCATCTTAAAACTATTCAAACGCAAATTGATGTTGATTGTGGAGACTGGAGTAACTAGACATGCGCATATCATCGCGCCAGACTAGACTATAGTTAACGCCACTGGCATCTAGATACGTTTGTAAGCGGTCTTCATTCTTCACCTGGTGCTGATTGGATGGACAGGAACGGAACACGCGCGCACACATCGCAACACAACCCAAATGCCTCGTAGCAGTTACCTGCCCTCACAGTTACATTTAACTGTGTCTGCAAGGGAAGTTACCGCTGTGAGTAGTACTAGAACCGTTCTGGCAGACATGCTAATTTATCAATACAAGCAAGCAATACATACTTATATAAAAGTTTCAGTTATTTAAAGTGTGTCATACATAACCTACATTTGTTACTATAATGTATTGATCAGCAATAGCTCACGATAAATGTTAGCCAGGGCTGAAATTCACAAAGCATATTAAGAGAAATCTTAGAATTTTCTTAAAATCTCAAAACTTCTTTAAGTGTATCTGCTGAACAGGAAAGTCAAAATTGTCAATTTTTACATATAGCTTAGAATCAAATTTATAATTATGTTAAGAGCTACAATAACAAGAAAGAAACCATGATTAGTCTTGGTTTCGTGGGCAATAAGTGCAACTCAATTTTTTAAGTCAAAATATTTCAATTTTCCCTTAAGAAGCTATGTGAAGTAAGGCCAGGTAATCAACCAAATGTCACTTCGTTACCAACATGTAAGTGCGCACATGTTTTTGCCCACAACCTTTTTATTTATTAATATTTCTGAACCATGAAACATCAAAACACGTAAAATGTAGGCGCAAATTATTTTATGTATGGTTAAATCGAATTTTAGATGTATCGTCAAATTCAAAAAACGCATAATAATTTGTGGTAAGTATCCCTTTTCGTCTTTATAAATTCCATTTACTAGTTATTTTAACGTGTTTTCAATCTGTTGGGTCAAATATAATATCGGCGGTATTGACATATATTTTCAATGGATTATCGTAATACGATTTTGTTTTGGTATTATAAGTAAAGTGTCCGTAGTTGTCCCATATTGTAATCAATGAATATTAATCTTTATTAATCACAAGAAATGAGGTTATACTCTTGATATATACTTGATCGGAAAGTGTGAAAATAATAACTTCATTATAATCGCGATCTTTGTGTAAGGAAAACTCTTGTATTTATAGACGTAAAAACTCAAAAATGGGAGAAGGTATGTACAAAAGTGTTTATATAATTATCACATATTCACTAATGATAATAAATTTATTCATTATACATGTAATACAGAACTACAGCTAGATGTATATATATATATATATAATAATATGTATGTACTGTATGTAGAACTTTACTTTACAAGTCTAGTAAAAGAGCGATTAATTGGGGATGTCAAAACTCTGTATTTAGTTATATAATTTCTTAGGTCTGTGATAATAGGTTCATCATTTTAAATTACAGAAAAAAAATTCAAATTAAAATAGACAGTCAAGGTTGCTTTATATCGAGAACATTTTTAACATAATTATTACTACTAGTAATTTTGGCTCATGTACATGTGTATATGTACCGCGGACATTCATTGTTTGTACAAATTAGAAAGAGTACCGATTAGAGATCATTCATGTAATGTTTGATCAAAATCTATTCAGCGGTTAAAGGGACTACTTAATGATCATTCAATTACAGTGACCAAAATACATTCAGTGGTTAAAGGGACTGTGCTCAGTCGAGCTAAACACTGTTGATAAAAGAGGGTTATCGACACTTGTAAATATTTACAGATTATTGAAGCCCCGTCATAGCGCTATCCGAGGCAAACACATATAAAAATACAACGTTAATTTGCTATAGAATTTGTGATAATATAACTAAGCAATAACAAACCTAGTTCTACACAATACAAACTACGTGTCAGTTGATGTTTTAAATAAGCTTACTAATACCCTAATGTATACTTCTTTGGAAATGAAATGGTCAGTCTGTTTTCAGGGTCTGGACACAGAGCCCGAGAAGGAGACGCTCGAAGGTTTGTTAACTCGTACTGTCAGTTTATTCAGGTCTGTCACTTTTATATAACATTGCAATGCCATAACATTGTATTTTATTGTTTGAAACATTTTAATTGGAGGAAAAGGCAGTGAAAACCAATAGATTATTCACTTGAAAGGCACATACTAATACATAGAATATCTATTAATTAAAATAAGACCTTAATAAGAGAAATTGCCATGTTTATGTATACAATTGTTATGTAAACAAATGACTGACCTGAATAAAAGAATTTTACTGATGGTTACACATGAAATAAAGTAAATTTAGTAATTGTTTTATCCGATAATTTGATAAGTAGTATTGTAAATATTAATTTACACATAATATGAACAAATGCACTGCATCCAGCGGGGATTTCCCATCAGGTTTTTTGATAATCTAATCGAGGAAAAAATGACTATGGAATTTGTTTGCTCAACAGAGACTATAGATCTAGCCTCGGGCTGCCAGGCAGCACCACATAGAAGACCAAGCGATGAAATACTTCGAAAATAGTGTTTTCCAATCTAGGAGACGGGTTGCACAGATATTCCCTATAAATAGTTATTATAATTTTACACTCGTCTTTTATTTGCTATTTATATTTCATTTCAACATATCCACAAGTTGGCGCGCTATGCCGTGCGACGACGTCGCGTTAACGTGCGATGACGTCGCGTTTAATGATGTGACGTTATTTCCACGTCGCCATATTGTTTTATTTACGTTGGATTAAATAAGATATGTATTTTTTAAATAATTTTCATGATTTGAATCAGGCTTATATGCCGAAACGTTATGAAAGAATATGTTAGGATTCAAAAGTTTCGTAATTTGAATACTTCTAATTTCAACCATTCACTTCTTTCGACTCCGCAATATTCTAAACCGGAAATAACTTTTTCTAAAACGATTAGTACCGACTCGAAACTCTGAAGAACATAGGCACGTGCCTGTTACCGGTATGGGTATTTACAATAGCCCCTATTAATGCAGTCTAGCTATGGTTGTCGAGCGATGACAAGGTATATGCGATACGGTTACCGTGACTACGGTTATTCATCCATCCATGAATTGAATTACCAGTCACTTGTGGAAGAACTGAACAACCGGGCCAGTATTGTATTGAAACTAATGCATTTGTAAAATAGGTTTCATCAACCTGTCAAGCGTACGGGTATGATAGATAGTTTATCTCGAAACTAAGGCAATATGCCCATGATTTCACATGTATAAGTACAAACATGCATTAACATGTACATTGCATACACAAAAATATACATATAATGATATAAACAAGGCATGCATGTATGGACCGTATATTAAATCATATTCATTGTACTAGTATTATTATTTACTAGTAATTTATTTACACATATAGTGGGCGTGATTCTATACGTGGTTCTGGGCGTGGCTTAAGGCGTGGTTCGGGTCAGCGGAGAAGTAGTATCCCGCAAACACCGGATGTACTACAACATAAGCCAAGACCGAGAGGTAGAAGTCGTACCCGAGAAAGCAGTGTCAACAGCAGAACTACAAAACCGCAACCACTTCCACTTGAACGAGTACGGGACAGTGGTAAATGGTACGAAGATGGTTTTCCTGCATTGAGAGTTGCTGACCGAAAGATTAGAGAAATCAGGTTCAGACAGGAGTCGAGGGCATGCGAGGAAAGCGCAAACAAGAAGAAACAACGCAGTAGAAGCTACAGTCGGGGTAAGTTTGATAACCAATGACCCAGAGCCCGGAACTGCGATAACACTTGACTTTAAGCAAGATAACACATAGTTTATGTAGTTATTCTTATTGCAAGTTGGTCTATTTTAATATTCTAATTGATTATACATGTACCAATCGGTCATTAATACACTTATCTACCTTTAAAGTATATGTCTGATGGAATAATTGTCGCGTATTTGACTAGTACTAGCATACTTTTTAGTATGTTAAAAGTGTAGACTATTTTGTGGTACATGTAATTATTTATATATTTTACGAGTAGATCTAATTTACCTTACGACAGATGTTTACATGTCAGTTGACCAATGAAAGGATCCAATGTCTTATGTTCTTTCAACAAGGCGTGACTATCTCTTCATGTAAACGTCCGTCAAACAACAATGCGTGACTATCTCTGCATGTAAATGTCCGTCAAACAACAAGGAGTGGCTACCTCTGCATGTAAACGTCCGTCAAACAACAATGAGTGGCTACCTCTGCATGTAAACGTCCGTCAAACAACTAGGAGTGGCTACCTCTGCATGTAAACGTCCGTCAAACAACAAGGATTGGCTATCTCTGCATGTACACGTCCGTCAAACAACAAGGCGTGACTATCTCTGCATGTAAACGTCCATCAAACAAGGCCTGGTTATATTTGCATGTAAACGTCCGTCAAAAACGAGGCTCGGTTATCTCTGCTCTGTCGTAAAATCAATTATAACAATAGGAAATGGCGTTAACGTTGTGGACTCTCGTCATATGCACCAAAACGTGAACATTGCGGCTGGTTGCTGAAAGAAGAACTTATTCCGAACCATTCTCATGCACCAGCGTTTTATTCATACAGAATCATTGGTCCATGATCTTGACTAACCACTGATTCATGAGGATGATTCCGAACCTTCATTTGGGAATGTTTCAGTCTGGATTTCAATAGAATTGATGATAACATATATAATTTATTCAGCGGTGTATTGGATTGTTTATTTGCAGGTAGAAGTGTTTATTCGCACGGACCTAATATGCCTTATTCCCGCTCAAAATCTGTTGACCGAATAAAATATCAAAATAGTTCGTTTTTACCAGCGACTAACAGAAGTGATGTCATAAATATGACGTATACTGGAAGTCGCTCACGTGAACCTTCTTCTGACAGTTTGACATCTAAGAATTCCTACGGAGGTACACGAAGCAGACGAGGATCTGGAATCGTTCAGAAAAGGGTGAATTCTGTTGTTCCTTATATGAGGGATAGTTATGAGTTTGATGATCTTCAAACAAGAATTTATCAACAAATACAGATGTTGTACGGACGACCTGACAGTGACGTAAAACATAAACAATTTTTCACAACATTTGGTCAAATACAGTCAGACCATAATAGAATAAAAACGATGAAAATACACGAAGACGATAAAAAGTTTCTGGAGAAAATGTTTCAAGCTTTTAAACAACTAAAATTAGAAACTGGAAAAATATTGAAAGACACCTCAATGCGATACAGCCCACAGAAACACACAAATCCGTTAAATGAAAAGGTTCGTCGACTACCCAGAACACAAAGAAATGAAGACTTCCTGACAAAACTCCCTAAAGCAAGAGAAAGGTTGAAACTGAAGCCTATTAAACCAGAGTTAAGGAAGAGACAGCAATTACGAGTAAAGGATCATCAGAATTTTCAGAAGTACAACCAGTATGATTTTGACAGTAGAAACAAAAGTATCCAAAATGTGAAAGGTAAACAAATATCATTTACAGCATATTACTTATGCTTATTTTGCTAAATGTATTTACTCACCGCAACTCACTTATCTTCTTTACTATCATTTGCGTATACGACCTTATTGCGTTGTTTCAACTGTGTTCAGTCTTTCACAACTGTTTTTGATGTTGTTCTATACATGTGTTACTATTGATGTAGTACCTTTTGGTCACATTTGCAACTAGCCTCTTACTGAGTGAATATCTTCCATTTGTTTTGTTTTTATATATCTTGCGTAACTGTCATCGGTACTCATATGTTGTTTCCTGCAATATGTTGCATACGTGTTTTGAATGTGTTGTGTGCAGTTTAATAGAATGATTGCTCAACAGCTCCTTATGAACATCAGCCATAGGAGTGTTTGATAACCTATATACACTGCTTGATCATATTCTTCAGAACCATCGGAGCCCTCTGAGATGGTGAAGTTTTTGCAGCGTGCAGAGAGAATGCTTACCAAGTACAATGAAGGTTTGTCTTCTCGTTTGTGTGCGTTTTGGCAATTTTCGAAATATTAAATAACTGACACTGATCAGGGAGCCAAACACGTTTGTTATTTGTGGTAACGAGACGTCGTGCATGTTGTGTGCTTTCCATCCACATTAAAAAGGTTTACGTGATCTTGGTGTTTCTGAAGAATAATTGTCTTTGAAGTAGAGTTATTACAGGTTATTAGTAAACCACATTTAAATCAGACTCGTTAGACTTGAAAGAGCATACATTCGGAGTATCAGTTGAATGTGGTCAGATAATACTGACCATATTCGATGGTACAATGTAGTTCTATTTTGATGTTTATTTGTACAATTGAGATTGTTTGTATTGTGTATACGTGTGTACTTTCCTGTTATACGTTTCATTTATTTTTATTTATCTATTACAGATTTGCAATCAAAGACATTAAAAACAAGGAGTGCTGATCATCGGAACATATCAAAGTCTCCGAAAATGGCATCTCGGCCTGTCTCGATGGTCAATCTAAACCAGGGACGCAAATCTTTGTCAAGAATAGCAAGGGTCTATGAAAACCATAAGGATGGAGTACCATTTGGGAGATTATCACCTTTGAAACGACCTTCAAAGCAACTCACCACCGTGGATGCGAATAAAACCGGAACTTCCGGTTACGTCAGACCGGAAGCGTTCTACAATCCTAGAACGCATGCGTACCACAATGATCGTACAAGACTGTTAGGTCATAGACTGAATGAATCCCGACAAGCGAACGCGAATCTGCTCGGACAAGCGACATAACCTCAAAGAATCTAAACTAATAAATGTTTACCCCGGCGATAAAATGCCGTTAAGTTTCCGTGACTCTTCGCTTCTGTTATGAATACCGGTACTCGTCCAAACACATCCTAGTACTCAATAACACCAAACTCAAATACAATGGCAACAACTATATTGTAGACAATATCATTACGTCATGACACCTTCGCCGATGATACAATCTTGCATACTGATACAATCTCTTCGGCATGCAATGAGTGCAGCAGCGAGTTTCGTGATTATGAACCCTCAGAAACAATACTAAATAAAGGACCATGATTTGGTTTATAGTCCGATTGAGAAGGCATACTGAACAATTCATCTAACAGTGGTGGTTGTGAATGATACTGAACAGTTTCAATTCAAGTTAATGTAAAGAAGCATGTTATTATTATAGTTAGCAATATATTATACATGTAGTGTCAACTAGAACTACCATGTTTCACATATGTACAAATTGTGTATACTCCTTTTGTTTCAATAATTATAATACATAAGTGACAAAGCACCAGAAAACCATGTTTATTGACTAATTTGGCCAAAATGATATTTTTATATACATACATTGTAGCATGTGAATGTTTGTCAATCAGTGAGTAAAGATGGTCTAGACAAACTGTTATCCTATTTACCTTGACAAGCTAGCCAGTGTATTTGGTCGACTAGCTATTGCCAAAATAAAAATCAACCCGATTTGTTGTGTTGATGTTTTTTGTTTGTGCAGAGAAAACAAATCATAAGAAATTCAAAAACTAATTTGCATTTTAAGCAAAACAATGGAATTCAGTAGTTGATTCATATCCAAACGTACCCCTTGTCCGAAATTGAGAATACCCGAAGATGTAACTTGATTTAGAAATTATTCATCATGTTCATCATCTTCATCGTCTTCTTCATTTTTGTCAATTTGCATAGGCCACTCAGTGGCATTGTCGCAAATGAAAACTGTATGTTAGAAATGTGACTGGATAAGCAAATGTTTACTTTGAAAGAATTAATTATGTTTTTTTCTTAATACGAGTAAGATCTACTTGTCAATCACTAATTAATTTATACATTCGTGTAAAATGGACAAAAACAGCACGATGAACAAATTTCGAGTTTGTAAAACGCCATAAATGGAACAAAACAATTTTCTATGATCCTAACTTCTCACCTAGGTTCATCCAACAGCTGTTTAAACCACTATAGAACACGGATGTCACATTAAAATGACAGTACATGTGTGTACGCTTTAATTAAAACGACACATTTTGAAGTACATGTAATAATAAAAATAATAACTTCTTTATTTTCTGTGCATAACATAATTGGCAAACAAAATTTCATTTTAGTCCACAATAACAATAGATATATGTACAAGTTTATACAATAACAATATTTACAACAATACATAGTTCAAATAATATAAGTACACGTATGCATATCAACACCTGAATCAGATGTTCGGATGTAAAAGTCATACACAACAATGTTGATATAAAAACTTTAAATGTATTGGCAATAATAATGAAATAGCAGTATATTTCCACTTAAAATAATTGCTTTTAAATGAAGAAAGTGTCTTAGCAGTTTGCACTGATTTTGGTAGATTATTCCACAGTTTTGCAACAGAGTAAGAAAAGGATTTTCTTGAGAATTCAATTCTTGGTTTTGAAACATGAAGTACATTTTGCACTGATGATCTTAAGTTGATATTTTACTTGTAACTGTATAGTCATCTGCGTAAAACTGTTTGCACAACATGGCGTGGTGTCAGACGGTGTCAAAATACCTTTATACCATTGATGAAGCACACCTTGAGTTCTGAGCTGAATTCTCTTGGTAGGTACAGGTATATAGATCCACGCAGACTGATGAAGGGCGTCAGGCGGTAGGAGATTTTGTTCTGAAATTTACTTGTACATAGCGGATTGCGAGACATGGACTTCATTAAAACACCACGATTATCAAGGAGCATCACTGTTGTCGGGTATCTGCATTACCTTAGGGTAAACAGTTAAGACATATTATCAGTCACAGAGTAGGGCTAATTGAAATCATAAAAAGATAATACAAAAAAAGCTATACATAGCTTATGTTATTTTGTTCACCAAATTTTCCGACAATAAATACATTTTGACTTTATAATAAAAACTCGGATAGGGAAGGCAGCACTCAACTAAAACAGCCGAGCACAGAAGACAGAAATAGCACATACCACACGACATAAAGATGAACTGGGTCTTAAGTGGTTATTCATTTGTATCACCCCTTTAAGGTCCAAGCGACTTATGGAAATGAGACACATAGCTAGCGCTACTTTCTGAGTGCATTTACTTCAAGATTATTATTGATGATTTTAGTTGGAAAAGACATATTGAAACATTAGCTTAGAACTAACGCAAATATCACTCAGACTTATTAAAAGAAAAGTACTGTTGTGTTATGCAGCAAGTCTATCTGCAGCCTCGTTTAGTTATCTGACCAGTGAGTGTATACCTTTGTTTAATCTTAGAGTAGGCACTCTATACCCATAGCTTCCATTGACAAGACATATATATACCTGTAGACATTATGGTAGTATTAAAGTAGTAGCATTTATATACATTGTGTTGTTCTACATATATACCATAAGACATAACAAAACAAGTACAATGTAATGACAAAAATAATCAAAGAAACTGCCTATAAAACTTGCGTACGTCCACCATTAGAAAACTGCATTACCATCTGGCACCTACGGCAAAGGTCACAATCACAAGAACTAGACATGCAGGGTGCAATGAGATACGACATGAATGACTATACCACATTAACTCATTCTTATCCAAGCCATGAGATAATGAGTGTAAGGTATCAAATTAGACATTGCAAGATTACTGTTGTTGCTGTCGGTGCTGTTGTTGGTGCTACTGCTGCTGCTACTAATTGTTGTCTGGGTGTGATCTCTGTATCATGGTATACATTATTTGATTAGCTGCAGTTGCTGATAATGAAATATATTAGCAGTAGTGAATGCTTGTTTAATTTAATATCTAATCCGAATTGAATATCTACTAAATTTAATATCTAATAAATCTGAAAATCACAGCTATATCAAAAAAATAAATAGATCCCAGATAGGCCTACCCATGTTCTTAACAATGTAGTTGCTGCAAACTATATTTTTTGTATTCTTAATCTTATAAACATTGTTTTTATTCACAATACCTCCAAACAATCAACGCTCTTTGACATAATATTATTATAATTTGATAGACAAAGGGATGTAAGTGCTGCGATTACGTCTTAAATTGTACGGTATTCACTGGACTTTAGACGTTACCTGGTATAAACAAAATGGTTGTAAAAAGTCGATAGGGTTCTAAAATATGCGATAAAATACTGATTTTTGTGATCTGATACCAGTTATAAGTCAAGGAAGTTCAAAAATGAAGCAACAACAGAAAGTTTTGACTGGGCTTACGTTTGTATTTTCTTTAATAGCCATCGTTTTTATTGTTATTTCTCTTGCAACGGATAATTGGGTGGAGTCAACGCCTAGACTCATTGAAAATGGAACAGCATCGATGACTTACTCCAACTTTAACTTCGGTTTATTCAAAGGGAACAGAGACATTGACTATGGAAATTCTCCAAGAAAGTCTGAATTGTCAGGTAATCCATTTTAGAATGCTTTTACGACATTTAAATGTCTCCTAAGTTTGTGTATACAATTTTAACAAGGAAGTGACTATAAGGCTATTCTTACGGCTCTCCCGTAAGAATAGCGATACCGCCCGCGAATGACTATTCTTACGGCTGTTTTATTTAAATGTACCGATCTCCTGTAATATTTAGGTCTTTGAAGTAATGTTCGATCTGTACCTTAACAATTGAATGTTAATTAACAATTGGTATAAAATTATCGCTCCTACGATGTATAATAAAAACAGTGACTTACTTTGAATGTATATGACCGGAACCCGATCTCTGCCTCCATGAATACAACTGTAACACTTTCAAAGTCTTCCGAAGACGAGGATTTTTCTCCAATCACGAAATTAAGGAGGAAGTCGTAGTGGTTATTATAGTGATAAAGCGTATATTTTCCGTTTAGATTATAAAAAATTTATATGCACCAACTACACAGTTGCTCAAAATCTAGGAATTTTAAAATTTACTCTTCCACGCGTTATACGACGAATTTACTGTTTGCTATTCAGCTCCGTGGAACAGACTAGGAATTTAACACCTAAAGTTAATTAACATTCTTTTGTTAAGTTACAGGTCGAAAATTACCTGTAATTTCTTTACTCAAAGTTACAGTACAATGGTAATGACAATATTACGAAGAAGATTAATTATCACATTATATTTCAAAGACATCAGTCATTTCTGTCCTGTTCGCAGGTTGACTTTATACAAGTTATACAAAGGAATTCCAATTACAAAAGGACTCCTCGAACTTCAATTTTTTGATACTGTGTTCATTCATTTTGAAAAAATGTCAATAAATACATTTAGAATATAAAAGGTAAATAACTGCGTATGAAACTGCCGTAAGAATAGCCACTCAGGGGCTGTTTCACTATTCTTACGGAGCCGTAAGAATAGCATCCTAGGCTATTCTTACGGGCCCGTAAGAATAGTCACTTCCTTTTAACAAATAGGCCAGGGTATTCTCGTCGATTCGGAGATTCTCGAAATCACCATCGTAGAGAATCTGCATGTATTCGAAACTGATATCAGATGTTTGGACAAGTACAGGAATACGTTTTATCACATGTTGGACGTCGCGGTAGCGTAATAAATCCATTTTTTATTTTTGATAATAGACTTACTTTAGTCAAAGCTTTGACGTTACGTCACTCAAAGTGTAGGCGCATCGTCAAAGTTGCACGCTTATAATAGTGAAAATAAGTAGCTATTTTATGTTTCCGACCAGAAAACGCTAACATGAGATAAAAAGAACAATACATTTGTGACTTTCCACATTGAATTTATTAAACTTGTTGAATAAAATCGATAAAATACTCGGCAGAGCCTCACATTTTATTATTTTATTCAACTTGCTTCATAAATTCAATATGAAAAGACACTCATGTAATATCCTCTATTTCTGTCAAAATTTTGAGTGTAAAACGCTGTATGACATACTTTCGCTGTTAAAATTGCTTAATTTCCTCTAAAAATAGTAAAATGATTCATTGAATCTCGACTGATAACTTAAGCACACAAGACCATGTGTCTAATTATAATATTTATGTGCAACAGGAGCCCATTGCTTAGCTAATACACTACATTTGTACATGTACCAACGCTTTACTAAGTCTATACAACAACACGCTACTGTCAGGGAGCAGTGCTCGCCGATACAGCATACTGTTCCTCAGCACTTTCTTACAAGTGCAAGGAACCCCTTCGGTATCGGTCTGCTATCACCGAGCGCTCATCGGTAGCATAAACTTTTCAATCCGGATGAAACAGTAGTCAGCCAATTTGTACACTCATGATTGGGAATTCCCTGAAGGGAAATCCTTTGAGATTGTTACTGCAGGGACTTCCTCTACCTTACTAGCTGGGATCACTGTTGTTACTGCAGGGACTTCCTCTACCTTACTAGCTGGAATCACTGTTGTTACTGCAGGGACTTCCTCTACCTTAATAGCTGGAATCACTGTTGTTACTGCAGGGACTTCCTCTACCTTACTAGCTGGAATCACTGTTGTTACTGCAGGGACTTCCTCTACCATACTAGCTGGAATCACTGTTGTTACTGCAGGGACTTCCTGTATTATACTAGCTGGAATCACTGTTGTTACTGCAGGGACTTCCTGTATTATACTAGCTGGAATCACTGTTGTTACTGCAGGGACTTCCTGTATTATACTAGCTGGAATCACTGTTGTTACTGCATGGACTTCCTCTACCATACTAGCTGGAATCAATGTTGTTACTGCAGGGACTTCCTCTACCTTACTAGCTGGAATCACTGTTGTTACTGCAGGGACTTCCTCTACCATACTAGCTGGAATCACTGTTGTTACTGCAGGGACTTCCTCTACATTACTAGCTGGATTCGCTGTTGTTACTTGAGGGACTTCCTCTACCTTACTAGCTGGGATCAATGTTGTTACTGCAGAGACCTCCTCTACCTTATTAGCTGGAATCACTGTTGTTACTGCAGGGACTTTCTGTATTATACTAGCTTAAATCAGTGTTGTTGCTACAGGGACTACCTCTACCTTACTAGACTTCGTCTACCTTACTAGCTGGGATCACCGTTGTTACTGCAAGGACTTCCTCTACCTTACTAGCTGGGATCAATGTTGTTACTGCAGGGACTTCCTCTACCTTACTAGCTGGGATCACTGTTGTTACTGCAGGGACTTCCCTACCTTACTAGCTGGGATCAATGTTGTTACTGCCTGGACTTCCTCTACCATACTGGCTGGAATCACTGTTGTTATTGCAGGGACTTCCTCTACCTTACTAGCTGGAATCACTGTTGTTACTGCAGGGACTTCCTCTACCTTACTAGCTGGATTCGCTGTTGTTACTTGAGGGACTTCCTCTGCCTTACTAGCTGGGATCAATGTTGTTACTGAAGGGACTTCCTCTACCTTACTAGCTGGAATCACTGTTGTTACTGCAGGGACTTCCTCTACCATACTAGCTCAGTAGCTGGAATCACTGTTATTACTGTAGGACTTCTTCTAACATACTAGCTGGAATTACTGTTGTTAAGATTTCTTATAAATTATGGAAAATCTCAAAATCAGATTTTGTCAAAATAACGGGTTTCCCTGAAGAAACGCACATGTTACATTTCTCCATAGGGTTACATGTTAGCCTATAGTTTTCTTCGAAGGTCACACAGAACAATGAATTTGGTGTGTTTCGATTGTTTACACATTTAAGTTATTTGGATAGTCTGTTTCAAAACTTCACCTTTTGAATTATCGGCCAATAATTCTAGCAGGAAATTGCTGAATTCATGCGTTATTTGCCGGAAACTTGCATTAAAAACCTTCAGATCAAAGTCTCATGTGAATTCATACAGTTCAAAAATGAAATAATAGATACATGTACCTGGGAACAAGTAGACAAAAAAATGACTGATATACTCAGTGTAGCAATACCACGTGGCTTTTGACTACAGTTACAAGTAAAAATTTGTAAACATTGAAACACAAATATAGCCATAAGTATTTTATTTCTTCGTCGATTTCTATAAAATATGCGCCACGCTAAAGGGAAAAGCATTTGCTTTCCATGAAATATAAGATCATTTTCAGGAGTATTACTGATTTTTCCATTACCCTGTGAAACCTACACGTTCCACGGTTTCACAAGGTAATGGACAAAACGGAACTTCCGCTGAAAAAGATTTCATATTTCATGGAAAGCAAATAATTGTCTCCTTAGCGTGGTGTATATTTAATAGAAATCGATGAAGAAACAAAATATTTATGACTATTTTATTTTCCAATGTTTACAAATTTCTTCTTGTAACTGTAGTCAAAAGTCACGTGGTATTGCTACACTGATACTAACACAGGAAGAAAATGGCAGACTGACCCAATTGACTGGTTTGACATGAAATGTAAAATGTGCGTTTTGTTACGTACTTAATGTACATGTATTATGTAAAAAATTTTGAATATTTAATTTAATACAAAGTGTATGATTGATTACACAATGTTTATAAATTGTAGGATTTTGAGCTTGCAGCATACAATGTTTTATACATCACATAATTAGATAGAGCTCTGATCCTCCTATTTCCGTGTATACATGTAGATTTCAACTAGTATTAGATGGAGTTCCTTAAGTTTGTCAATAGCACTGCACTTCATCTTTATGGCGAATTTTGGTATTTGACATTTTTACGACTCTTGATTTACCTGTTTTGCACAATTTCCACTGTATGTAAACTACTGAAATGTATAATTTATGTTGATGATTTGCTAGCCCAGTATCGTTATCATTCATTTTAAACACTCCCATAATGCAGGGCCGTCCTTAAAAAATGTTTGTTTGCGGTAACGCTACCTACCCATCGAAATGGCCCCCTACTCAATTTTTTTTCAGCCCATTTCCTTAAAAATCTATATTGACCCAATTGATTTTACAGGTTCCTCAAAAAGAATTTCTATACAAAAAATAAAAATTCGACCTACTTGCCCACCTTTAAAATCTAGGATCGTGTTACCCCAAACTAATAATTTTTTAAGGACGGCCCTTGAGAAATGGCTTGTATTCAACAATCAAAGTGTTCAATGGCTTGCATGTTATCAGTTGAGAGGATTTGTTCAACTCCTTTAGGTTACATTCCTGAAATAAGTGCTGGTCATTTATGTACATAGTATAACATGCTTGAGGTGTTCCATGTGTTTAGATATGATGGTATTGAATTGATAAGCTGTTTATAACTGATAAGCGATTCAGATTAAAAATACTATGATCCTTAAAAGTACTTGACTCAAATGACTGAATGTACCAGTATACGATGTCTCACTGTGATGATAATTAAAGGTGCGCCTCCATAGCTAAATGGTTAGTGTGCTTGCCCTCTAATCTTGCGACCCAGGTTCAAACACAGGTGGAGGCACTCATATGCCTGCCATATTTCAGTAGAAAGCTGACTGGCAAATAAAGGCTATGCTCGGCATTTGATAAATTCCCTGATCAGGAGGCCCAGTTTAAGACTTTCTTAAACCGCACTATACATGTACAAGACACAAAATCAAATGATTTTTTGTACTATATGAAAACTACATAGTAATATTGCAGTTTTAACATAAAACACAAAAAACATATTCTTGGTGCATAGCATACTTTGAGTAGTACATGTATATTAATCAAGACTTTGAGAGCTAGGGTGACTTAAGTTTATAAAAACCGTTATAATTATAGTATTACCATCATTCTAAAATTTATGTATATGGCACTGGCACTGTATGTTAACGTTTTCCATGATTAGCTTGTTGACCCGTACAACTATAGCAATTTGACTCGACTCTCCTTTTATATTAACCAAAATATTAACAATTCTGAAATACCGAGCACTGCCTTTATTTGCCAGTCACCTTTCTGCCAAAATATGGCAGGCATATTCATGAGTGCCTCCACCCATTTTTGAACCTGGGGCGCTAATATAGCTGATATATTGTCTATATTTATAATCCCTGTTGTATGTTTTCATAAACGGGAAGTATCACAAAGACGCTCGAGGTGTATTACAAAAACAAATCCAAAGGACCGATAGTGCCCAATTTGCTTGCGGAAATTTAAGCAAGGACCTTGTAATATATTCATGCATAAAGGTCAGGCGTCAGGGTCAGGTTAAATTCTCCATGTTATATTTCCGTATCATGTAGATAAGCTTGCTGACTGTACAGTTTGATTACATGTACATATCTCATGTAAAACTTGTATGTTTATTGGACACACCCGTTTTTACAATGTTATCTCATTGTTCGGCTTTCCTGGTTTATAACAAGTGCCTGCTGTACTACATGTATGATTTTCAGAACAACTGTCAGCTGTACTTATAATCATGGTTTTACATATATTTAATATCTCTGTGAGGCCATGCATTACAACTGTCTTAAGTTGAACACAAAAATATTTAATTATATATATTACTTAATGAACAGTTTATCAAATTTATCAAATTCTGTGTATAGCCGTTAACTTTAAATTACATAATTATGTTTTAACAAAGATAAATGTCAACAAAAACATGTGTAGAAATTAATTATATAGTATATTTAACGTTTCGGCATTTTGCCTTCATCAGGAAATAAATATATATATATCTATTTTTTTTAGCTCACCTGTCACAAAGTGACAGAGTGAGCTTTTGTGATCACTCTTTGTCCGTCGTCAGTCCGTCCGTCCGTCAACAATTTGCTTGTGTAGACACTAGAGGTCACAATTTTGACTTAATCTTTATGAAACTTGGTCACAATGATCATCTCAACAAAATCTAGGTCAAGTTCGATATTGGGTCATTCGGGGTCAAAAACTAGGTCACAAGGTCAAATCATAGAAAAACCTTGTGTAGTCACTAGAGGTCACAATTTTGACCTAATCTTTATGAAACTTGGTCACAATGATTATCACAACAAAATCTAGGTCAAGTTCGATATTGGGTCATCCGGGGTCAAAAACTAGGTCACAAGGTCAAGTCATAAAAAACCTTGTGTAGACACTAGAGGTCACAATTTTGACTTAATCTTTATGAAACTTGGTCACAATGATCATGTTAACAAAATCTAGGTCAAGTTCGATATTGGGTCATCCGGGGTCAAAAACTAGGTCACAAGGTCAAATCATAGAAAAACCTTGTGTAGTCACTAGAGGTCACAATTTTGACCTAATTTTTATGAAACTTGGTCACAACGATCATCACAACAAAATCTAGGTCAAGTTAGATATTGGGTCATCCGGGGTCAAAAACTAGGTCACAAGGTCAAATCATAGAAAAACCTTGTATAGTCACTAGAGGTCACAATTTTAGCCTAATCCTTATGAAACTTGGTCAGAGTGATCATCTCAACAAAATCTAGGTCAAGTGCGATATTGCGTCATATGGGGCCAAGAACTAGGTCACTAGGTCAAATCACAGGTCTTGCATGTACTGCTATAACAGGTGAGCGACCTAGGGCCCTTTGGGCCCTCTTGTTTTATAATTATGTGTTTGTTATACTGAAACATGATTATATATAGAGGATCTATCACATATTGTCATTTCATAAAACGTTGTATTAAACAAGTTCTTGATTATGCAAGTCTTTGGTGAGCATAATGAAATTTCCTGAACAAGTTTAATTAAAGTTGTTAGGAGGAATTGATAACAAGACGTGCTACATGTAGATCTTTTTATCACATGACACAAATAACATGAAAGAACAGTCACGTTTTTTGAAAATTCAGAAGAAAAAAAAACAGTCGTAAAATGATATCATAATGAGCAGTTCAAGTAATGAGATGTCATTTATTAGATAAAATTATTTAATTTGAGAGTTGAATTACACTAAGCGTAGTATTATACAAATACACTAATAAGCGTAGTATTATAAAAATACACTAGCATAGTATTATGAAAATACACTAGCGTAGTATTATAAAAATACACTAGCGTAGTATTATAAAAATACACTAGCGTAGTATTATAAAAATACACTAGCGTAGTATTATAAATATACACTAGCGTAGTATTATAAAAATACACTAGCGTAGTATTATAAAATACAATGGCGTAGTATTATAAAAATACACTAGCATAGTATTATAAAAATAAGTATAACTCATTTATTAAGGTCAGTCATCTGTATACGTAACATTGTGGGCATAAACATTGCCATTTCTTTTATAAATTTCTCAGAAAATGTATATACATGTATATATGTTGCTTAGTGGATACGGTTTTGATTTTCTCTTCCTTTTATCAGATTAAAATGTTGTTAAGGATAAAGAAGCTATGTTTCCATATTAGATTACTTCTATAGTCCAGTCAGGATAATAATCCAGTGACGCAGCGGCAGATTCCACTATAACGGTGTAAAACCAATTAAAAAGGCTAATATACTGTACAAACAACTACACTGTCAATACTAAACTTCGCTCTACCTGTTTAGACAATGGTTGTGATTTTTTGCGTACACATAAACTGCAACATCACTGTCACAATATCCTAACTGGACTATATATATAGTTCGCCGGGGATAACTCTAGCCTTATCAATAAACAAACAAAGCAAAATATAAACACTGCACGGTCGAATGGCCGCCAGTTATCAGTGTAGATTAAAGAGTATACCATTAAATGTGTATATGCACAACAAATGAACAAAAATGAATATGGAAAATGTATCTAATTTTCATTTTTAATTGTAAACAGAGGCTAGGGTTATCTCCGGCGAACTATAGCTCACCGGAGATAACTCGAGCCTTATCAATAAATAAACATGGATAATATAAACACTGCATGGTTGACTGCCCGCTTGTTATCATTGTAGATTTAAAGAGTATAATAACTATCATTGAAAGTGAATATGCACAAGAGTGAACAAATAAAAACATTGAAATGCATATAATTTTCATTTTTATTTGCAAACAAAAGCTATAATATTATCATCGGCAGACTATATACAAGATATATGAGCTTAGTCATGTGATAAAATTGTATCATTAATAAACCAGTGTTTGTATGCATGACTGCTCACATCAGGCATCATTGTGCTGCCTGTAGCAGTTATATGGTCCATTAGCATAAAAATATAATTATTCATATTTTATTCACTACAAACAGAAATCTAGGATCAATAAGTGTGTTCTTGCTGAATACGGTAAATTCATGCTTCGATCAATCTACTTGTCCGCTTGTCCTGCAAAATGTTTCCTTCTTTATCAGGACCGTTTTTTTCCAGCATCCTGTGCAACCTACATACTCCACGGTTTCACAGGGTGCTGAACAAAATGGCACAGCTGCTGAAAGATATCTTACATTTCATGGAAAGCAAATAACTTTCCTCCTAGTCTGGCATATATTTTATAGAAATCGTTGAAGAAATAAAATACTTATGGCTATTTTTGAATTTTTTTGTTTTCCGATGTTGACAAATTTTGTCTTGATCCTGCAGCCAAAGTCATGTGGTATTGCTACACATAGCATGACCAGTAAGATTTTGGGTTTTCTTCTTTGTCTATATTGCAGGACAAGTGCTTTTTAAAAATATTTGTCAATGCCTGAAATTCCTTTATATTTGCATGATTTTTATTTCACAAATTGCAGTAACAGATTTATTTCGAGTATTTGTGAGTTTGCAGTTGAAGGTTTCATGATAGGTGTTATAATATTATAAATGTTATGTAAATTTATTAATTTGTGAGAAACTCTTATTTGTGAATTGTGTCACATTGACCAAACAGTTACGAGTGTTATAGCTGCAGGCTACACAAAGCCCCTACAGGTACTTTTATGATCCTGCATGGCAAATGTATAAGCTGTGAAGATTGTGACCCTTACAGCCTTAAGATTAATGTGACCCATGCCCAGTAACTTGAGTAAGCTTAAAATGATGAAGATGTTGGTTGTAATTGTAAGAGCTTGTGGCCTGACACTATCCATGCTGATTTGTATACAGGGTGTATAATAAACGAGCCAACTTCTGGTTATCGCAAGAAGTCATACACATTGAATGGTGATGTATAGTCTCCCAATAAGTCATACAGTGACTGGAAGTTACAGGTGCTTTTGCTTGCAAGAAGTCATACACATTGAATTGTATAGTCTCCCAAAAAGTCATACAGTGACAAAGTCAATTGTTGTTTTGCTCGCAATAAGTCATACAAGTTGATTTCTATAGTGTTGCAAGAAATAATACAGTGATTATAGGTTTAAACACTGTGGTATATGTGGTTTGTACATGTACTTAACTGGCTATATAATATGTTAAGAGCTCACTGGAGATAACTGTAGCCTTATCAATAAACAAACATTGATAATATAAACACTGTACCTCCAACTGACTGCTTGTTGTTAGTGTAGATTGAAAGAGTATCTTCATTCAAAGTGATTATGCACAACATTTAAACAAAAATCATAAATGGACATCAAAATCAATTTAATTTTAATGTTTACCTCAAAACATCAGCAGTGGATTATACACAAAATGCACAAACTTTAATATGCGCAGATTATAATAGTTGTATGTATTGTTGTTTCAGTGACTTGTGAACCATCCTATGGTGTATGTGTTTTATATGGTAAAGATATGTACAGATTATTATAGTTGTATATATTTTTGTTACAGTGACATGTGAACCATCTTATGGTGTATGTGTTTTATATGGTAAAGATATGTACAGATTATTATAGTGGTATATATTGTTGTTTCAGTGACGTGTGAACCATCTTATGGTGTATGTGTTTTATATGGTAAAGAAGATGAGAACATACTGTCAGCATCAGACTATATTGATGATAAAATGAGTAACAGAACAGGTAGGTACTGTGAACAATACAATGATACAGGCTAGGGGTCCTACAGTTCTGGAATAATCTGGAAATCCAGATTTGCTGCATGAGAAAAAATGAACTTTTCTGCAGAACATTGACGAAAAAATTCAAAGAATTAACAAAGTTATGGTCATTTGAAGTTCCATAAGCTGAATTTTAACAACAGAATGTTTGAAACAGAGTTCTGCTGTAGGGATGTCTGCTAAATGGTACACAAAACGGACTTGCGACTCAAATCCAGATTGAACATTCTGTCTTAGTAGCACCCCTGTACAGGGAGTCCACTTTTGATCATTTTGATACATTTGTATTTATGATTTTATAGGTAAAATACCCATGATTGTAAGAGAAAGTGACTCTTCAAACCAAATCTTGAGGGTCATAATGTGGCTTTTTGGAAATTTCAAGGGTCTATTTATTAACCCCTACTCTCGAGTCAAGTGGAACCCCTGATCTTATTTATAACTGAATAGATTAAATTAATTTATTTTTAATTAACATCTCAGAAATATTTTAAGTTTGCCTGCAAAATCACAAATGCAAGGGATGATCAACAAATTGTTATGTGGAAAAGTGCTGTAATTTCTTTATTAAATTATTTTGCGTTTTCCAGCATATTTGTTGATCATCCCTCTTATATAGAGAATGATAGGAGAGTATCAAATGAATGGAATTGTTGAATATAATGGTATATCTGTAAGGTGAGCATGACTTATGCGTTTTTATTCAATGAATACCATTCATTTGATACTAACAATGTAAATTTAATATTCTATTGATTACATACCTGAAGACAACAAATTAGATAAAAAAAGGCATATATACACTGCCCACCAAAAATAAGTATACAGATGTTATTTTCCCACTTACTTGCCTGTAATGATACTATTTGCAGAACAGTAAAGCAACAATATATTTGAAGAAACTGAATATGTTTGTTTAATTAAATGGAAAGGCCATACATTAATTGGTACCCTAGGTGCAAAATCTAAATTTTCTTTGTCCCTCTTGAACTTTGTCACAAAAAGATGGAAAAATTCAGCCTTTTTGATAACATGTTTTTTTTAAACCCAAACATCTTTATTTTTATTTCTATCTCTATTTTGACTTATTTAGTAACTGTAGTTTTACAAACTAGTATAATTATGACCGTCTGATAAACAGATATTGAATAATTTAACCAAGTTTAATTTTGCAACAATTATTTACTGTATACTTATTTTTGGTGGGCACTGTATATATACTAACTTGATTTCTCATATATATAATACGTCCATGACATCATCATATAAAAGAAAAATGTCACATGACACCATTGGCACTGCACATTATGATATTACATGTATAGAACATTTCAAATGTTGAACTTTTGTAAGATTACATATAACATATGTAAGACTTGTTTCCTATGTGTTTGTATGCAGATGGAGAGGCCTTGTATAAGTTGGGATTGCTGAACTATGGATTATGGGTAACACCGATCATCAGTGCCGCTATAAGTGTAGTATTTGGTCTCATATCAATGGGATTTGCTGTATTCAACATCTGTGGCAAACCAATCGAGACGATCACTGGTCCAATGGGCTTGTATCTATGGAATGGTATTGCTTGTAAGTTGATTGTTCTAGTCTGACTTATATTAAAATTAAACTGGAATGGGTGTGTACGATGACCGAGTGGTTATACGCTCACGACTGCCAATCATAAGGTCCATGATTCAAATTTCTGCTGGGGCACTGGAAATTTTAGGGGTTCCATAGGCGGATCCAAGGGGGGGCGGACCCGGCGTACGCCCCCCCTAAAATCGCCGGAGCCTAGGTATAATTGATCATATTTTGGATGTAAGAGCAATATTGATATGCAATTTTTTTCCCTCGCTTCGCTCGCGTAAATACAACCATAATCAATTTATGGATTTTAAATTGAACTTAATGCTGTATGCAAAAACAAGATATGTGACTGATTGGTAGCATGGTGCCAAACATCAGCTACAGAAATGCCGAGATTCTTGCACTTTAAAAATGTCCGACAAGAAAAAAATATTAATACAGTTGGCTTTATTTTCTAATAAACCTGTCCTTTTCATTAAAAATAAGATACCTCAGAATGCAGCTGACGAATTCCGTGGTTCTATTTAAAAAGTCACGAGGCAGAAAGCAACTGGACTCCCTAGTCGCTGGATCCCAAGTACTTCACATTTACACTTAAACAAAACTGAAGCCCTGGAGTTCGCAGGGTATGCTGCTCAGATAGACATTGCCTTTTTTTCGTGACGAATTCACAGCAGCTTTATATATAAACAACGATTTTCTTGCTCGCTTCGCTCGCTGAAGAACTACGTAAATTCAGTGAAAGCTTTTGATTTACCAATGAGTTGTTTGGGTATGCTGCTCAGACAAACACTAATTTTTTTCTAGTTCTGACAATTACTACATCAGTGAATATTACCAAGTAACAAGGAGGTGGTGTATGCTGCTGAAATAGATAATTGCATTTTTTCTTGCTCGCTACGCTCGCACAACCAATATCAGTTAATTTTGTCAAGTAGGGAATGAGTTTGAGGGATATGCTGTTCAAATAATTAATGCATATATTCTTGTCCGCCTTGCTCTCACATTAACATTATCAATGAATATTATAAGATAAAGAACGAAATTGTGTGGAATGCTTCTCAGTGATACATTTTTTTCTAGCTCGCTTCGCTCGCATATTTTCTTGAGGGGGGGGGGTATCAATACATGAATGTACGCCCCCCCTAACGCCAAATCCTGGATCCGCCCCTGGGTTCCCACCCAACAAGAGATTAACTGGTTGGTAGCCAAGCAGTAGTCTCACGTGTATCGGTGCTATACACCAGGCAAGTTATGAAAAAGAGCTAGGGTAGCATGCCTCCATTCCTTGTATAACACTAACTGTCTATCTCTTCACTCGAAGCCGTATTAGGCTGGGATAAAACCAAATGGCCACGCACTATGACTGTCTCAGTTGTACGAAAAAAAAATTAAACTCAAGCTACTATTTATAAAACTCAAGCTACTATTTATAACACATGAGTATACAAAGTTAATATGTAATGATAATTATATGAGACAAAGAGAGTTCTACCCAGTGTACAGGATAAGCATTGTTTGTGAGTGTCACACGATTATAAGGCCATTTACAATATGAAGTGTCTTTCACAATACATGATGTGAATAATGTAACAATCACATTTAACACCGAACAGGAACAATGGTTGTGCTTGAACAATGTCAGTGTTGTAAAAAATGATGCCAGGCCACCAGCTGACTGACATGACATTGTTTCTATTGATCAATATTATCTTCTCTTTCAGTCCTGTTAGAACGATATTTGCAATTACTTTGGAAACGGATATTTTGAGCTTTGCTGTATTTATATACATGTATCTCAAACTGTATAGCCAGACTTTCACTAATATCATAAGGAATAAATATTGAGGAATAGTCTGTGGTCATTAAAATTTCTTTCCTGAAATCAATGAAATTGGTATCACTTTTATCTTCCTACCACGATCAAGTGTCTAATGTCTGATGATGTTTCAACTTTCAAGTTATATGGAAAAAAAATTAATACTCATTTGTAAGGTCAATTGTGAAACAAGTTATTTCTAATTTATATTCATCACTCTCAACACCTCAATCCTGATGTTATCAATTGCCACAAGGGTATTAGAGAAGTTATATCATATGATAATATGGATCAATACTTAATTTGTTTCAGTTGTGTTTGCACTGTTGGATCTGGTCGTGTTCCTTGCTCTGTTTTTGACGACGTGGAAGAAAAATTTCCTGTTGAATCAAGATATTGATAAATTTATAATTGATGATTATACAAATCTCGGGTATTCCTTCTATCTTGTACCTTGTGCTGCATTTCTATACCTACTGAACATTGTGTTACTGGTGTGCTCCGGCTATAAATTTCGGTGTTCGTTTTCCAGCGAAGCCGAGAAGGTGGTTGACAATGGTGTGATTTTGTATTAAAGTGATATACAACTTGTAAGTGACTGTGGTAGAACTTTATTGTGTGTGAGGGTTATAGAATGTATTTATCAGATATTTGGTAGATCATGTACCTAATATATCAATGGTTGTTATTTATCACTTAGTGTGTTAGTGATTAGTAAAAATTTGTGAAATCCCTTGGTACTGTTTTATCAAAGCACTCACGGAAATCTTGAAGTAATCATTAATGTACAAATTTAAATTCTTAATAATTCATTAATAACTATACACATTAATTACACATGTATATGGTTTGTAGGAATTCTTAAATGGAAACCTTATTAATAAAAACAGATCGCTTTACCATAATCAAAGCTGTTAAAGAAGTATAAAGAATTTAAATTGAATAAAAAATAATTTGAATGTATGCGCTACTTTAATTCCATAAGTGCTTTGTTAAAACAGTATTCTTGCGTATATACATATCAGGATAAAGGAATGTTTTCATTTTCAGTCTTATCTCATGCATTGTATTTATTTTTTCTTCTTTTTATCTAAATTTAGTATTGATGTGTGCCGGTTTACAAAAATGCTACATAGAATGTAGAGGTATATTGATGAAACTAACATCTGAAGTTATATATTTTTAATGGTCCCTAATGTTGATATGGAGGCTATACCTTTAATGGTCCCTAAATTTGATGGAGGCCTATGTTAAGTTGTTATTGTTTTATGTTATGATTGGCTGCTGCTAGATTTGTTATGTATAACCATTCTATGCTTTACAGTGATTATTAGCTTGACTATTCAAAGAATAAGTGGAGCTATCGTACTACCCCCAGCATCGGTGTGGTGGCTTTGGCGTCTCCTCGAGTTAAAGATCTTGGCAAGTGGATATTTCAGAGTATAAAGTGAGGAGGTTTAATTGGGTCAAAGTTAATATTTCTGCTTAATAAATAATTAATTAATAATCCGCTAAAACTTGGGTTAGACATTGGATTGAAACTTGCTGACTGTATAGTGAGTTTGTATGAAGGCGCATCTTGTGAATGAAAATTAGACGGTTTGGGTCAAGGTCACTATCACTAAATTTTGAAAATTTAATTAAGAATGAAACATTGTGATGTTGGGCAGTTTATATGAAGACCCAACTTGGGAATGAAATCAGGGCTAATGGGCCTATAGTTTTTGAAATGAAAAAATTAGTTTCTGACAATGTGCTGTAGTCGAGTGTGGCATCCGTCTTGCGGCGTTCTTGTTTAAATTAATCAAAACTGTTTATATTTGTATATTATTATCATTGTATTTGGCCTAGTCTTAGTTTTTAGTCAGGAGTGTTTTCATTTTTGCTCTTTTCTGAATTCATTTAGTCATACCCTATGTATTATAGCATGTCTTTATTCATTCTGTAGGCTATTAATGTGAGTATTTTGTTTGTGCATGTCGTTGATTTCAAAATGTTTTAAAAACTATCATCACTGTGTTGAACATGGTTATACTTTAAGGTTGTGAATATTTTACTTTATTCCTGGTTTATTTTCTAATGAAATCCAATTGTTATCTTTGTTAATGTTTTACCTCATTTTGTTCTGTCAAACTTTTCAAAATTTTTTGCACATTCCACGTTTGTTTGAAATTTACATTCAAGTGAAATGATTGAATTATGTTAATGTATGGTCTAGTGTTTATTGACACATATATTTTTATCTCCGATTTATAATCAAAGTAATATTTTATTGGAATCTAATGGTATATATTGAGATCTACTACTGAAAATTTGATATGGGTCAACCATGCAGTGTTCCTTGTTTATATTTTGCAAATGGAATCCGATGTACTCATGGAATTTTTTTTAAATCATTATGTAGGTAACAAACCACCAAATAGATTTGTTCTTTAACTCAATGTAAAGTGACAAATTGCTGACCCAAAAAATGTCAAACTTTTGTCCATGGGGACCTCTCAAAATCCACCAATCATTAGAAATAGCATATAGCCTCAAGAAAATGAAAAAAAATCAGGGGGTTGCGTATCATATAAGAAAAATTTGGTTCGTCAAACGCGGTGAACATATTTTCTCACACACGCAGACTGATTTGAAGTCCGTTAGCCACAACCCTACTTTCACTTTCATAATTAAGCCAGAACATCAAAATTTTCTAAATAAAACAGTTTCACTACATCACATACATGTGTACAAAGCATTTAAACCCAATAACATGATTCTAATGCTGATTTGTCAACACATACCACCATTTCCAGCCAAATCAAAGTTTTTTACAGGACTACTTGAGTGTATCTGATTTTGGTCCGCGTAGTCATTTGGTGGTTTGTTACCTATGTAACATCTGCTATATTGTAAACAAATAAAGATTGTTCAAAATTTGATTTCTAGGTGCTGATAAGCCCAACCTCACTAAAATGTTTGTGTTGCATTCAAGCCTCTGTGATAGCCGAATGAGATCTGTTTTTTAGGCATTTTGTGCCTCACAATATGAGAATAGAAAAAGGATTTCCATGTTATTGTTGCTTAGTAACTTTGGTCCCTGCAAATAGGGCTTATCAGTTACCTAGAAAAAGACTACATTATGTAAATAATACCAAATGCATTAGGTGAATATTTCGATATTTAGCAGTAGATAAGATGGTATTTTAATATTTGCCAAATGTTTTCTTAATCGGTTTTGTTCAGTTGAGGCATACCTGCCAAGTACTTCTATTTAGGTGGAGTTTCTCAGATTTTTTCTGAAAAATGATAAAATATCAGATTTTTTACGATTTATCCGACTTCTTCTCCGCTTTCTTTAAGCTCTTATCAGAAATACACTTTGAGATCAGGTATTATGGACATGAAAAATTGATTTCTTGACCCTTATCATAATTTGAGTAGTATATTCACATGATTTAGTGTTAGCCACTTGCTGTATAAGTGGATATATTAGCGAGTCGACAAGTTAATTACCATATTGCTTACTTTATCACTTACACAGTTTATTAGATTTTAATCCAGCTTTTCTCTGAATTGTTAAACGGAAGCATTACCTGCTCAATTTAATTGTTCACATATACATATATAATTATATATTTGATATAAATATTGCCGGCACCATTTTTTGTATGATCTTAATTATGGCATAATTATTTGAAAAACTCGATTGTTTGGTACTAAATACATTTGTATGTTACATTGTCAGCATTTTATGTGGAAATTGTTATTTCAACATTGAAAGAGTGTTCTCCTATTACCATAATAAATTATTATATTAATTATTGTAACTAGGTGGGTGGGGTACTGTATGACCAATCTTGTTAGTATTGGGGAAAAGTATGACCTGTTTTGTAAGTGGGCGAGTCAGAGGTCATTGGTCAGTCCAGCAGGGAAAAGACCGAATGACCACGCATATGTGAATGTCTCTGTTGAACACAAACAACTGGGTGGGTGAGTGGGAAATTGTGTGACACCTGTTGTTACTGGGTGGGTGGGGAACTGTATGACACAACTCGGTGTGTGAGGATGTGCCATTTTAGTACAGTCAGATCTCGATACAACGACGATGTTTGTTTCCAAGAAAAATGTCATTATAACGAATATGTCAGTATACTGAATTGATACAAAGAGCATTTTAATACTTTTGTCCCCAAATTTTATGTCGGTATTATGAATTTGTCAGTATATCGGATGTCGTTATAACGAGATCTGACTGTAGTTAATACTATTATTATCAAGAGTATATACATCATTTTAAACTTTCATTATCACAGTCATAATGAGTTGTGTAGTTTGCTATATATGTTATTTTTGGTCATACCTGCATGGGTGCAAGTTTTCAAGTATATTACCTGATTTCAGGTTTTTGAGTGTACCAAAGAGTTTGTTTTTCTTTATTTTCTCTATATAAATTAATAATTTTTCAGATTTTTCAGAATTTTTTACTTGCACCCATGTACCTGTATGCTTTACGATTTATGAAATAATTCCAGCCACATTTCTTCTTCATGTCCTTTGATTTATCTTGCTTCTTTGAACCTTTTGGACCTACTCCCATTGGATTCAGTTTATCTGTCTCACAAAAAATACTCTGCGATAATTATTTTGCAGTAAAAATACAAACATACATACTTCATATGTGTGTACATGTACCTAATCTGCACAGTCTTCTCTTTACATTTTATTTTCAAAGGTCTATGTTTGTGGCCTAATGTGTATGTTCTGGTCAATGTTCTCCTAGACTCCTAGCATATGTTTAGCTCAGCAGAGCACATAGTTAAATAGTTCTTGTTCATTGCATAAGTAGGTCATGACTGCTTGATAGGATTTTACAAGTGAACATCTTAAAGTAGTGTCTGTCTATAACCACAAGGTCCTGTGCTATGGTAGTTTACAAGCAATATAATATACTGTTAAATCATTAATTTTCGAGGGAGTTGAATTTTCATTGTTTTCGTTGTAAAACTTGACCTCGAAATCAAATGCCCACAATTTATCGAACTCCCAAATACAAAATATCGTTTTACCCTTCCATGTTTTGAAATCCACAAATTCATGACCTCACGAAAATGATTTTTTATCAAAATCCACAAAATTTAATACTCACGAAAATATCTGATTTTACAGTAGGTTTCCTCTAACAAGATATTTATATTATTGCCCTGCAGGGTAAAACACTAGGATATCGTAGAGCTATGGATTTCAGGTGTTCAATTAAGGGTCATCTTGCCTACCAGCTTGCCCCTCTTGTCTCGTGTATATATGGCTACAATATACTTTATACATTCCTGTCTCATTATTCAGTTTAAATACGCGTGTTCATTCAGTATCTGTTTTTAATGTTAGGCAATTGTTAACTTCTATTTCTATTTGATATACTCATTCCAACTGTTAAGTTTTTTGGCATTTTTTCTGCGAACTTTTATGTTTTAAAACTACACTTTTTGCTCCAAGTTGTTACACATACAATTATCAATAGTCTGGAGCTACATTGTCTTCGAGCTCGTGAACGTGTCCGTACCAGTTGTGGCACTTGACACTGGAGAAAATGTTCTCTCTTTACTTTGCTGGCTTCATTGAGTATTTGTTAACAATATGCATGACTTTTGTATGGTACAATTTATATTATTTTATGAATATATTTCTTTCAGTTGATATTTAAGAAACATTCCACCATATATTTGTTATGGTTTTATAATTGTGAGATGAAACAACGATGAGAATACTGGAGCCTGTACATGTATGCAGGCCCTTCCCAAGGGACAGGAGGCATTGTGGTACTCCTGCGCCTTAAAGTCAAAATTAGCTTTTCCCCAGTGCCCGAAATCCTTGTATGGTGTCTTTAAATCCCTCTGGATGTCAGTATGATTAGTTTATACATGTATTGTTTTATTTGAGAGATTGTGGCTTGTATTATCATATTATGTAAAACGTGCTTAAATCAGTCTTAAAATTAAGGATATTGATGTTAACAGTTTTCTCTTCTAAAACATTAAGCTATTCTTGTTAGCCTTCTTAAGGAAAAATCCCATCATTGCCCCCAGGGCCTTAGAATATACTAGGGAAGGGCCTGATATCTAAATGCTAGGTATTTAAGTTGGAATTGGACTGTGAACCATCAACAGAGTCACCATTTACCATGGTAATCAGTAACAAAATTATTTTGGATTTCCATACCACACTGCCTTATTCAAACTTATCAGGTTATTTAGCAGTGTTCATCAATGCTTATATATAACTAAATGATATGACAATGGAAAGCTGTAAACATGTTGTAGTGTATTAAATTCAAAAAGGTTTTAGTGTATTACATACAAATATACTGTCGTGTATTACATACCGAATATGTTGTAGTGTAGTACATATCGAACATGAAATATAGTGCGCCCAGGATAATGTGATATTTACAAACATGAATTGGTTTGGTCAACTGTGGCAAAATTGGTTTTACAAATCACTTAAATAAACAGATAAGGTCAGTATTGTACTCAAAACATCATTGATAATTGGTGCACATAATTGTAATCCACCTTTGTGGACTATACCAAATTTACCCGCCTTTCACATTATCCTGGGCACACTATACCATTAGTGTATTACAAACAAACATTTTGTATTGTTTTGCTGTAAAATCATTAATATTTGTGGGGGATTTAATTTCATAGATTTCGTGGATGACCTCAATGAATAATTATACCAATAAATATCATTTGATGTCAAGTTCACAGTGGTTGCCATACTTGCTTTCAAGTACAGTCAGGTATAAGACTGGGTTTTTGGAAAGTTTACTTGCATATATCAACATGTAATAAAACAATTATTAAATTTGATTGATTTTTGAATGATTTCTGATCATTTGTGTGAATTTTGAACTTGCTATTTTTTCAGAAAATCCGAAATCCACGAAGTTTTGTCACATTGAAATGAGTTTACAGTTCTTACCAAATATTGTATTGTGTATAACATACCATTCATATTGTAGTGTATTACATACAAACATTTAGTGTATTATATATGTATGAACATGTTTCTTGCCACATATTGGAGTCGGGCATGACTACAATCATATAAATTTGCCGATACTTGATTACAAATATTTAGATTCATGTAAACTAAAGCTTCCTTATTGACTTTACTGATTGTAGTTGTTCCTATTGTCATGAAGTTTAGTTCCAATGATTAGTGCCAGAATTATGGCCCCTTGTGGGAGACATACATTTTTTGTGTCAAAACCCTATAGTGGACCATTTGTGCACTAAAATTAAGTTTGCATTTTAAAAATGTTAAACGAACACAACCTTCTTCAGTGTTCCATCAACATAAGCTTTTTAAACTTTTACTGGCGGAGTTGAACATTTGCCAAAACATCCGTAAATGTCGGCCCGAACACCTAAGTGTAAACCCAGCTTAAGTCTAATCAGAACAACCCTCTAAGAAGAATAGCTGGTGGGACCCCTTCCTTGAGAAAAATAGCTGGTCCGACCCCACTGAGACAAAGTTCTGGATCTTTAACAATACTGTCTTTGTACAATCAGAATTGTAGTTATGAAAATTGTTAGTGTGAAATTTATGTATCATGATTCTGGTTGTTCTTGTTAAAAGTGATACATTGGGTCTTTTCAACTGGACTGTCTCCTGGAGCAAGTTATACTCTGGTTCCCATACCTGATGGGGATGTTGGTGCTGCCTGGCAGCCAGAAGCTAGATCTATAGTCTCTGTAGAGCAAACAACTTCCTTAGTCGTTATTTTTTCCTCTGCCAGATTATCCAAAAAACCGGAAGGGAAATCCCCGCTGGATGCCTTACATTTGTTCATATTATTGCAGTAGAATTGTTGTGAGCTTGCAAACGGGGACCAGGCTATAAACTGCTCCATAAAATAGACCAGTCGAAAAGACGTATTGTTTCTTCATGTGTTCAGTATATTTCTAATGGTACTATCTATCTTGCACATTTTATAGGTTCAGTCTTTATAACCTGCTTGCCATACTATGTGTATATTGCTAGTCATATATGTAGTTACTTTATATTATACCCATGTTTGTACAGACTTCTACGCAGTAATCTATCATTATGAAGTACTGAGTATAGCTCACTTCAGCTTTATATTTTAGTCCATGTACTGATTTTCCATCGGAGAGGACTAGGTTTTCCCTCCCTCTGTCAGTCAGTCCGTCAAAATCTGGATCTTGCCATAACTCAGAAAGTTTCCCAGCTAGTTTTATGAAACTTGATAAAACTATGTGGGTAGGGAGTCAATAAGGTGATTATGCATGTTTAAATATTTTTTTTAGTTCTGTCCAAAATTGTAGTTGCTTTGGAGACAGAAATAAGCAGTATGTCAAGAATGGTTGTGGCTTCAAACAGGCAGAGGAAATTTGTCTTGCTTGCTATTCTTCAGTCACATGTTATTACTAAACAAAATTCATGCAGTTAATTTGCAATTTTGTTTTTATTTCATTTTACTGAAATCACAAGTATTTACTGAAATCAAAAGTTTTTTCTAGTCTGTACTATTTTTATAGCTAACCAGTATTGTTCACATTGTGTTAGGCAATTGGTATCTAATATCAAGATATAATGATAAGTTCATTAATTTCTTCATTAGATATGTTGCCTATAAATAACACACCTTTAAAACATAGTTTAAATACATTTTTTGTATTGTTTTAAGTTCATATTCAACAGTATTTTAGTCACAAGGGACACATATCAGTTACTGTACTATTTTTAAAGACTTTAGTATGTCACAACCTAGGATCTAACTGTCGCATTATAAGGGGAGGCTCTAGGGGACCCCATGTTAACGTGGAAAAGGAACCTTTTTAATCCTCCTGAAGTGACGAATTATTGTTCCTGTTTATATTTTACGGTATGTCAGAGTATTGAATTTTGTGCTGATACATTATCTTTTTTATTTCCACTTTTAAGCTAGCCAAGACAATTTTGCTATGATTAAAATATTCTAGAATATTTTTGTGTTGTGTTTTGGTCTTACAAACTGCTCAAGGCAAAATTAACACAATCACTTAAGCGTGGAATTGGGGTCAGGAGATGATCTATCTATAGGGTGTACATACCATATAGTTCAACAGGTCAATAAAACTGCAGATGCAAATCTAGAATGGAGTTGACCAATGAAAGGATACAATTTTGATGGTAAAACATTCGATATATTGTGCATGTTTGCCTCATTCAACAGATTTGCTTTAAACAACGGTCTACAACCAAATGGACCAAGAGTTCTCTACACTGGCATCTGGTCAATTGATCTTACGGCAGACAAGAGGTAATCACGCCTTATTGAATGTCTGATGTTGTTTGTCAAGACTATTTCAATTACAGTGTAGAAATACCATGTTACTTGGCTACAGATCCAAGACGAAATTTGCTTCACTTCGAAAACAAAAATAGCCATAAGTATTTTATTTCTATACCGATTTCTATGAAATATCCTATCTATCTTCCATTAATGTCAAACCTCTTGAGGGGACGTAGACATTTGTCTAGGCCGACTTAAATCAAGAGAAAGAGGTGTGATACAAGGAATCCGGGTGCGATACCCTAGCTCATTTCGAATAGACTCTTTGGTTCTTTAATGTGCTCAGCGTATAGCACCGATACAAGCGAGACTATCTCTGGGTTTCCAACCAGTTGCGTCCCTAGTTAGGTGGGAAACACTGAAAAGCATTTCATAAATGACCAAGTGCCCTGGCCGAGATTCGAACCAGGGACCTCTCGAACAGTAGTCAAGCGCATAACCACTCGACCACTGTGCCTGACACTAAGGGTAAAATTATTTGCTTTCCACAAAATATAAGATCACACCATGCTGAGGGGAAAATTGTTTGCTTTCCACTAAATATAAGATCTTTTTTTTCAGCAGCTGTGCCATTTTTTCCAGCACCCTGTGAAACCTTGGAAAAGAAGACGCTTGGAACTGTAGTCTGATCGCACACAGGTTTCACAGGGTGCTGGAAAAAATGGCCCAGCTGCTAAAAAAGATCTTACACGATGTGGGAAGCAAATAATTTTCCCCTTAGTGTGAGGATATTTCATAGAAATCGATCAAAAAAATTACTTCTTGGATCTGTAGCCTTTAAGGATGTAAAAGTCACATGGTATTGCTACACTGAATTAAATCCATTGGATTATGCAAACATACGCAATATTTTCTTAACCTAAATTACAAATTTTAAATTATTAGTCAACTGAGTAATCAATTTACATGTGTGAACATCTGCCGTAATGAAAATTGCTAGTGCATGGTTTAGGTCCTACTGATTTTGTGCAAAATGTCGATCCCGATGGATGTCACAAAGTTTGCCCTTGCTTCTTCCATTAACCGTGGTTCGATTTTAATCTAACTTTACACAAATGAAATAATCAGGACAATAAGTCCCTTACAAGAAAACAACATACAAGGTTTTTATTTCGACAATTTAATTTGGTCCAATTATTCAAGTCCTGCAGTACGATAAAGATATACAACAATTATAACAACAACAACAGCAATAAATTAAACCATAATTTAAAATACGGCAGCACTAATATAAACAAACTAGAAGCAGTGTAGAAAGTAACCACACATCTATCTATTATAATAACCATTACTCATCAAATTCATACACACATATTTTACTAGTTACCATGATACAAGTAAATTAACTAACTTGTCAAATCCATACATACGTATTAAATAGAATTCTTTTACAAACTACCATTATATTAATATAACTAACTCATCAAATCCATGAATAGAAATCTTACGAGTTACCAATATAAGTTAACTTGTCACGCATAAAATTCTTTACCAATTAATTTAATTTAACTAACTTGTCAAATCCACACATAAATAGAAATCATATACAATATAACTAACTCGTCAAATCCATGCAAATAGTAGAATTCTCTTACAAGTAACAATATAATTAGCTCGTCAAATCCACACATAAATAGAAATCTTTTACAAGTTACCAATATAACTAACTCATCAAATCCATACACAAAGAAATAGAAATCTTTTTACAAGTAACCACACATACCTTGCTAAAGGAAGTGTGTATATATGATTTGTTAACACTTGATGTTTGTTATAGCATAGTAAAGCCTAGGTCCAACAGCGATGTTCTCCAGATTTCATCTTATACCATCAGATTCATTACATCTCCTTCCGATATCACAACCTGTCTCATGACTTCCCAGAAGCTTCCCCCAGACCACAAGGAACCTGTTCCCAATGTTCTGATAGCTCATTAATTTAAATCGTTAATGTACATCGCTAAGGCAATAAATAATGCTCAGTGGGACCTAGGCTTAAGGCAACATTAAACTAGTACCCATGAATGCTCGTTGTCATCCATCGACCAATCAGGTTTATCATTTTAACAAGTCAAAACATTCATACAGTACAATAACGAAAACTAACGAAGAATAATGAGTACCTAGTTCAATGCTGCCACACTATTCTGTATGAGTAATAGTCAGACATTTATAACAGCCCAGGGAACAGCAGCTTGATTGACCAGTGAGCTACCATCCTCATACATCAGTGGTTAGTTTAGTTCCAAGATTCAGGCGGATGAGAATGGTGGGCTTCATCACTTTGATTATCTACTGTCCAAAATCTGCACTTTGAACACAAGTTTCCATTGTACTGTTTCATCAAAACACATATGGAAATCGTGAACTTAGTACGTTCAAATTTAAACTCTTTATAATTCTTTAACAACTGTAAATTCTGGACAGATACGGTCTGTAGGAGTTGATTAACCGAACCATAATTAGCATCGCAACTCCTTTTACCCCAATTTGTAGCTGTAAAAGAATTATATAGAATTTAAATTTGAATGTAACTTTAAGATTTCCGTAAGTGCTTTGATAAAACAGTACCCCATGAGTCGAACAGTTACAAAATAAGACAAGATGATTGACTAGTATATAAGAGGGGGTCCTACAACTCTGGAATAATCATGATTCATTGCCCTTGAAAGAATTAATTTTTCTGCAGAAAATAAGTTATTTGATGAAAAATTTCGAATTATTGACTAAGTTTATAATATGGGTTATTTGAAATTTCTTAAGCTGAATTTTAACAACTGAACAATGTTTGAACACAGTATGGTGTGTAGGGGTGTGTGCTAATGGCACCTGAAAAAGTATTGCATCTTATTTTCAGGATTTTGTAAATGCCTCGTAGGACCCCCTGTAAGAGGTAAAATTTGGGGAAGTTCCGAAAATGAAAGCATGCTGAAGTAAAACTGCCTATAGCAGATAGTGGACAGTATAGTGTGATAATTTACCTGCGAGCCTTGAGAGAGCAGGTATATTGGATAGCATAAAGTAAAAAGTCCATGGAGGGGCACGTGACCTGTTCTCAATGCTTTATGATTTCAAAAAAAAAATCCAAAAAAAGATGCATTTAGTAAGAATGTCGTGAACCAGACTAATTCCATTATTCCATGCGGACATCGGTCTTTGTCTCATTGCAATAGTTTATTTACCGAAGAAATCAAAACTGTCCGAAATTTCAGTGAGCGCTAGGCAATATTGAGACCATGTATCTAAACAGCAGGTGACTGCAGCTGCATAAGCACGGCGCTTCCCAGTCAATTGTCATGGAATTATCGGAATTGGTTTATGATCTTTGATATTGTTGAACACTGAAAACATGTCTTATGATAATACCTTTTTTAATGAACTGATATGAGGTTTTATTTATAAGCATATAAATATTATATGGAACAAGGTTATAATATGCAATTAAGTGTCTTGCATAACATTGATACAGTGGTGGAATAACTGGAGGTTGGCATTATAATCACATGCGCATATGCAAATCTACACACAGAGATTGCACAGAGCAGTTTTCAGTGCTAGATAGTGTAAATTTGTTATAATCTTCAGTGGAATTATCCATAACTTGGCCATAAAACAATATTCATGAAACTATGCGAGTACCGGTATTATCATTTATCAGTGATGTGGGTATAAATGAATATGAATCAAACACACCAATAAATAAAATAGGCAAATATTTCATGTTTTATTTCAACACTTATGTTGACCACGTACATATCGCTGGCTTAGAATAAGATGGTTGTAAGTACAAAGTCGATATTTTGAGGGTTTCAAGCTTTTTAAACTTTGGTTAGGTCAACATGGCCATTTCCAATTTTCATGAAAATAGGCTTATGAGAATTGTGATTCTGATTTCAAATATGCAAGAGTCTTATAAAGTTACGACCTTCTCATTCTTAGCCAGCGATATATTCAGACATAATTTGTAAACAAACAACTACCAATAAAGCAATGGAGCAGGTTCCGACACGGTTCCAAAAGGTTCCGACATAGCTCCTGTGTTTCAGACAGCTTTAGTTTTTCATACATATGGGCACTGAGCCTGTTGTGTCCTGAATGAAGTCTGAATATAACCACTTGTTCCCAGCATTCAAGTAGATCAACAAGAAACCGTATATGGCCAATTTCAACCAGCAGGATGACCTTTAGAGGACTGCTTCTTTTATCGCAATGACCGGGAGGTAGTGTAGACAGTGAATGAAAAGAAGTAGATTATATTTCCTATTTTAAAGCATTATAAATGTTACAAACAATATTTAAAACAAGCCGTATCCCGTAAATAGTGTATAATATTAAGCTTTTATACGTACAAAAAATTAATAGAATAGTGGGCAAGCTATATATTAATGCTACCTGGGCATTAACATTGTAGAGCGTTCAAGACAGGTGGTTGCTTAAAAGGGGGAGTTTAAACAGCTTGAACTGCAGAAGTACATTGTATGAAAACACTTATACAATGTCATGATAACACACCAGGAAAATATGTTGTGGAATGTGAATCATATAAACAATACTGCATTTATTATAAACATATAGCGGTACATACATTCATATTGTAACATTAAAACCAACATACTTTCATCCAACATAATCACATACAATCATTTTGTAACATAGCCATGTCTCATATGGACCAGGATTTTCATTAATATTAATATTGATAACAGTTTGACAGGAAAGAACAATCGATTGGGCCAGGACCCTTAACATAATTATACTGTTTATAACTTTTTGTCACAAAACAACTGATCAAGACACAGTTATAATCGTTAAGATGCTTTCTATCGGCAATCAGTTAATAATGACAAGAGGATCATAGATCCTGGGGCGCTCACCTGCTTAACATGGCCAAACTTTGAACTTGACCTTAAGGTCATCAAGATAAACATTTTGACTAAACTTGATGAAGGTTAAAGCAAAACTGAGGCCTCCAGAGTGTTAAAAAGGTTTTGCTATTATTTGACATATTGACCTAGTTTTTTAGCCACATGACTCGACTTCAAATGTGACCTTAAGGTCATCAAGATAAACATTTTGACCAAAGATGATGAAGATTAAAGCAAAAATATGGCCTCAAGAGTGTTAATAAGGTTTTTCTATTATTTGACCTTTTGACCTAGTTTTTGACCCCACATGACCCAACTTCGAACTTGGCCTTGATTTCATTAAGATACAACTACTGACCAAGTTTTGTGAAGATCAAAGCAAAAATGTGGCCTCAAAAGTGTTAACAAGGTTTTCCTATTATTTGACCTATTGACCTAGTTTTTGACCCCACATGACCCAACTTCGAACTTGACCTAGCTTTCATTGAAAAATTGAAAGTGCTAGAGTGTTAACGGTTACAAGTTTAACGGACTGACAGACGGACGACGGACAAAAAACAATCACAAAAGCTCACCTTGCCAATTTGTGGCAGGTGAGCTAAAAATCAAGATTGACCAATCAATGCCAAAGTATAATTATAAACAAACATTTAAAATAGAAAACTTCAAAAACCAGTAGTCTCTCAATCAAATAAATATTTGAAATGTAACGTCAAAAGCACCTGGTTTCATATTATGCGTAAACATTATTATAGGGCCATAAATGTCATGTCATAACATTCTAATTTCAACGTAACTTTTCCAATTAGCCAATAACTGTTACGGTACCATTATATGAGAAATCAAAACATTTAATGAACAGAAAATTTTATTTCAGTTGTATATATAATCACAGAAAATTAAATTTTAACGCCACTCATGAAAATATTGATTCATGTGATCACTTGGTGAAATAAAATTCAATGTTAAACTAAATTTAACTCAACAAATATCCTCTCTCTATATATGATCTAGTATGTAGACCTTAACGCAATTTCCAATTAATTTTGTGTTATCCACTGAAAACAGTACTACCTGGTATTATCACATGGATTCAAAATACAACATCTCATCATATGTATTATATATATACAGGGTGTTATAAAAGTTCTTTCTCAATGTTTCAGTTTCAATAATTTATTTTTCTAACAAAGAAAATGTTCATGTTAAATTCCTGAGGGTTTGACCCTAAGTCTTGTTCTAATTTGTCTGGTATTAAAATGAAGCTATTAGAGTAAGAAATTAAAATTGTACACTGCTTTAAAATAGCCGTGATAAAATTTAGTATGAATTTAAATTTTGAAAACAAACTTTTTTAACACCCTGTAACTTTTTATAAATATCCACATCATGCAGAAATCATTCTTAACTTGTATAAATAATTTGCAATCACACTTTATTCTACAAAATTGCATAAGAAGTTTGCAAAGTTAACATATACATGTAAACAACAAATTCATTTAATTGTCGTCAACTTAAAATTAAGCACAATATTAACAGTTTAGAAAGCTAACTAGGGAAGTTCAATAGTTTCAAACATGCACTGTAAGATTGATATAAATATTTCCCCGACTCTTAGTCCATGTGACCATGATGTTCCTGTACGGATTAAGCAATTTTAGTCCAACAGACTTTTTTCTCATGAAGGGGTCTGACCAGTATATTTGCTCAGACTAGTCCAATCCATGAGACAATGGCCTTCATGCGCGGATCCCGCAATTTTTAGTCCAACACACTTTTTTTCTCAAGTACATGTAGGGGTCTGACGAGTTGTGCTTAGATGAGTCCAATCATTTATTTTTCTTACGACAGTTGTCTTGATCCAACTTTAAGTCATGACAAACATGTGTACATGACCTTTTTACATATAAATGTTCCAGACATAACTAGCAAAACACACAACTAGGTTTGACAGTAATGACATCTGCCAACTTTTATAGAAATCCTTACATTTGTAGATGAGATGAGTAGGCATGGTGTGCAAAATGTCCAATACACATGACTGTGTAATTCATTCAAAAGAAGCAGAGCGAATTTCACACTTAGTCTCTCAGAGTCAGAGGTCATTGGCTAACCTGGCAGGGAAAAACAGATTGCCACGGTCACCACACATTTATGGTTGTCTCAGTTGAATGTAAACAACATCAACTTCACACTAAGAATGGCTGACATACCATTATTATGTGAGAGATTTGGATACACAAGTCAACAGTTCCGTGTACGGTGACCGCTGACATACCATTATTATGTGAGAGATTTGGATACACAAGTCAACAGTTCCGTGTACGGTGACCGCTGACATACCATTATTATGTGAGAGATTTGGATACACAAGTCAACAGTTCCCTGTACGGTGACTGGCTGACATAGGCTGATATACCATTATTATATGAGAGATTTGGATACACATGTCAACAGTTCTGTGTACGGTGATCGGCTGACATACCAGTATTATGTGAGAGATTTGGATACACAAGTCAACAGTTCCGTGTACGGTGACCAGCTGACATACCATTATTATGTGAGAGATTTGGATACACAAGTCAACAGTTCAGTGTATGATGACCGGCTGATATACCATTATTATGTGAGATATTTGGATACACAAGTCAACAGTTCAGTGTATGATGACCGGCTGACATACCATTAGGCTGATATACCATTATTATATGAGAGATTTGGATACACATGTCAACAGTTCCGTGTACGGTGACCAGCTGACATACCAGTATTATGTGAGAGATTTGGATACACAAGTCAACAGTTCCGTGTACGGTGACCAGCTGACATACCATTATTATATGAGAGATTTGGATACACAAGTCAACAGTTCCGTGTACAGTGACCAGCTGACATACCAGTATTATGTAAGAGAATTGGATACACAAGTCAACAGTTCCGTGTACGGTGACCAGCTGACATACCAGTATTATGTAAGGGATTTGGATACACATGTCAACAGTTCCGTGTACGGTGATCGGCTGACATACCAGTATTATGTGAGAGATTTGGATACACAAGTCAACAGTTCCGTGTACGGTGACCAGCTGACATACCAGTATTATGTAAGGGATTTGGATACACATGTCAACAGTTCCGTGTACGGTGATCGGCTGACATACCAGTATTATGTGAGAGATTTGGATACACAAGTCAACAGTTCCGTGTACGGTGACCAGCTGACATACCAGTATTATGTAAGGGATTTGGATACACATGTCAACAGTTCCGTGTACGGTGATCGGCTGACATACCAGTATTATGTGAGAGATTTGGATACACAAGTCAACAGTTCCGTGTACGGTGACCAGCTGACATACCAGTATTATGTAAGGGATTTGGATACACATGTCAACAGTTCCGTGTACGGTGATCGGCTGACATACCAGTATTATGTGAGAGATTTGGATACACAAGTCAACAGTTCCGTGTACGGTGACCAGCTGACATACCAGTATTATGTAAGGGATTTGGATACACATGTCAACAGTTCCGTGTACGGTGATCGGCTGACATACCAGTATTATGTGAGAGATTTGGATACACAAGTCAACAGTTCCGTGTACGGTGACCAGCTGACATACCATTATTATGTGAGATATTTGGATACACAAGTCAACAGTTCAGTGTATGATGACTGGCTGACATAGGCTGACATACCATTATTATGTGAGATATTTGGATACACAAGTCAACAGTTCAGTGTATGATGACCGGCTGACATACTATTAGGCTGATATACCATTATTATATGAGAGATTTGGATACACATGTCAACAGTTCCGTGTACGGTGACCAGCTGACATACCAGTATTATGTGAGAGATTTGGATACACAAGTCAACAGTTCCGTGTACGGTGACCAGCTGACATACCAGTATTATGTGAGATATTTGGATACACAAGTCAACAGTTCTGTGTACGGTGACCGGCTGACATACCATTATTATATGAGAGATTTGGATACACAAGTCAACAGTTCCGTGTACGGTGACCAGCTGACATACCATTATTATGTGAGAGATTTGGATACACAAGTCAACAGTTCCGTGTACGGTGACCAGCTGACATACCATTATTATATGAGAGATTTGGATACACAAGTCAACAGTTCCGTGTACGGTGACCAGCTGACATACGAATATTATATGAGAGATTTGGATACACAAGTCAACAGTTCCGTGTATGGTGACCAGCTGACATACCAGTATTATGTGAGAGATTTGGATACACAAGTCAACAGTTCCTTGTACGGTGACCAGCTGACATACCAGTATTATGTGAGAGATTTGGATACACAAGTCAACAGTTCTGTGTACGGTGACCAGCTGACATACCATTATTATATGAGAGATTTGGATACACAAGTCAACAGTTCCGTGTATGGTGACCAGCTGACATACCATTATTATGTAAGAGATTTGGATACACAAGTCAACAGTTCCGTGTACGGTGAACGGCTGACATACCATTATTATGTGAGAGATTTGGATACACAAGTCAACAGTTCCGTGTAGGGTGACCGGCTGACATACCATTATTATGTAAGAGATTTGGATACACAAGTCAACAGTTTCGTGTACGGTGAACGGCTGACATACCATTATTATGTGAGAGATTTGGATACACAAGTCAACAGTTCCGTGTACGGTGATCGGCTGACATACCATTATTATGTGAGAGATTTGGATACACAAGTCAACAGTTCTGTGTACGGTGACCGGCTGACATACCATTATTATGTGAGAGATTTGGATACACAAGTCAACAGTTCTGTGTACGGTGACCGGCTGACATACCATTATTATATGAGAGATTTGGATACACATGTCAACAGTTCTGTGTACGGTAACAGGCTGACATACCAGTATTATATGAGAGATTTGGATACACAAGTCAACAGTTCCGTGTACGGCGACCGGCTGACATACCATTATTATGTGAGAGATTTGGATACACAATTCAATAGTTCCGTGTACGGTGAATCTTGTATATTAGTACTCGCGATCTGGAAGGTAGACTGGAATGTACGTCGTTGTTTCTCATCTGTTAGTTGATTATAGAAATCCAGCGCTGCCAGACAGAATAGTCGCCGGTCTATCACATCTATTTTACCCATTCTCGTCAGTACATATGATAGTCTGAGAGAAAGGTCAAGGACATTCAATGATTCACAAGTTAAAACACAGTGTGGACATACCACATGGTAAGTGATAAGATTTTTGGCTAAGAACGCAAGAAGACATTAACATTAAATTGTTAAATACTTATGTTGTTTTAAACGTTTTGTTGACAGATTTCTACTTGGGTTCTTAGCCAAACATTACTTTTTTTCACATACCATGCGGTATGTCCACATTGTTCATTTACATACTAGTAGCTTATTTATTAAGTTTCGAAACTCTTTTGTTATGTGAATTTCAAGGCACTTACTGATAAAAGTGTCATGTTCAATTATTAACCAATTGGAAGATTAAAACGATTAGCCAGTTCACAGAATATTCAAATACTGACATTTCTAATCATTGAAAAATCTGACAAAAAGTACACAATTTTACAAAATATTGACATTTCTACTGGTATTCATCACACAATCTGTCGAAAATTACAGAATTTAAAAGGATGAAAAATATCTTATTCATATCATTATACTCATCTAAAAATTATGCAACAATCACTGGTTCACATAAAGGATACAAATTTCTCAGCCATTCATTGGTTGAAGCACTAATGAAGAAGCAAGTCAAAGACCACATCGCCATGGAAACGGGTGTTCTCTGGGTGAAGTTAGACAAAGACAACATAACCCAGTCACGTAATAAACCATGTTGTCTCTGATCATGTAAGTTACTGAAAACCTGAAACACATAATTGCTGGCTTAGAATAGAAAGAAACACATAAATCACTGGCTTAGAATAGAAGAAAAAGGTTGTAAGTGCTACTCGTAAGACTCATACGTATTTTGATTCTCCAACACAATTAGGTGCTCCTTATGAAACAATTTTCATGAAAATCAAAAATGTCATGTAGACCACAATTAAGTCGAAACAGTTTGTTTCACAATAAGAAGTTTTCAGACAGAGTTTTCTTTTTTTTGCAAAATAGCATTTTCGTACTTACGACCTTATTCCTCTACAATATTATACACAGTATTAAAATAGATAATCAAAGTTAAGGTGGACAAGTGGTCCAGTGGCGAGAACTACTGACTGCTGATTCGAAGGTTACAGGTTCAATCCTTCCTAAAGTTGTTATAGTTAAAAGCAGAAACACTTCTCAGTGTTTCCCACCTAACTTCACAAACAGTCTTTTGTCAGAGACATTAAAAGATGAGGTCCCATGTATAATGCTTTACATCAGGCATGTGAAATGGACCAGGGATGCTTCTGGAACTAGGGCACATTCTGTATCATGCACACTCAACCAAAAATAAATGAGGTTCCAATCATAAACAAACAAGATATGTTTGTAAAACTGGTATGTCCCCATGGTAGCCCAATATTCAGAAATCGAAAAGGTCCTAGTGACCTTGACCTTTGAACTACTGTTGATGATCAACCTCCATGTAAAGTTTAAAGATCCTAGGGCAAAGTGTCCTAGAGTTGTTGGGACAGAAACCATTTGGTCTTTCAACCGACAGACAGACTGACTTAAGTGTGTGCAAAGCATTATACCCCCTCATCAAAGATGGGGGGGCTAAATAAATATTATACCTCTAGTCAATGTTTTTGGTGCACATTAACTTACCTGGAATACAACTTTAGCTATTAATTGTGGGTATGGTTGCTGGCTCGACAGAAACTCTCCTATCACTTTGTTCATGATATCTTGTGCTGGGAAAAAGTCAGCTAGGAATGCTGGTAACACTCTAGCTATAACACGTGCCTCATACGGATAGCCTTTCTTTATCCTATAGAATAAATACATTCGATATAAAGACAATGAATGAAACTGACATTGCAAGTTTCTTACTAAACAGAAAAAGATGGTGCAATATGAATTTGTTTTGTTATAAACTAAAACATTTCCTCGGGACAATAGGCAGTCAATTGACCAAACCAGTTTACCATGAAGTTATTATCAACCCAAACTAACTTACATGTCACCAACCAGCTGATAACCTCCCTACATTTCATGCAAGCACTGAACCAAATCCAGCTCATGAGATTTCAACATTCAACTAAATCCACCACTCGACCAAATCTTGCATGCAAATATACTAGTAGCCCATGAAATGCCAGTACTTGACAAACTCTGGGATGCAAATCCAGCACATGGCATGCTATCATTTGATAAAATCTGGCATACAAATCCAGCACATGGCATGCCAGTACTCGACCAAATCTGGAATGCAAATCCAGCACATGACATGCTATCACTCGACCAAATCTGGAATGCAAATCCAGCACATGACATGCTATCACTCGACCAAATCTGGAATGCAAATCCAGCACATGACATGCTATCACTTGATCAAATCTTACACTTGACATGCAAGCACTCTACAAAGTCTGGCACATGACATGTTGATCACTCAACAAATGGGTTTCAACACCAAGCTGATCAGGTGACACATTAACAGTGTTTGATAGAAAGTTCACCTAGGCAGTTCATCTGCCTAACAGTGGCACTTCACTACACTATTCTCACTCAAGCTCTAGTGCAAAAACAAAACATGGAAATTAACAATACAAACATTATTTACCTATCAAAGAGTACAGTGACACGCTCCATTGCCAGTATTAAAGACTCAGGATCTTGAAATAAATTCCCAGGTTCCTCTAAATTAAACGCTTCATGTTCCCTAGGTCTCGGACTATAACCTTCGTACTGCTTGCCTAAAATATAATAAATACAGTCATCAGTCAATAATATAAAAATTTCAAGCTGCGTTTTCACGCTGCATTTTTAAAGGTTCAAGTTTAAAATCCAGTTAATTTAATAATTGTATATTTCATTTCATTAGAAATAGGATGGGGTAACAAGCTCATGCCGAGACATTGTGGTGGTTTCAGGTGAGTAACATATGATACATTTTATCATTTATTTATAAATAAGCATTCAATTAGAAAATGAACATTTTTTATATGTTATAAATATCACCAGTGATGCCCACATGTAACTATATCACTGATAAAGAGTAAAAATATGATTTTTTTAAATAAAAAAAAATTCTCTTTACAAATGATACAGTTACCTATGGAGATGCCTGTCATTAATAGCATAATTTGATATAGATTTTGCTTTAAATTAATTTGTCATATCATTTATTCACTAGTGAAATTAGCAAAAATAACAACAAGTATATTTTGAAAGAAGCAAATGATTTAGAACTATAATTTACCCGAATACATGCAAGTGAAGAGTAAACCAAGAGCTGCTAACGATCTCTGTGGACTAGGTAGACATACTCTGTAAAATACAGAAACATGTACATTGTTATATTGCTTATAAAACATCACATATAATAAAGCACTATTATGCAAAGATGACCCAGATTACTTATACACTTATCTACTGGTATGGAAAAATGATAAAATGTTATCATATAATAATAATAACGACTTTATTACATGTAATTGTGGATGACAATATTTGATTCTAGACCAATTTTCAATACGGCCACAATATGACCCGAGGACATGCAGGTCATGAAAAATCTTCAGTTTCCAAAGTATATTTAACATGCAGCAACTAAATACATTAGGTCTAATCTAACTTAATAATATGTCATTTTCAAATGAATACATAAACAACCACTGCACCATGTACCCACTAAAAACCACAACTTAAACTAAACAGTCAAACAAACAAGAAGTCGAATACTAAGGCTCTAAATTACTCACCTGCTTTGCAATTTTGGAACAATTAGCAAAGGTCTTTGGTATGACCTGGTGACCTAGTTTTTTTATGTCAATTGACCCAGTTTCAAATTGTTGGGGTCATAACATATAAGTAGGTAGAAAAATGGGATAGTTTGATTGTAGAGAATCTGGATCAGAGTTTTCACTGTACATATAGTCACATGCAGCAACTACCTATTAGGTATAATCTAACTTATAACGAATAAATGAATACCATAGACAACCACATCACATACCCACTTTAAACCAAAACTAAACAGTAACAAACAAGTAGCTTGCACTTAAAATATGACATTCAATCAATACTGATGACAGGCTCATTACTGGGCCTATAGGAACATTCAGAAATAATATAAACCAAAGTTGGTACTTGACAGTCATGCTTCAGTTTAAGAGACAGAAATACAGACTCATCCATTTTATTAGGTTCATAGCATTAAATACAGCAAGAAAGTGTAAAATGACAAGAAAATTTGATAATGCAAGTCTGTCTTGACAATATTAACTCTCTATACATAATTGACCAGACGCCAGATGGTTATATAATATAAGTGAAAATTGACAATTGAGATGGCCAACGAAAGGATTTAATTTTGATTGTAAAAACATTTAATTTGGAAATATTTCACATGTTCGTCTAATCCAATGGATTGGCTTGATAACCTTCGATGAAAACAATCGACAAATGGGCGAAGATATTAAATTTTGGCGTAGGCTTTCAAACTATGTCATTGGACCATGTGTTTATAATTTACCTTTAAAATGGATTTAAATGCAACAAGAAATATCACTGAATGTGATGAATACCCCCAGATACTGCTTGACACAGTTTTGCAAGCATCAAAAGTCCAAAGTATGACAAAATTTATAAGTGTAATAAAATAAAGGGCCATAACTCCCTTAAAATTGTTCCGATCAACGTGTGCTGACAATATGCACAACCAAACTTGGTACTGATCAGTCAGGCAAAATTTCTTTGAAATCCTACCAATGGTTACAGAGAAATAGCGCGGACAAAATTTGCACAGACCAACCGACAGACCAACCAACCTCAAGCATGACTCCAATATATCCCCATAAACTATGTATCTGAGGGGTATAATAAGTTGACAACTGGCGTAATGTCAATTATCACCAATAGTATTTATTATCATTCATGCCTATGAACATACCAAGATAAAATACTTAACTAAACATCAACACTAGAAAATCAATAAAGAAAACTGTGTGATTCTGATATTATATTGCTCGAAGCTGACACTAATTGTGAAAAATACTAAAAATTCTTTAATTTAAACCATACGACAGAAGAAATTTAACCATTTCAATGTCATTCAGCCATTAAAACGAAATTCTCTAGTAATTTATAATCAATTCTCATTTCATACAACATTGCCCACTGGCCGACAAATATTGTGAACCGGCTGACAAATATTGCCCACCAGCCGACAAATATTGCCCACCTGCCGATTGCACCCTGATACCTGAAGCACACAGATTTTATAGTTGGTGTAGCATGAAAACCAGACAGATCTAAACAAGCAATTACTGTCCCATACTTACTTAAGAAAACTACAAGCAAACCAACAAAATATACAAGTCATAAATAAGCTGTTCATAAAAGCATACAATAGATGTGTAAAATCCATATTCCAACTTTTACCATGGTATTCTCATCATAATAATGTTGGGCCCATTTTTATCCAGATAAAACTAATGTTTGACATTTTATCAATACATGTACTAATTACTGGCTCGTTACAGTAGGGACATTCATAAGTTATACGGACCAAAGAGGGTAATTGATACTCATGCGTCCAACTCAGATAACACAATTGTGAACTAGTATAAGCTGAACTTAAAATTTTGTGATTTTAAAAGAGTGGTTCAATCCCTATGATGGTCCAATATCACAGTCATAGACATTACACAATCAATTTGGCTTCAGCAAATTCAGGAGGGTCACCTAAGAACTACTTCTATGAATCATTTGCATTTGGATCAAAAGTTTCTGAGGAGAATATTTTCATATAACTTAAGTTTTCAATATAGCTGTAAGCTCTAAATAGCAATGCTTAAATGAGAACCAACATGGTCTGAAAAAACCCCTAGTTCACCCAAAGTTTAATTAAGAACCTACATAGTCTAAAGGAATTCCTAGCTCCCTCATAAGAACCAACATCTTTTCCAGAGTCTATGACCACACAATGACATAAATTATGTAATACAATAATAGCTCTCCACTTTGTACATATAAAGTCAATTTAAAAACATTAGCATTATTGAATAGTTTTGAGATCCTACAGACTATGATAGCAATGTATGAGGCCAAAACAAGTATGCACGCTCATATTATGGAGACAGACAAAACTTGGAGAGCCAAGCAAAGACAAATTCTTCAACCATAAAAAAAGAACACAAGTCAAACATATCACAACTATGATGACCTTTTTTATGTTAATAGGGTAAACAATTGTTAATTAATAATGTTCGTTCCTCCATAATATTGAATAAAGTTTATTATGTTAATATCAAAGGCATGTAAGTTTACATTAATAATCAAAGACATTTTAAGAGAGTGTAGTAATTGTTAAGACTTTTCAATCGAGAATAACCCACAAAAGCGCAAGCACTGAATGCCCATGGGATCCCATGTTTTTGTTGAAGGGACAGTGAGCAGAGGAATCAGAGGAGTGGTACAAGGAATCCTGGTGCGATACCATAGCTCTTTCTAAATAGACTCCTTGGCTCTTTAACATGCCCTGTGTACAGCACCGAGGTGATACACGAGAGATTATCTCTGGATTACCAACCAGTTGGAGTCTAGTTGGATGGGAAACACCGAACAACATTTCAGAAATGACCAAGTGCCCCGACCGAGAATCACACCAGGGACCTCTCGGTCAATAATTCAGAGCATTACCCACTTGACCGCTGCGTCACCTATTAACAGCTGAGTTTGTTATGTTAAACAATGTAGGAGGAGCCAGACCCAACAGATGAAAGGGAATCAAAGATTGTCCCCTCATCACAGAAATAAGTGGAGATAAATAAATTAAGAAAGGGATTTATAGATTGTCCCCTCATCACAGAAATAAAGTGGAGATAAATAAGTGGAGAAACAAGAGGATGGGCAGAAGGGTGGAAGGAAGGGTTTCCCATATCACCATTATAATATAACTATACCTTCTCCTGTGAGGCATTATACTATGAAATCAGTAGAACATATTACAGTTATTGATAAATGTAGTTCTATTGTACTGCATGTTATTATTTAAACAAGCAATTTAAAAAAAATACATTTACTTTACACAGCCCCTTAAAACATACTCAAATCCTATAAACAATGGTTACCCCATTCTGGACAATATTAGACATCCCCCTGGAACAAACTTATTCTGGACACAATTAGTAACACATCCTTTCAACCAACTTATCACAATTAACAAACAAATTTAAACCCCTAACCTAAAAGCCCTATACTAAGCAAAGAGACCTTTATGTAAGATTAAAGCAAGAAGGCAATAGTGAACTAAGACTTTTGGTATTTGATAACAGTCTGTACAGATATCGGTAAAATGACTACCAGTACTAACAAGACTGCGTTCAATAAACGCTTATGCCCCCTGTGGAAGCCTTGTCCATAAATAAGTCTAAGTCCAAAATTAGGTCAAGGTGAAGGTCAAAATGGGGTCAGGTGATACAGGCGCGTGGAGAGTATTCATATACAACATCCATGCAAGTATGAAAGCTTTGTAGCAAGCCATATTAATGCTAGAAGAAACGGTCAATTTGGGTTAACCAGGTAGGGACGAACGGACAGACGTACTCATGAGACGGTATTTGTGGGGTTTTCTTTTGTTCTTTCTTTTGTTTGGTTGCAACCCACAAGTAGCATTTTGCACCCCTCAAGTGACGGAATGAATAGAATCTAAAAATAGCCTATTGTTCCACACCCCACAACTACCGGTGCATTCGTACGGACTGACGGATGGACGGACTTACTCATGAGACGGTATTTGTGGGGTTTTCTTTTGTTCTTTCTTTTGTTTGGTTGCAACCCACAAGTAGCATTTTGCACCCCACAAGTGACTGAATGAATGGAATCTAAAAATAGCCTATTGTTCCACACCCCACAACTACCGGTGCATTTGTACGGACAGACGGACGAACGGACAGGTGAATCACTATATGCCTCCCGATCTATCGATACGGGGGCATAAAAATGATAACTTTATTTAAAGATGCAACACAGTTGGACAAGCTCTGTTCTCCCTATGAGCCTCTTTGGTAAATAAACCTGTCATAGGGAAACATATTTTATACATCCATATAAGGCATGGACAGGACAGGGGAAAATTCCTACTTCTACTTGTCGGCCAATTTGTTGGTAACTTTAAGTCCATCCTTCCGGACAAGCGCTCTCCAACTTGAAGACCACCAAATAAAGTTATATGTTTACAATTAGTATGTGACTAAATTATCATTGTTGTAAAAGTATCTCGAAGGGTGAAAGGAACAAATATAATACCTGTCAACACTAAGTTTAACTATGAGCTCAGCATCCTGGATTGTTAGAACGTCAGTCAATAATAACCTCTCTAAACCTTTCAACATTGCCAGGTAGACTGTAGTGGTCACACTCTCTTCACTGCTTGATGCCATACTGATAGCTAACTGAAAATATCAATAAAAATAGCAATTTAGACGAATAACATCCTGCGTAAACATTTCACAGTATCAGTAAGTTTCCTAGAAAAAAATGCTTTCAAATAATTTTACTTCAGGACAAACGAGCAGCTACCGGAAACTAACTATGATAAGAGTCCAGCATGGGAGATATACTCTTACCAGTTTTTAACCATTTTCGTATGTTACGCCCTAAGATCAAACCTGAGCCACCTCTCGCACACAAACAGACAATCTACCACTAGAATATCAAGGGAGATCCCTTACTTAATAGATTATGGATTGACAAACGAATAAACTTCCCAAAAACCTAGTCTCATCGCGTACAAACCAAATCACTGTACGACTTATTGGGATACTATACAATTAAACTTGTATAACTTATTGTGATTGAAACATTTGTTGATTTCCTATCACTGTACGACTTATTGCAAGACGATTCAATTCAACGTGTACTCCTTGGTTAAGATCATCCACAAAATTAAATCCCCCATGAATATTTATGATTTTACAGTAATTCAGTAAAAATTGTTCACCTGTAAGATTTGTGAAGGGAAATCTGTGTCCTTGACATCCACACTGAAGTTCTCCAAGATATAGAATGATGTTGCCCACATTGTTAGCATATATCTCTGACTGCAGACAGGTTGCCTAAACAGAATCAGAAAACAGCAGCATTAAAGACAAATACTCACAATAGACAACTGAAACAAGAGATGTCTGTAACATAAGTATGCTCCAATGGAAGTCAAGTAGTCAGAAATGGTAAAGGTTAAAGTGACCTTGACCATTGACCTACTGACCTCAAAATATATAGAGGTCATCTACTGTTGATGACCAACTTCCATGTAAAGTTTGAAGATCCTAGGGTACAGCATTCTTGTGTTATTGAATGGAAATCATTTGGTCTACCGACCAACCGACAGACAGACTGACCGACAGACAGATTGACCGACCGACATGTGCAAATGAATATACCGATGAGGGCATAAATTTTGCAAAATCTCCCACAGTTCATAATGAAATCACATCACAAACACATGATGCTAGAATACATGTTTGCATACATTTTTAACAAAATGTAGTATTTCAATAATTATTAAGCATTTAATTGAGGTGTATTTATTTAAGAGAAAATTTTTTTATTGTAATAAACACAAGTACACACTGAGATACGGAAGTTAAAGTCCTCAGCAGGAACTCTGTGATGACAGGAATCAGTGGTTTGTTAACTTCAGGTATTCCTGCTTCTAGTAGATATAATACACCATGTAATGTTGCCAGCTTACTGGGGATATGTGTACTACGTAATCCATTCTCTATTATCTTGATTAAACGTTCAGCTGTAGCATTGTCCTGCAATAAATCAAAACATACATATCATACATACCAACATCCTTTTTTGCCTCTAATTTCATAGGCTCTGGCCTAGTGATTCATAATAAAGGTATTCTCATGCTCATCTCATTTTGAGCATGAAATTTGATTTGTTCCTTTACAAGACAACAATTAAATAATCTATACTTTTCAGGAAATTTCAAACTGCTTTCTTTAAAGCTATATCCATCTACTATAAAATGTTGAGTAAATCATAAGACCTTTGACAGTTAGAAACATTTGAAGTTTGAGCATGGAATTAAGGTAAGACTTTTGTGAAAAGGTCTAATAATCAAGGGGCCAGATATTTTTCCTATAATAGTAAAAAATCTTTACTTCACATTTAAAAACTATTGTGTAAGTATAAAGGTGTCATCAATTGCTTCTCATCAGGTATTTTTAATTGCGGCAATCCGGCATGTTAACCTTTGACCATCTGGCATGTTAACCTGTTGTTATCAGATCCCGGAATAATTATTTAAGTATGACAATATAAACTGCAAAGGTAATTATAATACAGGTATTCCTGTGATGTGCAATGTATATACATATTACAGGTTGAGGTAAATGCAGTGTGTAAATGCGGGTTCTGTAGGCTCTGGGAATAAAAACATGTGTATTATACAAGTTCATTTTGGGAAGAATAAGTCAGCCAGTGTTTGGGAAATAGCAGGGATAGGAATGTTTATCTGAATAATATAGGTAACACAGGTAGGCAGAGTTAACACCAGTATTGGAAGAGACCTTAACCATGTGTGAAAAAAATGGAAATAATTTATTTGTTCAATAATGGTATACAGATGAATGATACAAATATTATTTGATACTACATGTACATGATAGTTCCTCTTGCTTGAGAAACCCCATTGTTTTTTTAGTTTAGAGCATACACGTATTTCATGCCAAACTTTAAAACTGAAGTATATAAATACCAAAAGAAGTGTGGATGTGGCAGTATAAAAAACTTTGGAGTTTTCACAAATGCTGCATTGTAATGTCCCTCCCCCCTACCGAAGTAATAAGGGAGGGGCATTAGATTTGCCCTTGTTCTTTATATTGTTATACATTCCAAACCTAATGTATATACTTAACAATAAACGTATATATATATATGTCAACATATATTTACAAAATCAATTAAAAATCATAACCAAATTGAAGTTTTAATACCATGCCAAATGCAGGATAAACAAAAGAATTATGACTGGGATATACTGGTACATAAAACTTGACACAGCAAAATCATGCCAGAGAAAATGACATCTTTATTCAATAAATACACAGGCAACGTAGCAATGAAATACAAACTATATATTGCATTATAAAAACAGCTGTTTAGAACTGTAAAATCACAATACAAACAATCTGGATCAGACAAAAGCAAAACACATCTAGAGCTATTATTGAATATTATTAATAGGGGCCTAGCCCTAAATTTTCTCCTTGTCACAAAGTTTTTTGGCACAAATATTTTTTATTATGCACAAAGCCCTTTTAACACAACTATCAAAGAGTACTTTCAGCTCTTTGATTTTTAGTAAACCTCAAAACTGCAACCTTAATAAATGGACAATCATGTTATTTTATAAAGTACAAAAACTGTTGTCATGGCAACAACATTATGCAATAATGCACAAATTTGCATCCAGTTTTATAGTCATACTTACCGGAGCTTGGTGATTCCTTAGCTGTATAAGACAGAATTAAACTATCAACACTCTTTCTGCATCTTAATTCATAACTTCATGTACATATATTTTAGTGGGTTTTATATGGAATACTCAAGGATGAACATATTTTATAATTATATTACTACTCCCAAGATGTTTTCAAGAAAATTTCAAGATAAAGTTTTTTTTTAATTTTTTTATTTATTTTTGGAGGAATCATTGAATGGTACCATAACTTACAACCACCGAGTACTAATCATTGACTCTATAACAGTAATTTACCAGTTATAACTAACATATTGCCCTAGATAATTTGTAAGTATGATTTTATATATAAAGGTAGAAAACTACCAAATATATTTTTTTCGTTTACTGTTTATATACATGGTCAGATAGACAGCAGTGAGCCTTGTGATAATGTGTATTATATATTCCAACACTACCAAATGCACACCACGCATGTTAAAGAACCAAAAAGTCTATTAGGAAAGAGTTACTTGCACTCAATTTCCTTGCATCACACAGGTAAACTGTTTCTGCCCTCGAAACCAGAGGTCATTGGCCAGTCTTGCCAGGAAAAATCTGAACGACTAAGCGCTTAGGACTGTCTGATTCGAACGCTAACGACCAATTAACCAATACTTACCACCCCATTCACACCGGCAGCTTTACAGATACCAACGTTGAGATATTGTAGAGTGATCTCATCTTCCCCTGGATGACCTTTATACACTTCAAACATGTTGTCCAACATCCAATCAAATTGTTCCTTCTCAGCAAATAAGTCAGACAATGAAACAATCTGAAAATATTTCGAATTTCCATAAAAAAATGTAAATAAAATCAAACAAGACAAACTATAGGATTTATCGATGTTTTGACTTTAATCACAAGTCCTCATCATGAATATATAAACAAAAAGATAAACAATGTCATAAGTTATCAAAAACTGTAGTGCACAGACAATCCATAGCCACACAGAAATGGCGGCAGAAACTCACACATCTAAGGCCGAACTTAAAATATTCGTTGTTTCCCCATCCCGACCCTAGCAGATTTAGAATGAGTAGGTAGGTAGGGTAAATATTTTTTTTAATTGTTTCAGTATGATAGTTATTGGTTAAAGCATAAAAATAATGAAATTTAGAATTAACTCAAAGGTGAAAATCAACAATCCTAAATTTAATCGTAAGAAAGAAGCCAGTAAACCAAAAAATAAAATGTTCACTTCCAATTTTTAATAAAAACAAGACTGCGTTCAATAAACGCTTATGCCCCCTGTGGAAGCCTTGTCCATAAATAAGTCTAAGTCCAAAATTAGGTCAAGGTGAAGGTCAAAATGGGGTCAGGTGATACAGGTGTGTGGAGAGTGTTCATATACAACATCCATGCAAGTTTGGAAGCTTTGTAGCAAGCCATAATGATGCTAGAAGAAACGGTCAATTTGGGTTAACCAGGACGGACGGACGGACGAACGGACGGACAGGTGAATCACTATATGCCTCCCGATCTATCGATACGGGGGCATAAAAATATTATTTTAATTTGGGCAATAAAATATTTTGGGTAGGGCCCTTTTTAATCGGGTAGGTAGGGGATGGGGAAACAAACAATATTTTATTTTAGGCCTAATATATAATCCCATATCGGGTCTAGAGGGTTCATTAAGACTTTTAGTTATTTAACAGTTAGCTACTGTCCTAGGCATTCATATAGGCCAAGTGACTTACATGTCTGTGAAGCAACTAAGTAGCCATATAGTAGTATTCAATACAGGCCTAGACACTAACTATTTTGGCCACTGGCCCGACAGGGCAAAAGCGCCCAATTTGTAAATAGGACAGTTACTGGTCCTCAAGAATTTTCACTGGTCCTTCTGGATTGTCACTGGTCTCGGACCAGCAGACCAGTGTTAGTGTCGAGCCCTGCAATATTGATCTTACTTGACTTAAGGGTAAGGACAACCCATCAGATTACACCATATTAAACAAATTGTGGTAAATAGATCTGCAATATTAGCAATGAATCAGTGATGCACTCATACAAAACCATACCAGTCCCAAATTTGTAGCTGCAAAAGCAGCATAAGGACTTCAAATTTGAGTGTAACTTTACGATTTCGGTATGAGCTTTGATAAAACAGTACCCTGGGCTATAAACATAGACAATATATCAGTTTTTAAATTATGCTAATAGAAGATTGAGTATCACATCAAAGTCTCCATACTATATTTAATACATGACTCAGCAATATGACAGTTGACTTACAGATTTGATGACCTCATTGAGCAATAGAAGTGGTGGTTTATTGTTAGATCCAGGGAGCAACCATTGTCTGTATAGATCTAGCAAGAATTGTAGACAGGAATGTACATCCAAACCGGCAGCAGATAATGACGGATCCCTGGTGATGGTTGTATCAGAAGGACTGGTTGCCAAGGTGCTAGCCGTCATCTCTGAATGCGTCGGACTGTCAATAGACACTGAATCTGTCGTGTCGGATTCTGACATGTTTGTGTTAGATTCAAGAACACCAACAACAGACCAGATGGATTCTATTGAGACCTTCAAATAAAACAATAAAATGTGAAATAGCTTTCTTCAACAAATCTGCTGACAAAAAAGAAATCATAATAGGGATAACATGAGGCACAAATATTGTTTGTATGAGTGTATAAACTGAAACATTAGTAAAACAGTAACTGTATTATTATTCATACAATTTGAAGGTACATACGTAAACTAATTAGTAAAGAGGAACTACCTATCAAGACCAGGGCAGTTTGACTATTATTTATTCATCTACCGGTTTCGGTCTAACATAGACCTTCATCAGGATAATATATAATACAAATTTAGGAATTTGAAGTTGTTAAATAAGTATAAAGTATTTAAATTTTTGCGTTAGTTTAAGATTTTCGTAAGTGCTTTGATAAAACAGTACCCAATTGCATGATTTTGCTGATAAACATTGTTTACTACGTTTGGTGAATTAACTGCCGGCTTAATTTGCCAATGTGTCTTACTAAAAAAATGGTGCACAAATCAGAGACTTACCTGGCCAAGAGTGAATTCATCAACACACATGTCTCTTTCCAAGTTGGAATCAAAATTATACTTAACATAATCTGAACTATGCCGGGAACTGCCCCTAAAATCATAGATAATAACACTTTGATAGAAGCGATATCGATGTATCAACAATATTTTTTAGTCGATCAATTATCAATTCACATTTGGAAATAGCATTCAATTTGGTAAATGAATTAAATGTTCAAGTTAATTTCAAGATAAAGATTTTTTGATTTTTTATATGGAGGAATCATTGAATGTCACCATAACAACCACAGAGTATATAACTGTGTAATGAAGCTAAATAACTGAACATATTGCCCTAGAGAATTTATTTTTTATTTCTTTATTTTCATAAGACATTCACACAATTACAAAATGTACAAACAAATGTATAAACATAGAGTAAGGGAAATTTTGATACACAAAGGTAGAAAAACACCAAACAAATACATGTGCAAAGAAATAAACCCCCTCAAAGATGGGGGCCATAATAAATCAAACATACTGATTATTTGCTGACAATTTTTGTACTTCATTCTCGACTACTCCTCTTATCACAGTTAACTTTTTACCACATCTGAAACAAGATATAACAATATAATATAAATTGGGTCAGTAGATGTAGGTTATCATATTTCACAATGTACAGACTTTCAAATTGAAAGCTTTGATAGTGTTTGAGAAAATTCAGTTCATGTGTAAAAGTTGCCAATATTTCTATGTACTTAGTCCAAACAAGGGCAGATAACTCCATAAATATCAGGTCACAGAGTTATCAGCCATGTCAGCATGGACTCCCTTTGTGATGGTAAATAACTATATTAAGTTTCAAGTTGATACCTTTGATGGTCTTTGAGTAATTGACAGAGGAAATGACTCTGACAATAAACTTAACCAACGCACATGCAAACGCACACACGAACACGCACACATTCCCGTCACGACGATAGCTCGACTTTTTTTCTTCGAAACAACGAGCTAATAAAATGTCATAATTTATGAGGTAATATAACAGCATTTATTATATAAGCGCTTATTATTAGAGTAATACAAATCTTAAAGTAGAAGATTTTTTAACACAAAAACAAATGTCACTATGCCTTCCCCAGTATATGAGGGGGACATAATTGTTAGTAAAAAGAGAAGAAGTAGATACGGGAAGCAGTGGCCTAGAAGTGATCAAAAGGTCACGGGTTCGACCCCCGTCTGTTCCACTGCTTAATTTCCCTGAGCAACAATAACCCACAATGCTCCACTTGACCAAGGTGTGAGTTGGTACCTGTGAGGGCAGCATCTGTACATGTTCAATATTCCTCGGTGCCACATCTTGATGTTGACTTCACTCAAACCAGGAGAGAAATAGTCTCCCCAGGGAGACTCAAAGCAGGTTTCCATAGGTAGCCCAATTACTAGGGGAAGTTAAATGTCAAAGGGTGGCTGAACAGCTGAATTGTTGAAAGCGGCTCTAAAAACTGGTTACTTGACTTACCTCGTGTGTAGAAAACCTAGTAGTTTATCTCTAGGCTGTATATCAAACTGTCCCTGTGTAGGATTACCAGGTGATGGTAGAATCATTGTTTGTATAACCTAACTTACCTGGTGTGTAGGAAACCTAGTGGTTTATCTCTAGGCTGTATATCAAACTGTCCCTGTGTAGGATTACCAGGTGATGGTAGAATCATTGTTTGTACAACCTAACTTACCTGGTGTGTAGGAAACCTAGTGGTTTATCTCTAGGCTGTATATCAAACTGTCCCTGTGTAGGATTACCAGGTGATGGTAGACTCATTGTTTGTATAACCTAACTTACCTGGTGTGTAGGAAACCTAGTGGTTTATCTCTAGGCTGTATATCAAACTGTCCCTGTGTAGGATTACCAGGTGATGGTAAAATCATTGTTTGTATAACCTAACTTACCTGGTGTGTAGGAAACCTAGTGGTTTATCTCTAGGCTGTATATCAAACTGTCCCTGTGTAGGATTACCAGGTGATGGTAGAATCATTGTTTGTATAACCTAACTTACCTGGTGTGTAGGAAACCTAGTGGTTTATCTCTAGGCTGTATATCAAACTGTCCCTGGGTAGGATTACCAGGTGATGGTAGAATCATTGTTTGTACAACCTAACTTACCTGGTGTGTAGGAAACCTAGTGGTTTATCTCTAGGCTGTATATCAAACTGTCCCTGGGTAGGGTTACCAGGTGATGGTACTATCATGGTTTGTACAAGCATATTTGTGATTGCTCGAACAGCCAGTACCATACAATGTGTTCTCTCAACCTCCTCCTACAAATGTACAACATATATAATTATCAGTGAATGTGGTATTCTTTATAGGTCTTTTAAAAGCAGCAAATACCAGTAAATAATAAAGAGCCTTTAACAATACTATTGTACACACCTGTATTAAACAGTCACATACTTTAAACAGCCACAATAGATGTACCTCTTAACTGGCTGCTTCAATGTTTTACATCAAATGCCATTACAATAACTCATTTCAAGTTCTAAGCAGGCCTGTGATTGCTCCGGCAGAAAAAAGGCTGAAAGTCCTACCCCCAGAATATCACCCTTTTTGAGTAAGTCCGACTACATCTGCACCATTTTGTTTTAAAGATGTTAAGACAAAAAGGAGGAAATCAGCTTAAAGGAGAAAGTATCAGAGGCCTGTCAAAGTCATTAACTATTTAAATGGGGTTGAGTCAGCTTTACTTTAGTACTTGTAAATAAATGATGAAATATAACCAACCTCATGTGAGATTTCATGGTCAGACGAAGTCGGATTCAATACCCCGAGTAAACACATCCAGGTTTCTTCAAACTGTTGTCTAGATATCCAACCTGTTATATGAAACATGTACAGTATGCTATTATAGTACACATCAGTCATTTCAAATAATCATTCAAGGCAGTCTAAAAGAAGGCTAGTTTCATGCAATTTGTACCAGCCATTAAAAAGTTATGGAGTGGACGCAATTTTGTTAAAGACAGACATCTGCACACACGGACGGACGGAGGCTATATTCCTATAATCCTCTCCCATTTCTAGGTTGTCTATTAATAACAGAAATAGTAAGTTCATATTGGTCCAAAAATATTAGCTATGGCTGAGTATATTCCTATTTTGTTTTAAGTTAACAGTGGGTTAACATCAAGGCAAAAAAGTGATTCTTGTATTTTATCTCTAATTTTCTGTGAAGTAATTTCCTCATACTTTGGTAACAAGAGTCAACTGTATATCAAGTAAAAATGTATCAATTTGAAAGTAGAATGCTTTTTGACACAAAAATATCAGACTCCCTCAAAGGGCCATAACTCAGAATTTCATCTGGCCTAAAATTTAGGACAATACGTCCAACTAGGTTTGGAACCAAGAGTTCATGTGAAGTTTTATATAAATCCGATCAAAGGTTAAGGAGAACAAGCATGGACAAACTTTAAGACATCCATCCATCCAGATAGAAATCCAGCACAAAATTAATTTGCCTCACCGACTTTAAGTAGGAGACATAATCATTCAGATTCAGCAGAAGGAGAAATTTCCAATTTTGAAGATGAAGTGAACCACAAACCTATCAAGCTTATTCTATTCACAAATTCTTTCAGTACTTCCTTGTCTAACATGAGATCTATAGGCAGGGGAGGTAACTTTGTCTTCGGTTCCCCACTTGGTGTTGGGATCCAGCCCATCTTCCATACAATAGGAGGAGTTCTAGCAAAACTGTTCAATACCGGCGTTCTTGACAGACCTGGAAAAATGGTAATAATCATTTTAAGAAAGTCGAAGGAAAATGGTGATAATCATTTTAAGAAAGTCGATAGAAAATGGTAATAATCATTTTAAGAAAGTCGATAGAAAATGGTAATAATCATTGTAAGAAAGTCCATGGAAAATGGTAATAATCATTGTAAGAAAGTCGAAGGAAAATGGTACTAATCATTGTAAGAAAGTCAATGGAAATTGGTAATAATCATTGTAAGAAAGTCGATAGAAAATGGTGATAATCATTTTAAGAAAGTCGATAGAAATGGTGATAATCATTTTAAGGAAGTCAATAGAAAATGGTAATAATCATTATAAGAAAGTCAATGGAAAATGGTAATAATCATTGTAAGAAAGTCAATGGAAAATGGTAATAATCATTGTAAGAAAGTCGATAGAAAATGGTGATAATCATTTTAAGGAAGTCAATAGAAAATGGTAATAATCATTGTAAGAAATTCAATGGAAATTGGTAATAATCATTGTAAGAAAGTCGATAGAAAATGGTAATAATCATTGTAAGAAAGTCGATAGAAAATGGTGATAATCATTTTAAGGAAGTCAATAGAAAATGGTAATAATCATTGTAAGAAATTCAATGGAAATTGGTAATAATCATTGTAAGAAAGTCGATAGAAAATGGTGATAATCATTGTAAGAAAGTCGATAGAAAATGGTGATAATCATTTTAAGAAAGTCGATAGAAAATGGTGATAATCATTTTAAGGAAGTCAATAGAAAATGGTAATAATCATTGTAAGAAAGTCAATGGAAAATGGTAATAATCATTGTAAGAAAGTCAATGGAAAATGGTAATAATCATTGTAAGAAAGTCGATAGAAAATGGTAATAATCATTGTAAGAAATTCAATGGAAAATGGTGATAATCATTGTAAGAAATTCAATGCAATGACCAATCTCATATTGCTTCCCCATATTGCTGGCTTAGAATTAGAAGGTCGTAAGAAGTCTGAAAACAACTCTTTACTTTATGGAAAAACAATCTTTTTAAACTTCAGTTTGGTCAAAAATTTCATGAAAATAGGCTCATAAGAAGTGTCTTGAGATGCCGATTTTAAATATCTATGAATCTTATAAGGTTACAACCTTCTAATTCTAAGCCAGCGATATTTTGAGGAACATTGACATTGTTGGCCATGGCTTTAAACCCGATGCACTGTATATTTGATTTACACTTTTCCTTTATATTCTACCTGTCAAACATTGCAAGAGCTGTCAATGAAGTATAAAATTGATGAGATCACCCTAAGGTATCAATGTCAAAGTATTGAAAATGAAATCTTTTTACCAATGACTACAGAAGAAATCAGTGAAGACAAGTTCCTTGGTAACGATGTACTGTCCAAGCTGTCATCAGTCATCGAGGTCACCGATAACACATATTGCACAAGTTCTGATATCTCATCACAAGCCCTCGTCAAATAATGTAAATCTGTGGTTAAATAAAAGTAATATTAATCTGTCGGAAAATATTGTAAACTACATTGTTTCTAAAACTAGAAAGGTTTTTGACAGAAAACGTTTGTCACCCACAAAGGGCTATAACTCAATATTCAGACCTAAGATTTCTGACAATATGCACAACTAGGCTTTGTACCAACTATGAATGTGAAGTTTCATTGAAATCTGACCAGTGGTTTAAAGGAGAACAAGCATGGACAAATTATGTGACAGAGAGACATCCATCCACTGAGTACAAAATCAATATGTCCCCCCACTATATGCAGGAGATATAATAATATAATTATTACGTAAAACAGAACAAAGACTTCAACAACTTGATATACATGTAATCTTTGAAAATGAAATCTGTATGCAGCTCTAATTCTTGCAGATACTTACTTTACCAAATATTAATTAAGAAATATTCAAACAAATACTTTCTATTGAACAAGTATTATATAACAGGCTCCGCGAAAACAGACAATCCTGTATTTTCTATTAGACAAAGAGGATCATTCACTAATTTTACCAATTTGGACTGACAAGTTGAAATTTTTTTCGCAGAGCCTAAAGATAACATTACCATCTCTATGTGAATTGGTTGGAGTATCTTCGTGTCGGACATGTACACACATTTGCTGGCCCGGTAAAATGCATACTGTAATATATGAATAATATATGAATAAAATAGTTAGTAGAATGTTTATGTATTTATTGGCATATTCAAACCATACAGCAAAGTATACAATGCAGTAACTACAAAATCCTTGACAGGAGACTACCATTACTCTTGTAATATTATACATATTTTTGCTCAGAATGAGTTTCAATGCCAACATGAGATATCCCAGTTTCTTGATGATGATAATGACAATCTGAGACAGACAGAATGATGGATATACAGACTGACATATGGATGGCTGACAGATTGATAGACCACAAAATGCTACAATTTCAAGTAGATCCACCTTGATGACCTAGTGGTAGAGTGTCCGCTTTGATTGGAAGAGGTCTTGAGTTTAATCACAAATTGTGACATACCGAAGTCTTTGCAAATGATACTAGACAGTATAATCTCCCTTGCTTGTCGCTGAGCATAGTTAGCTCCATGGAACCTTTGGTTCTGTTCGTGTCAGGATAATGTGACTGGCTAGTCTCCATATTATTGAAATACTGTTTACCAATAGGACTTAAAACAATATTTAAAGTTTCAAGAGAGGAATTAATATAAGTTTTCTTAAAGCTTGTTCGTTTCTATTCATTACCTAATTTCACGTAATGATGTAATATTGTTTATGTTTTACGACTTTCGAAATCAATACAATTTAAACAAGTTATTAAGAATTGCAAGCAATACAGAAGTCCCCTACCGGTTTTAAGCCATTTTTCAATGTTTCTGTTGCCATAGCAACCACAATTTTGCTCGGAATCTTAATATTTTTGGACGTGCATTATCCCCTTATTGCCCCCTATCCACATACCAAGTTTCATAAACCTAGCTTGGATACTGTTTGAGTTATGTCAGGATCCAGATATTTTGACGGACGGACGGACGGACGGACGGACGGACTGACTGACTGACTGACTGACTGACTGACTGACTGACTGACTGACTGACTGACTGACTGACTGACTGACTGACTGACTGACTGACTGACTGACTGACTGACTGACTGACGGACGGACGGACGGACGGACGGACGGACGGACGGACGGACGGACGGACGGCAAACCTATAGTCCCCTCCGGTCAAAAACCGGTAGGGGACTAACAAGCTGAATCCAGTATACTCCTTCTTACAGCTCATTGTGCAGGGGGTCTAACTATAACTTGTGGTGCCAGTGGTATAACTAAAGTTTCAAGTTGACTCTACTTACATGTAGACACAATCTGATGTACAGCTTTGGTGATCGTACACACACAGGTCACATGATCAGTTTGACCAATCAGAGAGCTTAGCTGTGGATTCTGTAAAACTGCTCTAGTACACTGTAGACCAACATTCAACTGTTCAGCAGATGGCATCACATTACTACATAGCAGCCAAGATATACACTGTCCGAATAGAAGTACAAATTATTGAAAAACACCATCTCAATTCAAGAACAAATTTCAGGACAAATTTAAACGATTTCCAATATCTTAAGTCAATTAATGTCAGGAATTCACACTGTTTTTATTTGCACTATAATCCTTACAAATTCATAAATATGCATAAATACACTTTCATAACATAATGCCTTTACCAGAACCTTTGACAACTGATTCATAAATCTGCAAAATAAAGTCTGAAGTTACCGAAATTCGCTAAACAAAGATCACATTAATTACAGATTGTACAATGCTATCCAAACAAGATCTAGTGATAACACAAGATGTTTGTAAAACATGTATGCTCACATGGCAGCACAATAGTCAGAAATGGTAGAGGTCATAGTGACCTTGACTTTTGACCTCAAAACCAATGAGGTCATAAAGATCCCAGGGCAAAGCGTTCTTGAGATATTGAACGGAAACCATTTGGTCTACCGACCTGTGCAATGCAATGAGGGGGGGGACCAGTAAGAAGCAACCTTTTTTTTGTCAGTTTTACACTTCCAGCCCACCTTCATCCATGTTTGAACTTGACCAACATAATTATCTTCAATATAAGTATTTAAAACAAGTTTGAGAAAAATCCAGTTCATAACAAAGCTTTGATTCTGTTTACAAGAATTGTCTATGAGTTCAAACCAGTTACATCTAACCTAGTTTTGCAAATTCAAATAGTTCATATACTCACCTCCATACAAAATGTACAGAATCTGCAAATGTCATTCTGAGATTCACTTGGCACTTTTGGTTTCCATGGTAACGCTGACATCGAAACCAAATATTGCAGCAAAGACGAAGCTAACATAAACACGATTTCTAACGAAGAGTTTTCCGTGATAAAATCTTCAAGTTTTTCAAAATATTTTGAAGTTTGTGTATCCTTGGTATCACTGAAGTTCAATATTTCATGTGGAACAGGTAATAGATTCACTATATTATTTATATGTCTCAACAGTGTCAATTGAGAAGCTTGAAAGAGAGGATCAAACATCCATTCCACTGACTGGTTCCCTGTAGAAGGTATATCCGACTCTCTATTGTATTTCTGTAGAGTACTTTGGGTACCAATAGAAATGCATTCCTCCATTATACCAAGGTTAAATTCCTGAAAAAATTATTATTAATCCAGTTCATTACACAGTTTATGACAAACTAATTCATTACATAGTTTATGATAAACTAATTCATTACATATAGTTTATGACAAACTAATTCATTACAATTTATGACAAACTAATTCATTACATAGTTTATGACAAACTAATTCATTACATAGTTTATGACAAACTAATATTATAGTGGGATCTCACTCTATCTGGGGGCTTCCAGTCTATCAGTGTAATCGATATTGTGAGATTTCAATTAATTACCCCTCACTTTTTCAAAACGTTAATTTCCCATAGGCAAACAAGGAACATTTTTACTGTAACGTCCATGGTACCTTGTGACTGAACATTTTTTTACTGTCACAGGGTGAAAGTAAATTTTTAACCGTACTTTCTTGAACATTTTTTTACTGTCTCAGGGTGATAGTAATTTTTTTAACAGTATTTTCTTAAAAAAATCTGGGTAATAAAATAAATAACTCAGAGCTTTGTGGGTAGCAGTAAAAATGTCAGCCCTTGGAGAGTACTGTATTCCTCGGCCTTGTATAACAGTACTTTCCTCAGGCTGACATTTTTACTGTTACCCACAAAGCTTTGTGTTATTTGTATACTGTCAGCTATTTAAATTCACACATCAGTACTCCGGATGCTAATCATCAGTTTTGAATGTTTTTTTACAAAAATATAAGGTATACAGGCAAATTACTTACAGTTTTACCAAAAATTATCTGATTTGTTTTTCTTAATTTTTCAACCCCTATGTCATAAAACTCTCCATTCCCTATTAACAAGTTTAAAAGCATCAGAATTGCTATGAAAATGTCTGCAAGAAATAGTTTTATGACGTCACCAAACCAAAATTCCATATAATGAAAAACAGTGGTCCTACTAAGGTATTATACCCAATCCTGAAAATGAGTCGCAAGTCTGTTTCAGTCACCATTAGCACATATCCCTAAACCAAAATCTGCTTCAACATGGTTCTAGAGTTAAAATTCAGCTCATGAAACTTCAAATGGCCATTACTTTGCCAATAATTTTGGATAACGTACCTTAGTCATCATCACAGCGAGCATATCAGAATAGTCTAAATGTTGTAGAAGACTAGCACATTGTCTACAACTGGTTCCTGGTTTATAACACTGATCACGTACTATACTCAAATACATCTCCTGAAATACAGTCATACCTTTATTCAAGTATTCCTGTAATAGCCTGTGGCATGTCTGTCTGTTAGATGCCTCAGGAAGTTAAAAATTAACATTACAAAAATTCATTTACAAAATTTAATACTCGTTTTTCAAACAATTACGAAATAATCAAAACATGACACAATTTTATGATAAAATAATAAGTTCATCAAATTTATAGCACAGAGAATTTGACCTGATCCTGACCTTTATGCATGAATATATTACAAGGTTCTTACTTTGAATATATAAAATTCCTTGAACAAATCGTGCAATATCGGTCCTTTAGTTTTGTGTTCGTATTAGCGACTTAGTGATACTACCCACTTATGAAAACATACAACCGGGATAATAAATATAGACAATATATCAGCTGTTAAATTTTGCTAATAGAAGGTTGAGAGTCGTGTCAAAACTCTACGTTCTATAAATACCTTTCCCATCTGAATCTCTCCTGAGTTTATACATTTAAGTGGGTGGGGTACTTCAATATTTATCGGTGATTTGAGGTCGTCTGCTATGGACTCCCTGAACTTGCTTAGTAGTGACAACAAACGGGTATGCCTGAAAAATAAGTTTGCAGAATTAATTCAATGAACTATTGATACATTCATATTGATACAAAATTCATACCCAATATAATATAGTCCTAGCAGTTCGATATTTATCTTTAGTAATATATCAATTTATCTCAATATGGATTTTGCCATAAGAGAATACACAATATTGCCCAGGGGTGTCAACAGGGACAAATTAAAAATCAGGAAAATCATATGCGGCTGACCATTTTTGCCATACAAGAGTCCTTCAATGACATTGTTTCCACAAGTTGCTCAGTTTGTATCAAAGAAAGTCCTTCTGAGCAGCTTAAATTTACCATAACTTCGTCATTTCTTGAGATATTTTCATCAAATAACTTTTATTTTGGTCAGAAGCCATTGCTCTTTCAGGAATGATAAATCCGAATTCCGGATTAATCAGGAAAATTGACACCCCCTGATTGCCTTAACACATAACTTGCAGTCCAGTAAAGCAGTATACCCATGCCAAAAATATTGTTCAGCACTCAGGAGCAATAAATATTTAAATTAGCCTGGCGTGACGTTAGCCAATTAATGCCAAGAGATCAACCCGTGACATCAGGATAACGCTAAAGTCGTCAATGGTTCAAAAGACATCAAGCAGAAATAAATTTCACGTTCAAGGACCATGTGATCTTGACCTTGGCCCCCAAAAACAATATTGGTCATGCACTCAATAAATGCAATAATGCTGTGAAGTTTGAAGACTCTGGGTTATATGGAAATCCTGTAAATAATATTGAGAATGGAAATCATTTGCAGTTGACGGACATGGCAAAAACAGTATGTTTCCTCCAGTTGAGGGGGATAATTGATGTAATTATCAAAGAGAAGTAACTCTAATTTAACTTACTTTGACATCAATTTATTATTGTTCATGAACACAAGTAATTTATCAAGATCATCTAATGGTAGTTGTTGGGCTCTCATCTGTGGAGATTCGGCAAGTAGCATTTCCAGCCGTCTACATGCTATACTGTCACATGATCTAGCCACAGCTAAATGGTGAGTCCCTAAAAATTTGTCTATAAGCAAGGTAAGTAGGGCACCACTCTGTGAGAAATGTATGGCGTCGAGACATTTCAATGTTTTCCTCACCAGGGACGGCTGCGTAACGTCCTCCCATCGAGCATGTATAGCTTGAATAAACAAACTGCTAGCAGCAGAATTCCTATGTATTGCACTGTAAATGATAAATAAATATTGTTTTAAGTCCTACTCAGGTCAAGAGTATTTCTGTCATATGGAGGCCACTTAGTGACATTATCCTGACACCTAGGCAACCAGCAGTTACCTGAAACTAACTATACAGAGGTTCAAGTAAGGGAGGTATAGCAGTATCGTTTTTAACAGCTTTGGAACGTTGCAGCCTGGGATCATACCTGAAACCCCTCACACTTAAAGCTAACACTCTACCACAAGGCTATTGAGGCTTTGGTACGTTGCAGCCTGGGATCATACCTGAAACCCCTCACACTTAAAGCTAACACTCTACCACAAGCTATTGAGGCTTTGGTACGTTGCAGCCTGGGATCATACCTGAAACCCCTCACACTTAAAGCTAACACTCTACCACAAGCTATTGAGGCTTTGGTACGTTGCAGCCTGGGATCATACCTGAAACCCCTCACACTTAAAGCTAACGCTCTACTACAAGGCTATTGAGGCTTTGGTACGTAGCAGCCTGGTATTGTACCTGAGACCTCAAGCACTCTACTCCACTATTAATCGACCTTTGAAATACAAACCATGAAATTTTCCAACCAATGCTTTGAAATCACAAATTAACAACCCCACAAAATTGTCATTTACACAAAATTGTCACTTTACAACAATCCACAAAATTTAATACATTAGTAAGTTTACAGTACTAATACATTTAGTCGTTAATTTATATATCCAGACATCATTTACCTAATAAAGTCCTGAACAGGTGCTTCCTCACAAAGTTCTATTAAATCCTTCACGTGGTTTATCAACACCCAGGTCATGTGTTCAGAGTCATTCAAGTTCTCACACTGAAAAATATACAGTAATTTCATTAGAATTATAGTTTACATTTTTCATTCCTGGTTGTGGCAGGTCATACCCATTCATGAACATTTGACAACAATGTTTATTCTCCTCCACATGTGTAGAAGGTGCTGGTTCCTGGTGGATGGGTAAGTTAGTACTGGTTAGTATACAGTCCAGGAAAACTGGTTAGGTGAATCAGCGGATGTATATAATTTATATGAAATTGTTGAAAAACAGTGTAAAACTTGAATAAACATAAAACATATTGTCTGCTTACTTGTAGAATTCAGTTTTGCTTAGTTCTTTTTTTAACATTGCTGTAACTTTCGTGAACAAACAGGATTAAGGAGCCACATGAGTCTGACTATTATTTATACCACAAAACAATGATAGTAACATACAGACAAGTAAAATAAGGTCATATAGACATCCAATTCCCTGAAACTACTTACAGCATAATCACAGAAAAGTACCAGACCTCCTCTTCTAAGGATTTCATCATTACAACATTGCTGGGTACCAGACACAGGTGATTCTTTATCATCACTGGAACCTCGCTCAGTTGAGCTGAAAATACAAAAATACACATTTAAAAAAACTAAAGAATATTAATATGTCATTCATTGTGGGGCGAGTATTTAGGCTTGCTCGAAATATCCTTTTTTGAGATATGGATGTTTCATTCTATGTGACTGTGACTCTTGCATGGGCGGTTAGGCGCTGCCGCCGTTTCTGTGTAGTTTTGGATTTGTCTGTGCGCTACAGTTATTATATAGTAGGCCTATTGCAACCAAGTCATGCAGACAGACGTTTTAAAATTATTTTTTGTTTACAGTCACACTGGTCTTCAGTATTTCAGTCATGTGGAGACTACCCAGTCAACAGTATCCTGACACTGGTGAACCAGCAATTACCTAGAACTAACTACGCTGGTTATCAAGCAAGGGAGATATACCAGCCCTGCATTCAAGGAAACAATATGTGACGTACATTTCTCTCCTGGTACGCACACTGTTATTCGTTGAACTGTACGTTTGAAAAACATGTTTGTTACGTACGCCAAGTTTGGCTAACCATATCCGGAGGTGTGCGTGTATTTGTTTAATTAAACAAAATGGTGGACAGAGGCAAACAAAGGAATGTGAATAGTAAAATCCGTGCATCCGTACATATTTCGAACTGAGAACGGAAAAAAACAGGAATTAGTACTTTCAAATTGTATGCCGCAAACGAAGCGTACAACGAAGGATTATATTGACTAAAACCCGTGATTGTTAAACATGTTTGCAGGTTACTTTCCTTGAATGTAGGGCAGTAACATTTAAAGCCACTTTGGTACGATACAGCCTGGGATAAAACCCAAGACATCTCACACTTGAAATGGATAATCTACCACTAGGCAATTGATGCCAGTTGCAGACAGGTGTTCTAGTCTAACTCCATATTTACCTTGCACCGGCCATCACATATTTCTTTGGTGTTTTCACAGCCTCGCTCCAAAATGTCTGATCATTAAAATTGAGTAGAATTAAGACGTTACACCACTGCAAGGTCAAGGTCGGTTGGTTGATGCCTAGCACCAGAAAACACTGGTTGATCTCCTTGATACTGTAGTAACAGCCAAGTGCTGGTTGACGTATCTGCTGAACAGAGGCTGTGGCAACTCTTCGAAATGAACCTAAAATAATACAAAAGCACCGTAACATGTTTTTCTCATAGTATCAAGTACTGTAAACCAATTTACTTTCGCTAATACTAACTTTTGCATTTTTTTAAGTTTCCTGCAATGTCCATATTATTGTTTCTAGCACTCGCGAACTCCGCGAAACTAAATCGCGCAAAATAATTTCTAGGTTTATCTAAGGTAATTCTGATTATAATTCATCATTTTGACAGAGGTCACTTTCAGACTGAGCTAGCAATTTGTACTCCATTCTTGTTGTACCTTTCATGCTCTGCAGTTTCTGTTAAATGTTGCCTTCCCTGTCAGACTTTTCATTATCATTTATCTTGTTACAAAAACCGTTTTAACAGAGACCTTGACCTTCTGACCTTGACAGGGGTCATCTGCTGATGCTAACCATCCTCCATGTAAAGTTTAACAGAGACCTTTGACCTTCTGACCTTGACAGGGGTCATCTGCTGACGTTAACCATCCTCAATGTAAAGTTTGAGGATTCAAATGATCTTGAGTTACTGAACAGAAAACGGTTGGTCAACTGACCTACACACACACACACACAGACCAACCGACAGGAGCAATACAGTTACCCTTCATCAAACATGGGGGCATAGTAAGATGTATTGAATTCTGTATGTATTATTTAAACCATAACTTGTAACTGACATCTAGAAGCAGAATATTACATTTTTTCATGTGTTTGAAACTTAGGATATAACATATTAACAGTGTGGTTCTAGTAACTGGTTCTAGTAACCCGACTGAACCTAGTTTAAAGGCCCTACCCTAAACATTTTATTTGCATTTTGCGTGAAGCCACCCCAGACCGTTGATTTTCTAGAGAATAAAGCCAATATATTTTTTTTAATGTTTTTCCTATCACTAGAACCACAATTATTATAATAATTAGTTTTGGCCTGACCTGACTGGAACATATGAGTTATGTACATGAGTAGATGTGAGAGTTGATAACACAGGAAGTCACATGGTCGGTCAGCTGATCTACTACTCAATGATACCTGATTGATCATTGATACACATACACCAATGATTTGTAGAAATAACCTGTAAAAGACGTACAAGTAAATATAAACTTCATCTTGTTACCATATGTACAAATAATCAACCAATGCTGTTTTTTCTGGACAAGGGGAAAATTCAGGGGGTCCTACTAAGGCACAATGCCCAATCCTGAAAATGAATTACAAATATGTTTTAGGTGCCATTAGCACACACCCCTACACTAAAACTCAGTTCAAACAATGTTCTATTGTTAAAATTCAGATTATGAAATTTCATACTTTGTAAATTCTTAGATTTTTTTTCATCAAATAACTTTTATTTTCTACAGAAAAGATCATTCTTTCTGATATTGCAAATCCAGATTTGCGGATTATTCCAGAATTGTATGACCCCTGGGAAATACTTGCCTTGCCATTATCTCTTCAGGTGTGAGACCGTCGACCACGCCCCTTTCTCTTTCAGTGGTCTCATCATCTGATGATCTGAACACATGAAGTTTCAATCCAAGCTCATGTATCCTGGACAGTACCACTTCCTCCTTAGTCTGAGCCATCAGTACTCTCAGAATGGCCAGTACTAGACACATCCATCTCTCTAGACTTTGACAAGTGCTCTGTTAATGATATATAGTGTGCGATTATTACTGTAAATGCAGATATTTTTTGCAGGTTAAAATGTTAGCAAATTGTGAATTTCAGACATTTCGCGAGCAGAAATATTAGTATTTTTTTTTAGAATTCTTGTAGGCCAAAAATTATGTTACAGGAAATGGTAGCATTTGTGAATTCATGAGGAACCTGTTCCCGATGACCTGATTGCTCATTGATTTAAATTGGGAGTACTTGGCTGAGGCAAAAAAGGCTCAGTGAGACCTAGGTTTAAGTTAACAATATTACTTACAATGCTGACTGGTTTCATCGGTAATGTTTACTTACAATGCTGACTGGTTTCATCGGAAATGTTTACTTACAATGCTGACTGGTTTCATCGGTAATGTTTACTTACAATGCTGACTGGTTTCATCAGTAATGTCTTCAGTAAGATGTCTACAGGTCTGAACACTATAGGAGCAACAGATTCAAACAGTCGATGAACAACATCTAGAGCCACTTGATCTTTTAAATCCAACTGTACAATATAAAAGTTTACACTTAAGTTTATTAAGTACCGAATACAGACATGCTTAATGCCTATCAAGGAAGAAAGTCAATGTTCTGTGGCTGCCTAGGGAATGGATAACTTATAACACTGTGATCATGGGTAACGTGTGAAAGTTGGCTAAATATGAATAGAAATATCTGGTGATAAACCTGTCCTTGACCTTTAAAACAAGAGATGTTTGTAAAACATGTATGCCCCCATGGCAGCCCAATAGTCAGAAGTTGTAAAAGGCTCAGTGACCTTGACCTTTGATCTACTAACCTCAAAATCAACCTCCATGGGAAGATTGAAGATCCTAGGGCAAAGCATTCTCGAGTTATTGAACGGAAACCATTTGGTCGACCGACATGGGCAAAGTAATATACTCCCTCATTAAAGATATACAATACAAAAGTTAAAGTTTTAAGATAGGAAATGTCAAAAATGTTAAAGGTATCAGACAAAATACAATACAATATCTCCAGAGCGGCCCTCTGTCGGGCAACAACCTCTATAACAACAACTTCAAAATTTCCCTCTGTATAGCAACAACCTCTGTATACTAATATTTGCAACTCCAAAAGGGTGTTGCTCTACAGAGGTTGTACTGTTGGTCTGACAAACCTGTTGTTTAGCAAGAGCTGGTAGTAACGTATCTGTAACTTGTCTAGATAAACGTTTCCATCTTTCTTCACTCTCTCTATGACATTGCTGTAACACTATCACAAACATTTCAATGGCCTGAAACACAAGATACATCAATGAATTAATCAGACAACTTCTTCGAAAGGTATTTTTTCGTTAAAATATATGGAGATATTAGGCCCCTTTCCCTTCAATGCAGAGTATATACCACTTTCTCACAGAGATGTTTTTCAGCAATAAGCATGTGATGTATTCATGCATAATGGTTGAGGACCAAGTTAATTTGTTTGGACTATATATGAATGTGTTATTAGATGGTGATATAAGAATATAGAATATATCTGATGGTAGTCAATCAGTCTAAGTAACATGGGTATCATGAATAAAGGTTGAGGATCATGTTAACTTGTTTGGACTATATAGTTTGTTTTTTCTAAAATGCCGAACATAGCCTTTATTTGCCAGTCAGCTTTCTGCTGAAATATGACAGGCATATGAGTGCCTCCACCCGCAGTTGAACCCGGGTCGCCAGATTAGACGGCAAGCGCGCTAACCACTGAGCTACAGAGGCATATATAAATGTGTTATTACATGGTGATATAAGAATATAGCCTATACCTGATGATAGTGAATCAGTCTCAGTAACATGGATACAATCACTTCTCTCTGTGTCTTGAGTTCCTTACTGATCAGATATCTCCATAAAGGTGGAGGACCAGGTTAATTTGTTCGGACTATATGTAAATGAGTTATTACATGATGATATAAAAATATAGCCTATACCTGATGATAGTGAATCAGTCTCAGTAACATGGATACAATCACTTCTCTCTGTGTCTCTAGTTCCTTACTGATATCTCCATAAAGGTGGAGGACCAGGTTAATTTGTTCGGACGATATATAAATGTGTTATCAGATGGTGATATAAAAATATAGCCTATACCTGATGATAGTGAATCAGTCTCAGTAACATGGATACAATCACTTCTCTCTGGGTCTCGAGTTCCTTACGGATATCTCCATAAAGGTGGAGGACCAGGTTAATTTGTTCGGACGATATATAGATGTTTTATTACATGGTGATACAATCACGCTGACTATACCTGATGATAGTGAATCAGTCTCAGTAACATGGATACAATCACTTCTCTCTGTGTCTCGAGTTCCTTACTGATATCTCCATAACGGTGGAGGACCAGGTTAATTTGTTCGGACTGTATATAAATGTGTTATTACATGGTGATATAAGAATGTAGGCTATACCTAATGATAGTGGATGAGCCTAAGTAACATGGATACAATCACTTCTCTCTGTTTCTCTAACTCCTTACTGATATCTCCATAAGGTGGAGGACCAGGTTAATTTGTTCAGACTATATATGAATGTGATATTACATGGTGATACAATCACGCTGACTATACCTGATGATAGTGGATCAGCCTCAGTAACATGGATACAATCACTTCTCTCTGTGTCTCGAGTTCCTTACTGATATCAGATTTACTAGCACCACGTAACAAAAACAGGTCATGTACTATCGGCTGTAGAGCGGGTACAGCTGTAAAAACATAGAAGATAAAATCAACTTAAAGTTTATGCTTCAAATATCTAAGTTTCAAGGAATATGTAATAGATTTTGTACTAGATTTTCGTCGAAAGTGTCTTCTTACAAGGGTTATTGTACAGTTTGGTGAGGACAAACAAAAAGCGTAAAATTGTAGATATAAAATATGTATACATTTTATGACCCTATCAAGTTGGCCTTCAAGAAATAGAACACTCTATTTATCTAAGTAAAATCATATTGAAAGGTTGAAAGGTATTGCTTCCTTTAGATTCAGGGATCTAAAAATAAGATGCAAGTGTACACAGGAAAAGTAAGGTTATTTGAATTATAGGACAGTTTTATAGGAACAAACATTTTTATATTTTGACAAACTCAGGACGAAATTAAGCCATAATTGAACCTTGTCCTTTACAAATGACACTAATTTAGTCAAAACTTTTTTCTTCATCAAATAGCTTCTATAAACTAAATTCTTTCTTGTACAGCTAATCCGAATTAATATTGTAGGACCCAGTAAAAACTGTATAATTCGCTGGCTTAGAATTAGAAGGTCATAAGTACAAAACCAATATTATGAGAAAAAAAGACTATCTGAAAACTGCTCCTTACGTATGGAAAAACAAGCTTTTTAACCTTCAGTTTGGTAAACATGACCAGTTGCAATTTTCATGAAAAAAGGCTCATAAGAAGCGCATTGTGGTGCAGCACTTACGACTTTTTAATTCTAAGCCAGCCAATTGTACAGCGATCATACATACCATGAGTTGTAGGATCGAGACCACTGGCCATGATTCCATCACAAAGTTGTATAATCTTTGGCATTGTTATAACTGGTTTACTGTGAAATTTTTCATACGATAACATCACTAGAAAGTTGAATATATTTGGCACCAGTGTATCGGATTGTCTGTAATGTGAAACAAATGAACTGTTAGCAGGACATATGTGTGTCAAGACCATAGTACAGGCAGGCAAACATTTCCATCAATTAGTTTCATCCCGTTTAACCTTTGTAACAACAGGAGTCAAGTCTCAACTATAGCCTTATTGGCCCCATGATTTTAAAACTTTTTTCATGCTCGCCATGATTTCGTGCTCAAAGAGCAAATGCTCAAATCAGTAAAATGTCTTGTGATTTATTGCAATTTTTGTATTAGATGGACAGCCTAGAATAAAGCTCAGTGATATTTCCTGATCATGTCAAAATGATTTAGTTGTTGCAATGTTAAGGAGCAAATTGAGTTCCATGCTCAAGCTGGGATGAGCATGAAAAAATCTTTGTAATCACAGGGTCTGAAGTTGTGTTTCATTTACAGCTACAAGCCACGGCCGTGGATTGGTAACTCCGCGATCCAGGTTCAATTCCTGGTAGGTCATACTCTTCTATGAAATGTTACTGGTTCTTGGTAGATGCTTCAGTCAGAGCTTGTTAGAGTTGGCAAATGGCTGTCTGTCAAATTAACCAACCTATGTATGATAAAACATCTTTAACACATAACCATAGAAAGGAATACAACAATAAATTCACATACCTTATTTGACCTTCTTCTATATACTCGAACTGCTTTATAACGAATCCTATGAAGACTTGATCAGAATCTAGGAGGCAATAGTTGACACGTAGTTGTACTAACTGGGCTAGAAGATCTAATACTTGTTGTTGTAAGGGGAGAGAACTTGTCACTGTGTACTGTTTCAGTGCTTTGATCACCAGAGGTTCGAACAGACGGATGTAAGCAGCTATAGCAGTCTGCAAAGAAATAAAGGTACCATAAAAAAATCATAATTTTATGCGAGGGTTAATTTTTTCTTGATTTCATGGTTGAAATCTACTACTGAATGGAATCACCACGATTAACCTGCCTCCAAACATACAGAACAAGGGTTTCCCTTCCATATCCATTAATCTACCACAAATTAGCATTTTACCAAAATCCATGAAATTAAATGCCACAAAAATATTATTTTGAATTTTGCAAAGAATCTTTTGTCCAACATATACCAGGGGTTCTACAAAGGCATAATGCCAAACTGAAAATAACATGCAAGTCTGTTTTGGATGCCATTAGTACACAGTCCTACACACAAAACTCAAACATTATTTTATCGTTAAAATTCTGCTTATGAAATTTCAAATTGCCATAACTCTGTCAATACTTGATATTTTTTCACCAAAAAACATATATTTTGTACAGTAAATCTTATTCTTTCTAGTGCAGCAAATCCCCATTATTACAGAATTGATATACTGAGTTATACCACCTAAGGCTATATTTCAATTGTTGTCTCATACCTTGTCAGCCTTACTGCTAGGTTTAAGTATTGCAGGAACTTTTCGTTCTACACATTTCTTTAACCAGGTTAACACTCTGTAAACAGAATTAAGAAATAAAGTCACATAGTTATACTTAAGGTCCAAGTTGTAAATCTTCCATTATAAACACTATTTTCTGAAAACTATATTAAACATTTAGAGAATATCTTTAAATAAATAAACTACAAGAATCAAGTAGTTCAAAGAATCCAAGACTGTTGTCACTCAATCATAGGCTAACAGAAAACATCCAGTCCAAAAGGTCATTTTGAAAAGTTTTTAAAAAATAGACAATCATGTAAATGTGAAAAGTATGTTCCACAAGAAGATCTCAAGTACAAAATCGGTATTTTGAGAAAACAAGAAAAAACTGTCTGAAAACTACTTTTTACTTATTGAAATTTTTCAACTTCAGTTTGGTCAAAATGACCACTTCTGATTTTCATGAAACAGGCTCATTAGAAGCACCTTGTGATGCAGATTTCAAATATGTATACATGTGTCTTATAAGGTCGTAAGTAGCACTTACAACCTTCTCATACTAAGCCAGAGATAAGTACATCGTGGCATTAGGTCTATACCATTTTACACAGCATATAGATAAAGCCTTTCAACATAATAGATAAAACAAACTGCAAGAACAAACCCAGTAGTGTCCTCATAATCCGGGGTAACAGCCTTGATAGTTGCAGCAGCTAACGACTGAGTGAATAGTGAGTACGGTTGTGTGAAGGTACATTGATACAGTCCATCTTTGTTACCGGAGAAATGTGATGTTTTTCCTGATTTACGTGAGAAGTTATTTCTCTGCTGATCATCCCATTGACTGCATAAATTGGTTCCAAACAATGCTTTCAGCAACTGTAATTGCACAATCAAAACAATCAATTACAGTAAATGTAGACATTTTTGCAGAGTTTGATTATGGCAAATATATTTTGAGGGATTACATTTTGACTTCAAGTACTAAGTTTTGACAAATGCAGGGAATACGTTTTGACCAAAATAGAGATACATTTTGACCAAAAATTGAGGGTTATTTTTTGTTGGGATTACGTTTTGAACAGATCCCAATTCAAATAGGATACATTTTTTACAATTTTGCGAAGATTAAAAATATATTTTTGCTAAATAACAGTTTTAATTTATTAAGTTATTAATACCCTGACAATACTGATTTGTTACATATGTAGTTGTTTTCCAAGGTTTGCTTGATTGCCTAATGGTAGCCCATCAGCTTCTAGTATGCAAGGTCTCTTGTTTGATCCAAGGCTATGGCATACCGAAGTTGTTAAAAAATGGTACTGATGTATCTTGCTTGACGCTCAGCATAGTTAGTTCTAAGACCTACCAGTTTGCCTGGTATCAGAATAATGTAATTGGGTATTCTCCATATGACTGAAATACTGATGACCAGTGGTACTTAAAACAATTTTTCCAAAATTGAAAATTCCAAAGTATCCAAATGTATAGTACTGTATGTATTGTTCTGTTGATTTATTATTTATTTAAACAGGCCTGGTAATAAGCAATCATTCTCAGGCCTTAAAATCCCAGTTTCAAAGCCTGAAACTCTATTTTTCAATATACACAAAGAAGGAAAATTCAGGATTCAAAAACCTGAAATCAGATACAGGCCTGAAAAATACCAGGCCAGCGTTAGGACAGTACCTGTTGTACACATAGAACTGTATCAGTAGGTTCTAACGTGATTGTTGATCTCAAGTAATTCAGGAACTCTTCAGCATATTTGCCAATATCAGCTAGTGTAGCAACCTCTAGTATTTGTGATAACACACGCAGACTCGTCTTCAACATATTACAGAACTTGTCAGTGGTCGTTAGATCTAGAGATATCTGTAAATATCAAACAATGGTTGAACGTGTTATTATAACATTAGAAGTACTCTTTATGACCATTACTTGCTGATGTGCCATAAAACAACACTAAACCTGAATCTAGTATGGCATTTATGCAGCAGAATTAATCATATTTCACAAGTCCATCTCATTATGCATGTGGTACTTGGCAAAGCCTTATTTTCGAAAGAATTATTAAAATCAAATTAACAAGAGGGCAAAATTGTCCCAAATTGATTACCTGAGTACAGTGCAATAATGGCATAAGAAGCAAGACCTATACTTAAACTCTTAGACACACAATTGATAACAGCAACACAATAGCGAACCTTGATCGCTTCGTGCAAGAGAGAGATGAACTTACAATTCAGGTAAGATAAATAATTTATTACAGGGGTCCAAATGAAGCAAAATGCCTGGTCTTGAGAGCCGTCAGTACACACCCCTACACTGAAACACTGTTTTAAACATTGTTCTATTGATTAACTTCAGCATAAATATGTAATTTGAAATAATTTAAAATGACAATGCAAGTGTTCATCAAGTAACATATATTTTCTACAGAAATGCTCATTCACTTTTTAGATTATTCCTGATTTGTAAGACCCTGTTAGTACAAACTAACACAGTCTGTTCAGAAACAGTCTAAAATACAAACATATCTCAACAGTATAAAGTAAAACGTTTTAAATGAACCGTGTTCTATTGATAAAATTCAGCATAAATATGTAATTCAAAATGACAATTCAAATGTTCATCAAGTAACTTATATTTTCTACAGAAAAGCTCATTCTTTTTCGCGCAACAAATCCGCACTTTTTAGATTATTCCTGATGAGTAGGACCCTGTTTATACAAGCTCAAACTAACACAGTCCATTCAGAAACAGTCTTAAATACAAACAAACATATCTCAACATTATAAATTAAAATGTTTGAATGAAGAAATTGTATCAGATAGGCCAAAAATAAAATATGGTTGGTTTCCCCGTCCCCACCCTAGCAAAATAGGGTTGGGCAGGAAGGTATTATTATTTTGGGCAGGGGATTTTTTGCTCGAGTGCATGTAGGGAAGGGGAAAGAAACAATGTTTTATTTTTGGGCTAACAGCAGTTTTACCTTATAGTTTGAGTAAGCTCCCTTTAACATCTCATAGAATTTGACATAATGTGGTAAGACATAAAATGTTCCCAAACCATCCTTCTTTGATTTGTCCTTGTCTGTTTCCTTGTCTTTATCTAAAACAACAATGACGTATATCAATGGATTATCTCCCCTTACTACTCTCTATAACTACACTGACCCTAACATGTGGATAACTCTGACTTTATCCCTGTTGTGTTTGAGTTATCTCCCCTTACTACTCTCTATAACTACACTGACCCTATCATGCGGATTACTCTGCTTTTATCCCTGCTTTGTTTGCAGTGCATGGTAGTTACACAAACATATAGCTCTGAACTTGATACAAGAGATGTTCAACTTATATTTGTTAAAATAAAAACTGCAATAAAACTTGTTTTATATTTATTTGCAAAAATGCCAAATTTGAGAGATATGGTCATAACAGATCATCCTACCAATAGTTAAGGAGTATAAGCGAGACAAACTATTGATTTTCGAACATCACTTATTGTTAGTAATAAAAGCATGTTTAATCATCAAAACTTTTAGAACGTTTATGTATATTTATTCATTCTGCTTCCCGATATATTGGTAATATTGCAGCACGGTCTATGTTAAATATTCAATATTTTTTAGTAAATGTATGCAGCAACTTGCGATCGATAAGTAAAACACACTTAGGAATTTGCGTAAGAGAAATATGTATACAGATAATTACGTAACATTTACACAATGATAGGAAAACAGTACCCATGCCTCAACTTGTCAGAAATTTTAAACCCTATGTAATTTGGTAATACCTTTAGGTGTAACTTTTGGTGCAGCCTTGGCATCTTGATTTGGAGTGTTTGGAGCGGAGCCGGTCTCCTTCTCCCCCTTTGTCTTACGCTTGATAGGGCTCAAACTTGGAGCTGTTGGAAGTGATGGTAGAGTGGTTTTCATCTGTGGTGGACCAGGCTGCTGCTCATCAATTACATGAGCAAATGCATTCAGAGTTCTAAAACAGAAACCAGAAATCAGGTGTTCCATTTGACTCGGGAGTAGGGGTTTGACCCTTGAAATTTTCAAAAAGTCACATTTGACCCTCAAGATTTTGGTTTGAAGGGTCATTTTCTCTTAAAATCATGGTATTTTGCCTTTAAAATGGTACAATTTAGTCAAAAGTATCAAAATGACCCGTCATATTCAGAAGCTAGTGGAACCCCTGGAAATACAGCAATATCACAAAGCCAGGTAATTAAAGGGTCAAATTTTGAAAATTGAAATTTACGGTATGTTTGCATGGTTCAAAATTCGCGAAATTTGTAATAATTGTTTCTTACTTATTTGAATTATGCTAACAGTGAATATTTATGCGATGATTAATTTTAGCAAGATGTAGGAACTCTCAAGTATAGCAGACATTAAATGCTCTTGAAAACTTCTGCTATTATAGTATACTGTAGTATGGCTAAAGAATGCTGTTACCTAGCAACATGAGTAAGAAGATGATCAATCAATGGTACTAATAAACGATTGGACAAGGCAGACCACGCCCCTTCTTCTATATGACCTTCCCCTTTATGATCAATATCCTGATTCTTCAAGCATCTGTAAGCACTCCCTGAAATAATAATATATAATATAATACGCTTATTTAAAATTGTATGAAGGTTATTATTCGCAATCTTTTTATTTTGCTATTTTTTGCAAATAGCGTTTCTTTGGAAATAATAAATCCCTATAAATATACTTTCATAACATGAAAACCTAGCATGAAACCTTCAACCATGAATGCACAAATCCGCTGAATATGTCCGTTACCAAAATTCACAAAATAATGATTATGCAATTTACAGTATAAGACCGATTATTTCGTTTAGATATAAATCGAATTTATTTTTGTTTGAGCAAGACGTATTTTTGGTGGGTTCTGACTGAAGTCAAAGGGAGATAAGACCGTATAGAATATCCGGGTGACCGGTATACGGGCTTTACTGCCTCCCGTCACATTCGGAAACTTTGGTTTTTATCGTCACTTTGGTCACATGTTTTTAGCAGTGCGCACAAGAAAAACCACCCTCCCACCCTGTCATTGAAATGTTGTAATAAGTTCATGTTAATTTTCAGTTGGTAATATGGATGGTTACATGTACTTAGGTGTATAAATAAATGTATTTTAAATGAAAAGTGGCAATGACTATTGTTAAGTAATATGATTGAGTAACTTTGGATATTGATATTACATGTATGAAAGGCTGATACTGGTGCTGTAAAATGTGAAGGCGTTCGATTTTGGTTAATGTAATATTGCTATTTAGTTATATATTCGCCATGTTAAGGTGGTGATACTGCCGTTAGTTTGTTTTATGATTTCAGTGTATTCGCATTGTTTACATCTGTAATACAAGCCTGCCAGGAAGCATTCAAGTCAAATCCTTGTCATCGCATGAAACAAACATGGTTTGTTGCCAACATCCCCAAAGTTCTCCAGTGTGATATTGGTCGATATGCCGAGGACGCTTGAAAACAGTAGTGGTTACAGATTAGTTTGCCTACTGTTTAGATGTTTTTTGTGTTTCGGTGTGTTTCAACATGAATGCATCTGTATCACGGTAACATTTTAATCTAATATGCCTTATCCTGTATCCCATGTTACAAACACGAACTATATGAAAACATTTGTGTTATCAGGATATACCTATCTACATGGGATGTCAGTTCTAAGTATACCATAGTTATAAACATGGACGATATGAAACATTTGTGTCAACAGGATATACCTATCTTCATGGGATGTCAGTTCTAACAATGGGATTCATCATGGATATTGTATGACAAGGATGTCGAATGTATAAACGTTGTTAAGAGTCATGTTTTCGATATGCTTCACAGATGCAGGCTTATATGTATCTATAGTGCGGATATATTGTGATTAATTTAATATGTGTTATTGTGAATTGTCATGACTTTTGTTGATGATATGAATGCATTTTATATGTTATTGGGACCGGTTTGCAGTTCCTTGGTGTGTAGATACTAGATGGCAGGTTGCTGAGGCAGTCGCAATGCGGAAAATCCTAGCAGTCGGGAGATCTGAGTATACTGAGAATAATTACTAAATTTATATATATAACCTAATTCATAAGATAACGATTGATTACTTTTCTGAGGGCCAGTCTAGGCTGGCAATCCCTTGTCTGGCAGTCATTGTTATTCTTTATTTTCATCATGTTATAGTTTGTGCTGGGTTATGCTCGATGCGTGGAATAGTCTCTGTGCTAGGCGTGCTCAAGCAGGTGTATATAAGTTGGTATTTGGCGTATATGGTGTTGGCGTATATCTTGCGTATTTGGCGTACTTAGCGTATTTGGTGTACTTTGCGTATTTGGCGTACTTGGCGTATTTGGTATACTTTGCGTATTTGGCGTTCATGGCACTGATGAAGGTAATAGTGTCATATATGTGTGATTATTAACATTTATAGGCTATTCCCTGGCAAAGGGTGATTCGTAAGAGTTAACTTGGTCTCCCGGCTGTTTGGGCTTTCCGACCATTACCGTCCAGGCCACAACCGTGGTAGAACTGGCAAGGTAATTTCATTGCGGCCAGTTTTACATCCACTCATCTTCATAATTTCAATACATATTGATTTGTTTGATTTGATGTTCAGGGCATAATATACATGTAGTTGCTGTTTAATGCAAGGTATGCAAACAGTATTAAAGTTATAGTCCATTGTTATTAATGTTAGTTATTATATCTTGGTGCATCTAACGCAACATGGTTTTATGTGTTTTCTATTTGCCAAGTCATAAAATAAATATACAATATAAACAAAGAAAGAAATTCAGGAATCAAAGAACTCAAATCAGGTATAGGCATGAAAAATATGAGGCCTGTCAAATACTTTTCCTATTATTAAGAGGGAAATTATGGAGCCCTTTACCTAACCAAACCGCTACCGAGCACTCGATAGCACTATGCTAGGAAACGGATTGCTTCAAAAAAGCGCTACATAGCGGACAAAGTGAAAAAATTATATGCTACCGGCAAGTGCTAACTGAAAGCAGACCGTTGCGTAGCAAAGCGCTACCAAAGCACAAGAAAGCGCGAAGTAGCGCTTACCTAGCAGTGTTAAGAAATGGTATGCTATCAGCGAGCACTGCTTGCTAGTAGCGTGTCGTTGCATGGAAGTAGGAAAGCATTTGATAGCGCAATTTGGAAGCGGCTTGGTTAGGCAACGGGCCCATGGCCTTGGGACTAACACCCTAAGCCAAAAAGAAAGTGACCAACCTGCAACCAGATTTCCTGCTAAATGTAGCGCCATCTGGTGAGTGGTTAGATCCAATGTGACAGCTGTTGATGTTAACAATGATAGAATCATAGGTAACGGTCCACCACCTGAACTACTGGTCAGCTCATCAATACTGAAGGTACTAAAATATAAACACAATTCTATTTTTAAATCACAATCATGTGACTTAAAACACCAAATTTTTAAACTTTGATAACAATTTATACTTTTTTGGTACCATGATAAAGGCTTAGTGAAAGCCAAAATGTTGGTAATAAATGAAACTGAAAAATCTTAACTTGCTTTGATTGTGTAGTTACATTTACACTTCGGTGTCATAGTTGATAAAATATAAAACATATAATCCTGCGTAAAACTGTTCACAGGCCAAGGTCCCATCTCTGTCACGCGTGAAGAGGATGCTTGACAAGACTCTATGGAAGTCACATAAAAAATAGGATGCCTTATAAGTGGAGGAAAATGCTCAATTTGGCAATTAGAGAATTCGCCCAACTACTTGCCTTATCAGGAAATTTTCCTTAAAACCTTTCCCCCTCAGCTGTTACTGCTGTTTAAATCAAAAGTGCGGCTCAATGGACAACAAATTCTTCTAGTCAGGAATCAATACTCTTATAGCCGGTTCTAAGCTAATGCTGTTTATCGTATAGCCTTGCCGACTCAAAAATGAAATATATTAACCTAATTCCATTTCTTTGGCGACAGACCAGTGATACCACAGCCGAAGCAAGGTTTACAAAACTAATAAGAAAATATGGCACTTTTTCACTGTTGTAATAAATAAATTCAAACAGTTTTTCGCATACATGTCATCATAAGTTGTATAGGCGAGAAGAAGATGTCATACCTGGATGCACTCAAAGATCGTGTCGGTGGCCGGCGATATTTACAACTACTTTCTTTCGGCATGAGAGGTGTGGGTACGGAACAGCCCCATGCCTGGGGATAACAGCTTGTCAGATATTGCTCCGAGAGTACACTCAATGCCTGACAACACCCGGCCTGAAGGTATAGAACACAAAACAATATCAACAAAATAAGACTTATGAACAATAGAAATAAAATAAACTTGCTCAGCCACTTTCAGCATCATTAAATTTTCTGGATTGGTAGGCATGAAAAAATAGATCTAAAAAGCCGAACATAGCCTTTATTTGCCAGTCTGCTTTCTACTAAAATACCGTATTTGTATCCGGGTCGCCGGAATAGATGGTAAGCGCGCTAAACATTGAGCTACGGAGACATAAAGGAACATCCCTCTTTTTAAAAAAAAATTAAGATTTAACCTGTAAATTTAAGTAATTCACATATAAATTTAATCTAGTAACTGAATATAGCATTAATTCACACTAAACAAGCTTAATAACTGGCAAAAATCTAGCCTCTATTAATTTTGTCATAACAATCAGCCACCAGGTTAGAATCAGTAAATTACAGGGGGTTATATACAAACAATTTGTCCCTTTGGTGCAACAAGGTTGCACCTCTCTATATAGTATATACAGTGGGATACAACCTTGTTGCACCAAAGGGGCAAATTGCAGTAACATTGACAAGTGATTTTAAGATAATAGTGAATTAATGTGTAAGTTAAAGAAGAGTAATAAAGAGTTTCAGTACTAACAATGAGATACTTAGACTGTGCCATGTTTAGTTTTTCCATCAAGGAGATAACCAGTCTAGAGAGGACACTTTCCACGTTGCTATGAATGATCAATCTAGGTGTCACATGATATGGATTGACCAATCCCTGAACAGATGGAGGAGGCTGCTGACACCAATCATGTATAATTGGATTCAAGAAACGATCCACCTTGTCCATGGCAACAGCTATAATAGGATCTTGTTGCGGGTAGTCAACGGGAAAAAATAACCTCTTCACCAATCTACAAACAGCAAATGAGACGCATTCAGAACAGAAACTAGACATGGTGACCCTAAAACATGTCTCCCACAAAGGACCATAATTCTGGCAATAACCATCTGACCTAAAATTTCTGACAATATGCACAACTAGGTTAAAAGTACTCATATGAAGTATTATTGAAATTACCGATGGTGAAGGAGATCAAACAGACAAACTTTGTGATATCCAGACAATTCTCCCCCACTATCTTTGGAAGACATTATAATGCCAGATATAGCTTTTCTTACAGAATATATCGCCGCTTGTAATTTACAGTTACAAACATGGCTATAATAAGTACCGAAAATCCACTAAATACTTGAATAATGAAAGTCTCGTAGTAAATGCTAACTTATTACGGTACCAAACTTCAGGTTTTTTTAATAATTATTATAAAATCTTACTTTACGAGTGTATTAGAAGCAATAAAATCTTACTTTACGAGTGTATATGAAGCTATAAAATCTTACTTTACGAGTGTATTAGATGGTATAAAATCTTACTTTACGAGTGTATTAGAAGCGGCCCTCCTCACTCGCATATCTTCATCCCCTATATATCTAAGCACTACATCTGTCAGTATGTGGTCTTGTAAGGACAAATGCTGAAATACATGAGTTTTGTAAGCAACAAAAGTTTTCCAAACAAACTTTTAGTACCAAATTATGTTCTGAGAAACTTTTAGTAACAAGTTTACCCAAAATATGTGACGAGCTGCATAAAAAATTACACATAGAACATTTATTTAGCTTCTTTTGATCCCAGGTCGATTCATACTGAAGATGAAATAAAAATGATACTTCAACAGCAAATATTTTATGAAAGTGATCAATCTTACCCCTAGAAAATGTCCATGTCCAGATGTGGTAACACTGCATGTGTTTTCAAGATGTTGTATCACTTTAAAATCTAGATTCTGAATCAAATCTAACACTTCAACCTGTAACAATTATTATAAAATCGTAAATCATTTATATTAGAGTCATGAGCAATACAAGCAAAATTAAATCATTTCAAGGGCTAATACAAGTTGAATCTGAATCAAAATATGTTTAATTACACAATGTCATGCTGACTAATATTCCTACAATATTTGATGGCAGTAGCACAAATACTTCTTGAATTAAAAGCGACACAAGAGCATCTATTCAAGGGACGCAACTCTGCTAATATTGGTAGAACGTTATAGTAATTTAATGCACTGTTTAGATGATCTAATCAAATGCTTTACCTCTGTAGACAACAACCCCTAAACAATGGCCAATATTTGCAGCTTCCAAAGGGTGTTGCTCTACAGAGATTGTACTGTATACATACTGTATAAGTAAAGCAAATTGGTCTCTTCAGTTTGAATTTTCAAGAGTGAAAACTGGCACTTTTGTCAATTTTAGTGTCAAAATGCAGTTTCAAGAGTTAAATGAAAGCCCTGATATTAAAATAAAAATATCATGTTACCTTGACGAGCCAGTAGGAATTGTTCTTGACTTGTAAGAGTTTTAGCAATGCTTTGATTGCTATATTACCACGGTTACTAACGAGCAGCTGGGGTAGACTGGTTCCTAGAGCAGTGACGGCAAGACGTGCTGCCACAGATGATGGGTCCTCAGTCACAAATAACAATGTGTCAACAAGAGATGATAAACACAAACATTCTGAAAAATATATATTAATTCCGGTAAAATGCTGTTTCTCAACAATTCTTCAGTGATATCAGGGGTTCTACTGAGGCATAATGCCCAATCCTGAAATGAGATGCAACCCTGTTTAAAGTGCCATTAGCACACAATCTTACACCGAACATTGGGTCTTTTTCATCAAATAACTTTTATTTTATGCAGAAAAGTTCCTTCTTTTTAGTGCAGCAAATCTGGATTTCCGGATTATTCCAGAATAGTAGGACTCCTGGTGATATACATTGACTGATTCACCTAACCAGTTTTCCAGGACTGTATCCTAACCAGTACAAACTTATCCTTCCATCAGAAACCAGGAACTTCTCCACATATGGAGGAAAATCAACATTGTTGTAAAATTTTCATGGACGATTATGACCTGCCCCACTTTGAATCAATCTGGATTGGTGGGTTACAGTAATCCAGGTTACAAATCCATCACACTATCTACTGGACTACCGTTGCAGCTAACAGTATTAGTTATATGGTGACTATCCAATGAAGGTAATATTATACAAGTACTGTTTTCAGTATGTCAGCCTGGGATCGAACCTGAGACCTCTCACACTTAAAGTGGACATTCTACCACTTGGCTTATCAAGGCAGGACATTAAAATACTTAACGCAGTGACATCATTACGGCCTTCGTGATTAATTTCTACGCATATGAACGATAAACAGTGATCTTTTCACCGGTATATCACGCAAAACTGCGATCTATTTGCATTCTAACATGTGTAATGTGTGCAATTTGTACAGACTTATTTATTTGCGAAGTTGAGTTATTTTTCATGTTGCTATCGACAAAATCCGCTGTTCAAAGTATTTTAACCTCTACCCCTGGATTTTTAAGCTTTACTATTCTGTTTATTTGTCGTCTAACTGATGCTTATTTAACACTCAATTCCAATTACGTATTTCACGTTTAGCATATGAATTGATATATGCAATACTCTGATGCTAGAATATAGATCTAATCATAGGAATAAACTGAAACTCTACGAAAAGAAAATTACGCAAAACGTCGAACTTTACAGCAACTTCACAGTTCATGACGTCATGAAATAAACAAGACGTAAATTTCATTGATAAAAATCGCTAAATATATGTGGGAGATTATTTAAACAGCCGATATTCGACCGTGATATACCATTTTATTTGATCACGATACAGCTCTATATGTTTACATGGAGAAACATACAGACAGTGTTAGAATGGTTCTTAAAACATAAATTAAACTAAATATCAATACCAAACAGGAACATTTGTAATCATTTCTGAACCCACCTGTTTTTTGTCCATTTTGTTTGACCCACTGATCAAACTGTCCCCGACTTTCTTTGAGTACAGCAGACAGTAGGTTTCCAATGATAAGACTACAATTTCCCTTCAACTGAGGGTCAGGATGACTAGCATATAATAATATGTCTTTGATTATTGCACTATCCTCACCACCTGAAAATAAATCTGGTAATTGAACCACTTAACTAAATTGTATATGCAAACTGAACAAGAGCTGACCACAAACAGCCTGCTTCACTATTCTTAGTGTCTTGCTAGGAAATTATAATCATTGTATATTCAAACAAGAGATGTCCATGAACAGCACGCTCCACTGTTCTCAGTGCCATGCTTAATGGAGTTACCTACTCCAGTGTAGGGGTTAGGGTCATGAGGGTGAACAAGAGTGCAAAGTATCAAAGCAATATGTCAACGGATGTCTGAACTTCAGAATTAGTTTACTTTAGGACCCCCGGAAATACCAACTTATACAGTATAATTCTTAGTAGTAAACTTGATGAAAATCAGTTGGTTTATAACAATGTGAGTATCTTACCTGGAGACTCATGCTGTATTAATCTTTGAAGAAACACTGAGGGCATCAGTTTTACAGCATAAGCCATGTTTGCTAAAGCCAGACTTTTCACACTGACTCGAACTCTACGATCTGGCATTAGATCTCCTGCTTTACCACATAGCAGGAACCGCCGACATATCACACGAACACAGTAAATTAATGGAACACTTTCACTGGCGGAACCTATCTCAGACAACAAAGCTTCCTCAGTTTCCGTGGCAACCACTGGTGCAGGATCACTACACTCAGCTTCTAGTATCTCCGGATTACCGTTCATGTCCTGTCCAATTATTTCCAGTCTACCATCAATTACATGGGAAGGACTAAGACTCTTGATACTAAGAAGTGTCTCCTGACTACCAGTGTTGATGTTGGAGAGATTAGATTGCTCTGACCTCTCCTCCTGGATATCCCCAATTTCAACATTTGAATACTCTGCATCACTGTTAGCAACTACCATTTCTATTCCAGCTTCCTCTTGTTCAGATTTCTCTTCTTTAGTAGACTCAGATACATCAGAATTGGTGTCAATTGATATTGTTTCTAATTGGTCCATTTCTGATGAATATGCAGATGAAGTGGTTTCTGAGACTCGTGATTGGCTCTTTATATCACATGTCTCAGACTCCTCATCCAATCCAGTGTCTTCTGATGCCACAGAGAGCTGACTACTTGAGGGCACTTCAGACAGCACTAGAATATCGAAAAATCGCATAATGTAAAATCAATATTTTTCGAAGGAGTTGAATTTTCGTTTATTTTGTTGTTGAGCATGACCACGATATCTAATCCCCACAATTAATCGACCTCTCAAAGTCAGACATGGGTTCACCCTTTCAAGTTCTGTAATCCACGAATTTACGACCCTCCAAAAATGCATTTTTATCAAAATCTATGTAAATATGTGACTTTACAGAATACATGAAAAACAATGCAACATTTTTAACAATTGAAATAACAAAATTACAATTTTTGCTCAAATGAGACGTTTTATTCCATTCTGATACCGCCAGGTGCCTCTCAATGTTTGTTAATGTGGGTTTAACACCGATTTGAAACAATTTTTTCAGTTATATACGGCAGCAGATTTGCCTAACCAGCTTTCCTGTTCTGTATCCTAACCAATAGTAACCCTTCCACAAGGAAACAGCAACTTCTCCACATGTGGAGGAAAATTGACAATGCTGTCAAATTTTCATGGAAAGGTATGAGTTGTCACAACCGGGAATCATACCCAGATCACCCGGATTACAAATCCTGTGCGCTAACAACTGAACCAGCTAGGAATGAAATGCTCAAGGAAATCCAACAGTAATTAACCATGAGGAACTTTGTACTTGAGCTTGTTATTACAGACTTAAGTTTTTACTTTCGATGCTTATAACTTTAAAGCACTTATTTCTGTAAAAATCTGACTTATTATGTATTGCTCTATTAAATTGGCATCTCACTGTGATGAAACAATGTCTATTAGTATACATGAAAGTCATTTAACCAACAAAATATGTTTTTAAAATTACAGTCTCAGCTGAGCAATGGAATTGGGGCCTGTTCAGACAGGGGTGACATATCATAGAATTACAGTATCCACTATCTGGTATCCACAATTAAACTTACCATCTGTTGGTGCTTTGATATCTTTTTTGTAGATGTACGTATCTTGAATTCCTCCTTCTTTCATCAGTACAGTTAAGAGAAGAGTGGGTGGGGAACGTAACATTTGTTGCAGTGCTTCGAGGCATGCATTCACCACATTATGATCTGTATGACTGAGATGATGCAACAACAGCTGGTACACCTGGTGCAAATATCAAAGTTAAAATGTTTTAATGCCTTAATAAGGTTATTAACCAGAATCAGTAAACTATCACTATCTCAAATTTGTGTGAAAATTACTTAATTAATTAATTTTTGGCTCTGATCGAAATCATGGTATGGGTTTAATTGTGATTTATGGAGTTTGGGATTTCTTGTAGATTTAGAAAATTCTGCAAACATTAGTTCTCTTCAGACGTGTTTGGGATAATCATTGACATTGTCATAACAACATTTTGGGTTGCAGCAAACATTTAGCAGGGCTCACGCTGTCAATCGACATTACCATCATTTGCGATAATTTTATCAAAGTGGTAATTTTTATTTCAATTTTAAAATGGCCAGTGTGAGCCCTGATTTAGGGTAGGTTTTTATACCAGGAATATCTATAAAATTATGCCTTAAATAAATTTCATTGAAATAAAGGGGTAGGTTGTACCATTAAGCCCAATTACATTTATGGGCAATTTTCTTTTGCTCTACTCCCTCTAAGTTAATCCTGATGAAAGACTTGGTAATCAGCTGCTTAACCTCACAATGTAAGGCAGCACTTAATTCGGGTTAAACGTTGTTCATCAACATTTTTGTAATATACCGCCTCCTCGATAGCCTAGTGGTTGAGAGTTCGCTTCGAGTGCGGGAGGTCTCGGGTTCGATCCCTGGCCATGTCATACCAAAGACGAAATAAAAATGGTACCAGAAATTCCCTTGCTAGACCCTCAACATAAAAGGGAAACTGGCTTCTCGTCTCCCATACCCTCGTGGCGATGGATAACGTCAGGAATGAGGTGTCGAGAGTGATAAATATAAGTTTGAAAAACTTGTTTCACAGCCGACCTGAAATAAATTAGTATAAACTAAACTATATACAGCTAGATCATGGCCGCAGTAGCAGTGTAACTTACTGTTATAATCTGCTCCAGGGATACAGATTCTGCTTTCTGTAACTTTTTCTCACCAAAGCTACCTTTCAGTCCCTGTGCTTCGAGTGTGTTCTCTGAGAGTAGTGGTATAATATATCGTATACACATGATGACACCTACAAGAACTGGACCTTCCACTTCAACCTCCACTGGTAACACTGTTCCTGTAAGTAAAGTAATACGAATTCTAGCTACTGTACGTCAGGGTTCGTTGTCTAAGCAAAGTGCTACTGAGCGCCTTTATTCAGTTACCTCCCGTTCAATCAAATATTATATAGAAGGCCTGGATTACCTCCCGTGGAAAGCTCTATGTATCGCTCGCCTATGTTAATGAGTTTTTGGTAGTTTGCAATGTTTATAATTTGCTATAGTTTGCAATTTTGGTTCTGTGGTAATACATAAATTTGTATAAAGATAATAACAATATCTATAACTAGCAGGGTCTTTGACATATATCATGTCACCCACAAAGGACCAAAACTCTAGCAAAAATCGTCCAACAAAAAATTCCTTACAATATGCACAACTAGGCTTGGTATTCATGTGAAGTTTCATTGAAATCCGACCAGCGCAGACCAATTTTGAGACATCTATCCAGACAGACAGGCAGACATCCACTATATGTGGGACAATAATTGACCTATGCATACGGTGATTAACAACAAATTAGGCAGACAAAATTTCGTTAGTTCAGATACAATAGGAAAGAAATTCTGTCAATTGCAATTTGTAAGTCTAGGTCAGAGTATCTGTCTTAAAATATTTGTGAACACGACCCCCGGCCACGATCTCCCGAAGCATCTCAAGTAGAAATCTGAACTCAATTCGAGATTCGGCTCAAATCAGAGTCAGAATTGTAGAAACATGAGAAGTATATAATCTTGACATTTTACGGTAATAAACTTGTGTGTTTTGTGATGCCAATTTTCATTCCAACCTATCATGGAAATTACTTCAAAGGTGAATGACAATATTTGAGATGAGATTTAGCTCAAATTGAAATCCTGGCCCCGATCTCCCGAAACATCTCAATCTGAGCCAAATCTTCACCTCAAATATTGTCATGGGTCTTTTATGTTAATTTTCATAAATGGCTGGACTCAAATTAGCATCACAAAACAGAAACATTATTCTGACTTCATTTCAGCTCAAACTTCAAATTTATCTCAAATTCAGACACTAATATGAGCAAAATCTCAATTTGAGCTAAGATAATCTCAATTTGAGCCGGGATTTCTACTTCGAGCTGAGTTGCTTGGGACCTGGACAGAGTACTTGCCCATATAGTTCAGTCAGGGTAAAAATCCAGTGATGCAGCAGTCGAGTCCATTATAACGTTGTAAAACAATGGTTGTTATCTTTCATGTACACATAAACTACAACGTCACTGTCACAACATCCTAACTGGACTGTACTTTATATTGATACATACCTAGCAAGCTAACCAACAGAAATTGAATGAATGCCGGAGGATTTCTGGAGTACTGACATATCAGTGTCAAACATGACGCAGCAGTACGCCTACAACCTGCCACACTGGATCTCAGATTGGGCAAGAAACCTTTGATCAATATCTGAAACCATCAAATATAGCAAATTATGTAACAGTGAACAATACAGTATAAGAGGTTAAGTTAAGCCTAGGTCCAACTGAGCATTTTTTGGCTCGGCGATGTACTCTCGATTGACATTAATGAGCTAACAGGACATCAGGAACTGGTTCCTCGTGGTCTAGGAGAAACTTCGGGGAAATCATTAGACAGTTTGTGATATGGAAGGAATTGTGATGAATCAGGTGGTAACAGAAGAAATCAGGAGAACATCACCGATGTCAAATTCCTCAGTCGAGTCAGTGGAACCTAGGCTTTAGCGACATGGAAATATTGGCGAATTTCACTAATTTACAAACTTCACTAACATTTCTTTTAGTAATAAAATAGAATTCTGAAAAGACAGAAAATAAATCTTTAATATTTCTGCACACTACTGATAAAAGTCAGAAATTTATAATTAGCAAATTTTGACCCCATGGAAATATCCACTTATACTGTAATTCCCACAACTCCCTTGTTTTCAATTGGAGGCCAAATATCTCTTAGAGAAAAATAGACGCACTGATCATGATAAAGCATCCTCTCAGTCTGTCATTATTTATTCCAAGACTGGTATTCACAAATTCATGATTTATCAATAAATATTGCATAAAATATACTGAGTACACAAACCTTGACTTCAGTATCATTAGCAAACACCATCAAGGATGGACAGATCTTGTTCATTGCACTCATTAAAGTATCCTGAATCCCTTCATCCTCCCGTTTACAAATCCTTGCTAAACACGGTAACAGATTCACTATGTAAGGTCTGAAATTATAATGCATTTTTTAATCAAATATTTTAAAATATTGAAACATGACTTTGTTGCTCAATGGTTAGAGCGCTTGTCATCTAATCTGGCGACCCAGGTTCAAATACAGGTCAAGGCACTCATATGCCTGCCATATTTCAGCAGAAAGCTGACTGGCAAAAAAAGGCTATGCTTGGCATTAAATCTTACAATTATATTGCAATTTTCGCACAATTAGTCAGATTTTCATTAGTGACCTGCGATACATGAATACATATGTGGTTTTATCTAACACATTAATCTTATATTAATCGATATATTATCATCAGATGATAAAATAAACAAAATTTTAATGAGTTCTGCTGCTGCAAGTACTTTGATATGGTTGTCAGGATATGAAACACCATTTTCAATATGGCGGTCGATTAACTGGTTCAATTTGATTTCAAACGATTAACTGGTTTCAGAATTTTGAAAACCCCACGGTCCTAAATAATAGAGTTCTTTGCAAATTTACTAATCTGCATAAATTATTATGAAATATACCTTCATAACTTGAAAACCTATGAAGGAACATTGGGTGACAAATTCATAACTCTGTCCAATAAATCTGTTACCAAAATTCAGGAAATAAAGATCCTGCGAATTTAAAGTGATTTACAGTTACAATTTTACCTGCACTTCTGGGGGCGTATAAGATGCGCCATCTCAGAAAATCTCAACAGTGCTGCTCGCAGACATCTGGCTGAACCATTCTTCTTTATTTCCTTGTATAACTCCACTTGTAGCCTTCCAAGATTGGTCTCTATAAGTGTCTACAGTGGCGATTCAATATACAAGTAAATACACTGACAACATTTAAATACTTCACAGAAGAATAATGATTATTGCTATAAGTCTCAACTATTGTATTATTATTAGTAGTAATAATCAGAGCTGTTTTCACCATTTAGAAAAGGGGTTCAGGGTACTGTTTTATCAAAGCACTTACGAAAATCTTACGCTCAAATTCAAATTCTTTATATTTCTTTAACAACTGCAAATCATAGACAGATATGGTTTGTAGGAGTTCATTAACTGAATCATTATTCGTATTGCAGCTCCATTTACCACACATTATAATTGTAAACAAATGATAAAGAATTTAAATTTGATCGTAAGTTTACTATTTCCGTAAGTGCTTTGATAAAACCATACCAGGTCCGCTGTGGTTTGGAAAATTACTGTTACAAATGTCTAAATCAGGAAAAATATATCAATTGCTGGTGATTGCACGGTGGTCAAGTGGATACTGCAGTAGATTACCAAACTAAGAGGTTCCTGGTATCAATCCCAGCCGGGGCAGTGGACATTTCAGAAACACTAATTAGGATTTCCTACCCAATCAGAGATGAACTGGTTAGAAACCCAGATGTAGTCCTGTGTGTATCCGTGCTATACCCCATTGGAGAACAAAGGAATCGAGAAAAGATCTAAATAAATAAAATAAATAAAAAATAATAATAAAAGAAAATTAATAAAGATCTAGGGTATTCCACTCAAATCTTGCATCACAGAACCGTCTCTACTTAAAAGTCCTAGGTCACTGGCCTATCTGGCATGAGAAAAAAGAATAACCATGCACTTACACCTGTCTCAGCTGAGACTAGATCGCTGTGTTATAATAAAACCAACAATACCTTTATAGATTTGTTAAGACATTCATCAGCAACTATACGTATATCAGACTCGGTATCATCACAGAGAGTCAGAAACGTCTCAATAGCAATACCAAGAAACTTAGGAAAGTCAGCTACAGTCCTGAAATACAAGATATCTCCGCTAACTTCTGATTCTAGCAATACATGTATGTAGCACAATATCACTACATCACTGACACTCATCTGAGACCATTGACATTAAGAAAGAATTAAAATACCTTCGCTCTGCAGGCCCTTCCTGACAATTTTTAAAGGACTAGGACAGAGCTAGGATTTGTACCTAAGGAGAATGACTAAAATGTTTAAAAAGAAAAATCTGCATTATCATGCATAATTTAAAGGCTAAGTTAAGCGCTTTTTCAGGCAATAAAAGCCATAATCACTTATGTAACGCAATACCGACTAAAAATATAAACACTCAAAGTGATTTAAAGATACCATACTAGGATATAAGGTGCTGTGGTACCCCAGCTCCTTCTGCTCCTTGTGATGGGCCTGCTTTGTGACCAACACGTGTATCAGGTGTGAACTGATCATCATAATACATTTTTGAAAGAGTACCGGTAGAGTTTGGAAGAGATATGATTTAAAGGTGTTCACTCATTAAACCACCTCCTTGAAAGCCTAGTGGTAGAGCATCCACTTTGAGTGAGGGAGGTCCTGGGTTCAATCCTATGTTGCGTCATACCAAAGACATAATAAAAATGGTACCAGTAATTCCCTTGCTAGATGCTCAGCATACAAGGGAAACTGGAACTCATACCCTCAGGAATGAGGTATCAAGAGTGAACAACAGAAGTTGGAAACGCTTGTTTTACTATCAACCTTCAGATTCATCAGAACAGGAACTGGAGAAATGCCGGACCTGGCAAAAAACTGTACATACCTCATATTACTTGCACATATACAATCTGCTATAAGATTACAATTCTGTATTTTCTCTTTTTTATTCAATGGCTGATCCTTTTTCCTGAAAAAAGATCATTTTAACATAAAGTTCACTGAGTCCTTTTGAACTAGATCTAAGGTTTTTTACACAATGTCTCCCACACTGGGCCTTGACTTTGGCAATATACATCAGACCTAAATTTCTTGACAATATGCACAAGGTGCTTAGCTGAACTAGGCTTATTACCAAATATTCATGTGAAGTTTTATTGAAATCCATCCAGTGGTTAAGAGAGTAGGTGTGGACAAACTTTGTGACATCCATCTAGACAGGCATCCATCCACCACAAAATATACTGGTATATGTGGGAGACACATACTATTCAAGTACCATACAGGGGTTCAACCAGAGGCTGATTAGCAACATGAAGATTCAAGGTTGTTATCATTATTTTGTACTGAATCTAACCCTTTTATAGCAAAAATACCCTATGACCCTTCAGTGAAAATCATGAGGATCAAAATGTGACTTTCAGAAGTCAAACTTTTTATTTTCAAATTTCAATTTCTGATTACTTTAAGCTTTTAGTAACTTATATCTCCTTTCATCATTCAAACCATAAAACTGAGTAGTCATATATACTCAAGTCAAGTCAAAGACCTGTTATTCTCTCATTTCATGTTTACATGAAAAAATGAGGTTAACAAAATGTAACGACATTATAAAGGCTCATAAATATGGTTTTACACACATGAAATTACAAATACACAAAAAAAAAACATTGAGTTAGTTACCAATAAATATAAGAATGTTATTAATATTATAACTGGTACTGCAGTATGTAAAAAAAATCTACTCACTTAGTAACCACTTCTTCAACTGCTGTGGAGGCTGGTTGAAACACCCTCAGTGCTTCAAAAGCCTTTATCAACTTTTCAATAGTTGCCATTTTAAAGCAATCAATTTAGACACTAAAATGCATCAGTGCACCATAGGAAGACCACAACCCAAGCTGGGCAAATCCATCACTGAACTCCTGTTTCACACATAGTTTATTCTACCTGTAAAGTCAATTTTATGGTTTTAATATGGTCATATTTAAGAAATAACAAATTTTGGCAGAATCAGGTCGAGGAACTTCAAAACTTCTCAATTATCAATCAATCAGAATACAAGTCAACTGATTATAAAACATGGCCACAACATCTAAATCCATAACTGTTATGCAATCATGTTTGGTAACAACTGAATACATGTAGTCAACTACTTGTTAAAATCACAGGCATCCAATATGTTATAAGCCTTGCTAGACCCCAATACTACCCAGATACCCCTTACCAATGGCAACCCATTGAATCTGAAAACTCTTTGTATTAGGTTTTTTATGCAGATCACAACAAATAGCAATGACTTGAATAAAATATCTAACATAATTTCAGGAATTGTAAGTAGCGAGTAATGTAAACAGTAAAGAGCTGAAAACACAACAAAAATGCATTGTTCTGTAAATTATAGACTAGTCAATTAGAATTAATTTATAATTTATTATACTAATAGTCAGTAGGTTACTACTAGGGGCTAAATTTCTTACCAGATCATAAATTGCATAATTCATATGCATGATTCATAGAGGGCCACTAGACATAAAAAATTGAAATGACTGCTTTACTTTGAAATTCTGATTATCACATTGTCATGTTTTGCTCTTAATTAGCTATTAATATGCAGAGGGGTTTAAGTAATTGTTTCATTAAAAAAAAATTCATGTCAACAATTGAACAAACCAATTGGCACACACAAAAAGAAACCTTACATTCCCAAAACTAAAAGAATGTCAAAGTCATACAATTCAACTCGGCTTGCACTAAAGTAATATGCAACTACAGGAAAAACAAACAAGATGGCAGAATTTGCATGGATGAACTCAACAATATATTTTAGGAAGGCCGTGGCTATTCTTACGGCTCTCTCAAAGTTACTTTGAATGTTTAACAGCTTATGACAATGCTTGAACAATTAATATTGCATATAAGAATTTATGTGAAAGGCTGCATTACATTATATATTGATCCTCGTATGTCAGATTTAAATAATATTTTAATCATCTATCGTAAATCACAAAGTAAAGAAGAAATACATTGAATATATATCAAGTATTCACTTTAATAAGTTCAAGAAAAGCCAATTGTTGGGCTGTCACTATCTAACGGGAGAGTCGTAAGAATAGCCACTTCCTTTTACTAAGTTGTAGGAAAGGGCAAATGTTACCAAAACAGGATAACTCCAATTAGACCCACTAATAAAATTGGCCAGGAAAACTACATCAGGCCTCAACAAATATTTGTACAAGCACTCGTCCTGCAATAAAGACAAAGAAGAAAACCCCAAAATCTTACTTGTCCTGCTATATAAATAAAGAAGGAAGATATTGTGCAGGACGAGCGGACAAGTTGATTAATTGAGGCCTGTACATTACATTGTAAAAGGGAAGTAGACAGTGTCATCTCATTTACTTCTTATATGCAAGCTAATACTGCAGCACCGCACAACTAGACAAATTTAGCCAATATGATGATTATCCGAAATGTGTACACTATCCGAATTATACGACAGTAACAACTAACTAATTTACCACGTATAGATAAATCGCATGATTCTATGCAAAGTATTAATATGTAGACATTATATAATAGATGCTGTCAGTGGGTTGTCATGTAATAAACTTCCTCAGAAGTCGCAATATTTCAGAATTTTCGATTTTACTAAAAACTAAACATACCGGAAGTCACGTGAGATATGGTCTAAATTTGTACTTTTATCCATTCCAGCATCACCGTCATACAAGGAAAGAGTAAAATAAGTTTAGCAACACACAATATATCTTCTAAAATGAAACTCATTTTTACTAAGGGTATTAATAGGTTGTTTTGACGTTAAATACAAGATGTCGGAAACACGTATATAAAATATGATTTTGATTAAGCACTTGCTAACTGCAGCTCTTTGCTGCAGCTCTAGACCAAAGACTGGGTTTATTTAGGTCTTTGTCTAGACTATATATAGATAACAGAGATTGGCAACTGGACTAAGAACTGAAATATCACGTACACGTGTGCTAACTTGTAACAACTAAACCTCAGTAAATAAGGGTATGTCTAGTATATATCCGTTGTTTTAAAAATCAAAGCACTGAGGGTGCTGATGGGAGGCGATCTGGTTGCTGCTACTATTTAAAGCTTAAACCGACTTTACACGTTTAACGGTTCTTTTCTTACTGCCGATCTTGTCTTGAATGTCAAAATAGGCATATGTGACTATATAGGCATGTTGGGTATCTAAATAATTGTTAAAAGGTGCATATTAATTTATATGTAATACGTGTATTGAATGCGTATATCAGAAGTGGCTTTAAAATAATACTACGCGTCTATTTATCAGATTCTACAGTACCGTCTTGTAATCACTTCCCCCACAGGTGAGGCAGTCTATAGAAAGCGGCTAGCTAGTATAGCGACACCATGTGATTGCATAACAGTACTTTGCAGACCGTATAAGATTCATTGATAAAACCATCACTTGACCGCAGTCTGAAGTTTCTAAAAATAGCTATACAGCCGGGACATTTGATGAACACGTCTTTTTCATATTATGAAACAAGTTCGGTATCGGCGGGTGTAGTGATTTTTTTTGCAAAAATATCGATTTAACGAACAGTTTCACAATAATTGTTGATCTTAGAATAAACAAATGTTGCTGATTGGCTTAAATCAGTTTAAAAATTTGGAGAAACATATGTAGCAGTATTGGGAATGTTGACAGTTTCTGGTACTACTTGAATGCGGATTCACATAGCAGCCTAAAGGCGGTAAATTTTGTATTAAGAAATGGTCAATGGTAGTAATGAGTAGGGGTGACTATTGAGTCCAATTTTGACTATTGCAATACTATTGCTATTGCTGAAAGTACTATTGCGATACTATTGTATTGCTGGAAACTATTGCGATACTATTGCAATAGTTATTGACAAGATTTGAAAACCAGAGATTAACTTGTAAATGCAAATTTACACTGTGTAAAATATCACTTTGTTGTACAACATACAAATCTACTATTTGTGGAAATGATTTAAAATGAATTTGACAGAAATAGATTAATAAAATGATGGCGATATTGGTCCATCGGACTGTTTGGATGCGTCTAGTTATTTACAATTAGTTGTTTTAACGAAAACGGAAGTTGTTTTATATCAATGATATACTTTATTAATAAAAAGGAAACTATCGTAACTATCGAGTTGAGCTAACTATCGGCGATAGTTATTGGATCGAGACTTTTACTATCGATCCATACTATCGGGACACTCGGAATCGCAATGCATCGATATTTCAATGCATTGGCCCACCCCTAGTAATGAGAGGCTTAAACGCCTCCCAAAAATGAGATATGTTTAATTATTTATATTTTAGCGCAAAATACTAAAATATTAAGAAACATGTTTTCCAGTCAATATAAGTGGAGATCATCAGGTTGAATTATTTGTATTTTCCTAAGACTTCTCCTAAAAGAAATATAAAAAAATAGTCGGCCAATTAGAAATTCGTTCGAGTGTATGCATAGTACTCCAGTTGGAAAAATATTATCTCCGGTATTCCACAAGGATCAGTTTTGGGACCTACGTTATTTATATTGTACGTGAACGATATGCCTGATAAATTGAAGGCAATGTGTGAACTTTTTGCGGACGACTGCAAAATTTATTCTGCTATAACCGCTAGAAGGGATCAAGATGTTATTCAAGAGGACTTAGATACTTTGGGTGAATGGTCAAAAGACTGGTTATTTGAATTTTCAGTGCCAAAATGTAAAGCAATGCAAATTGTGAATATCAAATTTCCACACACATACTCAATGACTGATAAACATGGACAAGTAAAAGATTTACCAAATGTACAAGAAGAAATCTAGGGATTACTTTTCAAAGCAATCTGAAATTTAATAAGCATGTAAGCCAGATCGTGAACAGAGCAAATAGGCTATTAGGAATGATTAAGAGAACATTTCCTCGAATTGAAAAAGAGACATGTATTGCTTTATACAAAAGCTCAGTGAGATCTATATTGGACTATGGGGGTTCTGTTTGGAGTCCAGGGACATGGTCTAAGAATAATCTACGAATGGTCGAGAACGTGCAACGTCGTGCAACAAAGCTAGTGCCAGCATTAAGAAATTTGTCATATAGAGAACGTTAAGAACATTTAAATTTACCAACACTCAACTACAGGCGCAACCGCTACGATCTAATAACTTTGTTTAAAATAATTCATGGTTTTGAAGATATAGAGTATCGCAAGTTCTTCGAGTTTAAAATCGGCACAACAAGAGGTCATCGTTTCAAGATCGACAAGAAAGGATGTAACAAATCCAAAAAGCTGAACTCATTTCCTGCTAGGTGCATAAATGCTTGGAATGACCAGCTGAATGATAGTACAGTTTGTTGTGATACTATTGTCAGTTTTAAATCTAAACTGGATAAAGAATGGCGACTTGAACGTTTTAATGTGAATATCATATATCAACCGGGCTCATTAATTGAAAATCGTATAGGGGGAGTTAACAAGTCATAGACTTCCAGACTCAGCACACCAAAAGTAACCAAAAGTAATACATCTGACGGCTTGAGCGCTTTACGTATTGTTCATTTTCGCAAAGTTAAAATGTTTTTCATAAAAGGCAATCAACGAAGAATACATTCCTACCAAGTACGAACATGCTCCACACCGTGCACGAGGACCACGTGCATATAAGCCAATTCGCACCAATCGTTCCACATGGATGATTTTATATACGAATACGTCATCGAGATTTCTTTCTGGAAATCGATAGGGTAGTACGTGGCATGAAAAAATCACACAATTATTGTCAGTTTTGATATTTCGTTGAATAAGGCAGAGGGATGAACATGTGCTGCAATACGGTGATACGGTCGGTGAACTTGACAACTAAGGCCCATATTCACATGTCGGTCCTCCACTCCAACTCGACTTACACTAACCTAAGGTAGCCTCAAGTGTAGCTGGAGTGACGGTCGAGTTAGTGAAGGTCGAGTGGGGATTTGGTATTCACATAGGTAACTCTCCCTCGACTTTCCTGAGTGTGTGAAAGTTATAATATATGGTAGGATATTACACTGTACAAACAATCTGTGCTTTATTATTGAATTGGTTGGTTGGGTTTCGATGCATTTTCGTAATATATACAAATAAATTCAAACTATAATTTTGATGATTTTTATGCTACATTCTTAATTATGTTAAAATTTCTTTGAACTCGCTCAAACAATTAAACCTTCATTTGAGTAATCACAAATTGTATAGAGTTTGATTATTGTAAACATAATAGTGAATCAATTAACATATAATGTCGATGTAATTAACGTTAGATGAACGTATATGTTTACAATGATATATTCCGACAAAACATTTTTGCAAGACAACGCCTACGAGTTTTAAATGAATAACGGATGCGCATATCGAAGAAGACACCGTACCATATGCATTACGTTTTCGGCGTGAATTCAATATCATACCACGTCAATATGAATTCCACCGACCGCCAAGCAGGAGGTAATGTCATCTTAATAAATTAGAAATCATAGGAGATTAACTCATTTTACTTTTGTAAGCAGATTCACTGCGTGATGATTTTGCAAACTCATTACTACACATACATCGTACAGACCGTTCCAGAGAAGCCCGACAACTAGAAAGCCATAATTCCTAGAATGCCATTTAATCAGCGACATGTATTTTTAAAAAGTACATATTATAGTTTGTGCATAATTTTCTTGGTGTTAGGTTGATTATGAAACAAGTTTGTACAACCTTGAACTAATATTAACAATTCCCGACACCTCATGCCCGATTTTATCTATCGTCACAACGGTATCGATATACACAAGAGAAGAGAAGCAGCTTTCGCTTATTATGCTGGACATATTGAAAGGAAAATAATAATACAATTTCGTTTTTAGCATGAAGTGACACCGGATCGAACATGTGACTTCCCGCACTCCAAGCGGACGCTCTAACCGTAGGCTATTGAGGCGGAACTATGACTCATGAATGATTGCAAATTAGAAAAAAATAATGCACATCATCGGTATATGTTGCAAGTTAGCACGTAACCACATTTGAGTATACTTGGAGAATGTTTCCAAGAATTTCACATTATCCATGCTTTATAAGGAATTGCTCCTACACGGGACATTTTAAATCATTATGGTAAAATCATCTCCTCAAATTCTTCTACCTCGTGTAGATTGTCAATTTTAGTTAGTGACTAACATTGGTATTCACAAACATTCCATTAAGTGTGGTTGGAGTCGAGGTCAAGTCGACGTTTCGCTCCCTCGAAAATTCCACACTCAGTCGAGTAAACTCCAGCTACACTTACCGTTGTGAATACCAATTTCTAGTTAGGACGAGTTCATACTCAAACGCACGGACTAAACGATAATTAAATTTGGATTAACTCAGTGAGTGAGAGTGGAGGAGAGGATGTGAATATGGCCCTAAGGGTACGAGTGTTACGAATGACTGTGATACTTACCATTTGTCATTCATGCTGAACCCATCTCTGAGTGCCCTTACGCATTCCAATTCTTCGCACGGCGATTAGAACTAGCTTTTTCATTTTTCTATGGTGCACAAATTGTTATTCTATACATAAATTATTAAAGTCCCATTATGCCTTAAATGGCTATTTTTAAAAGCAATAACTTGGTAACCTATCTGCAGAATTATGCATTTCAGTGAGCACGTTAGTTGAGTCCCAAAGGTGGAAAACACCATGAGATGGAAGAAACGAAATAAAGCCTCCACTTGGTTTGTAAACAAAATAACGAAATGTTAACAATAAATGCATAATTTAAAGTCTAAGGGAAGCAACTGTTGCAATATAATTATTAGTATTTTGTCATCCATACCGATGATTTTACTAAATTTGATTCTTGGCATACTATTTCCACAGATATAGCTGACATTCTGTCGTCAATTATAGGTCATTTGTGAAAAACATACTAATTCATTGCATTTAGTCTATTTACTGGATGATCAGGAAAAATGTTTTTGGAGAGATAATGTGACTTTAAGTCCGTATCGTTTACTAAACCATGCCCTATAGTAACGCTGCCTTGTCGTTCTAGTTATCTATTTAATTCCGCTACTAAAATGATAATAATCTCCCCATACACTTTCATTGGTATAATATGACCGGAAGATTGTGTCGTGTCGTGTCGTGTCGTGTCGTGTCGTGTCGTGTCGTGTCGTGTCGTGTCGTGTGTCGTGTCGTGTCGTGTCGTGTCGTGTCGTGTCGTGTCGTGTCGTGTCGTGTCGTGTCGTGTCGTATTGTATCATGTTTATCTGGGCAAATCTAGGAGTCCGGTTACCGGACCTCTAGACAGTGCCAATAAAATTCTGCTCTGTGTAATTCAAGTTCCATATAGGTCTACCATGTTAGTTTCAGACGACCAAAAACAACATCGACACAACATTGTCCCAGTTATATACGGCGGTCAATCCTAACCAGTTTTACTGAACAGTATTTTAACTAGGGGTGAGCCGATGCATCGAAATATCGATGCATTGCGATCCCGAGTGTCCCGATAGTATTGGTCGATAGTAAAAGTCTCGATCCAATAACTATCGACGATAGTTAGCTCAACTATCGATAGTTACGATAGTTTCCTTTTTATGAATAAAGTTTATTATTAATTTAAAACAACTTCCTTTCTCGTTAAAAAACTAATTTAAATAATCCTACGCATCAAAACTACCACATAGGACCAACACTTCGGTATTTAGTTAAAATTTATTAATGTATTTCTGTCCAATTAATTTTAAATGATTTTCACAAATAGTAGATTAGTATGTTGTACAACAAAGTGATATCTTACACAGTGCAAACTTGCATTTACAAGTTAATATCTGGTTTTTAAATCTTGGTAATAACTATTGCAATAGTATTGCAATAGTTCCCAGCAATACAATAGTTTCGCAATAGTACTTTCAGCAATATCAACAGTATATGGACCCAATAGTCACCCCTAATTTTAACCAGTACCAACTTCCCCCAATGTACCTGCTACTTCTCCATGTATGGGGGTCGTCATCTTTTCATAAAAGGGCATGCACTGATCGAACCACGACCGCGCTTTCGCCAAGGTAACAGGCAAATACAAACGGAAATACACAAAACACGCGGTAAAGAACAACACGAAATGTCAAGGACAGTGACAAAGCACACTCACAAACTATCAAAATGAACAAGAAAATCAAATGAAAAGAACATATTAATGATTAATTTATTACAAAATTAATGTAATTTACATTTTGTACATGTATAACACTGTGCTATTTTGTTAACGGTATTAATAACATTATATAGTGGTTAGTTTTCACAAAATCTTATAAATAATAAAACCATTTGATGGCCATAAATGAATATACAATGCAATAATAATGCATTTGTAATGATGAAAAATGAACTATTCATCCGTAATTCTACATACGACATATGAATACATGATGTATTGATTAAGTGAAATAAATCAAAACATTTACAGATTTACATTTAAGGCTGGGTAGGAAGGTATAGGTAGGTAAACTACATATTTTTGAAAGATATTTTTGTTATAAATATTTCTAGTTACTAGTTCTACTGTTTTTATTGATATTAATTGTGAAAACATTGCGTATGGTGATCTGTGAGGGTTACTACCAGTATAAAGGTCCCAACAGGCATTGTGTATGGTGAAATGTGAGAATGGGGCTCATTTTTTTATAAAATAATATTTTTTTTTCATATGGTCAGTAAAATATTTTGGGTAGAGGACGCTTTGCTCGGGTAGGTAGGGAAATGGAAACAAACACTATTTTATTTTTTTTCAATATTTTACAAAAAGCTATATAGAACTTTATGCTTGTTGGTCGCAATCAACACTTAGTAGGATGCTAGTCATTTTAATGTTTTTGTTCCCCTGTATTAAACGTTACTTCCATCTGACGAGGAATATCTACAGGTACACGCACTTCATCCCGGTTGGCAGAACAAAGCAGCTATTTCGGTAAAAAGTATAAATCTTTGGTCAACATTGACGTAAAGGACGGAATCTGTTTCATGCCATGCATGTCTGGATTTGTCGCCGAGGTGTTAGACATGAACTTGTCACTGTACGCTACGTATTTGTTTAACTGAGTCAGCAATTTCTGTAGTTCCATATCTGTTCCATGTTTATCTAGGATCGCCACAAGCGCCTGAATGTACCAGGAACCGTTAGCGGAATTCCGCCATGAGTAATATCCGGGCACTGTTGAATATGATATCAGGAAATCAGCCTCGTTTGGAATGCGAATTTCTTCCTGGGTATCCATGTCATCATCGTCATTACGTTTTGCATCGGCCACATTTAAATCAACAGGTTTATCTAGCATGTTGCCTCTACACGCCTGAATGAAGAACAGTTTTGGTTTTCCGGCGAGTGTTTTGCAGTTGTTACCTTTGAAATGTTGGAAGATTTCTTGCATGTCAACAGGACCATCTGCACCTAGTACCGAGTCATGGTCACCATGGCTCAATATTACGCCGACGAAGCAATCAGCATCGCTGTGGTCTTCCGCTGCTACTGAGGCGAACGAATTAATCATATCCTTACACGTGACGTCATGATATCGTTCCACTTCAAAACCCATCAACTTCAACCGACTGCTAATTTTTGTTGCATCTATATCAGTCCCTGAACGTACACCATATCCTTTATGCTGCATTTCTCGCGTAAAATGTTTGTTGTTAATGATGACCGCCTTTCCTCGACGAGGATGGTCCATTTTGTATAAGTCAGATAGCATCTCTTTGCGGCTCATCGCTGGTGGTACCTTTCTGTATGCCTGAAAATAGAAGGGGTTTTCAATTAATGGTTCTAATCAAACAAATCAAACCATTTAACAAGATTATATGTTATCTATCTTCTCTGGTTTATCCAACAATTAACGAAGTAAGTATGAAATACGAACACAAAAAACCTTTATGATATTATATGTACATGTACAATCATGTATTTACATAATCCCAGGACTTGTGGTCGTATCGTTTTTGAGTAATTTAATGTAAGTGTTATAACCATTCTAAGACTAACTCATGGATGGAACCTGGAACTTAATCAGCTTATAATAGATTCTTACATACTAGGATCGCCAGGGATAGAACCTGATACCTTACCTAGCTTTACGTTAACTATAGGACCCACCTTAGGTGAATCCTGATACCTAGCTAGGTGCATTCTTACTTTGCCTCACCCGGGGCCCGAACCCGATACTGGGGTATGAACCTGAAACACTCTCCAGCTACACTTTAACCACACCACGATTGGTGTTTTTAGCCGATACATAGCCAGCTAGATTCTAACTACGCAACATATGGGGGCCTTACTCTGATACCTAACCAGTTATATTATAACTATACGCCTCACTCGGGGTTCGAACCTGATACTTAACAAGCTAGTTTCTAACTATACGCCTCACTCGGGGTTCGAACCTGATACTCAACAAGCTAGTTTCTAACTAAACGCCTCACTCGGGGTTCCAACCTGATACTTAACAAGCTAGATTCTAACTATACGCCTCACTCGGGGTTCGAACCTGATACTTAACAAGCTAGTTTCTAACTATACGCCTCACTCGGGGTTCCAACCTGATACTTAACAAGCTAGATTCTAACTATACGCCTCACTCGGGGTTCGAACCTGATACTTAACAAGCTAGTTTCTAACTATACGCCTCACTCGGGGTTCCAACCTGATACTTAACAAGCTAGATTCTAACTATACGCCTCACTCGGGGTTCGAACCTGATACTTAACAAGCTAGTTTCTAACTATACGCCTCACTCGGGGTTCGAACCTGATACTCAACAAGCAAGTTTCTAACTATACGCCTCACTCGGGGTTCGAACCTGATACTCAACAAGCTAGTTTCTAACTATACGCCTCACTCGGGGTTCCAACCTGATACTTAACAAGCTAGATTCTAACTACGCCTTACTCGGGGTTCAAACCTGATACTTAACAAGCTAGATTCTAACTACGCCTTACTCGGGGTTCGTACCTTTTACTTAATAAGCTACATTCTAACTACGCCTCACTCGGGGTTCGAACTTGACAGTTAACAAGCTACATTCTAACTACGCCTCGCTCGGGGTTGGAATCTGATACCTAGTCAGTTTTATACAGAAATACCCGTTATGGACTGTAAACAAAAACTTCTTTAAACGAAATAATTAACAACCAATCTAACATCTAGTGCAGGGGGGCTGGTCCAGCGAGATGAGCTAGAAAGAAATAGATTGTTTATTTGAATAACATGTGTGAGAAGTTATTTTGCAAGCGAAGCGAGCACAAACAACCCCATTTTATAGCTTTTCAGCTAGAACTAAAGACAAATTCCATGTTTCGGCCATTTTTAAATCCACCCCTTTTAATCCGCCCTTGAAATGTAAATATACTTACTTCACTGAGACTATCATCAATTTCCATGTCGTCAATGTCCATAAGCCCCATTTTCCCAGCTACCCCGCACATTAAGTTTGACATCCCTCCTAAAAACCCCTTAGCGTCCGTTTTATCGTCCCCTTGTTCGACTGTCGGCATTTTGTTAATGTTCGTTTGAAGTTAATTTACACAGAAATGTCAGTATATCTTCCTCGTTATTGGCAATCCACTGAAAATAAAACAAAAATCCCTTTGCTTATATTACATATATTTTATGAAACCGTGACTTGAATCGGAAAGTAAAGAGAGAAAAACATTTGTACGAATGATTCATAAGTAGGTGGTTTACCCGATTAAACAAAACTTTAAAAGTTAGTATTCAATTGAGTGAATAATACAATTACCTTGTCCTTGTTTGTACGTATACCATCTATAAATAGACTTGATTTAACACAACAAAACTACAACAAAACTATACAACTTAACTACAAACGTGAATACACTTTTATAAACATTCCAACCACACAAAAATGGTCATAAACCTTAATTTACATACCACAAACCGTTCAAAACTTCAGACCATTGAGTAGTATCTAGTTACCAAATACTATAGTACACAAACTGTACCCTGTGTATAAACGCATGTGATTATTTAGTATTACTATATGGAACGTCGGGAACCAGACTAGTGATTATTGAACGGGAAGTTCTATAATGTCAAAACGAACATAATTATCTATAGGGACTGTACACACATAATTTCCATGCGTGGATCAAGCTATTTTTCTCAGGGGGCTGGTCAGACTAGCCAAAATATTGTGCGAAATTATTTAACTGGCTCTCGTTATCGTACCATAAGAATGTTTTGACTGGCCGAAATATCAAATTTGATAGAACGACAGTCACTGTCAAGCACAGACTATTCATGAGTGTCAACGACAAGTAAATAGTTTCGCACAATAACCAAATTCTCGGGAGCCGGTTCTGACGCACCACTGTACTGCAATCATTTAGACGTAACGCACACAACTGGAGCTACCTCGCAGAGATCGATTGTCTCCGTTAATTAAGTCCATACTAAGTAATATATAACGTTTTACATGTGCATGGTTTCTATGTGCATAATATACATTCCGTTAGAACGCATATACGTTCAAATTTAAATTTATTTTAATTCTTTAAAAAGGCTACACATTTTGACAAAGGGAATCGAAATATTAACAATGATTCAGTTAATGAACTCATACACAGTATTGTCCCCTGTTTGAAGTTATAAAAGGATTATACGGAATTGAAATTGAAGCGTAACCTTTTAAGAAAACTGTAACCTGGCAGGATGTATCCGAATATAAGTATTGGACATGATACGCACGTATTAGCCAATATTTTGGGGTTTCCTTGAAGTGTGCAATCTGGCCGGGGCACGGACCCGGCACCTTTAGCTTATAGGCTATGCTTAGGATTTCCTGACCGAGCTACCAAGCCGCTTACACACTCTCTCGTCTATAATTTTGGTGAACAGATTCAGGCCATGACACTATATTAGTGTACTCAGCAGCATGGAAGCAGCAACACCAGTTATATCAGCACTCAAGTACTATGACCAGGGGTGTCAACAGAGCCAAATTAAAAATCCTGGAAATCATATGCGGCTGACCATTTTTGACAAACTAGAGGCCGTCAACCATATATAAGTCAGTTTTTTTACACTTTTTATTAAAGAAAATCCTTCAGAGCAGATATAATTGACCATAACTTTGCCATTTCTTGAGATATTTTCATCAAATAACTTAATTTTGTTCAGAAATCATAGCTCTTCAAGGATAGACAAATCCGGATAAATCCGGAAAATTTACACCGAACACCACATTACAAATGACGAAAACGCGAAAACATCAAAATACGATGACGAAAGCACGAAAGTATATCGCATTATTATCATCGTACGTTCAACAAAGTGTAAAAGTAGTTTCGTGTTTTCGTCATCATACATTTGTTAATAGCATTACCAGTGTGGGGGGGGGAATTGGCCGCTCAGCCATTTCTGGATTCTCCTAACTTCTTGCCCGATCGGAAAAGTTTGCTCCAAAATTTACCTGATCGGAACCTTAGAAAAACTGTGCATAAAGATAAACTTTGGATTGTCTAGTTTCCGGGATATCTAGCCTTGAAAAAGAACACATTTGGCAAGTCTAATTTAATTGTGTTCACTTGCCCGTTTCGGCAATTTTCTACTACTGAAAATATATGTACTTGCATAGTCGGGAAATTTAAGTTACAAAAACGGGAAAGTGAACAAAATTTACATTAAATATCTCAGAACTTAGACAATTTAAAACAATTCTGAACGGTAGGGATTTAAATAAACCTTTTGTGATCACGAAATGTGCAATCAGATCATTGATGTGTCAAATACCCTTATGCATAGGTTATATTTTCAAAAGTGGGCGTTCCTATTGCCTTATCATGGGCAAGTAGTTATTGGAATCCCCGAATTGCTCTATTTCCTCAACTGTTATCGGGTTATCACCGGACATTGTAAAGTGTGCATTTTTAAACGTGATCCGCGACCTTCCATTAGCATAATTTAACAGCTGATATCCGTTTCGTTTTCTACTAGTATATCTTTAACCGTAATTTTGTAGGTTTATTAAATTTTCTTGTGAGTTAAAAAGCTGATGAAACATATTATATTAACTGAAAACACCAATATAATTCGGATGTTTTATTAGACCAGGAAAGAGACTTTCCTAATCCGGAAAATAGGTGAAATGAGCAAATTCGTTAATACGTAAACACTGACCGAATTGGTAAGTGTGAAGACTATATGACGTAACGTCAAAAGGTGTGGCACACTCGAAAACGGCAAAAATCGCAAACGGTTTTCTACGATTACTTTCGCAAAACTCGGCCTAGAAAAATGAAAATTATATCAATAAACGCAGAAACAGATTGCGCATTTTGCAATATACACATATACGAGGGATGTCCCAGTAAATCGTGTATCATTTTGCTAATAAATTTCTTCCGTGACGTCACATGATCATGATTTTTGTAGTACCTTTATGGGTTCTATTTTTATAGAAATCGGGGATGGAAAATATTCTGATATGTATATGACACATACTATCTGTGACTTACCAACCTCATGTACGCGCGTGCGGCGCACCCATATAACGCGTCGGGATTTGGTCAAGGTTTGTTTACTGGGACAACCCTCGTATATATAAGTATAACATATAAAAATGAACGGTAGTGTTTTAGATACTTAACATGCATTAGTACCCTAAATGTGAAACATGTAATCATGTAATCATGTAATCTCTATAGGCTAATCACAATAGTAACTTTATGCACAGAATATTTTATTCAAATACAGAGGAAATATGCCCCATTTCCTGTCTGTTTCACATTTGTTACATGTGTTTGAGGACAAAGTCAATCCTCGAATTGCCGGATCGCGCCCAGTGGCTGTGTACACAATTAATGGCTGAATAACTGTGTTTATAATCAGGCAACTTTGTGCAGTATTTTTATTAATTACCTAAGAGACATGTATGCATTTGTGCTTAATTATGTCAACTGAGTCGTATAACTCCAGCTCAAAAAACCAAAATGACTATTGGGATATAATCATGACTTAAAGGAAAACATGTCACCACTGTCAGTAATTTATTGACTTGGACATCCCTCATATACGTTGTCACAGTTACAGGTCAACTATCCGCTCCTGTGATTGGTCAGTGACGTGGGTTGGTCAGTGACGTGGGTAGACAGAAATTAACATAATACTGTCATCTCATTAGTCAACTTGATCAAAACAATGGATCCAAGTTTGATTTGACTGCACACTTCTCACCAACACCGATGCGCATTATCATCTTGAAGCAAGCTAACATGACATATCATGCACCCATCATTCTGTCATAACGCGTTGACAAATTGTGAGTTGTGACGTCAATAACTAATTTGCATAACGGGTATTGTAATTACATGTCGATTATGTTGATGAATTATGTTAAGAGAGAGGGGTGTATCGTATATATAAAGTCGTTTCTGACAATATCTCACTTATAATCAACCTTCGACACAACACAAGGTAAGATTCAACATTTGATAAATTTCTGTTTTGTATAGCCACACGTTTTTATCTGATCATAAATTCGTTATTCAAAATTATTTATAATCTACCATATTCACTTCAAATACTAATAACGCTCCTCTAATAAGACTAGACAAAATGATAGTCTAAATGGCGAACCGTTCGTAACAGTGGAGCATTTAGTTCCAGATCGTTGGACCATTTTGTTTCAACTTGTTGGCTCATTTAGTTCCAAATTGTTGGATTGTTGGATCATTTAGTTCCAAATTGTTGGATCATTTAATTCCAAAGTGTTGGATCATTTAGTTCCAAATTGTTGGACCATTTAGTTCCGACTTGTTGGACCATTTAGTTCCATATTGTTAGACAACCTAGTTCCAAATTGTTGGACCATTTTGTTTCAAACTGTTGGACCATTTAATTCCAAATTGTTTGATCGTTTAGTTCCAAATTCCATTACAAAAGCTTAGTTGAATTGTCTGCGCGCAAAGTATCCAATACCTGATATGTTCAGTGATCTCGCAAAATTATCCACGTGGTCCTTAGGTTTCACTGATTGCGAGTTTAAAAGCTAAAGAAAAATATTACTTGAATTAACTGAAAACATTTATAAAATGCAGACCGTTTTTTATCAGAACAATGTTTATGTATTTCAGACAAAATGAAGACAGCTATAACATTATTGATGGCACTGTGTTTGACAGTGATGTGCGTACAAGCCTTTCCATACCCACAATACCGTACGTTATAATACTTTTTAAGTGTTTTTTTAAATCTGAACGGCAAGGGAGATCACTGTGTAGGGGGTTTGAAACCAAACGTAACTACTCGGGTATTTCCGTCAAGTGCCCGGAGACACGTTACGTCAGTAATGTCTGTTTTGGACTCTTCCATGCGTTATACTCAAAAACGTGCTAATCTGCTCAGTGGAACAGACTTATTATGACGTTGTCTAGCAATAATAGCTGATACATGTAGTCGTTAATAGTGCGCTATTATCAATTAGAACATGCACCGGGATAGTTTTAGTTCAAATCATATTATTAACAGCTTCAGATAACTTAACATCTAAAAATGTATCTGCTTTTCTTTGATATGGTTTGTTGTCTAGACTTTTTTCAGAATTGTGGGTGCATACTAGGACGATAGTAGTTTTATTCAGTGATTGTACGACATTTTAACCACAGAATTATCGCGTTATTATATCAACATTTCTGCTTAATTAGATTAGTTGATATTATGTAAATAAACTATCTACTAGTATCTATGTACGAATCATATTCAAATATGTTGGTCAATATTAAATGTCTACGCGTTCTTTTGCATAAATGCCGCTCCAGAATATGAATAATTTGCCACACCATTATAACAAAAACACAAAAATTACACTACTTTTAATTCTTTTCAGACGGAGGTGTAATGCCAGTTCGCCCCCATTACCCCGTATACCCAGGCCATGTCGGTCCCCAACGCGGAAGAGGACTCCGTAACGGGCTTACACTTCTTTCCTCCGCCGCTCTATTGGGATCCAACAACTTTGCAGGTCGAGCTCTTGGAGGACTTGGATTGTTCAGTTTATTCAATAGAAATTAGAATGGTAAGTTTGTTATTTTAATCTTAATTAGTAGCACGTTATTAAAGTGTATGTTGTTGTATTTTCACAAATATTAAAAATGCTATTTAGTCTTCTTCATCCATGTACTGAGCTGCGGTGGTATTCACTAAGCAGCTTAAGGGAAAACTCAGATGTTTTCTTAAACTCTTAAAATTTCCTTAAGTGTATCTGCTAAAATTAAGATTATCAATTTTTACTTGGGGGATTTCCCCCCAAGTATTGTTACATACCAATTTAGAAATCACTACGATATTACCCATATAATTTCTCCACAACCAATTCATCCGAGCAAAAAACGAGTTCCAGCCAATCTAAACAAAATCATAATTATTGTTTAGAAGCATTATGCAAAGAGCTACATTAATAATAAAGAAAACATGGTTTCTTCTTAGTTCCTTAGGAAATATGTGCAGCTCATTTTTTATAACTTATGTCAAATTATTTTAGTTTTCCCTTAACGGATGCTTTGTCAATACCAGCCCATGGGTGCTTGGTGTGCGTAATTAGCTATCATTTATGTACATGACGAAGGTGTACAGTATCAATTATTAAAGATACTCCAAAACTGATTTAACATTATATTCACAGCACTGACATCTACTCCTGTAATCGGACCCCGATCTCCCTAAGCATCTCAATCTGAGCAATATCTCATCTCAAATATTGACATGTGTCTTTATGTTTATTTCCATGCGAGGCTGGACTCAAAATTAGCATCACTAAACAGAAATATTATTCTTAGTTTATTACAGTAAAATGTAAAGAACAGAAGTTTCAGATTCCGACTCAGATTTTAGCAAAATCTCAATTTGAGTTGAGATTTCTACTTGAGATGCTTCGGGAGATCGGGACCTGGTCTACATTTATTGCAAATGCTTTAAAATTCCTTAATACTTCGATTAATTTTTAGGTCTGTCCGTATCTCACAACCATTCTGATCACCTCGGAATTTGTGAATTGCAATAGACCGAAGACAAAAGGAAATGAACGAGCTTTCACGATTTATCTCACAACGCATGATTTTCTTCTCGTTTCAGTTTTTGAAGAAAATCCTTGGCATAATGAACAGTGTCACCAGTTATACCTATGATGTTTGTTAAATGTACATCATATTGTACGTTATGTGTATATATCGAACATTTTACTGTTAAAATGTTGAATAAAAGTTTTGTTACAATTTTAAAACATCCCGTTTTTGTTCCATATCACAAAAAGTACTGACGTCAAATCAGTGTTTCGTTTTCCTTGTTGCTTCTATGAGGTTACGGTTTATTCATGTTCTTATGTTTCTGTTGACTGCACTCGTTCATCCTCCATTTGTTGTCAAGATGTCGTCCCCCTGTGGAAGTTACTGCATTCGTTCATTCTCCATTTGTTGTCAAGATGTCGCCCCCCTGTGGAAGTTACTGCATTCGTTCATACTCCATTTGTTGTCAAGATGTCGTCCCCCTGTGGAAGTTACTGCATTCGTTCATACTCCATTTGTTGTCAAGATGTCGTCCCCCTGTGGAAGTTACTGCATTCGTTCATACTCCATTTGTTGTCAAGATGTCGTCCCCCTGTGGAAGTTACTGCATTCGTTCATACTCCATTTGTTGTCAAGATGTCGTCCCCCTGTGGAAGTTACTGCATTCGTTCATACTCCATTTGTTGTCAAGATGTCGTCCCCCTGTGGAAGTTACTGCATTCGTTCATACTCCATTTGTTGTCAAGATGTCGTCCCCCTGTGGAAGTTACTGCATTCGTTCATACTCCATTTGTTGTCAAGATGTCGTCCCCCTGTGGAAGTTACTGCATTCGTTCATACTCCATTTGTTGTCAAGATGTCGTCCCCCTGTGGAAGACACGTTAGTACCTAGTGTAACTCCAGTACCACAAACAACAACAACAACACACAGCATCAGTAACAACCGTGAACAGGTTTAACGACACAAAAGAGCATCAGTGTCAACATAACCAGTTACCACAGTGTATAAACGAGTCAACTTCCGGTTATCGCAATAATGAGTACCTGTTGAATTGTATAGTATTGCAAAAATGAGTACAGTGATAGAAAATCACCGGATGTTTCAATCACAACAATGATTACCTGTTGAATTGTATAGTATCACAATAATGAGTACAGTGATGGAAAATCACCGGATGTTTCAATCACAATAACGAGTACACGTTGAATTGTATAGTATCACAATAATGAGTACAGTGATTACAACAACAACAACAGCACCAGCAGCAGTATCAACAACGCACAACAACATAATCAGTTAAAACAACATCGTTAGAAACAATACCAGTAGCTAAATTGATGATAAATCTGACATGATTTACCGAAAAATGACGTCATCATGAAACGAACGACTTCATATAATTATGACTATGAGTTTCAACCCATGCGGGAAAATAATGTTACATCGTTATTCTTTCGAAAAACATGACCTTTGCATAAATATTCTTGATACAAATATATGTTAAGATATTAAGCCAGATTACCAGTAATTCCTCAGAAGCAGATACGTTTGTTGTTTTTCTTGGTAATATCACAGGTAACTGTATCATTGGTTAAGATTTTTAAAAAATATGTAAAAACAAATTTATATATTTTTTTCTCTCTTAATCAATGATACAGTTACATGTGGGTAACATGTACAGAAACAGGAGTATTACAATACAAATAATTATCATCCAGTCAAATGAACAGACCGGTATTTCGCCTCATCAACACGAACACACGAAATGAAAGAAATCAGTCACAAGGTTTATGTATAATTAGTATTATATATGCTATCGAGGGTGTAGGGTGCTATACATCGGGCACGTTAAAGAACCAGGGAGTCTATTCGGAACGAGCTAGGGTAACGTACCCGGATTCCTTGTATCACAACTCTTTCTTCTACTCGCTGTCCCTTCAGCAAAAAAAGGGCCCCATTGGAAATAAGTGCTTGCACTTTCATGGGTTATCCTTGACCGAAAGGCCTAAATAATTACACACAGGGAACAGCCTATGTAATAACAACATCAGTATAAGACCAAAACAAAATACATGTAATATTGTGGTTCTGGTAAATTTAGCACCATCCTTAACATTTTATGGTAGTTTCCTGAAAGTGTAATCAACATCAGAAGGAACAACTGAGTGTAACAATTAGAATTGTGTCCACAGTACACACGTGCTCCCGCTATACATTGTAGTAAGGCGCTACGTATTTTTACGAGAACAAAAATTTATGCTAAAGAAAAGTCCGCCATCCATGCTTATTAGCACTGAGGATGTTAATCTATCAAAGTATGATGACAATCCGGCAAACGATATGCCAGGAAGTCGACTGTGTGTCAGGAAGTCAAATTCACACGCGCGCGGGTTAATTCCAAGTCGTTTCGCCCCTACCCTACTTTCACAGTTTTTTACAGGACTACTTGAACATTGTATCCGATTTTGGTGTTTTTGGATTTTGGCATTTGGGGAGAAATACCAAGAACAGTAACAACAGCAGCACCAGTAGCAGTAGTAATATGGCAATTTCGTATTGCAAATGGGTGTCCAAAAAGAAAGACTACAGTGTCAGTGCCTATTATCAAATCCCTATATTCTGCTAACTAAAGTGTAAACAAAAGATGTAAGTTTTTTCTGTGACCAATTTTAAGATTATAACTCGGATGATTTTAGAAAAATGTAAATTTTCTAAAATTACCTTATTTTGTCCGTGACGTCATTTGGTAGTAATTAACGACGTTTTCAGGATGGCTGTCACCTGACGTTTCCCTTCTTGCACTCGTTCTTTAAAACTACCAATCACATTTGCACACTTGTTTTACCTGATCTTCTAACCTCTTTTTATGATCCCCAGGAGCATAGATGTGTCCGTTGGCTTTATAGACACTGAAACTGTATACTTTCTTTTTGGACACCCTGTACATGTTCGAAAGTGCTTAACATTTTATATGAACACAGTATCGTGTTAGAAACAGAAAAAGTACAAAAATAATCCTAGTTCACCGAACTTATTTGTGAGTTATCTGCCCTTGGAACGAACTGTGTTATTTTACTCTTAAATTTGCGAATTTAAGGGCAGTAACTCCTGAACAAGAATGGTGATCAATGAAAATCTTTGCACTTTTCTGTTTCTCATATGCTGTACTGTTCGTGTACAAACTTTGAACTAATTCTGTAATTGGGAAATATATTCCCATAGCCCACAAGGAACTGTCGCGAACGTCCTTAACAATCGCATGGCGTGTGAATCGGTTTGAAAAGGATAAAAACATGCAAGTCAAAATAACATGGGCAGAACGTATAAAACATGGATAAACACAGTAAAATTCAAGATCAATTTTCATCTACAATTAATTCACGGAACAAGCCATAAATAAAATAAATATACCAGACTTATATAGCGCCTTTTTCATGCGAACACACGTTCAAAGGCACTTTACATTTTGTGCTGCAGTCACAAGGGCGCATGTGCATCGTCTACCAGTGCAGATACAGCATGATCTGACCAGAGGGACATACTGAGAGAAAGTCCCTTAAAGGAGAGAGAGACATTAGATACAGGCATGTCCGGCGCTGCAGAAGTGCGCCTATCTCTTAATTACATAACACCGATACACAGCTTCCTGGCACCTTTACCCAGATACTTTGCATTACACAAGGTCAGATATAGTGGGAAATATTATAAATATTTCAGAAATGTCAAGTTCCGATGCCGGGGAAGCCATAACAAAATATACGAGCCATGCGTAAATGTAGCGCCACTACTATGAGCCGAGGCAACAATAATGGATGACCACAGTTGGCATATTCGATAGAACGCAAGTGAAAATCTTAAAATCTTGAGCAGCTGCAAATTGAATAAAGATTACATTTTGCACTTCCAATAGCCGTAAGAACTATTCTAGTTATGTAGCATATAAAAGAACTTAGAAGTACCTAAAAGTCGTTTATGAACCCTCACCCGGTGGGTGGTATTTGACCCACTACCCCAATGGTGACGGCGCCTAGCACTGACGTGACCGTGGTCATATCGACTTCGCCACCGAAGCAACTCTTATACTATGCTGAAAAGACGAATGAATGAATGAATGAATGAACGAACGGACGAACGAACGAAGGACGAACAGACGGACGGACGGACGTTCCAACATTTGGGGTTTACGGGGCTTTTCCTTTGATCTTTATGTGGTTTTTTCCACATAAACCGACTTATGTGGATTTCCTTCTTTATTTAACTAAAATTATGGACGGAATGAACCTCATAAACCATTGGATGTTGGCCCGGACGGACGAACGAACGAACGAACGAACGAACGAACGAACGAATGAATGAAATATTAACCTTGGTGTTTGCTGTCATAACTATGATCGAACAGTAACACCACAATCCACATTTAGCATAGATATTCTCATGTCGGTATGATATACGGCATCATCATACATCAGTGGTTAGTCAAGTTCCCAGACTACGATAACACAGGTGAAGAATACTCTGGTGAACGAGAATGGATAAACGGTTGTCATCAAGTGCCGTTGTCATCTCGTCAGCATTGATGGTGTTACATGTAGTTGTATGTTAGTGAAGGAATATGCTAGACCAGATATTCTCATGTCGGTATGATAGACGGTTGTCATCAAGTGATGTAATCATCTCGTCAGTTACTCCTACAACAGTTGTCAAAAATGACACTTGAAAGGTATGCACCGGTAAACATTGAGTAAATGCGTCAATGTGACATACATGTACATAATTATATTTGTACAAATACGATAAAATATGTGTTTTTGATATTCGTTTAATTGACAAGCTATCGAAAATTAGTGTACGTTAACTCACATGTCTTTTGCATTGAATTATCCCATAGTAAAATATATGAAGGCCGCGGGTAAAAGAATGTTCAATCACGTGATCCGCTTGATCCGCTTGGTCGTAATAGTAAGAATACTACATAGTGAGTGTACCCTATATATATCAACTTGTCTGAGTGTACCCTATGTATAATACCTTATCTGAGTGTACTCTATATATATCAACTTATCTGAGTGTAATCTATGTATAATACCTTATCTGAGTGTACCCTATATATATAAACTTATCGGAGTGTAATCTATGTATAACAACTTATCTGAGTGTACCCTACATATATAAACTTATCTGAGTGTACCCTATGTATAATACCTTATCTGAGTGTACCCTATGTATATCAACTTGTCTGAGTGTACCCTATATATATCAACTTATCTGAATGTAATCTATGTATACCAAATTATCGGAGTGTACCCTATGTATATCAAATAATCTGAGTGTACACTATGAATATCAACTTATCTGAGCGTACTATATGTATATCAACTTATCTGAGTGTACCCTATGTATAACAACTTATCTGAGTGTTCCCTATGTATAACAACTTATCTGAGTGTACCCTATGTATACATGGGATACACTCAGATAATTTGAAACCATGTGCTTATGGATCAGATTCACAAATTTAATTTGACAACACATAAGTTATGAGTAAACGAATAAGATAGAGGAAACTATAGTAATTCACGAGTATTGTCTTACGTTACTGTGTAAGATTTTTCACACCAATGCTAATTATAAACATTTTGACAAGGCAAGAACAAGCATAGACAGTCAGCACGTACCCTGTTTGGATCAAACACCCCCAGCCAAATCCATTTTACCATTGTTTATCTATTTATGACAGTTATGACAGTTTCAATAAATATGCAAGCAATGATAAGATTATATTGGACTGGAGAAGTGGGGGTACGTGCGGACTGCTTGTGAGAACAACCGTCAATAGTCCAAAACTATAACTAGTGTACTTTGAAGTTTCTTGCAGCCGACACATTGTCATTTTAATCACATCTATAGGGGTGATTTTGATGAGTTAATTAGTCATGTATCGACAGTTATAATAATATAAGTGTTTTACCAGACAAATATTATGTAATATAGCACGTATGTACATTAGATATAAATAAAACATGTAGAAATATCATACATTTTGTATTTGTTCAGTGCGAAACGTGGATATATCAAAGGTAACTTTCTTTCTTTTTTAATCAGGCAAATAATAATAGCTATACAACGTACTGTGTCCCACAGGTAACTGTATCATTGAATAAGAATAACAACTTTATGGTAACATTTATACTTCTAATAGACTAAAGTAGTGTGAAGAGCGGTGGTCTAGAGGTAGGGCGCGCGCTTCGGGGTCGAGGGGTCCCGGGGTTCGATCCCCTTCTGCGCCACTGCTTTTAAATTTCTCTGAGCAAGAATAACCCACATGCTCCACTCGACCAAGGTGTGAATTTGTACCTCTGAGGGCGTTGTCTGTATATTACATGTTCAATATTCCTGGGCGCCGCTGACCACTAGGATAGAAATAGTCTCCACAGGCAGACTCGAACGCCCAATGACCAGAGGAAGTAAAATGAATGTCAATTGGTGGCTGAACGGCTGAACTGCTGAAAGCAGCCTTTGAAAATTGGTAACTTATTTTTTTCTTTTTAACTTTATAATCAATGTCTGTAAAACAAATCTCTTCTTCGATGATACATTTACCTGTGCTGTGTCCGAGTGCCCGAAAATATAACTTGTGATTTGAATATACATAGTGAAAACTGTTATGAAAAAAATGCATGTAAGAATTTCTAACTAAAAATGCGCTTTAGTTATAAAAGCTTGACTGATTAATTTTGATGTGTGCATATAATACATGTACAGTTGTTGGTATTGCAAACTTTGTAACTAGTAGTTGCGTGTCTTTTTAAACGTGTGTACTAAAGATTCGTATAGGTTATGCACTTGTTAATGATTCCCCAGAGGGGGGCGGTGGGATTATATAAAAGGGAATTAGACATTTTTTGAAATTGGTTGTCAAATTTCCCTCCCATGTGCAGATAGTCTTGTCTAATTCCTTGGGGTGAACCGGTCCATTAAATACGGGCCAAGTCTAATTCCCGCTACATGTGACGACATGGTTTTTCAAATTCCCGTACATCGGGAAAGTCTTTATGTCTATTCCTCGTGCATCCCAGCCCCCTCTGGTGGAAGACCCACCCCCTCTGGTGGAAGTCATTGATAAGGCATTATTCTAAATTGCATCTTTAAAATAATAGTAAATAGTTTTATATATACATTCATGTACAGTTTAATCACAATAGATACTGAGGCGACGCACCATTTTTAAACATTAATAAATGAATAAATTATACTAGATAAATAGAAATATATTCATTTAAATAAAAGTGAATCCGTATGGGTGTTTTTTTAGAATTTCAAATGTGTTGATTACCAAGTCACATTTTATATGTTTATACTGGCCGGGAAGCAACACGCCGGTTTGTTTGCGTAAATTCGTTTGGTTTCCCCTGACAGATTGGCACATGCCCACCGATTTCGACTTAATATGTCAGATGCGGCAAGGAAGCCGGATACAGCTACTGTAGCGATTTCCGAATCGACTATACGCGATACTACCTCTGGTCCACCAAGCAGTTCACTTTTAGTCGGTTGGGAAACGTTTCAGAACTGACCATGTGCCCCAACAGAGAATCGAACTAGGGAATTCTTGATTTATATTATAGTTTATAATATTCAACGTTAACCACTCGTCTGTTTCTCCATGTATCGCTGTCAGTCTGCCATTTTATTCCTATGCTATGTATGCCAGTCGTTTTTGTGTCTACTTGTCCCCGGGTATATCTGCTTTTATTCCTAAACTCAGTAAACTGCATTCACATGTGACTCTGATTTGGAGGTTTTTAAATGAAAGTTGTTACAGAAGCATTTTCTGGGAAACGAGCGTTCAGCAATTTTTCCTAGAATCCTTGCTGATAATGCCAAGTTTTAAAACAGACAACCATAACCACTTTAATATGTAAATAATCAAAACACACTAAATCCATTGTTCTGTGTGACCTTCAAAGAAAGCTAATGAACGTATATATATTTTTTTTAATATTTGCTTTTATTTATCCTCGCCACCGGATAATCCATATGGGCGAGGCCCCCAGAAGAGGTTAGTCACTTTAGTGTTTAGCATGATACAGAAGATGCTCCAGTTCCAGAAGCATCCCTGGTTCTTTTACGTGCCGATGTAAAGCATCATACACGGGACCTCGCTTAACGTCTCGTCCGAAAGACTGTTAGTAAGTTTAGTTATGTTAGGTGGGAAACACTGAAAAGCATTTCTATTTTGACCGTCTGGTGTAGGGATCGAACCCACAACCTTCAGATCAGCAGTCAGTAGCCCTTACCACTAGACCACTTGTCCACCGTGCTAATGAACGTTTCTTTATGTTCTCAGTTTATATTGTACAAAACTCTATTTGAAGCAATTCATCGACACTTCGTATTCATTTGTTTAAATGATTTAATGACAATATGATATCTTTCAGATTAAGAAAATGAATAGTTTACTCAGCGTTGCTTTCATCCTCTTGGTCGTTGCTATAGCATCCGAAGCCCATTTCTATCGTAAGTATATAGATCTACTATATTTACCTACTGTACTGATTTTTTCCTACTGAATTAAGAAATAATGTATACATGTACATACATATTTAAAGAAGGATTACCCCCTACTGGTTTCAGTGTAGCAATACCACGTGACTTTTGACTACAGTTACAAGAAGAAATTTGTAAACATTGGAAAATAAAATAGCCATAAGTATTTTATCTCTTCATCGATTTCTATGAAATATACCCCACGCTAAGGGGACAATTATATGCTTTCCATAAAATATATAATTTTTTTCAGCGGCTGTGCTGTTTTGTCCATTACCTTGTGAAACCTAGGAACGTGTAGGTTTCACAGGGTAATGAAAAAATCGGTAAAACTGCTAATAAAGATCTTATATTTCACGGAAAGCAAACACTTTTCCCCTTAGCGTGGCGTATATTTCATAGAAATCGATGAAGAAATAAAATACTTATGGCTATATTTGTGTTCCCATGTTTACAAATTTCTACTTGTAACTGTAGTCAAATGCCACGTGGTATTGCTACCCTGGGTTTTCGACCGAAGGTGATAAATAGGTTTGCCCTGCGTCCGTGTGTAATGGGATAGTGTCCATATAAACTTACTAGTACTGTAATAATTTGGCCATTTTACGCTGGAATTTGAGCAATACTATTATTCCACTCCTTTCTAAAGTACAACAAATTGCGTACGAAAGTAGTACGGGAGGCCCATGAGTGACATAATGAGAGACATAAGTGACATATAAATTATCTCCCTTGTAAGATAAAGCCCGAGGTAGACCAATTAGCATCTAACTAGTTGAGATCCTCGGACTTTATCCTTGTTTTTAACTGAAATATCTTTGATTTTAGATATGAAATTTCTCACTTATGTATTATCTAATATTTTAGGGCCATAAAATTTTATATACCATGGTGTGTAAACAACATGTAGCCAAACTTATTATTTGATCTGATAATTAATGTTGCAGATATTTCAGCCTAATTACTACCAAGTACAACAAACAAAACAGGGATAAAAACAGAGTAATCCGCATGATAGGACCTGTGGAGTTTTAGAGAGTAGTAAGGGGGGATAATTTACTATTTTTCCCCATTGAATTGCAATGCGGTACACCATTTTAGAATTCCAACCGTTTTTTTGATACATGTACATGAATAATTCCATGCTTTCTGCAGAATACACATCCATAGCGTAGTGATGAGTATTACTAGAAAAGTTTTATGTCTCTGTTTGTCTGGCCCCAATTCCACAAGAAACCAAGTCATTGTTTAGCTAAGACTGTTAGTTTGAATTTATTGTATTGAGTACAATTCTTGTCTTGTGATGTCGATTGTTACAAGAAACTGTGTATTTATTGCTAAATAATAATAAAGCAGGTGATTTTTGTATGAAATGCTCATAGAAATCAAACAATAATGAACACCAATGAGCTGCGTACTTAAGCTGTTGTAACAGACTTAAGTTTTTACTTTAGATGTTTTAAAAACTGATTTCTGTAAAAATCAGCCGTATTGTGTATTGCTCTAGTAAATTTGCATCTAACTGAGATAAAACGATATACATGTATACTAGTATACATTTGAGTCATTTAACCCACAACATATGTTTTTGAAATAGCAGTTTTAGCTAAGCAATAACTTAAGGTTTTTTCGTGGAATTGGGGCCTGCTAAGAGTATGTCATAAAACTATAATTCTAGCTACCGTATGTCATACCGCGTAAAAATATTTTGAAATAATATGCGTCAGTACCCAGTGTCTAGATTATAATCTGGATATCACACAGGCTTCAACCCCGGTAAGACGCACGCCCCTTATCTTCAATCATGACTTACAATATAAATACTATATTTCAGCCCGTCACAATTGGAACATGTTTCGTCATCAACCTAATGCATTTCCTGCATATAGAACCAACACTCGGTACCATAGAAGAAACTCTTTACCTTACCAAACCGGAGACTTTGTTCCATATAATACCAGACATTCTATTCAACCACAGTACCATAGCGGACACTCCGCCCAAATGATGTTACATTCCAACCCAATGACTGGAGGACACGCCCCAAGGTTTGCAGGACCTTCCCCAATGACTGGAGGACACGCCCCAATGTTTGCAGGACCTTCCCCGATGTTTGGAGGACCCGCCCCAATGTTTGAAAGACCCGCCCAAATGAGCGAAGGAGCCGACCAAGAAACCCAGCAGCTGACTGGACCAAGAACAGACCGGTTTCTAGGTTTGCTTAGTTCTGCGCTGGTTATTCAAGGTGGTTCCCCTCTTCTTGGGTCGTTGGGATTATTAAGAGCCCTATAAAAGGTGACTATTTCATATATTTACGTAGTAGATCATAGTGTCTTCATAAATAATATACGTAGATCTATAGTTTAAATTGTTCAATTCAAATCAAATCTTTGCATTCGACTTTAGGAATGGGATTCAGTTTTGAATAGTGAATACTGTTAAAATCGTTAATTTCAATGGGACAAACTGTCGTAGTTTGGGTGAAAAAGAGCATTATTTTTGTGGGGACGTAATTTCAAGGACTTCTGGTTTCAAGAAAAAAATGACAAGGTCAAAATTTACTCTAAGTCATTCAAAGATCAAACAAATAAAATAATTGTTTTATAAAATGTTGTTATTTGCAAGTACACTTCCAAAAAACACCAGTCCTATACTTGATAGAACTTGAAAGCGGGTATGGCAGCCACGGGAAACTTGACGTATTTATTGGTAAAATTATTTATTGGGATTTAATTTCGTGGTTGAGAATATTAACGATTTTAAAGTATTGGTATCTATTGAGCTATATAACTGCCACCACTTAGATTTTAATTTTCATGAAGTTTTTCGTGAAATTAACGAGGGATTTCATGTAAACAGAAAACTATCATGAATGCAAGATAAATATCTTAACGTGAAAAATAGCCAGTTACTGCTTCGATCTGCCACAACATTTCTGTTATAATTTTTAAGAAACCAACTAACCTTTCACGAAAATGTATTATTTTTCACGAAGACATTTTTATGTTTCGCGAAACTTTTCATGAAAGTCGATTATTTTCACCAAAACATCTTTACGTTTTGCGAAACATTTTTATGCTTTCATGAAAAACTTATTTAGTTTCGTGAAAGCATTATCTTTATGTAGTGTCAGTTCAGAGCACTAACAAGCAGAATTTCGTGTTGAGATAATGTATCTGTCTCTTGATAATTATATATTTTCATGAAATATCCCATAATGTTTACGAAAGTTTTCATGAAATCTTTAAGTTAAGTGGTGGCAGTTATATGGCTCCATAGGTTCCTTTTCTTGTTATTTACACATATCTTTCCCTTCCTTCTGCTGATTAATCGTTTTGTTAAGTTGTATGACTTTTTCAAAGTGTAAAACAGAATGTTAGTATATACATGTACTAATTTATTTTAGGTCTATTGCGAAGCAAGTTCTTATAACTTATATTAATCACTCCCGACGCCTCATTCTTGATGGTATCCATCACCACGAGGGTAGGAGAGAATCCAATTTTTATGCTGGGCGTCTAGCAAGGGAAATACTGGTAATTTTATGTCCCCCATCTTTGATGAGGGCGTATTTTGCTTTGCACATGCATGTCCGTCTGTCAGTAGACTAAATGGTTCCTGTTCAATAACTCAAGGATGCTTGGCCTTAGGATCCTCAAACTTTACATGGAGGTTGGTCATCAACAGCAGATGATCCTTACTGATTTTGACGTCAGTAGATCAAAGTCACTGTGACCTTTACCATTGATACATGGCTATTGCGCTGCCATGGGGCATACGTGTTTGTTATTCAGTTTTGATACTGTGGCCTGGAATCTAAACCAGGACCTTCTCCTCCACTCTAAACAGACGTTATTCCACTAGGCTATCAAGGTGGTTAAGAATTACAAATTGTTGCTGAATAATAATATTGTGTGTTCTTATCATTTTAGGCTGAATCAAGGACCGTATACATTACATGCCATGGATGATACCCGTGTGCTGTACGTACAAGCCGTATATATATGGGTATATGCCATGTACACAGAAACACTCTATTTATATGTTGAAGTTTGATTTAACAATAAAATTTATAAATAATATATTCATTGTGTTTTATATCTACAATGTGTGCAACAGACCACAATACATGTATGGCTTTCAACATTAAAAGCATACTATTCAAACCGTTTGAAGAGTCCATAAACCATTACACATGCACAGAGTGTTAAAAGAGTTCGTTCTCAATGTTTAAGTTTCAATAGCTTATTTTTCTGACATCAGAAGGATGTATACATTTCAGGTTAAATTTCAGAGAGTTCTACCATTGTTCAAATAGCTATTAAAGTGAAGAAATTAAAAATGTATACTGCGTACATAGCTCAGATAAAATTAAGTATGAATAGTACGTCTTACGTTACTGGACAACACTGATTGAGTAAGTGATGTGCAAATATATACTACTCAAACTTTGCTAAGGGCCAATAAATTGATTTTGATGTCCGTCTCGCATTGATTGTACAAAACCGATGAAGAAAACATTGTACAATTAATAAAATATCATCTAATCTGCTTCTAAAGTTCGAAGCTTGGTGTCTTGCATTTGATACGCATTGCCAAAATGACGTCGTTTTCCAGGTATCTGATATGCCCTAAAGGCGGGGACCAAAGTGGCTAGATTAAAATGGAAAGTTTTATCCCGTTTTTATTACTATATCGTGTAAGACCCAAAATGCCAAGAAAATGACCGCATTCCGTTACTACAGAGGCTTGAATGCTGTATAAACATTTTAACGGGGTTGGGCTTATCAGCACTTAGACCTTAAATTTTGAAGTAATCTTTATTGGTTTACAGTAGTGCAGATGTAGCATTATGTTTTTGAAAATTCTACAGGTTAATCTTATTCAATTTGCAAAATATACTAAACGAATTTAAAAACGCGACACTGGTGTATGTTGTTTTTATAGCAGACATGTCAAGTTTATGCTAGTATTCGAATAGTGCAGATTATAGGTTAATGTATTGGCGTCATTTTGGTACCAAGATGATACAAATCAGATGAGTATTAACAAATATATAGTACAATCAATATGTCGATCCAAAAAACAAAAGTCGCATTCTGACAATTGGCAATACACTAAGCAAATCTTAAAAGAGTGCATGTATGTATTTACCCGGTAAATACATACATGCACTCTTTTAAGATTCGGTCAATACGTGTTTGATCTTGCTGAAATTTTCAATGTACGTAGCTTGGATATATTAAATTACAATTCAATTGATTAAAACCTGATAATATTTTGAACAAACAGAATAAACAAATGATGGCCTCAGAAAGTGCTAATATCAAACATTGTTTTCGTGTGTTCACGGTGTGATCATCGGGTGTTTTTCAGGTTGCTAATGCAGCTATGTACCCATTTTGCTGATTAAGTTCGAGTTCAAGTGTATGTTCTTATAATGGAAACAGAAATAAACAAAACAATGATAAGAATAAAGCCAAATTTAGGTTTGTAATTTCACACTTTTTAATAAAAATGCTATTTCTTACATGGTTATCTCCCCTTGAGCATAACACATTATGCAGGTCTATGAGACAACGATGTGTTGCATTTTACTAGGTATGTTTCCTGTACCTATGTTTTCGGGTTATATTGATACATTTTAAATAAAGTTGAATATACCATTTATTATATTCATTTTAGTTTAGAATTTGGATGTATAAATTAGACTATCCAGTTCCTTACGTAAACATTCGATCTGTTATATTATACAGGATTGTCATATTCAACGCAAAATCAATGCGCCGATGAACATGTTACTTTTGTTTTCTGGACCAATGTCTTATTCGTGCGATAATTTGGTTAATACTCGTTGGATTTTATTAAGTGGGTTATCAAAATGACGCAATTGAATTAGCCGTTACGAATATACAAATACATGGTGTATTGGAATTTATTTTCCTAAAATATACCAACAAATCCAAGTGTCGCGTTTTTAAATCCGTTAACCATATTTAAATGGAAAATTTCTTGGCCCATATCAAAGTTTGAGTAGTATAGTAAGAGTACCACCTATGAGCGCTGGACGCACAACTTTGTTTTACTGGATAGTACCCTTGCTCATCTGTAAGTGAAAATTCAAGGAGTAATAAGAGCAGATAACTCATAAATATAGGTCACAGGGTTACCAGCCTTGTCAGTACGGACTTCTCTTGTAAGTCAGAAAAGGGGAATAACTGTGATAAAATGCCAGATAGATTTGTTTCCTATTGTCAGTAGATGCAGATCATTACATTCAAAAAGTGTGTTGACTAAGACTTTCAAGTTGAAAGCTTTGATAGTGTTTGAAAAACAAGACTATAAATGTGTAAAAATGCCACTATTTCTATGCACTTAGACGAAACAAGCGCAGATAACTCCATAAATATAGGTCACATGGTTACTAGCCATGTCAGTATGGACTAATTTTGTAGGACCAAAAATACTAAAATGAGAACTGCATTATGTTATGATAAAGACAGCACAAATATTTAGTGAGGTCAGGCTTATCACCATTTATACATTAAATTTTGAAACAATCTTGATTTGTTAATATTGCAGATATACTCAAAACAAAACGTTTAGTCAGTAGGAATTCATTTACTATTTTGATTGTAATAAATAGGGGTGACTATTGAGTCCATTTTTGACTATTGCAATACTACGGGGTTTGCTATTGCTGAAAGTACTATTGCGATACTATTGTATTGCTGGAAACTATTACGATACTATTGCAATAGTTATTGCCAAGATTTGAAAACCAGAGATTAACTTGTAAATCGAAGTTTGCGCCTTGTAAGACATCCCTTTAAAGGGACTGCCTCACGTATTGGTGTATTGCAAAAATAAAATTAAATTGTCAAATATTCATGTAATTGTGGTATAGTTTCCAGTATATGCCATGAACAACCACATTGACATAAAAAATAACTTGGGAAACATAGGCATTTTGTAGTAATTTAGCATTTTTACACCCAAAATTCTATAGGGTATTAATACCCTATAGAATTAGCACTACTATCACTTAAATTGCCAGAAATGTGTTTGCAATTGCAAAACACACCGAATACTTCACGGATGTTAAGGCTTAAGTTTGTTGAAGTTACAGTTTGATCATGTCTGAATTACATAGTTCATAGAACATTTTGGAAGGAAACTCTGCGATATTTTCAAACAGAAAAATACCAAAGTGCCAAATATCAAGAGTGATTTGAATTGCTTATATGCCATACATCTTTCATAAAGCAACCACCAGTGACTTTCTATTATATAAATACTTGGTTAGGTAGGAAAATTACGTCATACAAAAATTTTAGCCCGATCTGTGAGGCAGCACCTTTAATAGCTTTTATCACGTATATTGAAGTTTTTATCGAGTTCAATGGAAGAGTGTATTCGTGCGTCTGGTTATAAGTTGAACGATTGCGATATTGGTCCTTTGTGGCAGTTTTGATGCGTCTGATTATTTGAAATTAGTCCCTTTTTAAGGAGAACGAAAGTTGTTTTAAATTAATATTAAACTTTAGTCATAAAATGGAAACAATCGTAACTATCGATAGTTGAGCTAACTATCGGCGATAGGTATTGGATCGAGACTTTTACTATCGATCCATACTATCGGGACCGCAATGTATCGATATTTCGATGCATCGGCCCACCCCTAGTAATAAATGGTTGGAAGTAATAAATTATCACTCTACCCGTATCTTTATTCGTTTCTTCGTGTTTCCCTTAAAGAATTATCACCACAAACACGTTTTGTTGCAAAGTAACCTTACACACACAGGGGGTAAAAATTCTGAAGCTTCTTAATATTTGTTGTACCCTCCATGACTTTTCTTGGTTAGCAGTGTGTTGGGCATATCTTCGTTTTAGGATTTCTGACAGCTAAAACTAGGCAATATAGTCGTTTTTTCTTGGTTGGCAGTGTGTTGGGCACTTCTTTGTTTTAGGATTTCTGACAGCTAAAACTAGGCATTATAGTCGTTTTGCTGTGGAAACTGGGTCATTCAGCTAGTAATAATTTATTATACTTTTCGACAGCTTGGACTTGGGCGGATCTTTGCTTGTTTAGTTAGGCATTGTGCCTTGTATGTGTTTTATGTTCCTGTGCTTGGTTGGTTCAGCTGGGCATTGTGCTTTGTGTGTTTTTAATGTTTTCTGTGGTCGGCTGGTTAAGTTGAGTGCTGCATTCCCTGTCTGACCGAATATAATCTTTTTCAAACAAACTCCTTGTCAACGGTATCCGTTGGAATTTTTAGAACAACGCAAGAGCCAACTTTGAAATATAAGATACGTCAGAATGACGTCACTAGATTATGATCTCCATGTTGTGTCATTGCCTTTGGTCGTCTTGACCTAAGTCTGCTTTGTTTAACCGGACCTGCATATGACAAACTATGTGTCCATACACGTTAGAATACTGCGCGACGTTTACAGTGACTGCCAACCATTTAACGTTACCCCTAAATGTTAAAAAGTGCATTTAAAAGTGTACATTTTCGGAATCGGTGAAAGTTAACGTCAATGGCTATTATATTTGGTAAATAATTGCTGTGATAGTTTAATAGTGACTTGCGATGACGATATTAAACACCTTAAGCTAGGCTTTGGTACAAAATGTGGATTTTTTGGGGTAAACACTAAAGAATATAACGGAAAGTGCGAATTTTCGGAACTGATAGACTTCTATGTCATGGTTCATTTTATTTGGTAATTACAATTTTAATTACTATAATATGATCTATAGTAATGTGTTATTAATGATAACAATCATCTTAAATCATGGTATGATGCAAAATATATGAAAGTAGGATAGAACATACACAATTTTTTGGGAATATGTTTACTATGCTGTTATAATTAATTTAACTTGATAGTTAATCACTGTGAGAAATACATGTTATCATTCAGTTCAAGTTGTCTATGCTTTAAGCTAAATGCGATGTATTGGGGTAAAACATCAATGAAATTATATGAAAAGTTTTAATCTACGGACAAGTCAGATTTTACTACATAAAGCAATTTCCGGCCTTATTATTATTTTGTATTACTCATCAACACCAAGTCCACCATTATTGAACATACGAGGTACACATTAGAACCGAAAACATGCATCACAAGGCATGCCTTTAGAGTACTCACCACCACTGAGTACAAGCTTGCTAGGCCAAGTAGGGTATTAAAACCCACTGAGTCCACCATTCAATATCCTATGAGTACAAACAATCTAAGACCTACTGAGCTTTGACTACCATTTAATAAAGCCACGCCAGAAAAAATGTAAACCTATACATAGCCATATGTAGTCACCCCTAGCGCTATCGATACTATATACTGCTGTGTAATGTCACTCCTCGATAGTCTAGTGGTAGGGCGTTTGCTTCGATTGCGGGATGTCCCAGGCTCAATCCCAGGCCTGGTCATACCAAAGACGATTTAAAATGCTACCATGGAGTATTTCCCATGCATATATAGATACTTAGCATAAATAGGACGCTGGTTTCTCTCTCATACCACCGTAGCGACGAATAACATCGAGAATTAGTCACCGAGCGTGATAAATTAATATGAGTTGAAAGAAGTTGTTTCACAATCTACCTTACATAAACTACATTTGTATATAGTGTCTATTCCTGGAGCCTACGGGCCACCTGACACTTTTTGGCACATGCATTTTGTGGTATCAACACTGCTCTATTAGATAGCAAATACTATCAGACACAGTCATTCATAGCTTTATATGCTACCCAACACTGCTTGGGTCTGCCATTAATTTTATTGCTCTACGGGGTATGTAACACATCCTTTCCCAGCTCCAAAGGATAGCATAGCAATTTATGACCTAAAAGGGTTACTTATACTGTTGGAAGCATGACAATGACTATTCCTGAATTTATAAGGATTATACATTACCTGTCAAGCCATCCCTGGTTGAATATTGCCTGACAGAGTCATTCCTGACTTCATTTGATATACAATACTACTGGACGCAGCCATTTGTAAATCTATAGGGTATCAAACAGTACATTTGACATTTAAAGTTAAAACGTTACTGAGTTTTGCAGGGCCACTTTCAGAAATTCAGCCGTTCAGTCACCCTTTGACATTCATTGACTTGCGTTTCTGTCTCCCTGTGGAGACTAGTTCTCCTCTCAGGCGCGTAGCTACCTATACGCGAGTACGCAGCTGAATCCACATGATTCTGACAAAAATATTTTTTCAGGAAAATAATTAACTTTAAACGCTTTGTCGTGTCTGTATTCCAAATTTCTATAAAATTCACATTGTGATATTTACGCAAGACTGTGTGTGCTTCTTTTGCTATATTTATAAGCTGTACTGGTGTCTGACACTACCAACCTACCATACTGTAGTTGTTGCAGTAGTCTTTGGCGTAATCCAACTTGCCCCAGTGCAACCACGTACAGGATTTCGTTTGGTTTAATCAAGAGGAAATCTCTAGTTATGAAGTTTATTGAGAGTCATTACGACATGTGACCAGGCAAAAGTCCAGCAACTAGTTTCACAAGCAATCGGTTAAATTTAACTGCAAAGTCCATATCTTGAATCAATGGATGATGCGTGTACGCCTGTGGAGAAGTACACGTTAAAAAATTGCTCAACTCAGTGCAGCATATCGGTAATCTGCAAAACGTCTTTCAATAAAATACAGGAAACTACGCTGTTGCTAGGGAAGAAATGATGAACCCATCCCGAATGCATAGTCTATGTGATGGACCAGTCGTGCGGACTCAGTCTACCATTTTAAAGCGGCTACCCCACTATACATAGCCTACAATTGAAGTGCTACATGTATTTAGAGCGAGAAGGCGATTCCACATACAGGTGTAACATTCTGAGGTACACCTTTATTGTCTCTTTACATAGTTGCTGTTGGGTTCGTGACCACTGAATAAACTGTCACAGAAGCAAAACATCGACTTAGTTGAAGCAGTTACAGAGCGCTAGGTTCCCCGCATGTTAGGGTAGAAGGCACCGCAGTGAGAAATACGACAAAGCTCTGGCCATGGCCGAATTCCAGTATATGGAGCCTTCAAAGCAAAATCAGCTCGCCATCAACGAAACCATGGCAACATCACAATACGGGTCTCCAGAGCCTAAGCTGAGAGGTAGTTTTAGTATTATAAGAAGTGTAAAATATATATGCGACCTATCATAACCACTGGGTGTCGGTCTGGACTGCCGTTTTCGGTAGTAGCTATGTACAGACATATGGACATTGGTTGACAATGTTATCATTCAGAAAGAACTTTGCTGCCCTAGAGGACGGGCAACTAGACTTTTATGAGCATATCCGAAGCTTATGTGAACATAACCATTCAAAATGGGAATCGTAGATGGACATTTGTTTGATTTAGCTTTCTTTTGAAAAGAGAAGTACTCGGCCAATTTTAGAGTTTATCAACAAATTAATGATTCTAAAAATTACGTTGTTAGAACTTAATAAAGCACCTTGTGAACGCTCCAAATGCACCAGATTACACCATTGTTTTCAAAATTTTCCGGGGAAGCATGCCCCCGACCCCCTAGCACAATAGTGAATCCACATGATTATGAGCTAGCTACGCGCCTGCCTCTGGTATGTGTGCGCCAAAATCGAGATATGGCATCCAGAAATATTGAACATGCACATCATCACAAGTATCAATTTACACCTTCCTCGAGTGGGCATTGTGGGTTATTCTTGTTCAGAGAAATTAAGCAATGGTGAAAAGTGTGCGCCCTACCTCTAGGCTATTCCTTGCTTAATTCGGACACATACGTGACCTGAAACAGCCATTCCTTTCTGTAATTGGTACCCAACGTAGTTTGGAACTGCTCTTTGTTGCTCTGTGGGGTACTAATTATATAACATACACTTTATTAACTTTATAGGGTACAACTGACTATCATTGATATGTATGACCCACTGACCAAAATCGTATAGATTATAGGCCAAGGCCATTTATAGAGTTGTTTGTCTGGTCAAGTGCAGGGTTATGATCGTATGGATTAGTAACCTTGTACTGCTCTGTGAACAGCCATTCCTTGATCTATTTGGGATATTCTGACTCTACCTGGCACAGTTTCGCCTTGTTTTGTGATGTCTAAAACTGTCATTCGAGACTTTATATGGCATCAAACACTGCATAGAATAGCCATACTATGCTCTATATGATACCTAACACTGCTGTGAACAGGTATTCCGGGTTCTATGAGGGTGACAAAACACTGCCTGGTATACCAGTAGTCATTCCTAACGAAATAGGATATTGATTTATTAGTTTTGGGTACTCAGCACTATGGAGAACATATTACTGGCTCTATTGAAATCTATATTTGCCCTGCACAGCATCATCTCCTGGTCTATAGGGATAACACATACTAGTTCTGTTGGGCATTGCTAGTAATAGGTCTATGATGTAACTTACACACAGCTAGAATAGTCATTTCGATGACCTGGGATACATATCATATAAATATCGAAGGGCAATAAAGTCTACGGATTCCAAAAATCACTGTTTTCGTTTATATTTTATAACATTTTATCCCAATACATCATATTTATCTCAGTAACATTGCACATAGGTTTGATATCTTAAACTGTTAATAAGTACATGTTGCATGGATTTATGATGAAATAAAACGATAAAAGACTGTGTAGTCTACCACCTCGAAAAATTAGCCCTTTTTCTTTATATTTTGAAATTACAATGTACACCCCAAATTATCACATTTGCACAATAGCCAAACTTAAGACGTTTGATATCAAAACTGTAAGGTTATTAACACCATTCATATTGATTAGTCACAGAGAAAAGATACATGACATTGTAACCGGTCTACCTATTCCTAAAAATTGCAGCTTTCCTCCATACATGTACTATTTAATGTTTTACCCCAGAACTACCACATTTTGTGCTATAGCTTAGCTTAAGATGTTTGATATCTTAATGGCAAGTCACTATAAAATTACCACAGCGATTATTTACAAAATATAATGGCCAGTGACGTTACATTTCACCGATTCCGAAAATTCGCACTTTAAAATGCACTTTTAACGTTTTACCCCCCAAAATACCACATTTTGTACCATAGCCTAGCTTAAGGTGTAAAGTATCTTCATCGCAAGTCACTATAAAACTATAACAGCGATTATTTACCAAGTATAATGGCTAATGACGTTATAGTCCACCGATTCCGAAAATTCGCACTTTTCCATGCACTTTTTAACGTTATACCCCCAAAATACCTCCTTTTGCATAAATGCACAGCACTTAAATTTTGCAGTCTTCAACTGCAACTCAATAACTACATATAAATGTGATTTATTATAAAATACGATTATAAATAATAATGTAGTTCACCGATTCCAAAAATTCAGTTTCGTTTATATTTTTGAACTTTTACCCCAATTTTCTCAAAATGCTCAAGGGTGACACAATGTCACCCATCAGAAATGATATTTGAAAGGTCTTGGCTACTGAAATCAGCAAAGAAAAAAACTTTATACTCCAATGCAAGGTTCGGTCAATTTTCGGGGATTTCGGGCCGGACTACCCGGGACGACACATATTGAAAGTTACAAGTTTTTCTGTTGACTTTTTAAATGTGGGCAAAGTAAAGTTGAAAGAATGCAGGATAACACGTACCACCAGCATTGTTGCTGCAACTGCAAGGAGCTGAACTTCCAATTTGAGGCGTCGGCAAACTTGTCACACATACTGTACAAATCAGGGGTGTCAACAGGGCCAATTTAAAAATCAGGAAAATCTTATGCGGCTGACCATTTTTGCCAAACATGAGGCCTTCAATGACATTCCATTCCATAATTAACTCAATTTGTAATAAGAAAATCCTTCAGAGCAGATTAAATTTACCATAACTTTGCCATTTCTTGAGATATTTTCATCAAAAAACTTTTATTTTGGTCAGAAATCATAGCTCTTTTAGGACAAACTAATCCGGAATTCCGGATTTATGCGGAATATTGACACCCCTGACAAATGCAAATCATGCATATCCTTAGAATAGTTCTTGTCACATGCTACACTCAATTTTTTACTGTTGACTGAACTAAAAATCAAAGAACTCTGGCCTAATGAGTAATTTAAACCATAATTAAAACATCCTGACTAAACTTTTTGTGTAGAGTATATAACATTGCTTTTTTGAAAATTCAGTCAGTCTATCCCCTTAAATTTGCAAAATATTCACTATGAAAATTTGTTGACCCTTATCAAATTTTGAGTAGCATAAAGCACTACAGTTTACATTGCTAGACTTATCCACAAACAAATTGTTGAAACAATGAACATGTACACAAGTCAGTGCACAATTGAGTGTATAGTACCTATTGATGAACAAATTAACCTAACACTTTCTATAGAGTATAGCATGGAGAATTTGACATGATCCTGACCTTTATGAATGATTATGTTAAAGGTTCTTGCGTTGAATATATAAATTTCCGCGAGCAAATCATGCAATATCAGTCCTTTAGATTTGTGTTGGTATAACACCTCGAGCGTCTTCGTGATAATTTCAGCTTATGAAAACATACAACGGCGTTTATAAATATAGACAATATATCAGCTGTTAAATTTATGCTAATAGCGTACTATACGTTGGGCGAAGCCCAATGGATTAGATCCGGTTTACGATAACACCTGTGCACGTGGTTTGGTCAGTTTGAATTCACTAATGATCTAAAAATTTGTGTTAAAATCCCGCACTGAAGCAAAGATACTAGAAAATGGCTGCTAATAGAATAACAAAAAAAATTAAAATGCGATATTCGGCAGCTCATAAATTTTCTTTTATTTTTTAATGATGTTTAAAAATATTCCAAAAACTAGCGTAGGCCCGTCTAGAAAAGAAAATAATTATCAGTCTTCCATGGTTGCTATGCAACCAATCCTTTTATATGGGGAGGGCTATTTCCTAAATGTTTGGACACAAAAAAGGCAGCCATTTTTTTGCCCACTTCGGAAGGAAATTTTAACATTTTCAGTGCATAAACGATGCTACAAACTGTTATGAGACACATGATTACTCTGAGATAACGAAGTAAGTCGAACGGGAATCGTTCATATGCGCGAAATATCAACCAATCTTAAGAAAATCTAATGAAAAAGACACAAGTTTCGGTTATTTCCCATCGCAAAGTTTGCAATACAATTAATTAAAGTCCGTTTAGGGTATTTACGTATCTAGACCGGACGGTGATAATCCACATCGTAGTTGTAGGTTATTGTAAAGAAAGTAAAACAAATGCATTTTCGTAATTCCCCGCCGAGTGTAATTAAAAAATCCCTCCAAAATCGTCAAAAAATATTCGCAGGATGAAGGTCGCGAAAACTAATTACATGTTGTTGTTGTCGTTATTGGATACAATAAAACCCGTATTTTTCCGTCTAAATCTCTTTTATGTTGTGACGATTTGCAGGGTTTATTTAACAAAAAAAGGTGATTAAGATTAAAGATGTTTGATATTTAATCGTAATATGATTAATTGAAATGAAAATAGCCTTTTCTTTTGAACAAAAGTACTATCTGGTATGCTCATGCAACCCATTAAAAAAAGATAAAATATCAAATAAGGCCTAGAAATCAGTTGTTATCTGTGTTTATATCTAATTATTCATTTTTAAATTAGTTACCCCTGAATTAAGTAGACCTAGAATTAAACAAATTGAAAAACGTGTATTATTCGTGTTCATTCGGACTGACAAACGATAGCAGGTTTGTATCGTCTTTCGTTACTTTGTACCCAATATTTCGTATCAAACCGCTATTGCGCGCTTTCTTGTGCAACGAAACGCTTTGATAGGTTGCATAGACGTAGGAAAGCGCTCGGTAGCGCCTTTTGGAAACGGCTTGCTCCAGATTCGTAACCAAACAATTTTTTGTGAAGTTATGCATCACCAAAAAATCCAGTACTAGATGAGCATGTTACAAATAATGTAGAACTGACATAGTCCGCTACATAATTATGCTGTGCATCAGTTCATATTAGAAGGTTGAGTAACAGGTCAAATTCTCCGGACTATACCATTATGATAATTAATAAAAACAAGATAATTTAATATTTACATCTTCATTTATTTATGGATTAATCATGCATTATCAAAACATATAGAATAAGAGCTCAATTGTTACACCTAAATAACATGACTATATCGGTATGTCACATAATAATGTGAGCCTATATTTACTTACTAATAGGTCAAGATGTGAATACACTAAGTCCATAATATAAGGCTACATATTAGGTGATTTCTGACTACATGGTCATAAACAAAATTGATGGAAAAAAACTAGAAATTTCTTCATACCAAATATCTGGAGATGTAGTTTCAGACCAATGATTTTAAAGCTTTCATTTTAAGATCTCTTTCAGCTCCAGTAACTTACTTTTAAATTATCAGTTCTCTCTCTTTCACCTGATAATTCACCTGGGTACAGTTTCATCAAAGCACTAACTATAGCCTTAAAGTTACATTCAAATATAAACCCAGTGCAATTCATTAAAAGTTGCAAATTGTGGTAAAAGGGTCTGTTATATAAGTGATGTTTCAGTAAATACGTTCCTTCATACCAAATATGTTCCTAAAGTGTTTATGTTTAAGAATTACGAAAACTTTAAATTTGTGCTTAATTTTATGATTTCCATAAGTGCTTTGATAAAACATTACCCAGTTGAGCACACATTTTCTGGTGACCGAACTGCGAGTCTGATACGAGTATATTATTAAAGTTGATCAAATGAGATATCAACAGAAAAGAAACGGTTCATTGGAAATTTGGTTCAGCATACATTAAACTACATTTGTATTAAAAAGTTTAAAACAAAGACCAGAAAGTAAAATAAGTACATCTAATAAATTAGATTTATGTAGAGCTGTCATCGATATAAGCGTATCGATACTAGTCTTCCGATATATCTGAATCATCGATACGCCTCAGATGGAATCAATGACAGCCCTCTAGATTTATGCCTCCCTTTCGGGTATAAAAACACTAGTTAGAGATACTCTACATGTACACCTAGTATAAGGCAGACAAAGTAATACACCACATACAGAGCAGAGTATACTAGATCAACAGACAATCAGAAAGGAATAGTACACACACATATCAACAAGAGTTACATACAGAGAACGGGACAGTAAGCTTACAAACTGGTAGATAGCTGGCTTACAATTAGAAGGTTGTAAGTACAAAATCAAAAGCATGGGAAAGACTCTTGGGGAAATCGAAGATTGCAACGGACAAACATCAGTGGAGGGACCTGGTAGCAGCCTTATGTGCCAGCAGGAACGAAGAGGATAAGTTAGTAAGTAACTAAGTACAAAATCAATATTTTGAGAAAACAAGAATATTGTCTGAAAACTACTCTTTCCTTATGGAAAAACAAGCTTTTTCAACTTCAACTTCAGTTTGGTCATGAAAACAGGCTTATGAGAAGTGCATTGTGATTCAGACTTCAAATTTGTATCAGTCTTATAAGGTCGTAAGTAGCACTTACGACCTTGTAATTCTAAGCCAGCAATATATCAATGAGTGTTACATACAGAGAATGGGACAGTTAGCTTACAAGCTTATAGATAGACATATACTGGTACAAACATTTACAATATAACAAGAGTAAAAGTAGCAACATCTACTGAACCGGACTACATAAGACGACTGACACACCAATCAATATTACAGCTAATATTAATACATGTTTGATATATAACAACTTCAAGGTACATGAACAGTAGAACTTTGATGCCACAAATAGTATTGGCTCAAACACCCTACAAACCCACTTAAACAGGTTCTTCGGCCCTGGCAAAATGATGTCAGATGATATACAGTATACAGTAGATGGCTCAAACAGGCAGAATGTCTGGATTGGAACTTTTTTCCCAATTCAAAGACAGTTTGAGGCATCAAAGCTCTACAGTAAATCATTGTGTACCAGACTTTAAGCATTCTAGGTATACCATCAACATGATAAATATATTAATAAATTAATCCACCAGTTTCGGCAGGAATTAATAAATTATGATGTCTTTCATTCATGTATGTATAATGTGTTCTCTAAAAATATGCTTTTAAAATTGACGAATGCATATACCTGACATAAATGCACTAAAATAAATGTATAAATGTACAGTAAAACAAGTCAGAAGTTATTGATGTCAAAAACATACGCCTCCCTATACCTTGAATTAAGGGTAAAATATTACATTAAAGTGTCCACATCAATTTATTTTAGAAATGGACGAGGGATATTTGGCAACATGGAAAAATCTACATTTAAAATACTGTAAAATCATAATTTTTTTAGTGAGTTGAATTTTCGTTGATTTTCTTGTTGCACTTGACCAAGAAAATGTATTTTTATCAAAATCCACTAAATCTAATACCCACAAAAATATGTAATTTTACAGTATAAGCTAGAGTGATGGTTCTTGACAACTGGAATCTCTTTATTTCATGCCAATTTATTTAAGGTAAATTGCGAAACAAATTCAAAATCAAGTATTCAAGTTGGGAGGATGAGTGATTGAGCAGCCAAAAAAAACGGAAATACCTTCAGGGATGTCAACAGAGCCAAATTGAAAATCAGGAAAATCGTATGTGGCCGACCATTTTTGTCAAACAAGAGGCCTTCAGTGACATTTTTTCCATAATTATCTCAGTTTGTATTAAAGAAAACCTTTCAGAGCAGACTAAATTTACGATAACTTTTCTTGAGATATTTTCATGAAATAACTTTTTATTTGGCAGAAGCCAATGTTCTATAAGGAATGATAAATCCGAAATTCTGGATAAATCAGGAAAAATTGACATCCCTGTAACTTCAATAACTAAGAAAGAACAATTTATGTTTTTGCACATTTACTCAATGTGTTGAACATTAGTGCCGAGCAATCTGAGAATTCATGCTGCGGAAGAGAAGAAACTGAGGGGACATGAAGACGGGCAGAGATTTCTACAGCAGTGTAAACATAGGGGAGACATAAATAAAAGTATAAAATAACATTTATTTAAAATTTATGCTGTACAAAAGAAAAACATCTATGGTCCTATTCAATCACACTATCAGACATCAGCGTTTATATACTGTTTTTACACTATTCATACATTCAGACATTTTAAAAGCGTTATACTGTGTTCATGCAGTAACTGAATGCAGGGGTCCTATAGAGAAATTGAATCTTTCAAGGTGTCATTAGCACACAATACATGCACCAAAACTGGTTCAAACATTACTTTATTGTTAAAATTCAAATGTCAATAACTTAGTCAATACTTTGATTTTTTTCATCAAATAACATTTATTCTCTGCAGAATGGTTCAAACTTTCTAGTGCGGCAAATCCGGATTATTCTGGATATATAGGACCCCTGCTGACTTTATGGTCATGAATTATACATTAGGATTGTTCTTTAGCATTGTTCTGTCTGAGTGGAAGACGTGTCTTTCCTCTTGGAGTTACATTAGAAAAGTTCATTTTCTTCTTTCTACTTCCCAGTGGTCTCCCTTGTTTCTCGTTTTCTTTACACTCAGATGCCTGGAAATGTATAAGGTATGCACAGCTGATTATCATAGTTGAATAGGGGTTCCACTTGCTTCTCAATCTAAAGGGTCATTTTGATACTTTTTATTAAATTTTACCATTTTATAGGCAAAATACCCATGATTTAAAAGAGAAAATGACATTTATAAACCACAAAATCTTCAGGGTCAAAATGTAGCTTTTTGGAAATTTCAAGGATCAAAACCCCTACTCCCAAGTCCAATGGAGTCCCTGGATGAATATAAAACTTGGACTGAACATACAGGGACTTACTGCTATATCTTTAATGATAATGTGGCTGATTCTAATAATTATATAACATAGCATGTTTTGGATACGTAAATATCAAGGATCAAACTGGAAATGTTTTTTTTCTTCAACTATGGAATTATAAATATATAGATTTTAAGAAATATAGGGGGTAGTAATTAGAGCTGTTGAATTTAGACACTGTTAATGTGTTCCCCAACAGCACCTAAGAATTTGAATACATGTATCTATAATGCGGAGATATCAAGGTGACCCAGACCTTAATGTATGATTATAATATAATTTAAAATTACAAGGTTCTTGCATTGAATATAATTATTAATTTCCAAGAAAATTATTGGTCCTTTAGATTTGTGTTAGTATTACATCTCGTTCATAAACTTCCATTAATATAAACAAACAACTAATTAAACATAAACAAGAAATTTGTTACTCAATTATGCTAATAGAAGGTAGGAAAATCACGTCAATATTTCTGCACAATACTAGAAACAACATTAATTTTATTAAAGTTAGAGGATTTCCAGTGGCACTCGACCAGACAAATAGAAAATAGATATGGTTTTCCATGTAAGATCGAATGTAATTCAACGAGTGAGCAGCTGACGCAATATTTTCACGAGGTGGCATGAAATTATTGCTGTAAAATTATCTACAGTGAAATTATCGGATAATAATTCACTGTTATTCTGCAATAAACCACTGATAAGCATAAAATAAACAATTTCATTAGTGAAAGTTAGAAATTCTGAAAAACCTGAAATCCTCAAAAATTGACAAGTTATATAGGGAAAATGAAGAAAAACTTATTTTTTGGTACACTCAAGTTCAGGAATATGCCTGAAAACTTTCACTCATGCAATTCTATAAATAGCTGTAGCCTATAATCTTTTCAGCTGATTTACTATAGATGAGAAAGGAATCCTACCTTGCTAGTACTGCTGTATGTTGATAGACCAGACACTCCGGATGATGAGTTTATACTAACAGCATCACTCTGATCATCTTCTGTCTCGTTCTCACCATCACCTCCTTCTACCTTACTGTTGGTACTCTGTATATATACAAATATTAAAATATAATTTAAAGAGTTTTTTAATAAAACTAACAAGAGCTGTTTGTCCCCATGGATGGCAGCCTAATAGTCAGAGATGGTAATGGTCACAGTGACATTGACCTTAGACCTCAAAATCAATTGGGCCATCTACTGTTGATGACCAACCGCCATGATCCTAGGGCAAAGCATTCTCGAGTTATTGAATGGAAACCTTTTGAATAGTCAGAAATGGCAAAGGTCAGTGACCTTGACCTGTTACCTACTGACCTCAAAATCATGTAAAGTTTGAAGATCCTTTGAGTTTGAGTTATAAAACGGATACCATTTGGTCTACCGATTGACATGTGCAAAGCAATATACCCTAAAATATATAAAATATACCTACTAACTAAAAGATGGGGGGCATAAAAATGTGTCCATATGACAGGGATTCTCCCACTTGCCATTTGACCATAACTCAAATGCACATGCTAACTAATATTCCTACAAGGTTTGACGACTGTATCAAACAAGACTGCGTTCAATATACGCTTATGCCCCCTGTGGAAGCCTTGTCCATAAATAAGTCTAAGTCCAAAATTAGGTCAAGGTGAAGGTCAAAATGGGGTCAGGTGATACAGGTGTGTGGAGAGTGTTCATATACAGCATCCATGCAAGTTTGGAAGCTTTGAGGCAAGCCATAATGATGCTAGAAGAAACGGTCAATTTGGGTTAACCAGGACGGACGGACAGGTGAATCACTATATGCCTCCCGATCTATCAATACGGGGGCATAAAAAACTTATAGTCATAAGAAATAAAAGCTTCATCATTTCAAGGGCCACAACTCTGCTAATACATGTCAGGTCCAAATTAAATCATTTAAGTAAGCAACTACACATACTGATAAATATCCTACACAATTTGAAGACAATAGCTCAACATGGATGGTTCAAGTACTGACCATCAGTACAGTATGTCACACTCAATGCAAGCGCTCTATCACTAGGCTAGCCTGTTATATAAATAGGGTCCTACTGAGACATAATGCCCAATCATGAAATAAAATGCAAGTCTGTTGAAGGTTATAAACCACTAAATGCATACGCGACCCAAAATCGGATACACTCAAATAGTCCTTACAGAAACTTCTGTTTGCTTGGAAATGGTGATATGCCTTGACAAAATGGAACTGGAATCATCTTATTGAGTTTAAAGGTATTGTATACATGTAGTTGAATGAGTGAATGTGTTTCATCCTGAATATTTTGAGATTTTGGCATATTTGACAAAGCGAAAGTAGAGTAGGGTAAAACCCACATTGGATCGGTCCGCGCGTCTGTAAAAATTTGTCTACCGCCTTTGACGAACAAAATCTTTCTTATATTAAACATGACCCCTTGTTTTTTTTGTCTTATTTTGTAGCTGCAACATACTGCTTTTCAATGATATAGGTCTATGAACTGGCCATAGACTTTAACATGATATTATCTGGGGCTGAAAATTGTCACTTTACATTGAGCTAAAGAACAATTTTATTTAGTGGTTTGTGACCTGAACAGTGTACTTAATGGCGGTATTTGATGTTTTTGTTTTCTGTGCTCGGCTGTTTATGTTGAGGGCTGCCGTCCTTTTTGTGTGTCATTAGTACACATCCCTACACTAAATCTCTATTTCAAACAATGTTCCCTTGTTAAAATTCAGCATATGAACTTTCAAATGACCATTACTCAGTCAATACTTGGTATTTTTTCATCAAATATCCTTCATTTTTTTTGCAGAAAAATTCATTCTTCCTCAGTGCAGCTTTTATAAGATAATTCCGGAAGTGTAGGGCACTTTTATATCACCTACCTGGTTCTCATCTGGCTCAATGTCCGAGTCGACCTCCTCAGTTATTTCTATCATATTTTCTGCCCTAAATCTGTCCAACAATACAACATGATCACTCGTTCTCTTGATGTTCTTCTTTATTACAAAATCTCTTCGTTGAGGGGTAGCACCTGGTGGAGGGTAGAAAATAGCACATTTAGTTTTTTTAAATAAATTTTGATAAAGAATATATTCTACTAGTGGCAATATTATTGGTACAATTATGCCAGATATTACAATAAATTATTCATTTATTAATATAAATAATGATACAAACATGCAAATTGTTATGTGCTTTCGACAGGGGTCCTACTGAGGCATGGTGTCCAGCTCAGTTTTGGTACCATAAGCAAACATCCCTACACCGAAAGTCTGTTTCAAACAATGTTTTGGTTCAAATACAGCTGAAGAAATTTCAAACAACCATAACTTTGTCAATTCATGGAATTTTTTCATCAAATAAGTTTTATTGTCATTCCGAAAATTGTATGACCCTGTTTTACCAAACATATGACTTCCCTGCTCTGCATTTAACAAAAATTTACGTGACACAACAGGTATGTTACAGGCACGAAACATGCGTCACAACATTTTTCTTTGAAAGCTGTCTGTTGGTACATCAAACATATGCTCTCCGGTACTGGAGGAAATAAAGATTATATATACAGGCCTGGTAATTGGCAATCATTCACAGGCCTGAAAATCCCAAGTTTCAAAGCCTTAAACTCTATTTTTCAATATAAACAAAGAAGGAAAATTCAGGATTCAAAAACCTGAAATCAGGCACAAGCCTGAATAATACCAGGCCTGATATATCAGCTTACCTGTCGGTATACAGTCAGTGATTTCTTCCTTCATATACTGTGTCATCTCTGACTTGCATTTGTTCAATGATATCATCTGACTCTGAATGAATTTATCACTGGTTTCATGTTGCCCAGTAACACTTGTTGTTTCTCGTTCAACATCTGTTTCCACGGTAACTGAGTGTTTATCACAAGTGTCCATCAGTCTATCACATTCACCAATAACTGCTTGTTGAACATTCTATTAAATACACAATTTAAAGCCACATTATCTCTCCAAAGGCCTTTTTTCCGATCATCCAGTAAATAGACTAATAACAAGGAATAAGGATATTTTTCATAAATGACCAATGATTGACAACAGAATGATAAATGTATCTGTCAAAATAGTATGCCAAAAATCCCATTTAAGTAAAATGTACAGATGAGTTGCTTCCCTTAGATTATAAATTGTGCATTTTTTGTTTACAATTCATTATTCTGTAAACAAACCAACTGGAGGTTGTATTTTGTTTTCTTCCATCTTAATGTGTTTTCCACCTTTGGAACCCAATTAAAGTGCTCAAAAATCCATGACTTTTCAAATAGGTTACCAAGTTATTGCTTTTTGAAAATAGCCATTTAAGGCCAAATGTGGCCTAGGCCAAACATGGCTTTAAAGCCTATATTCATTCATATTATAAATAAGATTTTTTTTGACACAAAAACATGTGTCTCCTACAAACGAATTTTGACCATCAAAAGGCTGTAACTCACTAAAAGTCAGAATACATGATTTGAGCATGCATCATACAATAAGGTACACATCTCCAAAGTTGTAATCAAATATCTTTAACTTCCTTACACCAACTTTACTTTACAATTAACAGTTTAGAACTACTGTAAAATCATAATTTTGTTAGGGGTTGAAATTTTGTTGATTTCGAAGTGAAAACTCGACCATGAAATCTAATCCCAATGAATGATTGACTTCCCATTCCATGTTTTGTAATTGATAAATTTACAACCCCACAACATGTCATTATTTCAAATCATTAAATTACGCAGATTATGGTAAAATGGTAATTTGGTGGATTCTCAAATTTGTGGATTTTAATATTGAAAATCTCCTGCTAGTGTTACCAATTTTTGAGGTTATTTATTCAAGGGGATTAAATTTCGCGAAAAGCAACGAAAATTAATCCACCGAGATCTGAGGGGTGTCAACAGTGCCAAATTAAAAATCCTGATAATCGTATGCAGATGACAACTTTTGCCAAACAAGAGGCCTGAACTAAACACATTTTTTCCATATGAATTATCTAACTCAGTTTGTATCAAAGAAAATCCTTCAGAGCAGGTAAAATTTACCACAACTTTGCCATTTCTTGAGATATTTTCATCAAATAACTTTTATTTTGGTAAGACATCATTGCTCTTCCTGGATAGATAAATCCGGAATTCCGGATAAATCAGGAATATTGACACCTCTGAGAACTTAACAGTATACCTAAATCCACAACATTTAATGCCCACAAGAACAAGTGGTTTTAAAGTATTATTTATTTATTGCTGCTTCAAACTGTGTACTTACATCAACATATTTGTAGTGCACGTTAAGTTGAGTGTTGATATCAGTGACTTGTTGAACTGTAGAAGTTTGACATGACTGTTCATACCGCGTCACTTCATCATTGCTAGCAGTTATATCTCTGATTATATCCTCTTGTACTTTCCTACCACTTTCATCTACTTCTTTACATGAATCCAGCACCTAGAATGTATACACATCATATATTACAGGGTACTGTTTTATCAAAGCACTTACGAAAATCTTAAAGTTACGCTCAAATTTAAATTCTTTATAAATCTTTAAAAACTGCAAATTGGTGATGGATATGGTTTGTATGAGTTCATTAAACAAATCGTTAGTAGTATAGCAGCTCCATTTATCACACTTTATATTTGTAGACAAGTTATACATAATTTAAATTTGATCGTAAGTTTATGATTTCCGTAAGTGCTTTGATAAAACAGTACCCAGGACTCTACAAATATACAAAGGTACTTCATTTTGTATATTTCAACACATTTTTACAGAATCAATGTATTTCATCTGTAATACGATATACAGGGCCCTGATGTTCAGCATCTGACTGGATTTTAACCATACCAAATTCTGACATTGTTTCTCAGTTTAGAACATAGTCAATTTATGTGTTTGACTTTTAAATAAACATTCATATTACCTGCGGCCTAGCAGTGCCGTAAAGTTGTACCAAAAATCTTGTTTGTCACTTCCAGAGCTCATTGTACCACTGAACTTTGGTTGAAACCTATTCCGCATACATCATCATTTTAAACAATAATGAGCTTTCTCAAAGGTTATGTGATAAATAGAATCTTTCATTCCTTCTCATTACATACGAGTTTTGTTAAACTCATCGACAAAGCCGTGTCATATTATTTTGTCCACTTGTTTAACAAAACTCGTATGTAATGAGCACTCATGCAAGATCCTCTCTTTACTACCATGTTGTGAATTTATTATGCTCAAAGCAAGCAATCTCAATAATAAAATGCTGTTGTTTCGGTGGTGCAGTCGGTATGGTCACGGTTACTTCAGTGCTAGATGCTGTTGCAGTTGGGGTTGTGGGTTTGAATACCACCCACCGGGTGAGGGTTCATATATGATTTTTAAATAAAATGTACCCTTGTGAGACAATCCTGAGATAACTTGCAGTGTTTCACTTTCATGGAAGATAATTCCTCAAAACTTGATTCATTCTTGTTCTCAGCAAGTCGTCGTTTCTCACCAACATGTGCACAGAAATTATCACAGTCTGATTTTATTTTCTGTGTCTGACATTGTACCTACAATAAGAAACTTACATAAATAAACAATGTTTATAAAACAGGTACATATCATTATGGCAGCCAGATAGGCGTTAATTTTAAAGGTCATGGCAACCTTGACCTTTGACCTCATTATCGATAGTATATCTGCTGACGTCAACCAACATAGTTAGAAAATTCTGGGCCAAACCGAGGTATGGATCCCACCATCGGGAACCATTACATCTATTCATTCATGTTACACAAGTAACTTATTGATCTCAAAATCAATAGAATGACGACCAACCATCTGATTAATTTTGTAGATCCACCAACAGCTATTTTCATCAGAAACCATTTGGTCAACTCACAGACTGACATGTGCAAAGCAATATACCCAAAGCTCTTCGATATGGGGCATAATAGTTAACAAGACTGCGTTCAATAAACGCTTATGCCCCCATGGAAGCCTAGCCCATAAAAAGCTAAGTCAATCAGGCGCCATAATTCTGTCAGGGCTCACGCTGTCAATCGACATTATCGCCATTTGCGATAATTTTATCAAAGTGGCGATTATTATTTCAATTTGGCGATGAAAAATGGCGATAATTTTATCAAACTGCAAAAAAAATATCTCCATAACTTCTTATTTTATCTATCAGCTATACGTATCGAGTGTCACAAATTTTCAAGTTCACACTTCAAACTGGACCCATATAATCTTCATTGTTAATTACTGTTAGCCCCAGGACATGTCACTAATCCTATTAGAGGTCTAATTACTGACAAATTGTTGTGATAACATCTTTTAATCCCCCATTTAATTGGTGTAATCAACTGTCAACAACATTCGTGGAACAGGTCTAAAATACTGATGAACATGTCTAAAATACTGACGAATCCGGGATGTGGGATGCAGACAAGATTGATTGCAATTTAGGGTTAATTATAGTTAACCCTTATCGTGCTTAGCGCGACTCAGAGTCGCGCTACACGATACTTTCCACCACTGCTGAGCGCGACTGTGAGTCGCGCTATACCGTTGCGCTAGTGGGATTGGCTTTTAAGCCCCGTTTCACCTTGCTTGTAGTATTCATGAATGAATTTTAACTATAATTTATTCAGTAGTAAATTACGAAACTATTTCTATAAATAATATCAGCCAATCAACTACAAATACGTTAAAATTACCGTCTAACATTTGCTGGAAATTCCGAAACTACAATGGCTGACGATCGGCTAGGAATGCACAAGATGTTTTAGAATGAATATATTAGGATAATTAACATTAACTGTATTTCTTTCAACGAAATTTGAAATATTAATAATTGAAATAAATGTATCATTATATTCTGACAGTTTTAGTCGGAATAATCAATTCTGCGATTGGTATTTATTATTAGGCGTACTTCATAACATTTAGCATAGCGTTATGTATGAAGTGCATGGAAATATTTCACATTGCATTGACATACTGCTGAATATCATAACGTGTGAAATACCAATAATTATCAAAATTATATCAATGTGTAGCTTATTTCATCTTCTTTGTATAAAGTATAGGGTTTATATCAGTATTTTGATAATTAACACCATTAATTAGATACTAAACAGAGTCATTATCAGATGAGATTTTTATCTCAAGTAGACTGCTAATATAATTCAGCACTGGTCAGCTGATAAGCCCACTGGGAATCTAGCACGATAAGGGTTAATAATAGGTGATTTGATTAATTATCTATCGACTAATGACTGCTTTGACTAAAAAATGAACATACTATTCAATAAAACTTATTTTTACGAGCTGCTTGAAAAACGTAAGTTGACTAGTATTCGGACATGCAAAATTCGGATAAATCGTCATTTGTAAAATATTGCTTATTTTTTAAAAAAACTTTAAATAAAATTATCCATTTTAAAAGGTTGAAATCCTGCATTCACGAGGCTTCAGCTTGTTGCTTGAGCTACAAGTCTTGGTCAAAAGAAAGGTTTTATCATGACATATTTTAACAATCAATTCATATCCTTTTCTTATATTTATAAAAGCACTGCAGCTGCTTTATATCGATATCTTGCTGATATATTGGCCATCTTCTAGCTTTTAGAAGATAATGGTTATCAAGAAATTGAATTGATTCCACTCTATTGTTACCTATTTTTCAACCACACAGCCTTGTCATATGTTTATATGTACTTTGTAATCATTTTTGCACCTCATACCACATGTACTATGTGCTGAGAGTATCAAATAAACTGTAAACTGTCAAAGAAATGACAATTTGATTGACCAAGCTGTTTGACTGTCCCTTTTGTAATGACATCAATTTCCTCAGCTGTCTGTGTCATGTAAATGGCACTGTACTTATCAAGAGCAGGTGCATAGCTTTCTATAGGCATATGCCTGCACAATTATTGATTTACCCCAGGTATGAAAAAAATGCACCCACCCTAGCACCCTAGTACAATGGAGCCTATTTGTATGAAGACGTTTCTTAATTAAGTTAAACGATGATCAATTTGTCTTTGACATGACACTAGACTGAGTCATAATTAGTCAGGATTTTTAGATTGAAAACTGCCCAGAAGGCACCTGTAGCCCTATCAAATTAAAATGTTTGCCAGTAGAGTATGTGCCAAACTTCCTAGCATAAGATGCCACACATATTCATTTTGATCAGCTATGGCCCCGACTATGATTCATAAAAAGCCTTATGTACCATGCATTAAGTTCGAGTCACCATGCGTAGATTATAAGTTCACGTCAATTTTGGCTATAATTTTTGTTGGGCAAAAATAAATGGCTATTATTTTAAAATGGCCAGTGTGAGCCCTGATTCTGTAATAATGTTGGATAGTGTTACATGGCTTTGATAATGTAAGGGGCTTATGATAGTAAACAAGTATGCCAAGTTTTAAGGCAATGCCATGATGGACATGATGTAAAACGAAACTGTCAATTTGTGTTAACCAAGAATTAGACGCTTAATAAGTCCAAAATTAGGTCAAGAAGAAGGTCAAAATGAGGTTAGGTGATATAGGCGTGTGGAGAATGTTCAAATACACTGTGAAGTTTCTGGGATCTAGCACTATATATTATTAGCACTATATTGTTAGCACTATATTATTATATTTTATATTGGGTATTTAGTGTACCCAGGCCTTTCTCTGCACTGCAGTAATCAGGGGCCAGTCTATACAAATACCTTTACATATATGGTACTTTACTTCTGTGGAAGTTGATGATCTTATCAATTAGCACCCCAGGAGGTGTTAACTGGCCATGATTAGATAATTAGCAAGTTTAAGGGAGTTTAAATACCAATACAGTCTTATACAGATATGCATATACAAATGTAGATAGATATGTCAAGCTTCACTTAGATTATATTGTGTATTGTGTTTAATTAATGCTTAAATTGTTAATTTCTTTATTATCAACAGAATATTGTCATGTTTGGTGTTGATTTATTCAGTATTTCATAATTAATAAGATGGCAGTGCTAAAATGTAGATTTGAAGTCTAGTTTTGTAGAAATTGTCTTATTTTTTTTTGCTTACTCCAGTGCATGTGCACTGTGTTTCACATAAAAGTGTTAAATGGTCAAAATCTTTATTTTTATCAGAATGTGGTTATATTTGGTGTCTATTTAATCAGCATTTTGTTAGATATGATGGCATTGTTAGTTTGTTGATTGGATGTTTAGTTTTATAGTAATTGCCTCTACAAAATATTAGTGTATTGAATGTTGTTGTTTTACTTGGCTTAGTGTGATGAGTCACTGGTAGACATCAGGCGGTGCTTATCAGTGTCTCAGATCTGTCAATCTTCAGAATGCACTGACTGACCAGTTGACCAGAGGCTTATCAGCCAATCAAATCTTTTTATTAAACATTGTCCACTGACCAATTAGAGGTTATGTAAGATTACTATAAATAAGCTTGCAGCTGTTTTTTAATCATTCTCTGCTGCCAAGGAAACTGGACTAAAAACTAAAACTGTGATCATTTACTGGTATTTAATTAATTATTTTTAAGACACTTAGGAAATTTCTTGAGTTGACAATTTGATGTAAAATTAGATTTATACTTAGGTTATTTTAGTGGGAAAATATTTAGACACTTAGAATATTTTTGGACTTTAAGCATTTTGTCATTATTTGGGTTTATACTTAGAAATTTTATGTCAACTGTACACTTTGATAGCGCTTTTGATAAATATAGTAAACTTTATTGTTTGTTCAATTGTGAAATTTCATCACTTAAAAACCATGTCGCTTTTATTTCTCTGTGCACTTGTCTTTAACTTTGTAACAAACTGGGTTGTATTTTTCACAATTATTCTGAGTTATTTTTACTTATATTTTTCTCGAGAAACTCGCTCCAGCAGAGTCGTATGCAGAATATAGCTGTTGAACTTAAAACTGTAGATCAATAGGTGTATTTTGAATACTTGGCACTTGTATATACTTGTACATTTTATTTGGTATTTCTTGTATTTTGATCTTGTAAATACACATTGATTTTTGTATCTTTGTTATTATTGCTTTAATGTTATCATTTTTCCTAGTTTACGACCAACATTTAGGCTGCATTATTTCATTTGTCTCGTTTGTACGATTTCGACCTGGTATATAATTAAAATCTGTTCAGTTTATTTGGCATTTGTCGTACTTCTTTGATAATTTTGTACTTATTGGGTTCTGGCTGACCCTATATAGCCAGTGGTGTCATCCTGACGAGAGAACCGGCTCGAACGAACTAAGAACCCTGGGTGCTAAGTCCGGGTTCGCCACAACACCAACAATGCAAGTATGAAAGCTTTGTAGCAAGCCATATTAATGCTAGAAGAAACGGTCAATTTGGGTTAACCAAGAATTTGGCCCTTCAATAAGTCTAAGTCCAAAATTAGGTCAAGGTGAAGGTCGAAATGGCGTCAAATGATACAGGTACCAAACCACCAAATGCCTACGCGGACCAAAATCAGATACACTCAAGTAGTCCTTTTAAAACTTTGATTTGGCTGGAAATGGTGGTATTTGTTGACAAATCAGCATTAGAATCATGTAATTGGGTTTACATGCTTTGTACACATGTATGTGATGTAGTGAAACTGTTTTATTAAGAAAATTTTGATATTCTGGCTTAAATATGAAAGCGAAAGTAGGGTTGTGGCTAACGAACATTGAATCAGTCCGCGTGTGTGGGAAAATCTGTTCACCGCGTTTGACGAACCAAATTTTTCTTATATGATACGCAACCCCCTGATTTTTTTTCATTTTCTTGAGGCTATATGCTATTTCTATTGATTGGTGGATTTTGAGAGGTCTCCATGGACAAAAGTTTGACATTTTTTGGGTCAGCAATTTGTCACTTTACATTGAGTTAAAGAACAAATCTATTTGGTGGTTTGTTACCTAAAGGCGTGTGGAGAGTGTTCATATACAACATCCATGCAAGTATGGAAGCTTTGTAGCAAGCCATAATAATGCTAGAAGAAACGGTCAATTTGGGTTTACCAGGATTTTGACCCTTTAATAAGTCTAAGTCCAAAATTAGGTCAAGGTGAAGGTCAAAATGGGGTCAGGTTATACAGGCCTGTAGAGAGTGCTCATATACAACATCCATGCAAGTATGAAAGCTTTGTAGCAAGCCATATTAATGCTAGAAGAAACAGTCAATTTGGGTTAACCAAGAATTTGGCCCTTCAATAAGTCTAAGTCCAAAATTAGGTCAAGGTGAAGGTCAAAATGGGGTCAGGTGATACAGGCGTTTGGAGAGTGTTCATATACAACATCCATGCAAGTATGGAAGCTTTGTAGCAAGCCATAATAATGCTAGAAGAAACTGTCAATTTGGGTTAACCAGGACGGACGAACGGACGGACAGGTGAATCACTATATGCCTCCCCATCTATCGATAGGGGGGCATAAAAATAGAGGTCAAGTAATGTTTCGAGTCCTTTGCTCTACAGCATTTGATATGTGAAATGGTTCAAGACAAGATTAAGTGTAACACATCTGTGTTAAATGAATCATAATAAAGTGTAGATAGCTCACCAGAGTTTCCATATCTGCCACAGTTTTAGTACTATTCGTCCGTAATTGCATGATTTCTTGTAATTTGTTATCAATGATCTGAAAATAAAACCAATAGGACATGGAATAAATGAAGTTACACAGGAAGGACATCCTAAAAATTCCAAATAAATTTCTTAACCATTCCAAAACAATGCATGAACATTTATTTGATTACAAAACTATCTCACAACACTTCCCCGACACTTTTCAGAATTAAACATTTGTTGGGCCAGCCCTTTAACTCACATGAGGCCGAGATGTCATGATCAATACTACATTGTAAGCAGACTGGTTTTAAGAAATTGTCACTAACAAAGAAACATGCAGCACATGACCAACCTCCCTGTCATGTTTAAGGGCATAACACTCATGTTTATTCAGGGTTAATGCTGCTTCAATAATTTTCCAGTAATATACTGCAGCTGATTCACCAAACAAATTTTCCTGAATTGTCTCCTTTTCAGTACTAACTTACCCTTCTGTAAGGAAACAGTATCTACCCTTCCATAAGGAAAGGGTAACCTCTCCATATGTGGAGGAAAATTTACATTTGTTGTCAAATTTTCACGGAAGGGTATGACAGGGGTCCTACTGGGGCATAATGCCCAATCCTGTAAATGACTCTCAAGTCTGTTATGGGTGCCTTTAGCACACACCCCTACAGCAAAACTCAGTATCAAACATTGTACTATTGTTAAAATTCAGCTTATGAAACTTCAATTGACCATAACTTTGTCAATTCTTAGAAAAGTTCAATCTTTCTAGTGCCTCAAATCCGGATTTCCAGAATCGTAGGACCCCTGGTATGATCTGCCACGACAAGGAATCGAACCTGGACTACAAAGCCAGCCACTTACCCAGTAGAAGCAATCTCTAATTATCGATTGTAAACAATTTGGTCTACACAACAGACAGTCCCCAACCAACTAAATTGTGCAAGACAATACATCCTAACTGTTTGAAAGGGGAAATCTATTACCCAGGGCAATGTACTAACCTGTTGTTCTGAGTCGTGTTGTTGCTTTAATGATTTCAATTTTTCCTGTAATGTTTCAATCTCTGTATTTTGTGTTTGTGTATGAGATGATACAATATCTTCAAGCTCCTGAAATCTTGATTTGATCTGATCATACTGTTCATGTAACACAACGTCTTGTTCTTCTCGCTGTAAAGTTAGCATAGCATAGTTACAGGGTGTTAAAAAATGTTTGGTCTCAAAATTAAAATTCATATAAAGTTTTATTTGAGCTATGTAGGCAGAAGGCAATGTTAATTTCTTACTGTAATAGCTTCATTTAATGTCAGAGAGATAAGAACAAAGGTAGAACCCACTGGATTTCAACCCAGTCTTCTGAGGTCAGAAAAATATAATATTGAAACTCAGACATTGAGAACGAACATTTTTAACACCATGTACATGTATATAACATCAAGAAACTAGACAGGTTTTTGACACAAACGGGCCTTAACTTTGGCAAAAATCATTGGACCCATTTTTTTTATTTAATTGTTAAAGTTCAGCTGAGGAAATTTCAAATGAGCATAACTTTGTCAATTCTATGAGTGTTTTCACCAAATAAATTTCATTTTCTGCAGTAATATTAATTTTCGCGCAGCAAATCTGGATTTTCAGATTATTCTGGAATTCTCGGACCTCTGAAATCAATAAAGGATTCAGTGAACACAACTAGCAAGCACTTGCATAGTTACCTGAGATGCCAATTGTTTAACTGTTTCATCTAATGATGATGCCATGTTCCCGACTTGTGATAGGATGTTACCAAATCTGTTCTCTATTGCACCCTTTATATTATCTAGTGTACTGACTTGTTTGTCCTGAAAACACAAAATCATAAAGTATGTTTAGGCTGACCTTAATAAATTCATTGTTACTCTACCTATTTATCCTAGTCAATCAACTTGTTTGCTCTTCATGTAAGTTCATGAGGCCTTTATTTTTGAAACTATGAGTGTGTGCTTTTGTTTTAAAATCTCAACCTTCCTATCCAACTAAATACTGCCGTCAGCTAGGGGTGGGCCGATGCATCAAAATATCGATTCCGAGTGTCCCGATAGTATGGATCGATAGTAAAAGTCTCGATTCAATAACTATCGCCGATAGTTAGCTCAACTATCCATAGTTACGATAGTTTCCTTTTTATAAATAAAGTTTATCATTAATTTAAAACAACTCCAGTTTTCGTTAAAAAACTAATTGTAAATAACCACACGCATCAAAAAAGCCACAAATTGGCACAATGGGCCAATATTGCCTTAATTTTATTAATCTATTTCTGTCAAATTCATTTTAAATCATTTTCATAAATGGTAGATTTGTATGTTGTACAAAAAGTGATATCTTACACAGTGCAAATTTGCAATAACAAGTTATTATCTGGTTTTCAAATCTTGGCAATAACTATTGCAATAGTATCGCAATAGTTTCCAGCAATACAATAATATTGCAATAGTACTTTCAGCAATAGCAATAGTCAAAATTTGACTCAATAGTCACCCCTACCGTCAGCACATCTTTGCCTATCAATCAACTAAGTAAAACACAGTGTAGCAAAACCCTGTGACTTTGATATCACTAAAGGCTACAGTCGCTACAAATCCAAGATGAAATTTGCTCCGCTTCGAAATATTTTATTTCTTCACCAATTTCTATGAAACATACTCCAGTGTTAGGGAAAAATTATATGCTTTCCACAAAAGATTGGATCTTTTTCAGTAGCTTGGCAGTTTATTCCAGCATCATGTGAAACCTTCGAAGTTTCAGTTTGTCTTCTTCTTCAAGGGTGTTTGAGAAAAGGACCCTGCTACTGATAGGGATGCTACATTTCGTGGAAAGCTTACATTTGTCCCTAAGACTAGCGTATGTTTCATAGACATCGGTATAGAAATTTTTGTTTTTCGAAGCGATGCAATTTTCGTCTTGGATTTGTAGCCTTTAGTGATGTCAAAGGCACATGGTATTGCTATACTGAAACATGTATCATCAAAAAGTATTACCTTCATTTCTGTTGCCGATGATTGTACGCCATTCGTCCATGATGTTGTAGCCTGTGTGTTGGTTTTTTGATGTTCTGTGACTGCTTCTAGTTGCTGTGTGAGACACGACTGTAACTCTCGTAGTTGGGTGGTTATTGCACTTATATTCTCTTTGTTATTGGATAATCTTACACCTGCATGTACAAAAGTTTATTCTAAAGTCATATAATTTTGCAAAGTCAAAATTTCTTTTTCTGAAGTATAGTGACGATTGCAGTTTGTGAGGTTAAATGTTTAAAGCCACATTATCCGAGACCTTTTTCCCGATCATCCAGTAAATTGACTAATTACAAGGAATTAGGACATTTTTCACAAATGACCAATCATTGACGACAAAATGTTAATGTACCTGTAGAAATAGTATGCCAAAAATCACATTTAAGTAAAATGTATGGATGACAAAATACAAATTTTGCAAGAGTTGCTTCCCTTAAATGATAAATTGTGCATTTTTTGTTTATAATTCATTATTTTGTAAACAAAACAACTTGAGGTTGTATTTCGTTTTCTTCAATCTTATTGTGTTTTCCACCTTTAGGACACAACTAAAGTGCTCAAAATCCATGACTCTTCAAATAGGTTACCAAGTTATTGCTTTTTGAAAATAGCCGTTTAAGGCCTAATGTGGCTTTAAGCTAATTAAATATCAGAAATATCAAACAACCTTCTGAGTCTACCTGTCATTATTTCAGCTTACAAGGATAAATTTTGCAAACTTATCCAATTTGCAAACATAGCAAAATTGATCATTCAAGAAAATGTCTTATTTTTCAGTTCACTTGATCCAAGTTTCAATGTATCTTGTTTAAATCATACTGTTCAGTGTTTCTAAACTAATGGCCGAGTGAACTGAGTCAAATTATGAGGACAAATTTTTGCAAAGTATAGTGAAACTTATTCATCACAAAAATGTCATTATTTTACTTGATCCCAGTTCTATTTAAACGTGTCTTGTTAACATCACCATGCTGTGCAGTATTTCTAACACTAATGGGTATATTACCTGAGTAAAAGTTGATAATGTTCTTCAATTCAAACTAAAAGTTGTAATCCATTTAGAATTTCAAAAAATAAATATTTGTAGATGTGCATAATCCCCTTATTGCCCCATATCCACATATCAAGTTTCATAAACCTAGCTTGGAAACTGTTTGAGTTATGTAAGGTTCAAAACTTTTTGACGGACAGACAGACTGGCCAAGCGGTAGAGGACTAATAAATTTGCATTGTGCCAATTCTACTTCATACAGTTTTATATGGCTGAATATCTAGTAAGAATCTTACTAAGCTGTTCTGTGAGTTGAGTATGAAAGTTGGCTTGTTGTGTGTTATATTTTTCAACATCATCTATAGACTGTCCAATATTTGATGTCAAAACCTCCTCAAAGGTCTGTAAAACTTGCTTATTTTGTTCATCTGTTGTCTTTAATCGGTCAATCTTTTCATGCAAACCTTTCACATCTGACGTTGAGACTTCCACAGTATCCAAGAGCTGTAAGAGAGAGCAATATATATTTATTAAACAAGTCAATAAGAATTGCAAGCAATACAGAAGTCCCCTACCGGTTTGTGGCCATTTTCAATGTTACTGTTGCCATAGCAACCACAAATTTTGTCAGAATCAAAATAGTTTTAGACATGCATTATCCCCTTATTGCCACCTATCCACATACCAAGTTTCATAAACCTAGCTTGGAAACTGTTTCAGTTATGTTAGGATCCCAATTTTTTGACGGACGGAGGGTAAACCTATAGTCGCCTCTGGTCAAAAACTGGTAGGGGACCTATAACAGGAGTTCTACTGAGCCAAAATGCCCAATCTTGAAAATGAGTCGCAAATCTGTTTTGGGTGCCATCAGTACACATCCCTACAACAAAACTCTGTTTCAAACATGTTAAAATTCAGCTTATGAAACTTCAAATGACCATAACTTTGACAATTCTTTAAATTTCCACCAAATAACTCATTTTAAGCAGACAAGTTCATTCTTTCCAGTGCAGCAAATCTGGATTTCCGGATTATTCTGGAATTGTAGGACCCCCTGTAAATAAACATATACTAGACTCATTTAGAGTCAGGAGACTGTAAGTTAGATTAACAAAGGTTCAATTCAAGGTCAAGGGCATTTTGAATATCTAAGTAGGACATTTATCAGAGGCTCTACTGTGGTATAATCCCCAATCCTGAAAATGAGTCCCAAGTAAGTCTGTTTTGAGTGTCATAACCACACATCCGCACATCAAAACTCAGTTCAAACATCGTTTTCCGTTTAAATTCTGCTCGTGAAATTTCAAAAGACCATTACTTTGTCAATTCTTTGAAAACTTACACTTTTGACTTTATGCAAAAAAGTTCATACTTTCTAAAGCAACAAATCCAGATTTCTGGATTATTCCGGAATCAATGTAGAACCCCTGATTTATACCACGCTTTATTCTAAATAATAGCTGATGAACACTTCAGATAAGCCAAACAATAACTCACTGACAATTGATCCTGGTATATATATGCCTATCACAACAAGGCTCAGGGCTTATAAAATTTGACCCAATGGTTACTGAGAAATATCACATCTACCACATTTTATCATCAGATGGACAAAGCGAAAGTGTGACTCCAATAGGGCCCACAAATCTTTTGAACCTGGGCGTATGATATGATACATGAGGACAGAGTAGCAAGAGTTGGGTATACACCTAGACACATGTATCTCAGGGGTGTCAACAGAGTCGAATTAAAAATCCTGAAATTCATATGCGGCTGACTATTTTCGCCAAACAAATCCGGAATTCTGGATAAATCAGGAATATTGACACCTCTGGTATCTAAATGTGAAACAATTTACCGATGATGCATTTTCATACAGAACATCTTCTGATTTCAAATGTTCAGAAACTAGGAATTTCTGCTCATTTCTGTCCTGTTCTGTCATTCTTAGATTCACTTTTGTTTCCTTCAAGTTGGTTTTTGTCACACACAATTTCTCTTTGGTAACTGTCAGTTTGTTTGTAGTCTGTTCTAGTTCTTCTTTGGTATCAGTGAACAGGTTTTGTACCTATCAATCAATAATAACAAGTCATTAAGAATTGCAAGCAATACAGAAGTCCCCTAGAGGTTTTAAGCCATTTTCACTGTTTCTGTTGCCATAGCAACCACAATTTAGGTGGGAATCAAAATATATTTAGATGTGCATTATCCCCTTATCGCCCCCTATCCACATACCAAGTTTCATAAGCCTAGCTTGGTGACTGTTTGAGTAATTTCAGGATCCAGATTTTTTGAAGGACGGACCGACTGACGGTCAGCAAACCTATAGGGGACTAACAACCATGAGCGACCAGTGTTTCATTTTGGTGCCAGTCCCAAGTCCCTGACTCATAAAATTGATGTTTTAAGTTTAGTGGGAAGGACTCAATACTGATTAGTTTTCAAAACCAAAATGAAACCCTGGATTACATTAGTTAGTATCCCTACAGTAACACTAAAACTTAAAATAATTCAGCTTAAAGAATTTCAAATAACTTCCTCTGCAGAGAAGTTATTTCTTTCTAAGGCAGCAATTCCGGACTACGTGTATTCCAAACTTGTAGGATGCCTGTATGAATAAGTTATATTTCAACAACATGTCAAAACTTTAACAAGTCAACAAAAGATTTCCTGGTTTGTCTGACCAAATGCCAGACAACTCATGTAAGTCATTTTAAGGTGGCTCGGGACTTTCCTAGCTCGAAATCAAAAGTTGACATATTTGCTTGAAACTTAGTACGGACGTATATCATACCCATCTGCGTTGCATGGTAACGTTTTGTTACGATGACGTCACATGACGTCGCTATTTGGCGCCGTTTTTGGACCTAGCCCTAGACTCATACCGTACATTGATTATGACTACATAACTTTTTCATTAATTCGCCGATTTTAAATTTGTAAATTGAGTATTAATGCTCGATAAATTATCGTTCTGATTATATGTTTTTATTATACTTCATCAACCATTAATAAAAAATGTAGTTGGAAATCGAACAAAATACGTCAGAAACGTCAACAAAATACTACTTGATTTTTCGCGTTTTCCCTTAAATATCTAAAATATCTGACGGTAACTTTTTTTTAAAACTTCGCAGTATGTTGCTCTGGATACGAAGAACAGATTAATTAATAAAAAACGATAGGTCGCCGCGCAAGATTTTTCAGTAAGTAACTTTGAAATAGTGTCGTCGTCCTTAAAAACTTGACGACGTTGCGTTTTTCTTATTTAACTAGTTATCAACTACCTGTGGTCAACTAGGGGATATCAGTAGTGCATGAGTTACGGGTTCGACTACCGCAATTCCGACAATTCTTCTCTCTGTCAGAACATCGCGAGTAAACATTTACATGTACATTGTTTATTGGTTACAAAAATGACCCGTAAAACACGATCCTGTCCAGTTTACCTCCGATACTGAATCCAGAAATAGTCAGAAACATGCTCAATTCAAATAAGGTAGACTTTACAAATTATTGCAATTACCCATTCAATTTCCATATTGCAGGGCTCTACAAATTTTTTCAAAATAGAGTTGTCCAGGACTACTGACCATGGCAAAATAGAGTTGTCCGAATTATAAGTTCAGTTGTCCCAATTAAAACAAACAAATGTCTCTCAAGTTAATAGTACTCCCATTAATTGCTTTCAACGTACTTCCATTACTCTAGGGTTTTATCTTGGGTAGTCCTATAAGTCAAGACGAGGATAACCTCTTCATTTCAGGAAGCCCCACGCTCATGTCAATGTAGTATTTCCTATTATAATATGTTGACGGTAGAACATTTTATTCTGATGCTGCAAGTGTCCACTGAACGGTGCTCATATTGTACTTCACACATTCTGTTTGACTTAGATATACTGTTTGAATAAACACCCATCTGTCCATCAACATTATATAGTGCAATATAGTACAACACTCGAATGTTCGGCGATTCAATGTCCGCGAGTTTGACAATTATGAAAGATAAGCAAGTTATTCTCTGCAACGGTGCATAAACCATATTGTATCGATCGGTCAAATTTAATACCCGCATATATCGAATCCTTTACGCCGAATAAAATTTGCATCCGGCTCATCAAAGACGCCGCGCTAGTCACAAGTCACCGCGTCCCGCCTTTGAAGTCGGGAGATCTTAGAACTGCGCGTCGGTTACATCAGCAACCTTGAGTGAGATTTTCGCGTGCTAAATATGGATTGTCTGCTATACGAACTTGCAAATTAAATAAAGTTTGTTTGATTGCTGTGATGTTTTCATAGTGGAATTATTATATACGGATTATAGATCTACGTGTATTACAGGTATTTGATGCGTTTCGATTCTCGTTCTGTCCTCACTAATCTCGTGTCTGTTCACATGATTTGTGACATATTTTTATCAATTACTCGTCAATATCGTTCACGTGCGCGGTTGCATATTTGATCCAATCAAATTAGAGAGGAGGAGCTTAGCCGATAGAATGTAGATGTCGTTTGTTTACCAGAGCGTGGACCTCCCGTGACGCTTGATTACTGCTAATTGACACGGATTAACTGACTCGCGTATACTGTTTATTTCGATGTCCGGAAGGCTAATATACGCTTGGGTCATAAATTTCGGTATACAGAGTCAAATCTCGGACGTAGGTATTGATTATACGAATTTTTGGTCAGTTGTCCGATATTGCTGTCAATTTAAATTAGACTTGTCCGGGACTAAATTTTTGCTCACTATCAGTTGTCCGAAGTCGATTTAGAGTTGTCCTGGACGTCGGACTATAGGATTTGTAGAGCCCTGATATTGTATACTAATAACTTATTATTTGGTATACTGTAAGTTGACATGTTTGACATACTTCAAGAAATATATATTTCGGCAATGGAACCAATTAACCGATCAGGATATTTAGTGTCGCTGTCCCACAGATCGTAACTAAAACATCTTCATAATTGTCTTAACAGTCAGCATATCAACAGTTCAAATTAGAATGATATATCAGTTTCACACCGGATTAACGAGGGTTATGTCTGATTTAGTTCGATGTAATTATGGTGTATTTACGTTGCCTGACGGTTATGTCCGGCAGACCCCGTTAAAGCTCGGTGTGATCCAAGTTGTCACCGGTATGTTGAAATTGCTCCCGGCGATTCCCGGTGTTTCTCGGTTAAGTCCCTGGAACCTCCAGGTGGGACGAAGCCAGTTTAACGTGGTGATCCGGTATATTTTTTTAACAAAATGCATTCTCATATTACTGACGTATCTCCGGTCTGAAAGAATTAATTGCGAGTAGCTAGATTTATTCCCGCTTTACTACAATGTATTTACGGTGCGTGTGGTGTGATCCCGGTGTATCCCGGTTAAAAAAAGTGGTCCAGGTTGTCGCCGGTGTTGTCTCGATGCTCGCCGACATCGTCCCGTCATACCATGGTTGTGCGTCGGTGACGCACAGTTGTAACCCGCTGGTCAATGTAAGCGATCTATTAACCATATTCAATAAGTTGCGTATATTTCGAGGTAGTGGTATGATCCACTCAGAGGGTGTGTATGAGAGAGTGGTAATTGTATCAGCAAGCTAGGATATGTACTGGCTACTTTACATGATCGACATCCCGGATTGTTCGGAAAAGTTCCCAATAATCTGTAGTAACCCGTAGTGGCTACTTGGTCTCGATGGGGGCATTATAACTACTAAAGGTATAGTGCAGAGAATTTGACACGATCCTTAACCGTGGTGAAATCGGGACCCACCTGCCCTAACTGTAGGTGTAACGTCACATTCCAGGGCTAAACGGGGATATCACTCCAGGTGTCTGACGGTTGTATGAAACAGTTTTAATTTATCGGGGCTGTTAGCCAGTCAGGGTTTATCATGGATCGCTTTAGAGTTTTAAGTCGGATGTCAGCTCCAGTATGTGATGGTGTCTTGTTAGTAACTGTCTATATTACCCCAATCACACGAGAGTCGGAATGAACCGGAATGCCGTAGCAATTTGAGGTACATCCTTGTATGTTCGAAATGTATTATGTCTGCATTCCGAGTGTATTCCATATATTCGGGCCAATATAAATGTTTTCGCAAGATCTTAAACCTATTTCGTTAGAAATAAATTACCTATTAAACTGAAAAAATAGACTATTTTTAAAATCTGTGTATATACCCGGTATTCTACTAGTCCTGATTACACGGCGTCGGATCGAGCCGAATGCCGTCAGAACAAAAAAGTCGAGGTGTATTCCTTCATGATCTAAGTGCATTCTAAACATTATGTCTGCATTCTGAGTGCATTCGTAGTGCATTCGATATATTCCGGCACATTCCTGCGGCCACTTCGAATGTTTTGGGCATGTTCAAAACTTCGAGGTCGGATGAAATATCGAACGGCTTTCGAAGTGTTTTATGGCATTCTGACTGCATTTGTAACATTACTTAAAATCAGTATATGGTTGTACTGTTATTAAACATACTTCCCGTGCGAAAGCCCGTGCAAAACGATCCAATGAGTGTGTGTACCGTATTGTGAAAACATATGCGTGCACATTCTCCGTTATCATTCCAGGCGGATTCAAAGTGTATTCTTGTTATATTCGAATTTTGTTTGAATTGTATTCTAATTGTCTTCGTATTTCTAATTTCCCGAAACGAAGAGGGGGTTATAGGAATTGTCTCCGTCCGTCCACCCGTCCGTCCATCCATCCACCCGTCCATCCGTCCGTCCACACGTCCGTCCACCCGTCCGTCCATCCGTCCGTCCACACGTCCGTCCATCCGCCCGTAACAAAACTTTTTTACGCCAGGGCCGAATTGCATGAAACTCATAAATAGCAACTGTGTAATCAATAAAGACGACGCATATCGCACTCTCATCATCGTACCATGTACGGTCGTGTTTTTGTTATGGATGTTACGATATCATCATAGTTCTGTCGCGTTTTCGTTATCTTAGTTTCTCTGATCAACACACATGCAAACGCAATTGCCCTTACGGTATAATTATTGATTGGTTACATGTCATTAAATTATCACCAAAAACCCCCAGACCTTTTACTAGGCTTTTAATTCCTGGTGTTATGTTATGACAAATGGCTAACAGCGCGCACTAGACTCAAACGTATACCATGCCTTGTATGTGTGTTTCAGAAACGTAACTTGTTAGTTTAATTATTAAAACGCAAACTGATTTCATACGCTTCATTATTATGTAGATTCATAAAATTAAATATATCGGCATAGGTTTTCATTTCCCCTGAGAAAGCTATGTACCTAACAGTGATTTAACAATGACGTTTTATGCAGCGTCGTCAATTTTTAAGGCCGACGACAGTATTTCAAAGTTATTTACTGAAAAATCTTGCGCGGCGACCTATCGTTTTTTATTAATTAATCTGTTCTTCGTATCCAGAGCATCATACTGTGAAGTTTTAAAAAAAAGTTACCGTCAGATATTAAAGTGAATAGGCTAAAAATCAAGTAGCAATTTGTTGACATTTTGGACGTCTTTTGCGCGATTTTCGTATACAATATATATTTTTGGTTAAACAAGTGAAATAAAAACATATAACCAGAACGATAATTTATCGAGCGTTAATACTCATTTTACTAATAAAAAAACGGCGAATAAATAAAAAAGTTATGTAGTCATAATCAATGTACGGTATGATTCTGTCACTGGGTCCAAAAACGGCGCCAAACAGCAACGTCATGTGACGTCATCGTAACAAAACGTTACCACGCAACGCAGATGGGTATGATGTACGTCCGTACTAAGTTTCAAGTAAATATGCCAACTTTTGATTTCGAGCTCGGAAAGTCCCGAGCCACCTTAAGTCATTCATTAGAATTGAACATGTGTAAAAAAGTTCACATACCTTAGCCAGTTCTTCAGTCATTGCATCTTTCAGTGCAGTAAGTTCATTAATTGTATCCTCCTGGACTCTCAAATTGGTCTGCATAGACCTGTAGACAAGATTATAAACCAAACATCAGAGATAAAAACTGTTGTTTGTTTGTTTCCGACATCCAAGACAGTCATAAGGCATAGCCACTTTATTTTTCCCTGTTTGATTGGCCAATGACCCAGACTTCGAGGAAAGAGACAGTTGTGTGTCTCAAGGGGAATCTGGGTGCGATACCCAAGCTCATTCCTAATACTAAATAGACTGCTTGAAGCTTTAACATCCCTAATGTACCGCACCATACACAAAAGACTACCTCTGGGTTACAAACCAGTTTTCTCTACTTTTGTAAAAACACTGAAAAGCGTTTCAGAAATGACTTAAGTCAAGTAGTGCCCCAGCTGAAATTTGAACCAGGGACCACTTGATCCATAATCGATCATCATCCACTTGATCACAACTGAGAAATAAGTTGATCTACAATCTTGCTTATTCTGTTGTAAAACTCTTACTTAATAAACTGACCTAAAATATCAAATTCTTGAACAATTGGAATTTCTGTATATAAATTTTGGAAGCAGCAAAGTGTGCTATGTTTTTACTAGATGGTATGCTCTAATGCATTTTTTGCTGTTTTGGTTCACAATATGGCAGTATGAAATTTAAAGTTTTAGTACTAAAGGTATAAAATCCCTTTTAGCGACTTCTTGATAAATTTGTTGATTTGGGATAAATTTGTTGATTTGGGGTAAATTTGTTGATTTGGGGTAAAGTAAAGCCATGGTTTTGCTTACTGGTAGTTTTCTTCAGCAATAAAGAATCCATTCTTCTCTCGGGCAGCTTGTAGATCTCTACGTAATTTGTCTATCTCTTCAGTATATTCCTACAATAACAAGAGATGTTTGTAAAACATGTATGCCCCATGCAGCCAAATAGTATTTTTTACTTCAAACACAAATGGAAGGGACCACTAATGCAGGACTTTTTCACGGAAACTGATATAATACGCTCCAGAACCTTGCACATGTTACATATATTCATCGATAAAGGTCAGGCTCTTTTTTAATAATATGTCCAGACTACATCAACATCCTAGAAAGTGCACTCAATTCAGCTATAAAAGCTCCGCGAGTCGCATGTGTCGCCTGACAACATGCACATTTGTCATGGAAAACTATCCACTATTGGGCTACATATCGACTCACAAGAGTTCTATAGTCATATGAACTAAAAACGACAAAGTGATGCTCTGGACAAAAAAATGTCACAGCAAGAAACATGCATACCTATCTTGGAGTCATTAATACTTAGTGACAAAGTTATGCCACGGACAAGAAATGCTTATAAAATCAATCAAAGGGACAAAAATAAAAATAGCACAAGGTAGAGTTACGATTCTTGTGTACTGCACTTGGACTTTTGGTAAGAAACATGCATACCAAATTTCAAGTCATTCAACCTCTTGGTGACAAAGTTATCCGCCGGACAAGAAATGCTCAAATTAAATCAATCTAAGGGAAATAATTCAAAAACAATGCAAGGCAGAGTTATGGTTCTTGCGCACTGCACTTCGGCTTATTGCAAGAAACATGCATACCAAATCTTGAGTCATTTGAACTTAAGGTGACAAAGTTATGCTCCGGACAAGAAATGCTCTAATAAAATCAATCAAAGGGGAATAATTAAAAAACTATGACAGGTAGAGTTATGGTTCTTGTGCACTGCACTTCGGCTTATTGCAAGAAACATGCATACCAAATCTTGAGTCATTTGAACTTAAGGTGACAAAGCTATGCTCCGGACAAGCAATTTGTGACGCCGCCGCCGCCGCCGCCAAAGTAACACCTATATGTCGCCTTTTCAGGCAACACAAAAATGTCACAAGCTCAACTCTATTGAAAATGAGCACACTGAGGATAAATGAATGTGTACCTTGATTAATGTTTTCTTGGTGAGTTTCTGATTGACTTCTGGTCTGTTTGTGATGTTCTTAGCTCTATGGGCGTAATCCAGTGTACTTAGCGTTTCCTGGTGAATAACAAATAAAGAGAGAACATTATATTACTAGTACTCTACCTTTATCACTGAAAAATTTAAATCAATATTTTGTATCCACTGAGTTTCTGAATAGGAATACAGTAAAAACAAGATTAGCTTTACATACATATGGAGTCAGACAGACAACACCAATGCTATAAGCCCCCACTTATACACAAGTTGTCAATTGATACAAACTTATATCAAACTCGTTCAGGAAACATTACTAAGCTTGCCAAAAGCTCACTTAATTATTTAATTTCCAAAACTCAGAGGGTTAAACTTGTGCAGGTTTTCCATAACATCATGCAAAACTGCACATAAAACCTTTGACGGAACTGAGAAGCATTGTATTGGGGAAATCACAGTTACCATTATTCAACAAACAAATATACATAAATTTAACTAGAATTGCAACACAGTGACAAATAATAGCTAAATTTTCTATTTTAAGTAAAAGTGACCTTGACCCAACCAGTCGTCCCACTTTCAAACTTGAGCGGCATATTCACATAAGCTTCTTATAGAGCAAGTTTCATCACAATACCTCATTCCTAACTAAAGTTATCATCTGGAAACCAGAAACGTGTTGACCGACTGACAAGCTCACTCCTATGGCAGAGATCAACATATTCATATGCAAAATGTCCACCTGCAAATTATTGGATGAATGAACAATAAAAATCTGCCATTAACCAATAGCTAGCTGGTGGTATGAATGCATTTGTGTACATTCATGATCTCTCCTATATAGCCCTAAACTTTGTTTTGTGGGGGGTATAAAGAGATATTCTAACATTAAGTAAATCTACAAAAACTACCTCTAGATTGATGGAAGCTGGTGATATTGTTGCAATAATTGAAGTCTTTGTCTTTCCACCAAGTGAATCTTGCAATATACGAGTAAGTTTACTCTCCCTAAAAGAAAGAAAATGTTTATGTGTATGTGGAACAAGATACCATTGGCTAAATAATTATTTAATGTAAAAGCAACAATTTCTATTGCAAGTGACCTTGACCTTCGACCTACTGACCTCAAAATTGATAGGGGTCATCTACTGTTGCTGACCAACCTCAATGTAAAGTTTGAAGATCCTAGGTCAAAGCTTTCTTGTGTTATTGAACGGAAACCATTTTATACGACCGACAGACAAAGAGACATATGCAAAGCAATATACCCCCTCATCAAAGATGGGGGTCATAATTAAGTGTTTAGGACAAACAGTTTCATATCTTAATTTTAAAGATTGAATTTGAGATGCTATTTTACCTGTATGGGATATGTGATGCTATTTTACCTGTATGGGATAGGTGGTGCTATTTTACCTGTATGGGATGTGTGATGCTATTTTACCTGTATGGGATATGTGATGCTTTTTTACCTGTATGGGATATGTGGTGCTATTTAACCTGTATGGGATATGTGATGCTATTTTACCTGTATGGAATATGTGATGCTATTTTACCTGTATGGGATATGTGATGCTATTTTACCTGTATGGGATATGTGATGCTATTTTACCTGTATGGAATATGTGATGCTATTTTACCTGTATGGAATATGTGATGCTATTTTACCTGTATGGGATATGTGATGCTATTTTACCTGTATGGGATATGTGATGCTATTTAACCTGTATGGAATATGTGATGCTATTTTACCTGTATGGGATATGTGATGCTATTTAACCTGTAGGGGATATGTGGTGCTATTTTACCTGTATGGGATATGTGATGCTATTTTACCTGTATGGGATATGTGGTGCTATTTTACCTGTAGGGGATATGTGGTGCTATTTTACCTGTATGGGATATGTGGTGCATGTTCTACTAATGCTGTTATCACTCTGCCCAGTGTAAGTAAACTCTGGTTGATATTTCCAGCCTCCCGTGCACGTTTATCTACAGCTCCTGATCGACCGATGTTCTCACTTCCAGCCAAATCAACCTGTAATATATACAACAATAATGCAGGGGTCCTACTAAGGCATAATATCCAATCCTGAAATTAGACGCAAGTCTGTTTCGAGTGCAACTTGCACACATCCCTCAGGGGTGTCAACTGAGCCAAATTAAATATGGTGAAAAACATATGCAGCTGAGCATTTTTGCCAAATAAGATGCCTTCAACCACATTGTTTCCATATTTTACTCAGAAAATCCTTCCGAACAGATTAAATTGACCATAACTGTCATTTCTCAAGATATTTTCATCAGATACCTTTTATTTTGGTCAGAAAAGGTTGGTAAATCCGGAATTCCGGATTTATCAGGAATATTGACACCCCTGCATCCCTACAACATTGTTCTATTGTTAAATTCAGCATTGACAACTTCAAATGACCAAAACTCTGGATTTCCGGAATTGTTGGACACCTGATTATGACATTCCGACATCTCAAAGCAAAAAAAAAAACCGAGATTTTATAAAAGCAAACATTGTAACTATGTTTCATGCAGACACATATGTATGCATATAGCCGTTAAATATGTAGTATTAACAGTCAACTGCTGATGACGGACAACTATACACAAGAGGGCCTTAAGGGCCCTAGGTCGCTCACCTGTCATAGTAGTTCATGCAAGCCCCTTAATGGTGACCTCATTTAAAACCATTTACAACTTCTAGGAATTTTCAAAGTAAATGCAGCCTCTATTGCATGAACAAGGTTTTCATATTGTCCTAACCAGCAACCTTGTAATTTACATTAGATAACCCATATTGGAGGATAAGCCAAAATTGTGACCTCTAGTGTACCCTAAACAAGGTTTTTCTATGATTTAACCTAGTGACATAGTTTTTGACCCATGATGACCCAATATCAAACTTGACCTAAAAACAGACATAAGTTGATCACAATAGCTCACAGGCCCTTCCCCAGGGGCAGAAACCAGAAATAGCTTTTCTACCAGTGTCTTAAATTCTAGTGTCACTGATTGTGTGGTGCATTCACTATGAGTCGAGTATGGGTGTTTGTATTTTGGGGTAATTAGTTCAGCCTCTGGAGTTAAAAGATAAGATGGAAAGTTTACCAAATGGAGTTTTCCAGTTTTCAGCAATTCTTCACCTTCCATAGTATTCTCCTTTGTGTGTATGGTAACAGTGAACACAGAGTGAGATCGACTGAAATATACAGGTGTGTCAACAGGGTCAATTTAAAAATCCTGAAAATCGTATACGGTCGAATATTTTTGCCAAACAAGAGGCCTTCAGTGACATATTTAAGTGAATTAGTATTAAAGAAAATCCCTCAGAGCACATTGAATTTATCATAACTTTGCCATTTCTTGAGATATTTTCGTCAAATAACTTATTTTGGTCAGAAGCTATTGCTCTTTCAGAAGTGTTAATCAAAAACAAGGAAACGAAATTCCAACAAAAACTAGTTTGTAACTCTGTTTAAATGTTGGAACTTGGCACCAGCAAAAACTCTGGTCACTGGTGGGACAACTTCAAATGCAGATCGCAGAGTACGCAAAGTTAAATCATGGGTTCAGAAATGACACAATGAACCCCAAAAAATTCTGGGCCATTTATATAAGTGAACTAGACTATGTGCATTTTGAGTTTAAATGTATATAAACCATACCTGCCAAGTACTCCTATTTAGGCAGAGTTTCTCTGATTTTTTCTGAAAAATGATAAAATATTCCTAACCTTGATATTTACTAAATAATTACTTATAGAACAAAGCAACTAACAAACCTGGAGAAAGCATTCATAAGTGTGGCAGCAGTCTGTCTTCTACATGCACCTCGTTCTAGTATCTCATATACTTCATCTTTACTCTTGACAACAATTTCTTCCAACCCTTGTATAATCACTGAACCCTGCATCAACATACAAATATATCTACATCATTCACTTACGTAACCAGTGATCTAAACAATGCAGGGGATCCACTAGCTTCAGCATCTGCGAGGTCATTTTGATACTTTTTTGACTAAATTTCACCATTTTACAGACAAAATACCTGTGATTTTAAAAGAATATGAGATGACCCTTCAAACCAAAATCTTAAGGGTCAAAATAGGGCTTATTGGAAATTTCCAGGGTCAAAACCCCTATTCCACAGTCAAATGACAACACTGCAATGTATTTTGCCATACACAGGTGGTCCTACTGAAGCTTGATGCCTGATCCTGAATATATGATGCAAGTTAGTTTGGGGGGGATTTAATGACTAGCACACATCCCTACACCAAAACTTTATTGTTAAATTCAGCTTATGAAATTTCAAATGACCATTATTTTTCAATTATACTAAAGCTGTCATTGATGCGATACGCTTGAGGTCATACACAAAATTAAATCCCCAATGAATATTAATGATTTTACAGTAAAATGACTATAAGGTTGTATTACCTTCCTCATGTTATCCTCGTATATTTTCAGTCGTAAAGGATCGATTGATGATCCTAACAGATCAAATAGTTCTTCATTGTAAAGTTCTAAAAACGACACCCTCACAGAAAACTCACATTCTTGAGACTGAAAAATAACAACAGTTCTGTCACGAAGCACACATTACAATACAGTATAACCTCTTTTAGAGCAACATGATTACATCCTTTGGGAGCTGCAAATATTAGCCATGGTATAAGAGGTTGCTGCTTACAGAGTTTTCATTTGTAGTAAGTAATGGGTTAGTGAAATGTTTAAGGTGTTGTTAAAGAAAAGTTGTTGCTCTACAGAGGGCCACCTAAGGCTGTACTGTATATTTATTAGCAATATTATCAATACAAATTTACAGCAAGATATATTTTTTACCCTACACAATCCATTTTTGAACTCATCTGAGATTTATTCATGGCAATCATTTTCACCAAGTTTCATAAATTACTGATGAATCAGTGCCCCAGCTAGACGTTAATAGCAGGGCGCAACGCCCTGCTGCCCTTTTCCTGCGCCCTGCTGTGCCCTTTTGTTGTCAAATCCGCCCTGCCCTTTTCAATTTCTTATGTGTGTAAAAAACTGGGTCAAACGAGTAATAAACAACGTGACAAGTTGTATATTAATCTGATACGTCAATCATCCATAAAACACTCTTAAACTGATAACATCGGAGGCGGGGCTTGTCATCTGCAACGGCTATCAACCAATGAGATCATGTCTCACGTTCACGCATAATCAATGTGTGAATAGCTAATTGGCATTTATCCGAGATTGTCCGTGAATTTGACCAAGTCAAGTAAAAAACTTAGAGGACACCTGTCAATTTCAACAGAAATGTTTAACATTAGTTACAGTAATGATGAATTCATTTTTAAATTTCGAAGTTTTAATAACGCACATTTTTCTCAGGATCTTGCGGGGAAATAAACGCGCGCTATTAAATCACTCTAACTAACCTTTATTTACCAATGTAACTCGTTGACTAGCATGTTTAATCCTCAAGAAAAAATACGTCGTGAATCCAAAAAGAATTTTAAAACACATAGCACTATTAAAGTCCTCGACGCATCGCCATATAAGGCGTTAACTCACCAGAGAAACGTGTAAACTCAGTGAGTTACATAGTGACGTCAGTCGGTGTGTAAAACTCACGCGTGTAGAGACTTGGGCGTAGGCCTACTGTAAAGCATCACAGTGTACATGTTACATTTTTTTATGATGAATTAATCTTAATGAATTAAATCGCGCCTTAGTCTTTGACCATTGGAAAGTTATTGACGTGGATTTTCACAAGATTCACTCATATAATGAAGATCCACCAGCGTTGACAATTCTCGCGTAAGTTCTAAAGTTGGACAATTTCCAATCTCGTTCTTTAATATGTTAGATTATATTTTTTTACGCGAAAAGTCTTATTTCCGCAAGTCTATACTACCTTGATATCAAATACAGATCGATGTAGAAAATAGATAGAAAACTATGAAGATTCACGGGCCGGGATTTAAAATTTCGTATTACCCACGTCGATTAATTGCCGTACACGCAAGTTGGCCGAATTTCGATCTCATTGAGTAGGATCTAAAAACTTTTTTGGCATACATTCTTTTCCCTTCTTTAAATCGGTGATTCCGTGATATGATACTAATATCGCATGGAAATTACTTTCGTTTTCGGATAGTGCTAAAACTCGCGCACCGTCCGTACCGTTGTGCAAGAGAAATTCGATGAGAAAATCGTATTTTTTATGTTTTACATCGTACAATTAAACAGTAAAGGAATGCTGTCAAAAGAATAAACATTTAACTACTATGATGTTAGTGAATTGAAGAACAATCAGAGTTGATTATTGAAGTGTTGATTATACTACAAGTAGATCAATATTTTGGCATAGGGCATTTGTCTGTTTAAATGTTTTGTGATCATTTAGAAATCTATGCTTCATTTTTTTTACAATTTTTCTTTTCCTTTTAATGAAAAGGTATATTTGCTTACTGGAGAAACACCACAATTTCTGTCAGGAAACACAGGAGATGCCATAAGCAGACACTAAAACTTCAAAACTTCCTTGGGGGAGGACCCCCGATCCCGCCTCAGCCGGGCGGGGGACACCCCCTCCCGAACCCATCCCCCAAAGTGCCCTATTCACAAAGTTGCACCCTGCCCTTTTTAAATCCTAGCTGGAGCACTGTGAATATTGGCTGATATAGTCGTAAGTGCGTGTTCATTTGTTTTTTTCCTACCAGAGGCCAATGACCTTAAACTTTGATGAAAAATAAATTACAAATTCCATGTAAAATGTAGCCTCTATTCTCTACACAAAATCAGTTCCAAATAGCCAAATCTTTATTACTCAAGGGCAATTTTCATGAAGATAAGACCAAAAAATTAAGTCTGTCTCCGGTATCCTTAAAGAAAGAGGGTATGTAGGTAGGCTTTTGTTAGTTTAAGGTGGAAACTACAAATTAGTACAATGATCAGGCGGCAACTTTCGTTCTATTTTATCAAACAATATATTAAACTATAATTTCTGAAATATGAGATATATGGATGCATATTTGCCTGTAGTGAATCAAATATGTGTGCAAGTGCTCGAGGAATAATTCCAGTCAATGGGTCCTCCTCCCATGTAAGATTCGGATCATCAGATCTTTCACCTTCCATTGTGAATGTTTTACCTGTACCAGTCTGACCATACCTGAAACATACAAATCATAAACCAGTCTGTCCATTTACTGACACATACAAAACCTAAACCAGTCTGTCCATTTACTGACACAAACAAAACTTGAACCAGCATGTCCATTTACTGACACAAACAAAACTTGAACCAGCATGTCCATTTACTGACACATACAAAACCTAAACCAGTCTGTCCATTTACTGACACAAACAAAACTTGAACCAGCCTGTCCATTTACTGACACAAACAAAACTTGAACCAGCATGTCCATTTACTGACACAAACAAAACTTGAACCAGCCTGTCCATTTACTGACACAAACAAAACTTGAACCAGCCTGTCCATTTACTAAAACAAACAAAACTTGAACCAGCCTGTCCATTTACTGACACAAACAAAACTTGAACCAGCATGTCCATTTACTGACACAAACAAAACTTGAACCAGCCTGTCCATTTACTGACACAAACAAAACTTGAACCAGCCTGTCCATTTACTGACACAAACAAAACTTGAATCAGCCTGTCCATTTACTGAAACAAACAAAACATAAACCAGTGTGTCCATTTGCTGAAACAAACAAAACTTGAACCAGCCTGTCCATTTACTGACACAAACAAAACTTGAACCAGCCTGTCCATTTACTGACACAAACAAAACTTGAACCAGCCTGTCCATTTACTGACACAAACAAAACTTGAACCAGCCTGTCCATTTACTGACACAAACAAAACTTGAACCAGTCTGTCCATTTACTGAAACAAACAAAACTTGAACCAGCCTGTCCATTACTGAAACAAACAAAACTTGAACTAGCCTGTCCATTTACTAAAACAAACAAAACTTGAACCAGTCTGTCCATTTACTAAAACAAACAAAACTTGAACCAGTCTGTCCATTTACTGAAACAAACAAAACTTGAAGCAGTCTGTCCATTTATTGAAACAAACAAAAATTTGAACCAGCATGTCCATTTACTGACACAAACAAAACTTGAACCAGTCTGTCCATTTACTGAAACAAACAAAAACTTGAACCAGTCAGTCTATTTCTAAAATATAAAAAATTTAAACAACTGTAAAACAAGAAATTTAATTTAGCCACATGAAAATTTGTAGTCGCAAATATGCTGACGATCAGCAAAACACGAAAGTTAGTATTGGCGAAAGTAAATTGATTTACAGTAGTCCATTTTTAAAGGTATAATGTTCAACTTATTGAGTTGACTACTAATGTATTCATAATTCTAACATAACCGGTGATTTTGCCTATATAGACAAAGAACAAATCATAGCGTTGTATATCGGCCGATATACAATGGAAATTTGAACTAATTTCGACTGGGCTGTTCTTTTTTACACGCCGGGAAATTTATGAATGAAATCATGTGATATTGTATTATTATAGTTGTAAACGTTTTTGCGTATTTTAGACTATTTGTTTGTAAGGAATACTTAAATGATATTTAATTAAATAAATATCCATTGATGTTGAACAGATTTCCTTTTTATTTCATATTTTGATTATTGTTTGAAGTGTAGTTATACTGGGGGTGATAAAGATAATCGTAACAGCCGTCAATAAGTAAGCTAAGCAACATAGATCTCGTAAAATAACACTGGCTTTTTAAATAATTCCGAGTTTAAATCATGTTAGAATCGAAATAAACTACGAAAACCGGTGTATACCGGCTGTTATACAATGGTTTGTCGTTCTGACGCTTGTTATTAACCACTCAGGCCTACGGCCTTCGTGGTTAATTCCTACGCATCAGAACTCCAAACCATTGTATAACAGCCGGTATACAACGGTAATTCATAGTTTATTTCTTAATTATAAATACATATTTTGTGCACAATAAATTATAATGAAGAAAGTAAGTAGAGCCATACACCTAACAACGGATGTGTGTATACATATTTTGTTATAAAACAGTTTACCAGAAAACTTACGCAAAAATAGTGCAATTATATCCATTAAGGACTTCTTGGATAATTGGACTAACAACACTCTTGTAGACTTGTTGTTGTTTCCCATTCTGATCGAACACATGATCAAATGAGAATGTCTTGGTGGTAGGATTCACTCCCAGACGTTCTTTAACACTAACATCCTTCTTCTCATGGTTGGCTTCAACAACAGAGTAACTTCCTTGCTTTCTCTCTGAAGCATTGAAAGGCCTGAAAACAGAAAATTTAATATATTTGTTCAGCCAAGGCTACGGTAAGCTATAGTACAGTATATCTATAGTCAAGATGATGATCCACTAAAGGATCTGATTTGTAGAATCCGCAATTCCTACTTTCGATTTGGCATTTCTAATGAAAAAAACAACAGGGTTGTCATTATTTACAATTGCCAAATTAATTTCGCGCTACCACTCCACTTTTGGATTTTGGAAGGTATGCATAGATGCAGTGATTTTTTTTGCCTCTTTGGGAAAAGGTCCAGGTCCGTTCAGATTGGGAATTTTTGCGTCGTGACAACTTGAAATTGGGAATTTCCATGAAGCAGAAAGGTCAAATAAAGCAGAAAGAGATAACATGTTAATGACATGTGAATGTTTAATGGTTTCTTTGAGCTTTTATGCTTGACCTCTTGTCAAAAATGTTCATAACTTTATCATTTTATGTCCGATTTTGAAAATTATTTTTTTAAATTGTTCATTGGGAATTTCTCCATTCAAATTTGGGAAAATTATAGCCTATTTGCAATTGGGAAAGGGTCCGTTTTCCGGACCCTATTAAAGAAGGAAACAAGACTGCGTTCAATAAACGCTTATGCCCCCTGTGGAAGCCTTGTCCATAAATAAGTCTAAGTCCAAAATTAGGTCAAGGTGAAGGTCAAAATGGGGTCAGGTGATACAGGTGTGTGGAGAGTGTTCATATACAACATCCATGCAAGTTTGGAAGCTTTGTAGCAAGCCATAATGACGCTAGAAGAAACGGTCAATTTGGGTTAACCAGGACGGACGGACGGACAGGTGAATCACTATATGCCTCCCGATCTATCGATACGGGGGCATAAAAAATCACTGAGATGGTACATGTAGTAAAAAAGATGGTCAGTTGGACCAGATCTGGTGATGAAATTCCGAATCATCCACTGCCTCAATGACATCCCATTAATCATACTATAGTATACATTGTTCCCACTCATGTAAAATCTTACGTAAATCATGCAACGGAATTCAATTTCACATAAAAATTTTGTACTCGGTAATGGACATGAACTATGTAGACTGCTAAGCTGTCTCCAAGTGGCTGCTTATTAATTCTGAGGGTCCAGCCACACTTGTGACCAAACCACGGTCGGAGTTTCTGCAGACAAAATCCGCGGAACTTTTAGAACTTATAAAATATATGAAAACGTCTAACCACCATGAAATATATAGCATACACGTCCACGAAGAATGAACCTTTAAGCGGTAAAAAAATTAAACGCACTGAAAATAACAAACAGAAAATTAACGAACATTTGTTGTGGAATTAAGATGATTTTGCCAGTAAACGACAAACAAACAAAAAACACGACGGGTGATAGCTTTTAAGCTCGTTTTAACGATTCGAATAATGTTAATTAGTAGGGGTGTAACTTTACGCTCGCCTTGCGATACGTATCACAGTACGACGTAGATGATACAATACGTATCGCAATACAAATAGTTTGAACATTAAGACAGGATAATGAGCATCTTTACTGTTTAAACTTTATAACATCACAGGCTTTTCCCCTTATAATCAAGCAGAGGCTTTATAAGACCTTTTCTCCAAGGAAAATGTGTTTTTCCTAAACAAAATCAGTTCCCCATATTACATGTATCAGTTAGTATTTTTCCCTAATTAAGGTCTTAAATGAAAGTAAAAAGACTTTTCATGAAGGCAGTGGCTAGCCGTCCCGCACCGGACGACTAGACAGCGAAATTAGTCATCCGTCATCGGACGACTTAGCAAACGATACATGCATTGGCTAGGTAACTGTCATTCTATTTCTATGCATTAGGCATCCATAATTTCCGTTATTTTCTTGTGATAAGTATCACATATGTTTCTACCTTGTAATAAACTACGAATTAAGCAAGACAAGTTAGTGCATTTATCTGCATCCATTTTGTGACCGGCCGTGTATCTCCGTATAATGTCCGCCATATTGGAAAACAAACAAAGTATGCATGTTAATTTGCCGAAGTAACACAAACAAAGCTATGGCAATTAATAATACTTTTCATTCGCAGTTTTAATAGCACATATATACAAAACAATACAATTACAATTGTATTTTTTTGTAAATTTTAAATACAATATTCAATCAGGAAGTTTAGAATAGGACCTACCATGATACGATTCATAAACGGTAACATTGTTTTCACGCTATTATAACCAGTGACATTCCAAACTGTCAATTACCTAACACAGCAATTTCATTTTTTCAGCATGAAGTGAAGTCATATACTATCCCCATCCTCATAATACTGTAATTGAAACTTTCTATGATCCATTACAACTTCTATTTCTAATGCCGGACGACTAATTTCGCTGTCTAGTCGTCCGGCACCGGACGGCTAGCCACTGCCTTTCATGAATGCCAACAATAGCCCCATTTTAGCCATCAACTGTCACCTTAAGTTTCACTTAGCAGGGCTTCCTCTGGAGAATATTTAGCTTTCGCCACAGTCACTACATTCGCCAAAAGGAAAAAGTTGTCGCCACTTTAGCGCCACTTGGGCCAAATCTTTTCTCAATATTTCTAATATATATTTGACTTCATGTATATGTATTAAAAATTACAATAATAAATTGCTGTTTTCTGTGTGTTTTGAAACTGTGAAACTATGGTTAAGCACTAAAATATTGCATTCTTTTTGTTTCTCTAATCTTCAGTGAAATCTTGACTTCAAGTCGAGAGGTTATATAAATGATGACCAGATCACTCGTACTGGCACATTTACAAGTTACTAAGTTCATGAAATAAAGTTCAGTTCATTAAATTGTCTGATAGATCAATTAGACAGACTGGCCCATACTAACTGTAATTATTTCTTCAGTTCAGTTCATCACTAGACTTATCAAACTTTCAAGTTTCTCATTGAAACAATTTTACAAGTGTTAAAATTTCAACAGTAAAGTAATCTAACATCATTAATTGCCAATGAGACCCATTGATCAAACAATGTCACGCTTCAATCGTAATTACCTTGGTAACCTGGCTTCACCCGACACACTACAGGGGTGCAATAAACAGATAAACATGTCAAATTGTGTAACCCACGCTAATTGTTTACAATCTACAAATTGACCGGAAGAGACCGTTTTACGACAATTTTACGACATAAACATGCAGTAAAATGGATCTTTTACGACATAAGGTCAAATTTTGTAAAGAATTTAGCTTTCGCCATGAAATTCACCAATTTGATTTTTTTATCTCCAAATGTTTGATAATGGCGCAAATGGCACCATTTGCGACTGACAGCGTAGGCCCTGCTTAGACATTTATCATAGTTCCATTAAAGTTATTTTTTAAAACAAAATTAACATATTCATTGTATGAGCTATCAAGAAGTCCAGAGTCCACGTTTTTTGTCCGTCATATTTCGTATTTTCAGTCAGGATCAGGGCTCTCATTTGACCATTTTTGGGGCCGAACATCGGCCCCATTCCCCCTAAATGAATATACATTTCCCCCTAATTTTTGAAAAAAATCCCCTCCAAAAAAGTGTTTGACGCTATTACAGGTACTGTTAATGTGGAAATGGTTTGACTATCAGTAACGGTACTTCTCGGTAACCTGACGAAAGTCGCTAATTCAGCATTTGTTGTTCTACTGCTGTAAATAAAACAATTGGAAGCTGTCGATTGGTTGATAGTGGGGGTTTCTAGTGACGTTTAAAAGGTTTACACGTGCCCAGTGTATAGCACCGATACACACGACACTACCTTTGGGTTTCCAACATGATTAGTCGATCATGTTCATCTCGGAGTCGGGTGGGAATCACTGAAAAGCTTTTCAGAAATAACAAAGTGCCCCGCCGAGATTAGAACAGTGACTCTTGATCAGTAGTCAAGCGTGTTACCACTCGACCACTGTGCCACACGTCTGGTTACGAAATTTTTATTTTTAGGCGCATTTTTTTGGAAAATTTATGAAATAAACTTGCCCAGAGGCACTTCGTAATCGTACCGCGATTTCGTAACTTACCTCAGTCGGACCGCTACTTGAATATGTTGGTTTTCCAACTTATCCTTACTTTTTGCAGACGGGGGCATGTTGAAATTAATATATTTTGCTTTTTGTCTCAAATCGCATACGGAAGTGTTTTCGAATTTCGCTGCATAGAGAGTATCCAATCAATGACGAGTATTATAAAAGCGGCGTTTTCATTGGTCAGATTTCGAATGTTCCAGCTTTGATGCGAAACGGTAAAATCGTTCAAAACGAAATGGTTAAATTAGCGAACTGTATTCGGCACCCGAGCTGCTACAAAAATCGTGGATTCATGGGGTGGAGTCGTAGATTATCCCGAGATGAACTCCCAGAAAAGTTGAACTTGACAATTAAGAGCACAAAATGGCTGTAAAAATGTCATAACTGTAGCCCTACTCATGGAAGCAAGTGCTGCTTCCTGGTGCAATTGCAAATGAAAACAGTGCATGTTTGGTAATAACAAAGATCTATAAATATACACCAACACTCATGTACACTAATTTGACACTCAATTGAAAACTGAAAAAAAAGCAAAATAGCACACAGCAGATCCGCTATTTTTCATAAAACGTTCTTCTTCTTTCGTTAAATGGGTAGAAATCCTTCCGGAGTCTCTGCATGGACGTATTTGCTGGGGGCTTTAGGCTGAACCCCCCATTTTAGGCTGAACCCCCCATAATTTTGCAACTGATAAGAAATAAAGTGTGTTTAGGTTGATTAAAGGTTGATATGCATCCATTTCATTAAAGATCATACACCATTCCGATAATTCCATGATTTCATTGAAATTTGTTTCATGAATTAAATGTAGCAATATAATTTTATGTCCATATATTAAAGTTCAAAATTTATATATTGTTTTACGTATAAATTTGGATTTCTTAATAGTTAATAGTTAATGGTAAAAAATGAATGATCAGATTAACATTTTTAAAAGTTAGTAGATCTAATTAACTAGTATCACTGCTTTATTTATTTTTAGGTCTGATTTTAAAGCTAGAAGTGCAGGGAATGGCACCATTTTTATTCAAACATCGAAAAAATCTTCGCCGGGAGGGGCCACCCTCCCGTGCCCACCCCATCTCAGCTCCCAATTGAACCTCCTCTGGATACGCACATGTAGACTAGGGTGTCGGGTCAGAACAGTAACAATAACGACCTAGTATAAATGTACCAGAACGGCCCACACTTGAGGTGTACCTAAACGACTCACTTTCAAATATCGAAGTTTACAGACAATAATTACGCTTGAAAATAATATAATTATTTGAGCTGTTAAGTGCAGCCAACGAACTATACCAAAGTATTTTTCAGTTCATTCCGTAGATTACATCATCAAATTCCGATTAAACTTTATTTATTAACTGGGCCTTTTTGGTTTGGCGGGCCGTTCGAATCGGGGTAAAAAAGGCCAGAAAGGTCCAGTTACCAAGAAGGACCGGGCCAGAAAGGCACACAAGGGTGTACCAGAAAGGCCCATTTTCAATCAAGTTTATAACGTTTAATGCTTTACGTAGTAGATCTTTGTGTATTAGTTTGTGGTTTGTATCCTTGTTTGTATCCTTCAATTTCAATATATCACTGCTTATCGCATACATTAGATTATGTTGAAGACGTTAGCCTACTTACATTTCTCTGTATTCAACTGTAGGAGTGATCGATGCCCCTTATACATACTTCTCATTGTGGAATTTTCATGAAGGATAATGTCAGACATGTGTCCACATCGATCGCTGCATCAAATGCATGAAGTCACCGTATGTGGTTTTTAATTTTAGTGTACTTCGTACAGAAAACAAAATTGCATCTGGACAAAGTTAACTGAATGCCTTCAATCCTACGTCAATGAAGTAAGCCAATAGTGTTGTATACCCCATTCTACATGTGTATTGGCTTTGATATACATACTGTGTACGTATATATTTAATGCAATAAAACTTTGAACTTTATCAATCTGTATCTATATATATCGAGTAGGCTTTTCTGGACTGGTACACCTTTGTGGGCCTTTTTGGTTCATTTATACTGGGCCTTTCTGGTAAGTTGGCCTTTTTGACCCGATACCGTTTAGAAAACCCTCAATACGCCAAGGCGGGGCATTTTGCGGATATTTTTCACCATTTTCACGCAAATTCAAACCCTCACAGTTTTCATGTAAGCAATATTAATGTGATTAAAATTGGTGCTTGGTGTCACCAAAGGCTCTCCCTACTGATGGTTACGTCATACGTAACGCGCGTGTTATCGTTCCGTGATAGCAAAAATGACGGACGACAAAAGATTATCAATAAAATATTTAGTTTTGAAGAAAACAAGTAATAATTGAATTGTGCACGATATTTCAGTAATCATTTCGTGATCATGCTATGTCAAAAGGTTATATTTGTGAACATAATAACATATTAACAAATGACGCAATGTGGGCGTAACATGACGTGGACGTCAGAACTACGCACGAAAATGTTGAATGTGTTGAACGAAATTCCCAAGGATGACTATCGCAAGTCTTTTTTCAACTTTGTGTGACATTGGCGTAGACGTATAAATATTGAAAGGGGATAATAAGAAGTTTTTAAAAATGAATACAGCAGGTCCTAAGGAATGTGATCGTCAAATTGGCCAAAGACCTAAATATGCACAGATTGGACACTTAATTGAAAACGGGGAGAAAATGCAAAATGGCATGCAGCAAATGCTGATATTTTGCATGAACGCTTTTTTGTCATCCTTTTTTAATGACCAATATCTCATTTTGAAGAGCTAGGTTTCTTCTACTGCATGATGTAACTTATTTTTTTTCTATCTCTTATAGAATTCAGAAAATTATTGTTTGAATAAGGCAAATTAGGTATTTTCTGATAAAATTGGAATTTCCCTAAAAAAATGAGAGTAGGTCTGGCTCTTTGAGGTCTAATGTTTTATTTCTTGACTGATTTCAATAAATTAGGTTTCATTCTAAAGCAGAATAATAAATCGATTGCATAAACTTATTAGGTTTCTCCTATGTACACGAAAACAGGAGATTTAAGGAATTAAAAACAAACGAGATTTCGCGAGATTTCAGAAGACTGCCGCGAGATATTGCGAGATTTGGTAGATTTTTCCAATCTTTGTATATTTAGGTCTTTGAATTGGCCGTAGTTTAATTCTGAATGGCGTTAAAAGGTGCAACAATGACGTTGCACCGCCTACCGGTTACATAGGTCGGCATAAATGTTCCAAACAATTTATTTTTCGATATACTTTGTATTTAAAAACTAGTTCGTACGTTTTCTCATATATATGTATTAACCACCACATAAACATATTTTTAGAAAATATCATGAAATAGCAAAGTTATAAGCATTTTCTCGTTATATTGATCATCCCTCGTATGTATTTTGTTTGTCATCCTTTTTTAATGACCAATGTCTCATTTTGAAGAGCTAAGTTTCGTCTACTGCATGAGGTAACTTTTTTTGTCTGCTTCTTATAGAATTCAGAAAATTATTATTTGAATGAGGCAAATCGGGTATTTTCTCTATTAAAATGGCTTTTTGCAAACTCCTGTTTTATTCATTGACTGGTTTTAATAAATGAAGTATCATTTCAAAGCTGAATAATAAAGATATTGCATTAACTGATTAGTTTTTGCCTATGTACATTAAAACAGGAGATATAAGGTATTAAGGGCATATGAGATTTCGCGATATTTCAGAAGACTTGTGAGATTTGATACATCTTTCCAATCTTTGTAATTTTAGATCTTTGGTGATAAACAGTTTAGCTAGGGACTACCACCTTGGTATTGACAAACACAGTATTCATATAGTTTACATATCTGACCAGTAAGTGCAGCAGTTTAACCCTTGATCTTCTGTCTTTTTCTCTTTGCAACATGATCGATTATTTACATTATCATCATACATGTACTATAAAAAGGTTCAACTAAGCAATAGCTAGAGAAGCCAGCTATGGACATCAGGGAAAAGTTTGCAAATGCTTGGGAAACAAATGACTCTAAAATAAATATCTCATCACTCTTGTAGTTATTGGAGTATAATAGTCTGTTTCAGTGCGGCATACAATTAAGGGCAGCCGTAGAAAATCTGGACTGGACTCGCGGATTGGACCCACAAACTGTACTAATGGACAGTAATCTGGATACTTATGACTGTATACCTGTCAGCAGGAAAACACAAGGGAGTTATAAATAATTATCTCTAAACACACTCCTATAAAAATCGGCCAATCTGGTTGGTATGATGACCCCATGTCTCACTGGTATTACACCATGTATGACAGGTATGATTACACCATGTATACCAGGTATGATTACACCATGTATGACAGGTATGATTACACCATGTATACCAGGTATGATTACACCATGTATGACTGGTATGATTACACCATGTATGACTGGTATGATTACACCATGTATGACTGGTAAGGTTACACTATGTATAACAGGTATGATTACACCATGTATGACTGGTATGATTACACCATGTATACCAGGTATGATTACACCATGTATGACTGGTATGATTACACCATGTATGACTGGTATGATTACACCATGTATGACAGGTATGATGACCCCATGTCTCACTGGTATTACACCATGTATGACTGGTATGATTACATCATGTATCACTGGTATGATTACACTATGTATAACTGGTATGATTACACCATGTACATGACAGGTATGAGTGCACCATGTCTGACTGGTATGATTACACTATGTATGACTGGTATGATTACACCATGTATACCAGGTATGATTACACCATGTATGACAGGTATGGTTACACTATGTATAACAGGAATGATTACACCATGGATGACAGGTATGATTACACCATGTATACCAGGTATGGTTACACCATGTATGACTGGTATGATTACACTATGTATGACAGGTATGATTACACCATGTATGACTGGTATGATTACACCATGTATGACAGGTATGATTACACCATGTATGACAGGTATGATTACACCATGTATAACAGGTATGATTACACCATGTATGACTGGTATGATTACACCATGTACGACTGGTATGATTACACCATGTATGACAGGTATGATTACATCATGTATGACTGGTATGATTACACCATGTATAACTGGTATGGTTACACTATGTATTACAGGTATGATTACACCATGTATAACAGGTATGATTACACCATGTATAACTGGTATGATTACACCATGTATAACTGGTATGGTTACACTATGTATAACAGGTATGATTACACCATGTATGACAGGTATGATTACACCATGTATACCAGGTATGATTACACCATGTATGACTGGTATGATTACACCATGTATACCAGGTATGATTACACCATGTATACCAGGTATGATTACACCATGTATGACTGGTATGATTACACCATGTATGACAGGTATGATTACACCATGTATGACAGGTATGATTACACCATGTATAACAGGTATGATTACACCATGTATAACAGGTATGATTACACCATGTATGACAGGTATGATTACACTATGTATAACAGGTATGATTACACCATGTATGACTGGTATGATTACACCATGTATACCAGGTATGATTACACCATGTATACCAGGTATGGTTACACCATTTTTGACTGGTATGATTACACCATGTATGACTGGTATGATTACACCATGTATACCAGGTATGATTACACCATGTATGACTGGTATGATTACACCATGTATACCAGGTATGATTACACCATGTATACCAGGTATGGTTACACCATGTATGACTGGTATGATTACACCATGTATACCAGGTATGATTACACCATGTATACCAGGTATGATTACACCATGTATGACTGGTATGATTACACCATGTATGACTGGTATGATTACACCATGTATACCAGGTATGGTTACACCATGTATAACAGGTATGATTACACCATGTATGACTGGTATGATTACACCATGTATACCAGGTATGATTACACCATGTATACCAGGTATGATTACACCATGTATGACTGGTATGATTACACCATGTATGACTGGTATGATTACACCATGTATGACTGGTATGATTACACCATGTATACCAGGTATGATTACACCATGTATGACTGGTATGGTTACACTATGTATAACAGGTATGATTACACCATGTATAACAGGTATGATTACACCATGTATGACAGGTATGATTACACCATGTATACCAGGTATGATTACACCATGTATGACTGGTATGATTACACCATGTATGACTGGTATGATTACACCATGTATACCAGGTATGATTACACCATGTATGACTGGTATGATTACACCATGTATGACTGGTATGATTACACCATGTATACCAGGTATGATTACACCATGTATGACTGGTATGATTGCACTATGTGTGACTGGTATGATTACATCATGTATGACAGGTATGATTACACCATGTATGACTGGTATGATTACACCATGTATACCAGGTATGATTACACCATGTATGACAGGTATGATTACACCATGTATGACAGGTATGATTACACCATGTATAACAGGTATGATTACACCATGTATAACAGGTATGATTACACCATGTATGACAGGTATGATTGCACTATGTATAACAGGTATGATTACACCATGTATGACAGGTATGATTACACTATGTATAACAGGTATGATTACACCATGTATGACAGGTATGATTACACCATGTATACCAGGTATGATTACACCATGTATGACTGGTATGATTACACCATGTATATCAGGTATGATTACACCATGTATGACTGGTATGATTACACCATGTATGACTGGTATGATTACACCATGTATGACTGGTATGATTACACCATGTATAACAGGTATGATTACACCATGTATGACTGGTATGATTACACCATGTATGACTGGTATGATTACACCATGTATACCAGGTATGATTACACCATGTATACCAGGTATGGTTACACCATTTTTGACTGGTATGATTACACCATGTATGACTGGTATGATTACACCATGTATACCAGGTATGGTTACACCATGTATGACTGGTATGATTACACCATGTATACCAGGTATGATTACACCATGTATACCAGATATGATTACACCATGTATGACTGGTATGATTACACCATGTATACCAGGTATGATTACACCATGTATGACTGGTATGATTACACCATGTATACCAGATATGATTACACCATGTATGACTGGTATGATTACACCATGTATACCAGGTATGATTACACCATGTATACCAGGTATGGTTACACCATGTATGACTGGTATGATTACACCATGTATACCAGGTATGATTACACCATGTATGACTGGTATGATTACACCATGTATGACTGGTATGATTACACCATGTATACCAGGTATGATTACACCATGTATAACTGGTATGATTACACCATGTATGACTGGTATGATTACACCATGTATACCAGGTATGATTACACCATGTATGACAGGTATGGTTACACTATGTATAACAGGTATGATTACACCATGTATGACAGGTATGATTACACTATGTATAACAGGTATGATTACACCATGTATGACAGGTATGATTACACCATGTATACCAGGTATGATTACACCATGTATGACTGGTATGATTACACCATGTATACCAGGTATGATTACACCATGTATGACTGGTATGATTACACCGTGTATGACTGGTATGATTACACCATGTATGACTGGTATGATAACACCATGTATAATAGGTATGATTACACCATGTATGACTGGTATGATTACACCATGTATGACTGGTATGATTACACCATGTATACCAGGTATGGTTACACCATTTTTGACTGGTATGATTACACCATGTATGACTGGTATGATTACACCATGTATACCAGGTATGATTACACCATGTATACCAGGTATGGTTACACATTGTATGACTGGTATGATTACACCATGTATACCAGGTATGATTACACCATGTATGACAGGTATGGTTACACTATGTATAACAGGTATGATTACACCATGTATGACAGGTATGATTACACTATGTATAACAGGTATGATTACACCATGTATGACAGGTATGATTACACCATGTATACCAGGTATGATTACACCATGTATGACTGGTATGATTACACCATGTATACCAGGTATGATTACACCATGTATGACTGGTATGATTACACCATGTATGACTGGTATGATTACACCATGTATACCAGGTATGATTACACCATGTATGACTGGTATGATTACACCATGTATGACTGGTATGATTACACCATGTATACCAGGTATGATTACACCATGTATGACTGGTATGGTTACACTATGTATAACAGGTATGATTACACCATGTATAACAGGTATGATTACACCATGTATGACAGGTATGATTACACCATGTATACCAGGTATGATTACACCATGTATGACTGGTATGATTACACCATGTATGACTGGTATGATTACACCATGTATGACTGGTATGATTACACCATGTATGACTGGTATGATTGCACTATGTGTGACTGGTATGATTACACCATGTATACCAGGTATGATTACACCATGTATACCAGGTATGATTACACCATGTATACCAGGTATGATTACACCATGTATACCAGGTATGATTACACCATGTATGACTGGTATGATTACACCATGTATGACTGGTATGATTACACCATGTATACCAGGTATGATTACACCATGTATACCAGGTATGATTACACCATGTATGACTGGTATGATTACACCATGTATACCAGGTATGATTACACTATGTATGACAGGTATGGTTACACCATGTATGACAGGTATGATTACACCATGTATGACAGGTATGATTACATCATGTATGACAGGTATGATTACACCATGTATGACAGGTGTGATTACACTATGTATGACTGGTATGATTACACTATGTATAACAGGTATGATTACACCATGTATGACAGGTATGATTACACTATGTATAACAGGTATGATTACACCATGTATGACAGGTATGATTACACCGTGTATACCAGGTATGATTACACCATGTATGACTGGTATGATTACACCATGTATACCAGGTATGATTACACCATGTATGACTGGTATGATTACACCATGTATGACTGGTATGATTACACCATGTATGACTGGTATGATTACACCATGTATAATAGGTATGATTACACCATGTATGACTGGTATGATTACACCATGTATGACTGGTATGATTACACCATGTATACCAGGTATGATTACACCATGTATACCAGGTATGGTTACACCATTTTTGACTGGTATGATTACACCATGTATGACTGGTATGATTACACCATGTATACCAGGTATAATTACACCATGTATACCAGGTATGGTTACACCATGTATGACTGGTATGATTACACCATGTATACCAGGTATGATTACACCATGTATGACTGGTATGGTTACACTATGTATAACAGGTATGATTACACCATGTATAACAGGTATGATTACACCATGTATGACAGGTATGATTACACCATGTATACCAGGTATGATTACACCATGTATGACTGGTATGATTACACCATGTATACCAGGTATGATTACACCATGTATGACTGGTATGATTACACCATGTATGACTGGTATGATTACACCATGTATACCAGGTATGATTACACCATGTATGACTGGTATGATTGCACTATGTGTGACTGGTATGATTACATCATGTATGACAGGTATGATTACACCATGTATGACTGGTATGATTACACCATGTATACCAGGTATGATTACACCATGTATGACAGGTATGATTACACCATGTATGACAGGTATGATTACACCATGTATAACAGGTATGATTACACCATGTATAACAGGTATGATTACACCATGTATGACAGGTATGATTGCACTATGTATAACAGGTATGATTACACCATGTATATCAGGTATGATTACACCATGTATGACTGGTATGATTACACCATGTATGACAGGTATGATTGCACTATGTATAACAGGTATGATTACACCATGTATATCAGGTATGATTACACCATGTATATCAGGTATGATTACACCATGTATAACAGGTATGATTACACCATGTATAACAGGTATGATTACACCATGTATAACAGGTATGATTACACCATGTATGACAGGTATGATTGCACTATGTATAACAGGTATGATTACACCATGTATATCAGGTATGATTACACCATGTATAACAGGAATGATTACACCATGTATGACTGGTATGATTACACCATGTATATCAGGTATGATTACACCATGTATGACTGGTATGATTACACCATGTATGACTGGTATGATTACACCATGTATGACTGGTATGATTACACCATGTATAACAGGTATGATTACACCATGTATGACTGGTATGATTACACCATGTATGACTGGTATGATTACACCATGTATACCAGGTATGATTACACCATGTATACCAGGTATGGTTACACCATTTTTGACTGGTATGATTACACCATGTATGACTGGTATGATTACACCATGTATACCAGGTATGGTTACACCATGTATGACTGGTATGATTACACCATGTATACCAGGTATGATTACACCATGTATGACTGGTATGATTACACCATGTATGACTGGTATGATTACACCATGTATACCAGGTATGATTACACCATGTATAACTGGTATGATTACACCATGTATGACTGGTATGATTACACCATGTATACCAGGTATGATTACACCATGAATGACAGGTATGATTACACCATGTATGACTGGTATGATTACACTATGTATAACAGGTATGATTACACCATGTATGACAGGTATGATTACACTATGTATAACAGGTATGATTACACCATGTATGACAGGTATGATTACACCATGTATACCAGGTATGATTACACCATGTATGACTGGTATGATTACACCATGTATACCAGGTATGATTACACCATGTATGACTGGTATGATTACACCATGTATGACTGGTATGATTACACCATGTATGACTGGTATGATTACACCATGTATAATAGGTATGATTACACCATGTATGACTGGTATGATTACACCATGTATGACTGGTATGATTACACCATGTATACCAGGTATGGTTACACCATTTTTGACTGGTATGATTACACCATGTATGACTGGTATGATTACACCATGTATACCAGGTATGATTACACCATGTATACCAGGTATGGTTACACCATGTATGACTGGTATGATTACACCATGTATACCAGGTATGATTACACCATGTATACCAGGTATGATTACACCATGTATGACTGGTATGATTACACCATGTATGACTGGTATGATTACACCATGTATACCAGATATGATTACACCATGTATGACTGGTATGATTACACCATGTATGACTGGTATGATTACACCATGTATACCAGGTATGATTACACCATGTATGACTGGTATGGTTACACTATGTATAACAGGTATGATTACACCATGTATAACAGGTATGATTACACCATGTATGACAGGTATGATTACACCATGTGTACCAGGTATGATTACACCATGTATGACTGGTATGATTACACCATGTATGACTGGTATGATTACACCATGTATACCAGGTATGATTACACCATGTATGACTGGTATGATTACACCATGTATGACTGGTATGATTACACCATGTATACCAGGTATGATTACACCATGTATACCAGGTATGGTTACACCATTTTTGACTGGTATGATTACACCATGTATGACTGGTATGATTACACCATGTATACCAGGTATGATTACACCATGTATACCAGGTATGGTTACACCATGTATGACTGGTATGATTACACCATGTATACCAGGTATGATTACACCATGTATACCAGGTATGATTACACCATGTATGACTGGTATGATTACACCATGTATGACTGGTATGATTACACCATGTATACCAGGTATGATTACACCATGTATGACTGGTATGATTACACCATGTATGACTGGTATGATTACACCATGTATACCAGGTATGATTACACCATGTATGACTGGTATGGTTACACTATGTATAACAGGTATGATTACACCATGTATAACAGGTATGATTACACCATGTATGACAGGTATGATTACACCATGTATACCAGGTATGATTACACCATGTATACCAGGTATGATTACACCATGTATACCAGGTATGATTACACCATGTATGACTGGTATGATTACACCATGTATGACTGGTATGATTACACCATGTATACCAGGTATGATTACACCATGTATACCAGGTATGATTGCACTATGTGTGACTGGTATGATTACATCATGTATGACAGGTATGATTACACCATGTATGACTGGTATGATTACACCATGTATACCAGGTATGATTACACCATGTATGACAGGTATGATTACACCATGTATGACAGGTATGATTACACCATGTATAACAGGTATGATTACACCATGTATAACAGGTATGATTACACCATGTATGACAGGTATGATTGCACTATGTATAACAGGTATGATTACACCATGTATGACAAGTATGGTTACACTATGTATAACAGGTATGATTACACCATGTATGACAGGTATGATTACACCACGTATACCAGGTATGATTACACCATGTATGACTGGTATGATTACACCATGTATACCAGGTATGATTACACCATGTATGACTGGTATGGTTACACTATGTATAACAGGTATGATTACACCATGTATGACTGGTATGATTACACCATGTATGACTGGTATGATTACACCATGTATAACAGGTATGATTACACCATGTATGACTGGTATGATTACACCATGTATGACTGGTATGATTACACCATGTATACCAGGTATGATTACACCATGTATATCAGGTATGATTACACCATGTATGACTGGTATGATTACACCATGTATGACTGGTATGATTACACCATGTATGACTGGTATGATTACACCATGTATAACAGGTATGATTACACCATGTATGACTGGTATGATTACACCATGTATGACTGGTATGATTACACCATGTATACCAGGTATGATTACACCATGTATACCAGGTATGGTTACACCATTTTTGACTGGTATGATTACACCATGTATGACTGGTATGATTACACCATGTATACCAGGTATGGTTACACCATGTATGACTGGTATGATTACACCATGTATACCAGGTATGATTACACCATGTATACCAGGTATGATTACACCATGTATGACTGGTATGATTACACCATGTATGACTGGTATGATTACACCATGTATACCAGGTATGATTACACCATGTATGACTGGTATGATTACACCATGTATGACTGGTATGATTACACCATGTATACCAGGTATGATTACACCATGTATGACTGGTATGATTACACCATGTATGACTGGTATGATTACACCATGTATGACTGGTATGATTACACCATGTATACCAGGTATGATTACACCATGTATGACTGGTATGATTACACCATGTATACCAGGTATGATTACACCATGTATGACTGGTATGATTACACCATGTATGACTGGTATGATTACACCATGTATGACTGGTATGATTACACCATGTATACCAGGTATGATTACACCATGTATGACTGGTATGATTACACCATGTATACCAGGTATGATTACACCATGTATGACTGGTATGATTACACCATGTATGACTGGTATGATTACACCATGTATGACTGGTATGATTACACCATGTATAATAGGTATGATTACACCATGTATGACTGGTATGATTACACCATGTATGACTGGTATGATTACACCATGTATACCAGGTATGGTTACACCATTTTTGACTGGTATGATTACACCATGTATGACTGGTATGATTACACCATGTATACCAGGTATGATTACACCATGTATACCAGGTATGGTTACACCATGTATGACTGGTATGATTACACCATGTATACCAGGTATGATTACACCATGTATACCAGGTATGATTACACCATGTATGACTGGTATGATTACACCATGTATGACTGGTATGATTACACCATGTATACCAGATATGATTACACCATGTATGACTGGTATGATTACACCATGTATGACTGGTATGATTACACCATGTATACCAGGTATGATTACACCATGTATGACTGGTATGGTTACACTATGTATAACAGGTATGATTACACCATGTATAACAGGTATGATTACACCATGTATGACAGGTATGATTACACCATGTATGACAGGTATGATTACACCATGTGTACCAGGTATGATTACACCATGTATGACTGGTATGATTACACCATGTATACCAGGTATGATTACACCATGTATGACTGGTATGGTTACACTATGTATAACAGGTATGATTACACCATGTATAACAGGTATGATTACACCATGTATAACAGGTATGATTACACCATGTATGACAGGTATGATTACACCATGTATGACAGGTATGATTACACCATGTATGACAGGTATGATTACACCATGTGTACCAGGTATGATTACACCATGTATGACTGGTATGATTACACCATGTATGACTGGTATGATTACACCATGTATACCAGGTATGATTACACCATGTATGACTGGTATGATTGCACTATGTATACCAGGTATGATTACACCATGTATGACAGGTATGATTACACCATGTATACCAGGTATGATTACACCATGTATGACTGGTATGATTACACCATGTATGACTGGTATGATTACACCATGTATGACTGGTATGATTACACCATGTATAATAGGTATGATTACACCATGTATGACTGGTATGATTACACCATGTATGACTGGTATGATTACACCATGTATACCAGGTATGGTTACACCATTTTTGACTGGTATGATTACACCATGTATGACTGGTATGATTACACCATGTATACCAGGTATGATTACACCATGTATACCAGGTATGGTTACACCATGTATGACTGGTATGATTACACCATGTATACCAGGTATGATTACACCATGTATACCAGGTATGATTACACCATGTATGACTGGTATGATTACACCATGTATGACTGGTATGATTACACCATGTATACCAGATATGATTACACCATGTATGACTGGTATGATTACACCATGTATGACTGGTATGATTACACCATGTATACCAGGTATGATTACACCATGTATGACTGGTATGGTTACACTATGTATAACAGGTATGATTACACCATGTATAACAGGTATGATTACACCATGTATGACAGGTATGATTACACCATGTATGACAGGTATGATTACACCATGTGTACCAGGTATGATTACACCATGTATGACTGGTATGATTACACCATGTATACCAGGTATGATTACACCATGTATGACTGGTATGGTTACACTATGTATAACAGGTATGATTACACCATGTATAACAGGTATGATTACACCATGTATAACAGGTATGATTACACCATGTATGACAGGTATGATTACACCATGTATGACAGGTATGATTACACCATGTATGACAGGTATGATTACACCATGTGTACCAGGTATGATTACACCATGTATGACTGGTATGATTACACCATGTATGACTGGTATGATTACACCATGTATACCAGGTATGATTACACCATGTATGACTGGTATGATTGCACTATGTATACCAGGTATGATTACACCATGTATGACAGGTATGGTTACACCATGTATGACTGGTATGATTACACTTTGTATGACTGGTATGATTACACTATGTATAACAGGTATGATTACACCATGTATGACAGGTATGATTACACCATGTATACCAGGTATGATTACACTATGTATGACAGGTATGGTTACACCATGTATGACTGGTATGATTACACCATGTATGACAGGTATGATTACATCATGTATGACAGGTATGATTACACCATGTATGACAGGTATGATTACACTATGTATGACTGGTATGATTACACTATGTATAACAGGTATGATTACACCATGTATGACAGGTATGATTACATCATGTATGACAGGTATGATTACACCATGTATGACAGGTATGATTACACCATGTATGACAGGTATGATTACACCATGTATGACTGGTATGATTACACCATGTATAACTGGTATGATTACACCATGTATGACAGGTATGATTACACCATGTATGACAGGTATGATTACACCATGTATGACAAGTATGATTACACCATGTATGACAGGTATGATTACATCATGTATGACAGGTATGATTACACTATGTATGACTGGTATGATTACACCATGTATAACAGGTATGATTACACCATGTATGACTGGTATGGTTACACTATGTGTGACTGGTATGATTACACCATGTATGACAGGTATGATTACACCATGTATGACAGGTATGATTACACTATGTATGACTGGTATGATTACACTATGTATAACAGGTATGATTACACTATGTATGACTGGTATGATTGCACTATGTGTGTCTGGTATGATTACACTATGTATGACTGGTATGATTGCACTATGTGTGACTGGTATGATTACACCATGTATGAGAGGTATGATTACACCATGTATGACAGGTATGATTACACCATGTATGACAGGTATGATTACACCATGTATGACAGGTATGATTACACCATGTATGACAGGTATGATTACACCATGTATGACAGGTATGATTACACCATGTATGACAGGTATGATTACACCATGTATGACTGGTATGATTACACCATGTATAACTGTAATGATTAACCACTGTCTGCAGCCTTGTACAGTTACAAGAAAACAAAACATGCTTTGATATTTAATCAGTAAAATTATCTCACAAACAATATCCAGTAGAACCAATGTACAAATGATGAACATATTTAATACATTTGTATTTATCTTAATAAAGCAGATTTTTAAAACGATTCAATGAGCAAAACTGAAATATGAGGAAGGTAAAATCTACAATGTACATGAAATTTTTGTATATTAAAAATCGCATTAAATACATACCTGTGTATAGTGAACGAACAGTATAAAAAATATGCATAATTAGGCTATAAAAACCTGCATTAATTTGTTGGTAATTAGATCTTTTTTATATCATAATTATGTTATGAAATACCTGTATATCATGTGCACAATTATGCTATAAAAAACATGACTGTGTCCAATAGCAATTAGTTCTTTTATATAGTGGTTATGCTATGAAATACCAATGTACTATACTTATTTAATCAAGAATTCCATGAAGACATAGTTTACATATTCAATCAATTCGTAAACAGAGTTTTGGTACTTTTAAATGACCTTGGCATACAGTCCTAAACACTGTATTTTTGACATATAGTTAATACATGCATGGTCCCAAAAACTGTTCCAGCAAATTGGACTTGATAGTATAAAAATTACATATATTATAGACGTACATGTTCTACAAAAATAAAACCTTCTAAAAGTTTATACAAATTTATAGCTCAAAGAATTTGACCTGATCTTGACCTTTATGCATGAATATATTACAAGGTTTTCGCATTGAATATACAAATTTCCGCAAGCAAATCGTGCAATATCGGTCCTTTACATTTGTGGATGTATTACACCTTCGGCTTCTTCGTGATACTTCCCGTTTATGAAAACATACAACTGGGATTATAAATATAGACAATATATCAGCCGTGAAATTATGCTAATAGAAGGTCGAGAGTCGTGTCAAATTCTCTGGACTATACATGGTTGATTGTATTCACATCAAACTTTTTAAACAAACACAATCAAAACGGTAATATTTGAAAAGTTGATGAAATTGTACATGTGTTTGATGGTGTTTTAAGGTGCATCAACATTATTCAGGAAATAAAATATGAGAAACCGTAGTATACCGGCTGTTATATAAGATATAAGAAACCGTAGTATACCGGCTGTTATATAAGATATAAGAAACCGTAGTAAACCGGCTGTTATATAAGATATAAGAAACCGTAGTATACCGGCTGTTATATAAGATATAAGAAACCGTAGCATACCGGCTGTTATATAAGATATAAGAAACCGTAGTATACTGGCTGTTATATAAGATATAAGAAACCGTAGTATACCGGTTGTTATATAAGATATAAGAAACCATAGTATACCGGCTGTTATATAAGATATAAGAAACCGTAGTATACCGGCAGTTATATAAGATATAAGAAACCGTAGTATACCGGCTGTTATATAAGATACCGTAGTAAACCGTCTGTTATACCATATATGGTTTGGAATTCTGACGTGTAGATATTAACCAAGAAGGCCGTATTTTATGTGCGCTGTACATACATAAATACATTATACATAAATATATAAAAAAAATCTCCATTAAAGGCAGTGTCTTAGTTCATGATATTATCGAATATATTTTGTACAAGTTTGCAAACATTAAAACAACTTGTTTGAGGTTGTCAAGATATAATACTATGTAACTGATACAGAAACCTAGGGAAATCTATGGGACAATGATGTATAACTGCTAAATGTTCACAGCTGCGCCAACCTGTATGATTAGAGTTAGTCTAAATTTATAGCCCTGGGGTGGTATTCAATATTGATCACTTGCAGAATTATGATAGCCAATCATATAGCCTGTTACTGACCAAGAGTTTAATATGGTGTAATCTGATTGGTTGTCCTTATCCTTAAGTCAAGTAAGATCAAAATTGAATACCACCCCAGTACAGTAATAAGACAATGCACATATACCGTGTACATGGAACATTTATAGGAACTCTGAAAACTGGTCTAATTTCCACCAAACATGTAAATTACAGAATAATTAACTGGGACTAGTAGTTTATACAAGTAATGTCTTGATTCTTTTGCTCAATAATGAACTTTAATGTCAGGCCCTGAGGGAGGAGAGGTGAGGCCCCATGGTAGGGAGGTGAGGCCCCAGTGGTGGAGATGTGAGGCCCCAGGATTGAGAAGTGAGGCCCTGAGTAGGGAAGGAGAGGCCCTACAGTGTGAAGAGGTGAGGCCCCTGGTTGGGGAGGAGAGGCCCTGCAGTGTGAGGAGGCCACTGGCAGAGTGCAGATGAGGTCACTTTAGTTCAGGGGAATTTAGGACTGATGATACTTGAGCCATATGAATTTAAAACATCTGATTAGAGTGGTAGAAGGTTTGTATGAGAGGATGAGCAGTAAGGGTGTATGTACCAAGGTCTACATCTAAATATTCAAACTACTAGTGTTTCTAGGAAAGTCCTTACTGGAGAAAGGGGCTGTTAACAATGTGATGTAATAAACCTGGAAGTTACTTACAACATTATGTAACCAGCAGGTGTTCTATTGAGGCAAAATGCCCAATCTTGAAAATAAGACGCAAGTCTGTGTTACGGATGCCATCAGCACACCCAACATCAACACTCTGTTTCAAACATTGTTCTTTTGTCAGAACTTAGCATATTAATTTTCAAATGACTAACTCAGTCAATAAATGGTATTTTTCAACAAATAACTTTTATTTTCTGCAGGAAATTTTTTCCCGTGCAGCATATCCAGAATTCCGGAATTGTAGAAGCCCTGTGCCAGATGATAATGTTACCCCTCTTCGTATTCTGTGATAGAATGATATAATAACACATAAACAGTAAATCTGAACCATTTTAACAATGGGTCTCCTGCATCCATATCAAGCATTACTTTTTCTGTTGTATGGCCCGGCCATTTAATATCCTTGTCATAGGTATGAGAGGGTCGGACACATATTGAACCAATGGCCTAAGAAATTATATCGCAAAATACAGAGTTTTGAAATTCCCCATCATCCCGTCATTACTATATATTAATCTATTATATATAGTAATGACGGGATGATGGGGAATTTCAAAACTCTGTATTTTGTGATATAACTTCTTAGGCCTTTGATTGAACATACTTATGTACAACACCAAGGACTAGCTCAGTTGCCATGGACTCTAAACAAATAGTAAAATAAATATACAATTATACAACAACTACTATACAAATTTGTGTAACATGGTAACTATAATAAAAACATCTTACAATGCTTAATACTATTTACAATGAACAATTAATGTGCGAAACTATTCACCTGACATACTTAAACCTTGTGTGCTTTAGTTATTGTACTATGCCTTTTCGCCTGGGCTGTTTCATGGAGCAGATTATAGCCTGGTTCCTATCCCCAATATTACAGTAGTAGTATTGTAGGAATACTGTGTGCGTGGGAATGGGAACCAGCCTATAACCTGATAAGCACAGAATATTCATGAGTGTCATGTTAACAGTTTCTTACAATTTAAACTAGGGACTTAACAATTTGTACCAAAGCAACAAACATCATAATGTATACGTATTCCATAGGACTTATGTGTACAAATCAAATATTCACCAATAAAAATGCATCATTTTGTTAATCTGATCAAATGTCAGAAAAAAAGGAATTTTAAAAATTACAGTGCAGCATTTCCTGGGTTGCCCTACACAGAGCAACAACCTTTCCAGTGCAACCTCTCCAGGGTTGCCCTATATAGAGCAACAACCTTTCCAGTGCAACTCCTCCAGGGCTGCCTTATATAGAGCAACAACCTTTCCATTGCAACCTCTCCAGGGCTGCCCTACATAGAGCAACAACCTTTCCAGTGCAACCTATCCAGGGCTGCCTTATATAGAGCAACAACCTTTCCAGTGCAACTCCTCCAGGGTTGCCCTACATAGAGCAACAACCTTTCCAGTGCAACTCCTCCAGGGTTCCCCTATATAGAGCAACAACCTTTCCAGTGCAACTCCTCCAGGGCTGCCTTATATAGAGCAACAACCTTTCCAGTGCAACTCCTCCAGGGTTCCCCTATATAGAGCAACAACCTTTCCAGTGCAACTCCTCCAGGGTTGCCCTACATAGAGCAACAACCTTTCCATTGCAACCTCTCCAGGGCTGCCTTATATAGAGCAACAACCTTTCCAGTGCAACTCCTCCAGGGCTGCCTTATATAGAGCAACAACCTTTCCAGTGCAACATCTCCAGGGTTGCCCTACATAGAGCAACAACCTTTCCAGTGCAACATCTCCAGGTCTGCCTTATATAGATAACAACTTTTCTATTGCAACCTCACCATAGTTGCCCTACACAGAGCAACAACCTTTCCAGTGCAACTCCTCCAGGGTTCCCCTATATAGAGCAACAACCTTTCCAGTGCAACATCTCCAGGTCTGCCTTATATAGATAACAACTTTTCTATTGCAACCTCACCATAGTTGCCCTACACAGAGCAACAACCTTTCCAAAGCACCTTAATTATTTCGTTCCTTATTAAAGTAACCATTGTGAATAATTTGATCTCTCTAGAGCAACAACCTCTGTCCAACAACTAAACTTATTGTGTGCTCCCAAAGGGTGTTGCTCTCTAGAGAAGTTGTACTGTACATGTATGAACTTTTCTAGATTTCCACAGATAAAACACTTCACAAACATGTATTGCATGTACATGTAATTGTACATAGTTAATATGTGGCATAGTACGGAGACTTTAACGTGATACTCAACCTTCTATCAATTTAACAGCTGATACCTTGTCTCTTATTTATGAAGGTTGAGGATCGCGTCAATTTCTTCATACTATACCACATATTAACTCCATACTATACATTGTATAACAAAATAATGTTATGTAAATGTATCATGTGGATAAATATCACTGATGTGGACCTGAGAGTTACAGCTAGGAGGCTACACAGGTACCGGTATACTGTCACACAAAATTTCTCTTCAGAGTATTTATCGTCAGATCCCATGGTATCATATTCCGTTTCTACTACACTTGATCAACAGCGTTGCGGGCCTGAGCAAACGTGTGGTCCAATGATGGGTTACATTCATCAGAGCTGGTATTCAAAAAGCTTGTGGAAAACTAAAAATATTTTAAATATGCAGAGCATAATTTTTAACTTCAGTAAGTCTAACCTGTTCACAAGCTCTTTCTAAGATTTGACCTTATGACTTAGTTTTTTAGAACAAATCACGGAACAATATTCTCCAACGTGTGTGATTACAACTGCGTGACATGACCAGCTTAAATTCGTTATTTAAACTTGATTGTACAACAAAACATTAATTTAAAGTTTAAATCATAGAACATTTATTTAAATATACATGTATACATTTTGTAATAGCAAAGTTCACTATGAATGGTCATGATTGTTTATGATTGTAAGTCATCCAGCATGCAAAACACAGTCACCCATCCAAACATTCCAACTCGAAACAATGTGCTCACGGTTCTGTTTTATCAAAGCACTTACGAAAATCGTGATATTACGCTCAAATTTAAATTCTTCATAATTATTTAACAACTGCACATTGGTAACGGGTATGGTTTGTAGGAGTTCATTGACTGAATCATTATAAGTATTGCAGCTCCATTTACCACACTTTGTAATTGTAAACAAATTATAAAGAATTTTATTTTGATCTTAACTTTACATTTTTCGTAAGTGCTTAGTTAAAACAGTACATAGGTTAGCAAAAATTCATTCAAAGAGTGAGATATAAAATGCACCAAAAGACAATTTATACATGGCAAGTATATGCATATTTTCATCTAGACTAACATAGTTCAACAAGGTATCAAAAACACAAATAATACTACAGCTGAACAAAATGAATAAATAGAGATATTTGTATAACATATATGCCCCCATGGTAGCCAACCAGTCATATATGTTAAGCCATGGCAACCTTGATCTTTTACCTATTGATGTCAAACTCACTAGAGGTCATTTACTCATGATGGCCAACCTCCCTTATAAGTTGGAAGAACCAAACTTTTCTTAAGAGTTACTGATTGGAAACCATTTTGGTCTACCGACAGAAACTATTAATATTACAAGGTTCTTGCGTTGAATACATCAATTTCCGAGAGTTGATCTTGCAATATCAGTCCCTAAGATTTGTGTTTGTGTAACACCACGCGTGTCTTCATGATACACCCAGCTAATGAAAACATATCTCCAGGGTTATTAATATAGACAATTAAAATATCAGCTTTTAAATTATGTTAATAGAAGGTCAAGGGTCAGGTTAAAATCTCTTACTATACCCTTCATCCAGGTGGCATAATAATGCATTGTGTTTGTTAAAATATTGAAAACGTATCTTCACAGAAATAAATTGATCAAAATAATAGTGCACGTAAGATGTTTGTAAAACATGTAATATGCTCAATGCAGCCAAATAGTCATTCATGTTGAAGGTCACCACAACCTTGACCTATGACCTCAAATCAATAGGGGTTATTGATTGATGATGACCAACCTCCCTGTAAATGAAGGATATCCAATGATCCTAACAATTTGTGCTCAGGTCAGCAAAATACCTAGGAAACATGTCTCTCACAAAGGGCCATAACTCTGGAAAAATTCATCCGACCATAAGTTCCTGACAATATGCACTATTATGCTTGGTATCAACTATTCATGTAAAGTTTCATTGAAATCCAACAAATATGCTTGACATCCATCCATTCATACAGACAGATGTCCAGCACAAATTAAAAATCAACATGTTTTCCCTACTGTGTGGACAAAGGCCATAATTTATACAGAGACCAAAAAGCACCTAGGCAAATCTTTTCTAGGGTATATTTGAGGCATTTTTTTCTGAAAAAACATGCTAAATAATTTTGATAATTTCAAAAATTTTCAGGTGCCTTGGTCTTAAGCCTCAGCGTGGCTACAGGCCTGAAGGGAGACATAATTAGCAGCTGGGCGGTCGATAGATCTACCTTTCACATAACCATGCAAGTAATCTATTTCTTCTGGAAGAGCACAAACTGTCACACAATACCACAAGTACCCAAACCCCCGGCTGGTGATGTATGCAAAGGCATATTTTGACGCAAACACCTTTTTCCTGCATATTTGACCTTTAACCATGTCAGCCAAAATGTTTGTTCTGCCCATCAAACCAAAGTATGGAATGGTTCTGACCAGTAGTTCAACATCCTCCTAATGTCGCTCAAGACACAGATCGACTGTTTCTCTCATGACCGTGTGACCTTGACAATCAAGCAAGATGGTCAAACTGTAAGTTCTGTCAATTTGAACAATGCCCTAAACACTTCTGTCAATTAATTATGAACTCCCAATAGTATGAGAACCAGACACAAAATGAGGACCAAACGCCGTTTTCCCAAACACCCATGTCACTTCCAGCAAAGACCGAGTGACATATCGTGTGTTCTGCCTATCAGGCATCCAGACGGACGGACAATTAGATCAAAATGTGCATCCCATATGGGGCATAAAAATGAAATGTGCAGTGCATGATTATATTCATTTGCCTGACCAGTAAGCATGTTTATGTTTTATGACCAGCAACTGTATGACCAGGCACTTACTAGTGATCATGTGACTTACTGTCTGACCCTTACGGTCTTGCTGGTTACTTACTGTCTGACCAATCCCTTACGGTCTAGCTGGTCACTTACTGTCTAGACCAATCCCTTACGGTCTAGCTGGTCACTTACAGTCTGATTACCAGCCTTGATTTATCTGACCATCAGTTACATCATATTTAATATGTTTATTCTCATTTAACAGCATTTTTCAAAGATTTTCCGTGATACAAGGTGACTTATATGTTGTCTTGGACTGTATACTAACCAGTACCAACTTACCCTTCCACAACGTACCAGCAACTTACTGTTGGCCAGCCATTTGTCGTCTGACTAATCCTTACTGTTTGACCAGCCACTTATGTCAGATAAATCAACATGTCACTTACATCAGTCACTTACTGTCAGATCCGTCACTTACTGTCAGATCCTTCACATACTGTCAGATCAGTCACTTACTGTCAGATCAGTCACTTACTGTCAGATCCATCACTTACTGTCATATCCGCCGCTTACTGTCAGATCCGTCAACTTGTCATTTACTGTCAGATGTCATTTACTGTCAGATCAGATCAGTCACTTACTGTCAGATCAGATCAGTCACTTACTGTCAGATCAGATCAGTCACTTACTGTCAGATCTGTCAACATGTCCCTTACTGTCAGATGTCACTTTCTGTCAGATCAGTCAAGCATGTCACTTTCTGTCAGATCAGCCAACATGTCGCTTTCTGTCAGATCAGTCAAGCATGTCACTTACTGTCAGATCAGTCAAGCATGTCACTTACTGTCAGATCAGTCAAGCATGTCACTTACTGTCAGATCAGTCAACATGTCTTTCATGGTCAGATCAGTCAACATGTCATTTACTGTCAGATCAGTCAGCATGTCACTTACTGTCAGATCAGTCAACATGTCTTTCATGGTCAGATCAGTCAACATGTCACTTACTGTCAGATCAGTCAACATGTCATTTATTGTCAGATCAGTCAACATGTCATTTACTGTCAGATCAGTCAACATGTCATTTATTGTCAGATCAGTCAACATGTCATTTACTGTCAGATCAGTCAACATGTCATTTATTGTCAGATCAGTCAACATGTCACTTACTTATCAGCCATCTATATTGTTGATGACTAGGCCAGGTCTGTGTGGGCAGGTGGATATTGTTGATGACTAGGCCAGGTCTGTGTGGGCAGGTGGATATTGTTGATGACTAGGCCAGGTCTGTGTGGGCAGGTGGATATTGTTGATGACTAGGCCAGGTCTGTCTGGGCAGGTGGATATTGTTGATGACTAGGCCAGGTCTGTGTGGGCAGGTGGATATTGTTGATGACTAGGCCAGGTCTGTGTGGGCAGGTGGATATTGTTGATGACTAGGCCAGGTCTGTCTGGGCAGGTGGGTATTGTTGATAACTATGCCAGGTGTGTGTGGGCAGGTGGAATGTGAAATAAGGTGATGTGATGACTGTACATGTACAGGTAGCGCCAGTCAAGCTCTAGCGTATCACAAGCATACATGCTCAATCAGCATTGGCCATACAAGCATTAACTAACGAAAACAAAGCAATACAGAAATAGCAAGTTCTCTTCAAGCATTTAATTAGTGTATTTCTGACAATGTTAAATACCAATAAGAATGAAAACGCGGTAGAAACACTAGTTCTAAATATTTTGAACATTTTATACCAAATGAACACATAAACCAATAACTGCTTTAACTAATCAACAAAACATGCCTAACACATTAAGAATAATGAACAATTTGCACATATACATGTATCACCACTGTGAGTATGTAACAACTAACACGCTCTAAAACATATGTGATAATTATATGACATACATGTAACTTTTTTAACTATGTGACATGACATATAATATTATATGACTACCATAAAATCATCAATTTTTGTGAGGTAAAAAAATCGCAAATTCGGAATTATCCTGAAGTTTCTCTGATAATTATCTCTAATAATTTTAACTTAGGCCAGAGTTTTTTAATTTTTTGTTACTCGGACATTTTTCAGAAAAAAGTCCACAGGAGGAGGGAAAAAAATAAAAATAATAAGTCCCAAAATATAGCTTCCACAAGCTGTTGGTGGTAGAATAGTCAATGACGGTCCGATTTAAAGCAATCAACACTCAACAACAGTGTTAGTTTTCAAGAAAACAGCCAATTTATCTTAAGACTAGTACACTGCATTGAAACACTAATATAATAAAACTTATTATTAACAAAATAATGAAATAATAATACAAGGCTGGTCCATTTATCATCAAAACATAATATTCAATTTAGTTTTTTTTCCAGTTTTTCAATTTTTTTTTTTTGAAAATGCCAAAAAATTGGGCAAGAGGGTCCGAGTAACGAAAAATAAAAGAACTCTGGCCTTATTTGCCTCGCAGACTGACACGCCACTTTGACTTTTATGAATGCCTGGGATATTAGCTATCAATTAAATATTTAAAAATCGCATATGAACCCTCACCCGGTGGGTGGAAGTTGAAAGTTGTTTGGATGTTAAATGTTGGCCGTTTTTGACCTTCAGAAAAAACTTCTTTCTGCATTTACTGCCATAGTATAAGTTCATTAGCATAAATTTTTACCAACTTATCCAATTTGCAAAATTAGCGAAAATTAATCCCTCGTGAAAATTTCTGATTTTATGCTACCATTATATGTCATGTTAGATTTGATGATGATTAAGGAGGTACTTGAAATCACAAAAGAAACACAGAATACCACATTACTGTTAGGAGATGCTTATACCATTAACACATAAATTAGTAAAAGCTCACAGTAGACTCAAATGATTATTGACTACAATCAACATTTACACTTATAATATCACACACAGAAATAAGTTTTAGGTGGACTAGTGGTCTAGTGGTAAGGGCTACTGACTGCTGATCTGAAGGGTGTGGGTTCGATCCCTACTCCAGACGGTCAAAAAGTGAAATGCTTTTCAGTGTTTCCCACCTGACATAACTAAACTTACTAACAGTCTTTCGGACGAGACGTTAAGCAAGTTCCCGTGTATGATGCTTTACATCGGCACGTAAAAGAACAAGGGATGCTTCTGGAACTGGAGAATCTTCTGTATCATGCACTATCCCCCAAACACTAAAGTGACTAGCCTCTTCTGGGGGCCTTGCCCATATGGATTATCCGGTGGCGAGGATAAATAAAAGCAAAATAAACAATAAACAAATAAGTTTTAAACTCGAAACTTACCGGGGTATGTGATAATACATGTATCACACAGATTATTCAATATTTAATTCAATATTAATTAATTAATTGACAGACTAGGACACTAGGAAATTAATTATCAAATATTTAACACATTAAATGCAATGATGCCAGTACCCAACAGCCAAGGTAAACAGAGACTAGTACAAAACAAATTAAACTTACTTAGTCAAAATGTTCGTAAAAAATCACTTACAGTATACTGTATATACACAGCTATATTGTCTTACAATTAAAACAGAGAGATTGTGCATAACATAATAAAGTGCTGCAGCCTACTGTAAATCACATTTTGTTCTCATGATCATGTTTTGCAAAATTCAGTAATTTTATTATTTTGTTTCGCAAAATTCGGTAATTTATTATTTATTGTTTTACAGATTCATGAATTTGCGGTCGAAGATTCCTCAATGGGTTTTCATGTTTTGTAAGTATATTTACGCAGATTTATGAATTCGCAAGAAAATCTTTTTGCGAATAAGAGCGAAAATAAATACATCTTGAATAATAACCCACATACAGTACACACCAACAAAGGCTTAGTCAGCACACTACTATAGAGATGCTAATACAAATGGCCTATTCAACAATATAACAGTTTCACTGCCGGATTCCCATCTATCATACACACAAATCTAATATAAACTATATTGAGTATAAATAAAATAGTACCACCAGTACAGAACTATAAGTTCCTGATCACTAACACCTTGCAGAACCACCTTGCAGCCAGATAAAACATGCAACCTATTTCAATTTTAGGCATGTAAAACAGGGCCACCAAGGGTATGTCATTGATGGGGTCAAGATATTGCAGTATATGGGACAGTTCTGATACAGTAAGGAGAAAGGCTTGAACCAGTCGGAGAAAATCTTGAGGGAGTCAGAGAAAGTCTTCAGGCAGTCATAGAATTTTTTTAAGGCAGTCAGGGAAAATCTTAAGGCAGTCAGAGAACATCTTAAGGCAGTCTGAGATAGTCTACCTAGATCTTACGGCAGTCTGAGATAGTCTGTCTAAATCTTACGGCAGTCTGAGATAGTCTACCTAAATCTTAAGGCAGTCTGAGATAGTCTGTCTAAATCTTAAGGCAGTCGGAGAAAGTCTGCCTAAATCTTACGGCAGTCTGAGATAGTCTGTCTAAATCTTACGGCAGTCTGAGATAGTCTACCTAAATCTTAAGGCAGTCTGAGATAGTCTGTCTAAATCTTAAGGCAGTCGGAGAAAGTCTGCCTAAATCTTAAGGCAGTCTGAGATAGTCTGTCTAAATCTTAAGGCAGTCAGAGAAAGTCTGCCTAAATCTTAAGGCAGTCTGAGAAAGTCTGTCTAAATCTTAAGGCAGTCGGAGAAAGTCTGCCTAAATCTTAAGGCAGTCTGAGATAGTCTGTCTAAATCTTAAGGCAGTCTGAGATAGTCTGTCTAAATCTTAAGGCAGTCGGAGAAAGTCTGCCTAAATCTTAAGGCAGTCAGAGAAAGTCTTCTGGCAGTCAGATATAGTCTTCAAGCAGTCATAGTTTGCCGTCAGTCAGAGTTAATCTTCAGACAGTTGGAGACCGACTGGGACAGATAGTCTGGATTATTACCAATCATGGAATTCTTTCTATTAGGCTTAGTGACCTAGTTTTTGACAGTTGTTTTACTCAAGATGACCCAGTCTCAAACTTGTGACAAAAAATAACAAAATTATTTAGTATTTGTCATACATTACAAAATTTCTGTCTGCATAAGCTTAATGTGAAATATAATTCTTGTTTTGTCTAGCAATGCATACTGAGAACCTCTTTTTGCAATGATACAGACATGTTACTAGTAATAACTTCAGGTTTTAGCTAGATAAGAGATTGGTTTTTTGGAAGATCTCTCAACAATTACTGCCGAGTCATGTTATTTGAACAGGAACTTGTTAGACAACACAATAATACTTGGTCTGTTGCAAAGATATAGATGGATTTACACAGTGTACAGAACCAAAACAAGAGGGCCAAGATAGTCCTACATCATTCACCCAAGATCGATGACATTTTGAATGAATTTAAATATCTTTGGATCTTGTCACCAACATCAGGAGTCCTACAACAGCATAATGCCTAATCCTGAAAACGAGTCGCAAGTCTGTTTTGGGTGCCATTACCACTACAATAAAACTTCCATAATTGTTACGGACCCCTGCAACATCTTCAGTACACTGAACTGCATGAGTGAAAGTTAGAAATTCTGAAAAACCTGAAATACTCAGAAATTTAAAATTTATGTAGGGAAAATAAAGAAAAACACTATTTTTGATACACTCAAAAACCTGAAGTTCATGCCTGAAAACTTTCACCCTTGGAACTGTTTAGACACACCATTGGAAGAGTATCACCCACATATCATTCCAGGAGTGTTCAATATGGTTTCGGAGATATGAACTGAAGAATTTTAAAACACAAAAACAAAAAATTGACCCCTGACCTACAAATGCAGCGGCTCAGACTGGTTGAAGATATTGTTCGAAGAGGACCACCTAAGGATCATTACTGTACAGTTTGGTCAAAATCCATTCAGTAGGGTAGTTTACACCAATAAAACCTAGTCTTTAACCACATGACCTACATAAGCCGCGGACTGGAAACATGAAGATTTGGTGAAAATCCATTCAGTAGTTTAGGAAGAGATGCCATTTAAAGAAAATGTTTATGCACGCCACACATCCAACCATCCTATAAACATACCTGGAGCATTTTGATAGAAGATGAAGGAGTAGGAAGACAGATAATCAAAAGAATATGATGAACAATTTTGCTGGCTTAGAAAAAAGGTTGTAAGTACAAAATTGCCTTTTTGAGAAAACTTGAAAAAATTACCTGAAACTACTCTTGAAGGCTTTTCTACTTCAGTTTGGTCAACATGATTAAAATAGGTTCATAAGATGCGTCTTCTGATGCAGATTTCAAATATGTAATGGTCTTATAAGATCGTAAGTAGCACTGATGACGACCTGATTTCTTTAAGCCAGCGATTTGTTGTTGACTGTTCTGTTTGAATTAACTTGGCACAGTTTTAAAAACTATAAGTTTATGTAAAAGTTTGCAAAATTTTAGTATGACGATGCATATTGTGCATACAAACCGAGTTTTTACTTCTAACCTTTCAATGCAAAATCACATCAGCCAGAACATGATAGAATATTGTTTCGAAATATAATACATGATTTATTACAATTAGATCATCACATTACTTCGTCAGAACCATACCACCACATATATACGAGTGATTAATGTAATAAAGTTGTAAAAATTGTTTCAAATAAATAAGTATAAACTAGTATACATGTACAACAAAAGAGGTGAAGTTAATTAATAAATGGAGCATCATTCAAACATAACATTTCAATCAGGACAAAACAATCATCAAAACCAATCAACACTATTTATGAATTGGTTTATTTTCTATGAACTCAGTAAAGCATGTGAATGATGTTATTTATAAAGGTATTAAGGATGGATTGTAAAGATACTTGAAACGTAATGTAAGACTCACTATATTCTCCGATGGCAACAAAACTGTAGCAAATTCATTAAATAGCAATATCAACTTCATAGACAAACTGTAATCTTGCACACCAAAATTCAAGGAACAAGGCAGCCATGATGGCATGTACAAAATATTAACTCTAGGGTGTGGCCTTTACTCACCTTGGGCTGTAATTCTGAATAGACACTTTGAAAAAATGGTCTTAGACTAATGTTTAAATGATGTTGACAATGGAGTAGTTTCAGAGGAGATATTGTAGGAAGAAGTTTGTGTAAGGATGTATTGATTGGTTGCCGGATGCATGGTGAGTTATCACAATACAAAAATATATAAAATACAAGATCAGGCGTAAGTGGTGTAATCAGAAAATTCACAGGATAACTAGGGGCGCATTCATAACACTGTTCCGCACATTCCGGAGAGTGGAACACACTTACGAACAAACCGGACACTGTTCTGAACATGTTCTTTCTATGCCCACCACAGAGGTGGTGCAGCCAGAACAGTCACATGATTACAACAACAATGGCCACTTGTGTCATTAAATAGAAATTAATAAATTAATTTTCCAATTATGGGCCATTGCGAGCAAACAGTCACATTTAAATATATCCACATGCATATTTCTTCCTCCGATATTACGGCTGCAACTACAATTTTGGTCATCTTAAACATTTTACTTTCTGTAAGTTGTTCGGAGTAGAACATTCGGCACACTGTCCAGGACAGTTCAGTTTTGTTCGTAAGATGCTCGGAGTAGAATATCCCACACAGTGTGCGAAACAGACGTTACGAACATACCCTAGAAGTACACGAGGGTCAAGATGACCCTAGAGCGCTCACCTATTTAATCTTAACAAGGGTTTTCTTAGATTTGGCCTAGTTGACCTAGTTTTCGACCACACATGTCGAAGTATCGACCTTGGTCTAGATATTATAAATATATACATACATTGTGACCTCGGCCCGAATTTACAACCAATACTTACACTTATCACTCAAATATTGAAATTCATTTTTTTGAGGTTCATAGCAACATTTTTTTAAAACAAGAAGTTGTAATAATGTTAAGGTACTATATATTATAGTTGGCTTATTTCAGTGTACTTTAGTGTATTGTAAGTTATAAATGTAATTTATCAGTCTGAGTGCTAAATGGGGCACTCAGCCTCAATCATTACACATATACCTCATAAATAGTACACAATGGCAAAGAATCTGTATCAAATGTTATTTTTTAACACTCATCTAACAATATTATACATTTTTCTCATTTAGATTTGCAATCTAGGACAAACAAGACTGCGTTCAATAAACGCTTATGCCCCCTGTGGAAGCCTTGTCCATAAATAAGTCTATGTCCAAAATTAGGTCAAGGTGAAGGTCAAAATGGGGTTAGGTGATACTGGCGTGTGGAGAGTGTTCATACACAACATCCATGCAAGTATGAAAGCTTTGTAGCAAGCCTTATTAATGCTAGAAGAAACGGTCAATTTGGGTTAACCAGGACGGACGGACGAACGGACGGACGAACAGACGAACGGACGGACGAACGGACGGACAGGTGAATCACTATATGCCTCCCCATCTATCGATAGGGGGGCATAAAAATAGCTCATTATACTACATTTTCAATATTTGAGTGCCGAGTGTAAGTATTGGTTGTAATTCCGGGCCCAGGTCTCATGAAGCTCAATATAAAACTGTTACGTCTACAGCCATAACAAACGAACTGTGGACAACAAACATCCAATGATCCGCTTAGGTGAGCTAAAATGCTAAGCAATAAAATAAAAGCATGTTTGAAATATTATAAAAAATAAGTTTAATTATGTATTAATTGCACGTTAAGTTTAATATATCACTAAAATGGCAACATCATGCCGTATCGGCAATATTTTCTTGTAGTACAAGTTTACAGATATACAAGAAAGGGTCATAATACAACAATCTAACTGAATCTATAGATTAACATACCAAGGTAATAAAGTGAATACTAGAAGGGTTTTTTACACAAAAAATGTCTCCCACAAAGGGCCACAACTCTGGCGGTATTAGTCTGACAAAAAATTCCTGATAACATCGAATCTAGGTTAGGTACAAACAGGAGTTCTATTAAGGCATAATGCCCAATCCTGAAAACGAGTAGCAAGTCTGTTCAGGGTGCCATTAGCACTCATCCCTACACCTTAACTAGGTGTCAAAACATTGTTTTATTATTACAATTCTGATAATTGAACTTCAAATGACAATAACTTTGTCAATTCTTTGAATATATTCATCAAATAACTTTGTGCAGAAAAGATAATTCTTCCTAATGCAGCAAATCCAGATTATTCCGGAATTGTAAGACCACTGTACAAAGTGTTCATGTTAAGTTTCACTGAAATCCTACCAAAGGTAAAGTAGAACAAGCGTAGACCAGTAATGACATCCACCCATCCATCCAGACAGACAAGACAGCACAAAATCAATATGTCTCCTCAGCTATATGTAGGAAACTTAATAAGTGTATTGCTAATGAAAATTTCACATTCTTACCAAACACAATTGTGTTTTAATAAAACGTCTATATCTTAAAAAATAATGACTCAATTTCACTTTTAAATTGTTGGTTCATTGGAATGTTTCCAATAATTTGTTGATAAAACAGAGACAAGGACTAGTATTACAGATCATACCCTAGCACATTGAAGATGAATCAGACATGTTTAAACAACTTGGTTTGGCAGAATTTGCCTACAAGAAATCTAATATACTTGGCACATAAACTTAAATAAATCATCTAAAGATTTACAGATCGCAATTATTGATTCAAAGGTTCGCAATTATTGATTCAAATGGATTGCCGCAATTATTGATTCAAAGGTTCGCCGCAATTATTGATTCAAATGGATTGCCGCAATTATTGATTCAAAGGTTCGCAATTATTGATTCAAATGGATTGCCACAATTATTGATTCAAAGGTTCGCAATTATTAATTCAAATGGATTGCCGCAATTATTGATTCAATGGATTGCCGCAATTATTGATTCAAATGGATTGCCGCAATTATTGATTCAAATGGATCGCAATTATTGATTCAAATGGATTGCCGCAATTATTGATTCAAATGGATTGCCGCAATTATTGATTCAAATGGATTGCCGCAATTATTGATTCAAAGGTTCGCAATTATTGATTCAAATGGATCGCACTTATTGATTCAAAGGTTCGCAATTATTAATTCAAATGGATTGCCGCAATTATTGATTCAATGGATTGCCGTAATTATTGATTCAAATGGATTGCCGCAATTATTGATTCAAATGGATTGCCGCAATTATTGATTCAAATGGATTGCCGCAATTATTGATTCAAATGGATTGCCGCAATTATTGATTCAAAGGTTCGCAATTATTGATTCAAATGGATCGCACTTATTGATTCAAAGGTTCGCAATTATTGATTCAAATGGATCGCACTTATTGATTCAAATGGATTGCCACAATTATTGATTCAAATGGATCGCAATTATTGATTCAAATGGATTGCCGCAATTATTGATTCAAATGGATTGCCGCAATTATTGATTCAAATGGATCGCAATTATTGATTCAAATGGATTGCCGCAATAATTGATTTGAATGGATTGCCGCAATAATTGATTTAAATGGATTGCTGCAATAATTGATTCAAATGGATTGCAATTATTGATTCAAATGGATCGCCTATTATAGATTCAAATGGATCTCAATGATTGATTCAAATAGATTCGACTAATTATTTATACAAATGAACCTGCATGTGACAAGACAAGTTATGATAATACATCCAGATTAGTATCTCATGAATCGTGAACATGCATACATCATGTCACCGACCATAAACGTAGATACATTCTGCATCTCAAGTCATAGACCATTAACATGTATACCGGTACATGCTTCATTATCTCAATCATGCTAACAACAAACCTACAATATAAACATTAGACACAATTCTCTGTGCTGTACAGACACATTATTCTGTGTTGTCAGACACAATATTGGTGTCATACAGACACAATATTCTGTGATGTACGGCCACAATATTCAGAGTCATACAGACACAAATTTCCGGGTCGTACAGACACAATATTCCATGTCGTACAGACTCAAATTTCCATGTCGTACAGACACAATATTCCATGTCGTACAGACTCAAATTTCCACGTCGTACAGACACAATATTTCATGTCGTACAGACTCAATTTTTTGCGTCGTACAGACTCAATTTTCTGCGTAGTACAGACACAATAATTCATGTTGTACAGACACAAAATTTCATGTTGTACAGACTCAAATTTCACGTCGTACATACACAATATTTCATGTCGTACAGACTCAAATTTCCACGTCCTAAAGACACAATATTCAGAGTCATACAGACTCAAATTTCCACTTCGTACAGACACAATATTGTATGTCGTACAGACACAAAACTCTATGTCGTACAGACACAATACTCTATATCGTACAGACACAAAACTCTATATCATACAGACACAAAACTCTACGTCGTACAGACACAATACTCTATGTCGTACAGACACAAAACTCTATGTCGTACAGACACAATACTCTATATCGAACAGACACAAAACTCTTTGTCGTACAGACACAAAACTCTACGTCGTACAGAAACAAAATTCTACGTCGTACAGACACAATACTCTATGTCGTACAGACACAAAACTCTATGTCGTACAGACACAAAACTCTACATCGTACAGACACAATATTGTATGTCCTAAAGACACAATACTCTACGTCGTACAGACACAAAACTCTATGTCGTACAGACACAAAACTCTATGTCGTACAGACACAATACTCTATGTCGTACAGACACAATATTCCATCTGGAACAGACACAAATTACCACGCCTCATACTGACACAATATTCTATGGTGTAAAGATTGCATATTATGCCATATTTAAGCTATAAACAATTTATCATTAAATTATCATATATATATATATCTGAAAAAATGTTTCACATTATTAATATTCCGCATAATAACATTTCAACATCAACATAATACCAGCAATTTCACCGGCAAAATTGCAAAAAAACTATACATAAACAGGCTTTTATATAAATCTTAAAAACCCATAATCCATTCTTATGTACTGCAAAATGTAAGTTATGAGATTCTTTAAATACAAATATACATCCTTCCCTGTTTTAAAATGTCCTCCTTACAACTTAGCACACAAAGCATGTCTTCCACCACGTTACTCAACGTCTTCAAATAAATCATTAATATTTCCGCGCAAGACTTGTGCAAAATCTTGCGCATATGTTTTAAATTAATGCTATATTTTTCTCATTTGCACCATTAATTACCATGAGTAGTAGAAATGTTTTTTTTTTTAATTTTTACAAGGATTGTGTCCCTTTAGCACACATACACACATAAGGGAGGTAATCAGAACAGTGTCACTGCCACCGGAGTATTATCCATTTTGAGTGTAGACAATCCAGAATAAAGAATATAAAACTTCACACGAGAATTTTTGTTTCTCTGTGTAGAAGTTGGTTCCCAGCATAGAAGTCGGTTCCCAGCGTGGAAGTTAGATTCCAGCATTATCGCCTGTTTGTATTTGAGACAGTGGGTGAGGAATTTTCGGCTCCGTCTGTTTTAATGAGCATGCAAGCTTCAGGAGTGTGAATCCCTAGGCTGAAATAGAGGAAAAATAAAGTGAAATAGTACATATTTAGTGAAGTCCAGCACATAAATCCCTAGGCTGAAAAAAGGAAAATAAGAAATCAAAGTGAAATTATATGAACTTAGGGAAATCATGTACATAAAAATGCATGTACCAAACTTGTATAACACAGCTATCGAATTAACCTAGCATTGTCTACTAACAGTATCCTACAATGCTCTTGGCAATATTATTCATTGGGCAAAAATAAACAAGAGCCGTCACAGACGGGTTATGCTCCCCGTGGGGTGTTTGTCACAGAAAAAATGCTAAAATAAAAATATGTTGTTATTCTTTGCCACTGCACTGTAATAATAAGTTTATTTATCTATGAATTTTCAAATTGATATATCCAAAACTGTTTGAGTTATGGCCTGGACAAGAATTAAGTATGAAAAAATACAAAGGGGAATAACTAAAAATATGCAATCAAGAGTTATGGTTTTTGTGCACTGCACATCCTCTCAATGAGGTCTATTCACCTATGAAGGTTCAAAATGATATCTCTAATACTATTCAAATTATGGCCCGGATAAGAATTAAGTATGAAAAATTACAAAGGGGAATAACTAAAAAAATATGCGATCAAGAGTTATGGTTCTTGTGCACTGCACTTCATCCTAAAGAGGTCTATTCACCTATGAAGTTTCAAATTGATATATCTAATACTGTTCAAGTTATGGCCCGGACAAGAAATAAGTATAAAAAATTACAAAGGGAAATAACTAAAAAAATATACAATCAAGAGTTATGGTTTTTGTGCACTGCACTTCCCCTCAATGAGGTCTATTCACCTATGAAGTTTCATACTGATATCTCTAATACTGTTCAAGTTATTGCCCGGACAAAAGTGTGACGGACGGACAGACGGACGGACAAAGCGGCGACTATATGCTCACCCTTCGTGAGCATATAAATACTGTGGTTCTGGCAACCCTGTTTTTGTGCCCCTACCCTAAAGTATGCCTGAAATAATGTAATTCAGCTCGTTCTAAAATAACATCTAAGTTGTTTGACAAGCACAGGTCTAATTTCCATTACAGAAACCCAGATGAACTTTGACTTTAATAAAGCTTGAAATTATTTTTACTGACTAAATTTGCATGTTTAATTAAATTTAATCATGATATTGGTTTCTTTTGACAAATGCCCTGTTCTAACATCATCCTGATTCAGTTAATATTGATTTCAAACTTTAAGATAGAAATATAGGCAACAGAACTACATTACAATGATACATTAATGAACCACAGATAACTGTATCATTGATAAAGAGTAAAAACAAATTTCTTATATAAAATTTATCTTAGCTATTATAAATTAAAAAAAAAAATTTTTTGTTTACTCTTTTTTATTAATGATACAGTTACCTGTGTATGAACAATAACCAACACATATACACGCACAGAGTGAAACATAAAGAAGGTACTGTACAAATACAATGGTCAATAAATATATATTTAATAATATGGTGACACTTTTTGGCAATAATTTTATAGACACATTTTGTAATCAATATTATCAATTATAGCCTTGAGGGAAAAGTGGTTTTCCCAAATCTCATGCAAATCCTAAACCCTTTATGCATAACTAAACCTATTTACCACCATTTCTATACAATTCTTAATACTAGTAGGTCAAACCTATTAAGAGTTACACAAAATAGCAAATTTTCCTTACATCAAGGGCCGTAACTCCAGTGGAGTTACTGGTCACATGCACACCAGTAAGCATTCATGCATAACTACACAACCATGCTAATTAACATTTCGTGAATTTAGGAAAACACTTTTTGTTATAGTACCGAGAATTTGGCATGATCCTCAACCTTCTATTAGCATAATTGAACAGCTGATAATTTATGTTGTATATATTTTTTATAAGCGGTGAGTATCACAAAGAAGATTAATTCAAACACAAATCTAAAATCTGCAAAATAGGCAGCGCCTTAGTTCATATTATATTCAATGCAAGAACCATGTAAATACATTCATGCGTTAAGGTCAGGATCAAGACAAATTCTCTGCACTATACACCAGTCTGTACACCACACAGAAGCCAAATATTGTTCAAGGAGCGGGATTAATATAAGTTTAAAAAACTTGTTTCCCAATCCTTTAGCAATTGTAACTTATTGTACACATGTTGTAAAATATCTTCTGAATAAATACTGTTTAAACTAAATATTGTTCATCAATCAATCTGAGTGCACTTTGAACATAATGGTATCATAATAGCAGGGGTGACAACAGGGCCAAATTAAAAATCAGAAAAATCAAAAGAGACTGACCATTTTTGCCAAACAAGAGGCCTTCAATGACATTGTTTCCATAATTAACTCAGTTTGTAGTGAAGAAAATCCTTTAAAGCAGATTAAATTTACAATAACTTAGCTATTTCTTGTGATATTTTTATCAAATAACTTATATTTTTGTCAGAAGCCATTGCTCTATCACGAATAATAAATCCGGAATACTGGATAAATCAGGAAAATTGACACCCCTGTAATAGTGAACATTTGTATAAAGTTTCTAATCGGAACCAAGGTTCAACATTTTTTGTACAATGGCCTCCAGCTTCTTCACAAATCACATAAAAACATACAAATTTCCTAGGTGCAAATTAACATGACAGAGTATACCAAATCCTTGTTATGGTTCAGTAAAGCCTAGGTCCCACTGAGGATTTTTTGCCTCGGCGATGTACTCCCGATTGAAATAACTGAGCATTCAGGACATCAGGAACAGGTTCCTTGTGGTCTAGGGGAAGCTTCGGGGGAAGTCATGAGACAGTCTGTGAACTGATATTGGAAGGAATTGTGATGAATCGAGTGGTATCGGAAGAAATCGGGAAAACATTGCCAATGTGGAATTCCTTGGGACCAAGGCTTTCACACAATGAAGCTAGATATTTCACTGTAAGTGTAAGCATTTTCATACCCAAACAATTGATAATGACAGGAACTTACAGAGGTATGTCTCAGCAAATTATGGGAATAAAAGTTTGATTATCATTTGTGAGAATTGTGGTGTCAATATTGAGCACAATGCAAAGTTTATATGAAACTGGACTGCCATATAACCAAGCTCTAGGTATGAGTTTTGAAAGAACTGTAGGGCATAGCTAATGTTAACAGTGGGCTCAGGAAATGTTGTGTCAGTTTCAATTATAAGGGAGATGTTTAACAAGAGGGCCCAAAGGGCCCTAGGTAGCAGTACATGCAAGACCTGTGATTTGACCCTCAATGACCCAATATCGAACTTGACCTAGATTTTGTTGACATGATCATTGTGACCAAGTTTCTAAGGTTTTTCTATGATTTGACCTTGTGACCTAGTTTTTGACCCCGGATGACCCAATATCGAACTTGACCTAGATTTTGTTGAAATGATCATTGTGACCAAGTTTCATAAAGATTAGGGCAAAATTGTGACCTCTAGTGACTACACATGGTTTTTCTATGATTTGACCTTGTGACCTAGTTTTTGACCCCCACATGACACAATATCGAACTTGACCTGGATTTTGTTGTGATGATCATTGTGACTAAGTTTCTTACAGATTAGGTCAAGATTGTGACCTCTAGTGACTACACAAAGTTTTTCAATGACTTGACCTTGTGACCTAGTTTTGGACCCCGGATGACCCAATATCGAACTTGACCTAGATTTTGTTAAGATGATCATTGTGACCAAGTTTCATAAAGGTTAGGTCAAAATTGTGACCTCTAGTGACTACACAAAGTTTTTCTATGATTTGACCTTGTGACCTAGTTTTTGACCCAAGATGACCCAATATCGAACTTGACCTAGATTTTGTTGATATGATCATTGTGACCAAGTTTCATAATGATTAGGCCAAAAGTGTGAACTCTAGTGTCTACACAAGCAAATTGTTGACGGACGACGGACGAAGAGTGATCACAAAAGCTCACTCTGTCAATTTGTGACAGGTGAGCTAAAAAGAAAACTTGGACAACAGACATAGATACAACAATAGCTCACAATTCAACTCTTTGATAATTTACTGTAAATTTAATACATTTTATTGATGCAATACATTTTATTGATGCGATACATTTTATAGATGTTAGGACAAGGGGGGCCAACATATCGTTTGGCCCCCCCAATAATTCGGACCATATTCATCATGTTCCGCCTAAAATAGTCTTGTAATAGGTAATGTGCCTTTTATTCTTTGTTAAAAAGTATAAAATGAGAATGTTCGTGCTCGCTACGCTCGCAAAATCCTTTTAATCTATGAAATACATTATCATGTAGCTGTTGAAAGAGCTACAAGAACTATAGAAATACATTGTAAGTTAAAGTTTGCCCTACCTCCTTTATTGCTTTTAAACTTTGTCATTTCTATGTTAAATTAGCAATTACTAAACCTCTTAACTCTTAGAATTCGGGCATCTGTGCAATATTAGTAAAAATATTTACAAAATAAGGACTTAATTTTGCTGGATCTTGTAACAAAATATGTCTTGTAAAATTCCGCACCAGATTGATCCATTGTTTTAGAAAATTTCCCGGCCCCCCCCTACTTACAATACTACTTTAAGATAAGGTTAATTTTAACTGTTATTTTGACAAGCAAACAACTAAGTAGATATACCTTACCTTAGTAATCATATACACAAACATTCACCATAAGCTATTAACAATACACTGTATGCGACCCCCATATCTCAAAAAAAAAAATTTGCCCCCCTCCCAAATGTTTGGCCCACCCCCAATGTTGAAGACGCTCCTACGCCCATGCATGCAAACATACAATTTCAAGTGTACTATGAAAACAATAGGCAACCATACTTGCAGCAAATACAACACATATTTATAATTTAATAAACAAAACAGGGGTCCTACTGCGGCATTATACCCAATCCTGAATAAGTTTTGTTTAGGGTGCTACAAGCACATGTGTCTGTACCAAAACCCTTTCTACAATAATTGTCCTATTGTTAAATTCAGCTTATGAAATTTCAAATGACCATAACTTAGTCAATACTTTGAATATTTTCATCAAATAACTTTTATTTTCTGCAGAAAAAATTACACTCTAGTTTAGCAGGATTTCCTGAATATTCCACAATTGTAGGATCCCTGACAAAATAAGTACACAAACTAGTTAAGCAAATCTAAATTTCTGGAATATTCCACAATCGTAGGATCCCTGAGAAAAATAAGTCTACAACATCAATATAAAGGTAGGACAAGTGGATAAATATATATGATGATTATGATATACCACATCAGCTAATATATATGTGCATATATAGAATATACAAGATAACATATTGTACCAAATTTGGGTGTGTACACAGCAACTATATCTCCAAAATATACACAGCCATACTCCTTGTAGAAATAAAACTGATATGCCAATAGTAAAATCTACACTAGCTCTATTGCTATCCACTATTTTGAAAAGCAGAAAAACGAAGAAATTAACAAAATAAAAAAGATCAGTAACTACATACAAAAAACAAAACATATATACCCCCATGGTAACCCAATAGTCGGAAATGTTTATAGGCATGGCGACCTTGACTTTTGACCTAAAAATCAATAGGGGTCATCTTCTGATGGTGACCAACTTCCCCACACAGTTTGACCTCCCTATAAAGTTTGAAGATCAGGGGCCTTTCTGTTCTTGAGTTACTATTAGGAAACCATTTGGTTTATTAGAATTCATTAGGTCACAGCGACCTTGACCTTTGACATCAAAATCAGTAAGGGTATCTACTGTTGCTAATTAATCTATTATATGTAAAGTTTGAGGATCCTAGAGTCACTGTTTTGTCTGGGCGACAACAATACACAGACGCTGACCTAAGGGTGCAAAGCAATATTACCTACCCCTTAGCAAAGATGGGGGCATGATAATTTATTATGTTGTATGTAATTCAAGATTTACAGCATCCAGGATGATTCAAGACCAACACAAAGCTACTGTGAGAAAGCAAAAATAAGAGTATCCTGAACATTGTATATTCCAGTCATATAGTTTTAAGTCACCAAAACTACAAAATTAACAAGTCTATCAAACACAGGTGTCCCCATTAGCAATTTTGTCAAAATCAAGACAATAGCCATAACTTAATGTTATACTTCAAAAATAAAACTTAAGCCACTTAAGGTCCCACTGAGCATTTTTTGACTCGGCAATGTACTCCTGATGGAAATTAATGAGCTATCAGGACATCAGGTACAGGTTCCACATGGTCTAGGGGAAGCTACGGGAAAGTCATGAGACAGTTTGTAATATCGGAAGGAATTTTGATGAATAGGGTGGTATCGGAAGAAATTGGGAGAACATCACTGATATGAAATTCCTCAGTGCGACCTAGGCTGTAGTTCCATAATTATCTGCCAAATCTGGAGACTGTAGGTCAAACTTCTTCAAGTAATACAAAACATAAATTCAAAATAGCCAAATTTATAATGCATGGGTCATAACACCATTTTTACTTTTCAAAGGGAAACACAGAATATTTTATGTACAACTTCATACTGTAAATCATGTTTTTTTCGTGAGAGTTTTATTTTTGCTAATATTCGCGAGGATGTTGACCATGCGAAATATTCGGCCTCCGGTAGCGTTATTTTGACGCCGGCTACATACTACCAGTAGTTACGGAAAACAAGAATATCTGGCTATATCAATTGACTTCCTTAGCGTCTGTAACTCGTGAATTAAACATTTTCCGCACTACAAAATCGCGAAATGGAAAGTTTCAATGACGCAAATTCAATATTCTTACAAAAAAATCTTGAATTTTCGGAAAAATGACAAAATCAGGGTGACGCGAAAATTAAGTGATTTACAGTATTCTGAATAAGATGCCTTATATAAGCTATATACGGAGTACAAGAAAAATGTTTAATAGGTCTGTAAAGGAAAGTTAATAGATGAAAGGGCTATGATAGTCCCAGTTCTCGTGGACCTAGGTCACTCAACCTGAGTGATTTTCACAAAACAGACCAATAAATTGTAGAAACTTTTCCCTGTAGATTTGCATGTAATAGGGATGGATTTTAATGTAATGATATTTAGCGCCTTCAAGATTGGAGAGTTAATTTGGTTTAATTAGCAGTAACCTAGACTCATTCTTGTGAAGGTCGGTTCAAATCTAGTGTGTGGTTTCGAAAAGGATGTTGATGCAAGACAGACTTTGTGCTCGAAAGGGAGAGATAATGTTAGTTTTCTACATAGACCGGGACTGCTATGATCAGGCCGGGATTGCTATCTATTTCTGTGTATTTGAAGTTATTGCCCTAAAACCTAGCATGATGCATGGTGTATATATACTGTAAACCAATTTACTTTCTCAAATACTAACTTTCGCGTTTTGCTGATTGTCGGCATATTTGGGACTACAATTTGATTTTCCTGCAATGTCCATATTAATGTTTTAGCACTTTTGCAGCGACATAATTTCGCAAAATTCTACCACTCACGAACTCAGCATAACTAAATCACACGAAATAATTTCTTGGTTTACAGTAGACAGGTATAGTGCAGAGATATTGATCTGATCTAAACCTTTATGCATGAATATATTACAAGGTTCTTGCGCTGAATATATCAATTTCCACGAGCAAATCATGCAATATCAGTCCTTTAGATTTGTGTTTGTATACAACAATAAAATATAGGTAGAACCGATGGATGCTCCTCGAAGCAAGTCGTCTGGGCTTTAGGGCAAATGTTATGTTATGCATCAACTCCACCAGGGAGTGAGATCACCCATCCATGAAGTTTTCTTAAAATATGAGCAGTAACTGTTGTTCTTGAGAAATCACGCAGGTAAAAATAACTTGAGAAATATATAGTGCAAATTTTCAAAGGGCATAACTGTGTGAATAATCAGTGAACCGGAACGTGACGACAATATGCGCATCTCCGCTTGATAGTGAAGCTTTCCATGAAGTTTTGTTAAAATCTGAGCAGTGGTTCTTGAGAAATAACCCCGACAAGAAAGTGGGACAGGCGGACACACACACGGACGGACACTTTGGCGACTACATGCTCCCCAAATTTCACTATGCTTTTCAGTACTGAGACACAGATTTTACACAGATAATTTAGGACTGTGCAGAGACATTGAGGGGCAAGAGAAGATATGACTTCTACATGTAGTGCGTTATAAAATAACACTTTAACACAGATAATTTAGGACTGTGCAGAGACATTGAGGGACAACAAGAGATATGACTTCTACAATAATTTAGGACTGAGCAGAAACATTGAGGGACAACAAGTGATATGACTTCTACAATAATTTAGGACTGTGCAGAGACATTGAGGGACAACAAGAGATATGACTTCTACAATAATTTAGGACTGTGCAGAGACATTGAGGGACAACAAGAGATATGACTACTACAATAATTTAGGACTGTGCAGAGACATTGAGGGACAACAAGAGATATGACTTCTACAATAATTTAGGACTGTGCAGAGACATTGAGGGGCAACAAGAGATATGACTTCTACAATAATTTAGGACTGTGCAGAGACATTGAGGGGCAACAAGAGATATGACTTCTACAATAATTTAGGACTGTGCAGAGACATTGAGGGACAACAAGAGATATGACTTCTACCATAATTTAGGACTGTGCAGAGACATTGAGGGACAACAAGAGATATGACTTCTACAGTCATGTCGATTACCTGGCAAGTTATCACTACGCTTGCCAGAACAGAAACATTTTTATAAGAGACACACCCAAATTTTGGTATAACATCAAATACTGGGGAATCTTACCCCAAACTTATGAAGCAGATGTCCTTTATTCGGTATCATCTTGATTTCGACACAAACACATCTGAGAATGGCATAAAACAAAAACAATATTTTCATACAAAATTAGCATTAAACAGGTGTCTAAGTGTTGAATACTAATAACAATGAGCAGTAGCTTGGTATGATGTATGCACCTAAACTATGCTGTTAACTAGAAAGGATTTCAACTAAAATACATGTCTCCCACAAAGGGCCATAACTCTGGCAGTGTTCTTCTGACCAAAGATTCTGACAATATACACAACTAGTCTTGGTACCCACTATTCACGTGAATAGGGTTCCTACTGAGGCATAATGCCTAATCCTGAAAAAGAGTAGCAAGTCTGTTTCGTGTGCCATTAGCACACATTCCTTCACCTTAACTAGGTTCCAAACATTGTTTTATTGTTAAATTTCAGATTATGGAACAACAAATTACCATAACTTTGTCAATTTTTTAATTTTTTAATTAATTAAGTTTTGTTTGTGCTGAAAAAAAAATTCTTTCTAATGCATCAAATCTGGATTTCTGGATAATTACGAATTGTAGGACCCCTACGTGAAGTTTCATTGAAATCCGACCAGTTGGTTAAGGAGGACAATCACAGACAAACTGTGACATCCATCTAGACGTCAAGCACATAATCTATACATCTCCCCCAACTATATGTGGGAGACATAATTATATAAATTTATATATTGTGTAACTAGCAAAGTGGCTTATTATAAAGCATATGGAACTAATGTTAAATAGATCTCCACTAATATTTAGCTAAGTTATTCAAGGTAAGTACTGCATTTGTGGTTCGGCGAAGACAAAAATTATGTATATACTTAAACTCCCATAAAAAAGCAACTAAAAGACAAACAAAACACGATGATGAAAGGAAAAAGGTCATTTAATTTCAAGGAGCAGAAAAAGTATAATATGACATTCTTTGTTTTAGATCTGATATTAAGTAAAATCATTTAATTTCAATGGGACAAAATTTTGTGGTTTTGGTGAAAAAGACCATTACTTTGGGACGCAATTTCAAGGATTTCAGATAGCATGAAAAATGGCAAGATCAAATTCACACAAATTATCAGAAATCATTCAAACATCGCACAGACATTAGCATTGATTTTTAACATGTTGATATATGCAAGTAAACTTCCCCAAAACCCAGTTTTATACCCGACTAAACTTGAAAGCAAGTATGGCAGCCACTGTAAACTTGACACACTTATTGGAATAATTATTCATTGGGGATTTAATTTCGTGGTTGGGGTCATCCACAAAATTATATCCCCCATGAAGTATTCATTATTTAACAGTATTAGGTAACTGCAAAAGAAATGCAGCTCTAACCAAACATGCTAAAATCATAAACAACATCAGTCCTTATTTATCTGAAAATTAAGAAAAACAGGCTTTTTGGTAATCTCAAAAACTTGAAGTTCAGGCAGGTGCCTGAAATAACCTGAAATATTTCGCCCATGAACTGGTGATATTTTTGTTCATGTGGATTTTGGTGCCTTGCTTGCTCTACTTTGTCTGCTATGTGCTACATTCCCTGTCCAGTTTGTAGGACAGCCACAAATCCTAATTTCAGGTTCGGATCCGAATCCAAATGCTTTTGGATCAGAAATTTTCAATGGTTGATGATTTAAACAAGTACATGTATGCCAAGTTTGAAAGCAATACCTTGATGGACTTGGAAAATATTTGAGCTTCAAAAACTTTAAAAATAAGATGGAGAAAAGAAGAAATGGGAAAACAAAGAATGGACAAAGAAAAAACACAATATATGGTCTCTGAAACTGGGCTTTTCACAGGTAGGGTACTAACCATGTGCAGATTTTCTCAGTGAGTTATCTAAATGTTAAATAAAACTGATAATTAAGCATTCACAGGAATTTAAGCGAAACCACAACTCAATAACAAGCACACACAACAAACATGTTAGAATTAAACAACTCAATGATTAAATGTGAACATAAACTACAGTCCTGATAGCACACAAGATACTTACTCTTCTTCTAAATAATCTATCTAAGAAATTTCTATGTGGAGGAGGGGGTGGGGTACCCTCTATCAAATCTGGTGTGGGTTCATCGTTCTCACCAAATACATTCAACTCATTGAAACATTCCGTCTCTATCATCTGAAAATACATTCAATTCATTGAAACATTCTGAAAATACATTCAATTCATTGAAACATTCTGAAAATACATTCAATTCATTGAAACATTCCGTCTCTATCATCTGAAAATACATTCAATTCATTGAAACATTCTGAAAATACATTCAATTCATTGAAACATTCTGAAAATACATCTTATTCATTGAAACATTCTGAAAATACATTCAATTCATTGAAACATTCCGTCTCTATCATCTGAAAATACATTCAACTCATTGAAACATTCCGTCGCTATCATCTGAAAATACATTCAATTCATTGAAACATTCTGAAAATACATTCAATTCATTGAAACATTCCGTCTCTATCATCTGAAAATACATTCAATTCATTGAAATCATCTGAAAATACATTCAATTCATTGAAAGATTCTGAAAATACATTCAATTCATTGAAAGATTCTGAAAATACATTCAATTCATTGAAAGATTCTGAAAATACATTCAATTCATTGAAACATTCCGTCTCTATCATCTGAAAATACATTCAATTCATTGAAACATTCTGAAATACATTCAATTCATTGAAACATTCTGAAAAGACATTCAATTCATTGAAACATTCCGTCTCTATCATCTGAAAATACATTCAATTCATTGAAACATTCCGTCTCTATCATCTGAAAATACATTCAATTCATTGAAACATTCCGTCTCTATCATCTGAAAATACATTCAATTCATTGAAACATTCTGAAAATACATTCAATTCATTGAAATATTCCGTCTCTATCATCTGAAAATACATTTAATTCATTGAAACATTCCGTCTCTATCATCTGAAAATACATTCAATTCATTGAAACATTCCGTCTCTATCATCTGAAAATACATTCAACTTATTGAAACATTCTGAAAATACATTCAATTCATTGAAATATTCTGTCTCTATCATCTGAAAATACATTCAACTCATTGAAACATTCCGCCAATATCTTTAACTGAACAGTTTCTAACAAATGATGGTTACATAAACTTACCTCATTCTGCCATGGTATTGAGACACTCCCTGAATTGAATTTACTGTAGAAGGTATCGTCACTAGGATCAATATTCACACCTTTTACGGTAGAAAATTGCTCTATATCCAAAACATCTTTACAATATACTGCTCTTGGCTGAAATATTACATACAATATACACGGTAAAATCACATATTTTCGCGGGTATTAAATTTTGCGGATTTTGATAAAACAGGGTCGTAAATTGTGGATTACCAAATATGGAAGGGTGAAACCATGTTATGTATTTAGGAGTTCGATAAATTGTGGGCATTAGATTTCATGGTCGAGCTTAACATTGAAATCAAAGACAATTCAACTCCCTCGAAAAAAGAAAAAAAAATTTTTTATAGTACATTTAATTAATACATCTTTACAAGTATAATAATGTTATAAACAAAACTTTATTCTTCAAACTCAAATTTTCGCATTATTCATGAATTTCAATAAATTCGGAATAAATTATGTTCATGAACTTAGGCAATGGCACTAAATGCAGAAAGTACATTTCATGAAGTAAAAATTTTGTGAACATTTAACTCGCTAGCGACTCCAGAATACCAATTTTGCAAAATTCTGACTTCACAAAAATATGATTATATAGTAATTGCATTTGTAAAATCAGATATTTTCTTATCACTAGAGCTGTCATCGATATTTTTTAGCTGATCAATTATCTATTCACATTTTGAAATATCGATACATTAAATCCTCATTTATCCTGCTTGAAACATGTTTCTTGGTTAAATGGAAGTAGACAAATTGTCAACATGGGTCAAGTCGAAACTCAAACTGATGCGGCTTTCTTCCAATATATACACTGTAGATTGGCTAAATAAGTGAATCATGACTGATGTGCCCATTACTGGTTCATCTATATGTGCAAATCGATATATTGATGTATCATCGATAAATCAGAATCCTCGATTAGCCTCATATTGTATTGTATCAATGACAGCTATACGCATTACCAAAGATAAATTTTTGATAAATTCTCAAATTCAATAAGTTCGCAAATTTATGCTCATGAAGTTAAACAAGAAATTTTGTCTGAAGTTTAAAATATGCAAAGAATAAGAAATTTGTGAGAAAAATTCTAGCGGAAATATGAGACAGTATCAAGACCACCAACTTAATAGCCTAGTAGTAGAGCTTCTGCTTTTAAGTGCGGGAGGCCCAGGTTCAATCCCAGGAAGCGTCATACCAAAGACGAAATAAAAATAGTACCAATAATTCATTCCCTTGCTAGACACTCGGCATAAATTGGAATCTGGCTTCTCTTCTCTTATACCCTTGTGGCGATGGATAACATCAGAAATGAGGTGTCAAGAGTGATTAATATAAGTAAGGAAAACTTGTTTCACAATAGACCTATAATAAATTAGTATAACTGACAATATTAAGGTATATACTCACATCGGGGATAAATGGAGGGTCACACATACCAGCTTGTAATCGTTTGAAATTTATATGTTTGAAAAATAAGTGTTTTTTCACCTCTTTAGCACCATACTCATTACATGCTAGACGTTTTTTGGGATCCTTCTCTAGTAACTGAAATAAATAACAACAGATCTGTTAAACACTAACAGTCTGGACATACCATGAGGTAATGGACATAACTTTTGGCTAATAATGCAAGTAGAAATCTGTCAACAAAAAGTTAAAAACCTCCATAAGTATTTTATTATTCCATCGATTTTAACGAGATATCTTCGACGCTCAAGCTGAGAATGAGTACTATCCATGCCACTTACTATTTTTGTGCAAAATTTGAGCAGTTGAGCTGGTTTCGGACAAAAACTGAGACAAGTTGTTGGTACTTGGTATTATTTGCTGATTATGCAAAAAAAATTGAATTCAGTGTGCAGAAGTTTATAATGGCAGGGTAAAGACATTTCATCCTGTTAGCTTACGACCAAGTAATACCCACAAACATGAATGTGAAGAAATACACGTACTTGTGAGCATATGCTCCGACAATCTTCAGAGAATTTCGCTGAGTAAGTTTCTACATCCTCCTTCACTCGCCGATCAACTTCTTCCCGTTTTACTTTTTCCTTCCTCGCTCGAAATGGAGCCTAAAATATACAATACAGCACTTCTTTAAAAACTAGAAACATGCCCACAGGACACAGAGGTACAGATGCCCTGGCTAAGTGCTGTTATCAAGACATCAAAGTATAAGCAATTTTAATAACATTGAATTCAAGCCTGTATGTGCTTAAATACATAACCCTTTAAGTGTGACCTTGACATTAAGGTAAAACCTGGGCCTCAAAGTGTGACCTTGACCATAAAGTAAAACCTGGGCCTCTAAGTGTGAACGTGACCATAAGGTAAAACCTGTTCCTCTAAGTGTGACCTTTACCATAAGGTAAAACCTGGGCCTCTAAGTGTGAACGTGACCATAAGGTAAAACCTGTGCCTCTAAGTGTGACCTTGACCATAAGGTAAAACCTGTGCCTCTTAGTGTGACCTTGACCATAAGGTAAAACCTGTGCCTCTTAGTGTGACCTTGACCATAAGGTAAAACCTGTGCCTCTTAGTGTGTCCTTGACCATAAGGCAAAACCTGGGCCTCTAAGTGTGACCTTGACCATAAGGTAAGCCTGGGCTGCTTATGTGTGACCTTGACCATAAGGTAAAACCTGGGCCTCTAAGTGTGACCTTGACCATAAGGTAAAACCTGTGCCTCTAAGTGTGACCTTGACCATAAGGTAAAACCTGTGCCTCTTAGTGTGACCTTGACCATAAGGCAAAACCTGGGCCTCTAAATGTGACCTTGACCATAAGGCAAAACCTGGGCCTCTAAGTGTGACCTTGACCATAAGGTAAAACCTGGGCCTCTAAGTGTGACCTTGACCATAAGGAAAAACCTGGGCCTCTAAGTGTGACCTTGACCACAAGGCCAAACCTGGGCCTCTAAGTGTGACCTTGACCTTTGAGCTAGGGACCATGGGTTTTGTAGTCAACATTTGTATGGTAAATGGATCATCAGGCCAATGGTTTATAGTGTCCATGAGAATAAACCCATAAGGTAAAACCTGGGCCTCTAAATGTGACCTTGACCATAAGGCAAAACCTGGGCCTCTAAGTGTGACCTTGACCATAAGGTAAAACCTGGGCCTCTAAGTGTGACCTTGACCATAAGGCAAAACCTGGGCCTCTAAGTGTGACCTTGACCATAAGGCCAAACCTGGGCCTCTAAGTGTGACATTGACCTTTGAGCTAGGGACCATGGGTCTTGTAGTCAACATTTGTATGGTAAATGGATCATCAGGCCAATGGTTTATAGTGTCCATGAGAATAAACCCATAAGGTAAAACCAGGGCCTCTAAATGTGACCTTGACCTTTGAGCTTAGGATGTGGGTCTTGTTGTCAACATTTGTATGGTAAAAGAATCATCAGGCCAATGAATCATTGTGTCAGCTAGAATCAAGATTTAAGAGTAAGTAGTATACAAACATACTAACCTTTCCTTCTACCATTTCATATATGAGACATCCGAGTCCCCACCAATCAGGACTAAATGTGTATCTTTCATTCTTTACTACTTCTGGAGCTGTAGGACAAAATATTCCTCATATTAATATCGTATACAATGTACCAGCAGCTTTCTCTTTCTGTTGTGAGCTGCCATTACCCACAATTCTGTAAACCAATTTACTTTCGCAAACACTAACTTTCGCGTTTTGCTGATTGTCGGCATATTCGCGACAATTTTTTGCGTCTTTAAATTTCCCGCAATGTCCATAGAATTGTTTTAAGCACTTTCGCTGCGACTCAATTAAACAAATTCTACCACTCGTGAACTTCGCAAAATTCAATCGTGCAAATTAATTTCTTGGTTTACATTATATTATGTGTTGTAGGACTGTCACTTAGTTGAGCGTTTTGAAATTCCTTAACTTTTCACTGACTTTTCCCTCACCATACTTTTCACTGACCAATACCACTGTACATTTCCATCAACCCACCCTTTTTTATTAATCAGGCTTTTAGCATTATTGGTATTCATCAAAGGATAGGGCTAAAATTAGGGCTATTTTAGCGAAACATTAAGGCCATTTTTGCCAAAACCAGCTACAAACTCATTATAAAATCCTTGTAAACAGCTAGTCTCTCACAGGTTCCTAGTCTTCAGTGACATTTTACTTTTCATCATCACTGAATGAAATACATGTATGCCTATGTTTCATGAAACTGTATACATGTATAGTCTAGGAACTGCTGAAAAGTAATAGACCCGTCTTCTGTAAATGAGGAACATTTTGGTAGAGCTGTCTTTCATCAGCTACTGGATATCTCTTAACTGATTAAAGTTATTGCGCTTGGTAAATGTGATAAAATTTCAAGTATTTGTGCCAGTGAAGCGATCAGGAAAAGCATTAAGACTTCCACAGCCTCTGATCAGATATGTTGAACATTGGCCCAGAATTTTTTTTCGTGACTTTTCTAAAATTTCATTTTTCACTGACCATTATCAAGAATTCCCTGACAATGCACTGACCTTGAAAAGAATATTTCTCTCACTTTTCAAGGTAAGTGGCAACCCTGACAGTAGTTGGTGTAAACGCATAGCTCCTATGGTTTGGAAGTGCACATTCATTTTAATAGTAACTTAGTTAGCATAGATTTCACACCAAGCCTTTTACAGATCCACAAACATGGTTCATACCAAAGTCTCACACAAAATTCAAGGACTTAATAAGAACTTTTCAAAGTAGAATTTCTGTTTTCAATGACATTTTATACACAATTTTCTGTGACATCATATACAATAACGCCCTATTGTGCTCAATTCATTACATACCAGTGACGTTTGCACCCATACAGTCATTTACATACTTTTAATTTTTGTGAAAACAAGTGTTTTTGTTTCATTTTTCATGCAAATATTGCGTCATTTTGACAACATCCATACACTTTTATGTATATTTTCCTAAACTCAAAGATTTTCAGTTAAATTCAAGAACCATATTTGCATTTTTTCAAGGCAGCACTTAATTCAAGTACTTTTCAAGGCTGAAATCAAATTCAAGGACTTTTCAAGGCCTGTGCAAACCTTGACACACCAGCAAATGAGGAAAATGTGCAGTTGGTGATTTAAATGGCATTTTATGATACATAGAAATATTTTCTAATGCTTAATTTCCTGAGTTTCAATGCCATTGGGTGTGATTACACTTCACTTATCTTATCTAGAGCTCTATAATTTCACACATAGATACCTACAAGAGCCATTAAATCAAAAGGGTGAACAATTTTCTCGAATAGAGAAAACGATAACACCAAAACAATTTTCTGTAAAATCACTTATTTTTGTGGGAATTAATTTTATAAATAAATTTGGTAAAATGAAATCTCATGTGGTCATAATTTTGTGGATTACAAAATATGGAAGGTGATCACTATTTCATATTTCTGTGGTTGATTTAACATGGGGAATAGTTTCTTTCGTCCTAAGTTCAACTACGAAATTGATATAAAATTCATCCTCCCACAAAAATAATATATAATTTTGCAGTATACGATGACTCACCCATATAACCAACAGTTCCAACTCTTCCTTTAATAGATTCTGTTTCTGGTATTTCTACAGCTAGACCCAGATCTGATATCCGTACATGACCTACAATAACAACAAATACATGTAAGTAAATATGTAGTTAGACCCAGATCTGATATCCATACATGACCTACAATAACAACAAATACATGTAAGTAAATATGTAGTTAGACCCAGATCTGACATCCATACATGACCTACAATAACAACAAATACATGTAAGTAATTATGTAGTTAGACCCAGATCTGACATCCATACATGACCTACAATAACAACAAATACATGTATGTAATTATGTAGTTAGACCCAGATCTGATATCCGTACATGACCTACAATAACAACAAATACCGTATTATACTGTAAATATGTCACAAACCAAAGAAATGTGCAGTGGAAAACAGCCTCATTACAGTCACAGGACCAACTAAATTGACCAATTAAGAGGGGATCCTGTTAACACTACACCAGTCCAGTACCAAATTTATTCAAAATCAACAGACAAATACCCCCCCCCCCCTGATGCATTATAAGTTTTAACTTACCATTGTCATCTAAAAGAATATTTTCTGGTTTCAAATCTCTGAAATTAAAAAACAGCAACATTAGTTTACAACATAGTTCATTGCCAATTGAGTACAACAAAATATGATATATAGTATGGAGAATTTGACACGATTCTCAACCTTCTGTTAGCATAATTTAACAGCTGATATATTGTCTATATTTGTAATCCCTGTAGTATGTTTTCATTAGCGGGAAGTATCACAAAGACACACAAGGTGTAATACCAACACAAATCTAAAGGACCGATATCGCAAACAAGAAATACAAGATAAACAAGAAATTTATAACCTTGTAATATATTCATGCATAAAGGTCAGGTTTATGTCAAATTCTCCGAGCTATATACCATAAATAGCTTATCATCAAAAGGTCAAAAGTTACTTAGTTACTGCCCCATGGTTCATACACAATTCTCACACCAAAATTCAATGACTTTTCAAGGTTCTTTCAAGGAAGAATTTGTCTTTTCAATGCCTATTATCCAAATATTTACCAAGGAAAAATTGTACAATTTCGACTCTTTGTGCTTGATAAATGAAAATTATTTTCATCACGACTACTGCTAAGCACTTCATATCTTAGACTTGCAACAATACATTTACATACTTTTAATTTTCAAGAAAGCGTGTTTCTGCATTATTTTTATGCAGATAATGTGTCATTTTGACATCATCCATACATTTCTATGTATATTCAAGACTGTTTGCCTACGTCTCAAGGTTTTCCCCTTAAATTCAAGTACCATTTTGGTATATTTTCAAGGCAGAGCCATATGAAAATAGTACAATTCTCTGACAGGTATGAGAAGCGGTGTATCGGGGTATATATCGTGTTTCTTAGTTTTTATCATATAAATATGGCTTCATCATTGTTGTTTGTGTTCAGCAATCTCTGTGTGGGGTTGTTGATAATTACTTGTTCCTTCCTTCTAAGACATGTGATAATGAATGACTTCCTTCTCAGTGGTGGTGATCATTAATTACCACCCGGGAATCTTCACTTAAAATTCACCAATTGTATATAGCAAGTAATGACTGACTTCCTTCTCAGTGGGTGTTATCATTTAAATTACCACCCTGCAATCTTCCCTTAAAGTTCACCGATTGTATGTAGCAAGCATGTCCAACAAATTATCACCTGGAGAACAACACTGTGTGTTGGACTGAGCATTGTTTAAATGCTTATATTGCATCAATTAAAGAATATTTTGCCTATCCCAATACACGTAAAATGTCAATCCCTTCAACACTACGACAGCACGCAGTTGACATGTACTTGTACACAGAGCCATAAAGAGACATTTAATGATGGTCCATAAGATGCATTGTGCTTAGCACCAAACACTGCTTAACATTTATGCATAAATAAATGGATTTTTGAAAACATGTATACCTGAACTCTATAAACTGAGCTGATTTTGGGTGCTTAACTAGATTTGCGAAAGTACTCCGTTTCAGTGTAAGTTTCTCGGATAAGTAATTCAGTGCCAATTTTTTGGTAAAGCACCAGAAACATGAGATCAATGTCACTGTCTGATGGGACAGAAAGTTTACTCTAAAACAGTCACAGTATTATATGACAAACTTTAAACCTTACCTATATACTATTCGTTCACTATGCAAATTTTCCAAGCCTAGAGTGATTTCTGCAGCATAAAATATTGCTCGTTCCTCTTCGAATCCTGGATTACCCATATTATGTATATGAAATTTGAGATCACCACCGTTCATAATTGTCAACACTAAACACAGAGCATCCTTACTTTCAAATGCATAGGCTAAGCTAACCTGAAATTATATGTAAAACATTAATTACGTTTAAATGTATAGGCTAAGCTAACCAGAAATCACAAAATATCGAGGGCTGAGTGCAAAAAATTTGTAAAAACATATGATTTTAGAAGGAGTTACAACTGTTTTGCACTAATCCATGGGTTTTGCACTAATCCATGGACATGTAATACATTACTTTCAAATGCATAGGCTAAGCTAACCTGAAATTATATGTTAAACGTTACTTTCAAATGAATAGGCTAAGCTAACCTAAAATCATAAGTAAAACATTACTTTCAAATGCATAGGTTAAGCTAACCATAAATCATAATTATGTAAAACATATGGGGACTATGTTGAGTTCACTGCAAGTGGACTGGATGAAAGATTCTAAACAATTTTTGAGATACACTTCATGATGGACAAAGGTAAATCTTTTTTTTAATCCTACTAGTCACAAGTACTTCGGTATTATTGAGACTACCCAGCCATATTATTGTGGTAACAGACAGACCAGCAGTTACCTGAAACTAACTGATAACCTCAAAGGGAGACATATATCAATACCATTTTAACCACCTATTTATGTTCTGTCCTGGGATCGAACCTAAGACCTCTTGCATTCGAAATGGATAGTTTACCACTAAGCTATCTAGACAGATGTAGTTAAATATATACAAACCCTTAGTGGTAGAGGGCAATAAAAATATTTAAAACTAGATGGGTTTTTGACACAAATTTGTATGTCTCAAACAAAAGGCCGTAACTCTGGCAAAAATTATCCAACCTAAAATTCCAGACAATATGCACAACTAGGCTTGGTACCAAGTATTCATGTGAAGTTTCATTGAAATCTTACCAATGGTTAAAGGTGAACTAGCAGGACAAACTTTGTGACATCCATCCTGACGTCAAGCACGAAACCAATATGTCTCCCCCACTATAGGAGAGATCACCGTATTCATATGCAAAATGCCCAGTGGCAATCTATTGGATGGATGAACAATAAAAACCTGCCATTCGCCAATAGCTAGCTGGTGGTATGAATGCCTTTGTATACAAGCATGATCTCTCCTATATCTGGGAGACATAATAACAAACACAGTTAATTGGACAACAGTATCAATGAATACATACTACAAATCTAGAATTGATCTTTTGTAGAATCTGCTTCTCATTTAAAGCCATAGCTTCACCATTTCTCTTCTTTATACGTTTCTTTTCCAGCTTTTTACAGGCGTACATTTTTCCCGTCGCCCTAACTTGACACGCACAGACTTCTCCAAAGCCACCTTTCCCTAGAACTCGATACATTCTAAATGTATTCTTCGTTACAGGTTGACTATAAATATAAACAAGAGATGTTTGTAAAACATGTATGCCCCCATAGCAGCCCAATAGTCAGAAATGGTAAAGATCACAGTGACCTTTGACCTACTGACCTCAAAATCAATAGGGGGCATCTACTGTTGATGACCAAACTCTATGTACAGTTTGAGGATCCTAGGGTCAAGTGTTCTTGAGTTATTGAATGAAAACCATTTGGTCAACCGACTGAGGGACCGACAGAGGGACCAACATCTGCAAAGCAATTTACATGTTGGGCATAATAATAAATACATTTTTTGTTATATTGTTAATAAACATAGTGTAGGACAATATAATTTATATTTTTTCTGGTCCAAATGTTTGTCACTTTGTTTCATGGTACTGATTTTCAATTTTCCTGAATTTAATTAAAAGAGTGCTGCATAAAACCTATTGCACCATTACTCAAATTTAACAAACATATTAAATAGAGGATCTTGCATGAGTGCTCATTACATACGAGTTTTATTAAACGAGTTGACAAAATGATATGACACGAGGCTTTGCCGAGTGTCATATTGTTTTTGTCGACGAGTTTAATAAAACTCGTATGTAATGAGCACGAATGTTAGATTCTATTTATCACATAACTTTAGAAAACGCTCAATATTGTTCAGAAGGATGATGTGCGCTGCATATGTTTCAGCCAAAATTTAGCGGTACAATGAGCGCGACGTCTTGGTGACGTTGATATTATCCTGACGTCAGTGACGGATCAATGCATTGATTGGCTAACGTCACGTCAAGCTAATTTAAATATTTATTGCACGGTCTGGGAGTGCCGAACGATATTTATGTCACGGCTTTACGGCACTCCTGGACCGCATGTTATGTGATAATATGGTATACCGTATAAAAGATCTCATTATACCAAAATTGCTGAGTAAGGCTTCTGAAGTTGCTAGCTCTTAGACCTATCAGTAAGTGTTGGGCATTGTGCCGTGTAATTGTGGTCTGTGTTGTTTTTATTGTTTTCTGTAGTACTAGGCTGTTTAAGTTGAGTGGCGCCTTCCATGTCTGATTTCTATTTTCATTTTGGAGAAGACTTTTACTTTGAAATTCATCTTTAGCTTTCATGGCCAACACAACAGGCTTAAACCATTTAACACTAAGAGGACCCACCCAATGATCATTTGTTTGAAGTTTGGGCAAAACATTTTTCCAATACAGGAGTCCTACTGCAGCATAATGCAAAATCCTGAAAATATGGCACAAGCCTGTTTCAGGGTCATTTGCACACAACCCTACACCAAAATTCAATTCTTGAAAACATTGTTTGATAGTTAAAATTCAGCTTAAGAAGTTTTAAATTACCAAAACTTTGTCAATACTTTCAATATTTTCTTCAAATAACTTTTATTTTCTGCAGGTAAGTTTATTCTTTCAGGTGCAGCAAATCTGATAGGACCCCTATCCAATAGCCAACTAAGCTAAGAATTTAGGCACACAATGACTGCTGATGACAGACATCCAACAATCTAAAGGACAAGGTTCATTTATGGCTTTATTTGGCCCTGAGTTTTATCGAAAAATAGAATTGCATCTTCCTATAAATCTGTCCTATGTTTCAAATAGCCTAACATTGCCTTTCAAAAAATTAAGCATATTTTTCCAAATTTCCCTCGTAATATGTCGACAAATCTACTTGAAATAGGTTAAAAATGTCATTTTTAGCCATTTTCATGGCTTTTTATGGCGTATAACCTCACCAAAAACCATGATGGCACTCTTGCGACACTTTGATATTTTGTACATATATAAACACTTGCAGAACACTAGTTATGTGAAAATATAAAAGCGTCGCAAGAGTGCCATCGTGGTTTTTGGGAAGGATTTACGTCGTTAATAGTCGTGAAAATGACCAAAAATGACATTTTGGGCTAAACATGACATATACGTCATATTCTTGGCAGTTTTGTCAACAATTTACAAGGGAAATTGGGATATGTATGCTTATTTTTTACACGGGAAATGTTAAGTTATTTGAATTATAGGACAGATTTATAGGAACATGCATTTTTATTTTTTGAAAAATCACAGGGCCAAATTAAGCCATTAGTGAACCTGGTCCTTTAATTGGCAACAAAGCGGGAAGCAATAAATACCATGAACATTTCATTGTAATAAAGAAACTCTACAAACCTTTCTAACCATTTCCATTGTAAATATCTTCTGAAATAAATACTATCTAAAAACTCTTGAAATGGATCTTTCTGTAAATGCTCCATAACTAATCTGAAAATACACGAGATGATTGTAAAACATGCATGCCCCCATAGTAGCCAATTAGTCTTTTATGTTAAAGTCCATGGTGACCTTCACCTTTGACCTCAAAATCTATATGAGCCATCTACAGATGTTGATTTATTGTGAAGACATTCACACTGAAGGTCATGGCCTTGACCTTTGACCTACTAACCTTGCAATCAATAGGGCAGTAATCTACGGTTGCAGACCAACCTTCATGTAAAGTACTTGGATCCTAGGTCCAAGCATTCTCGACTTACTGTGCTGAAACTGATTGGTCTAGGCCTACAGACTGACACTACATTTGCAAGGCAACAAAGATGGGTATAGTTTACAGGAGATAACTCTAGCCTTATCAATAAATAAACATAGATAATATCACCACTTCACGGTCGACTGGCCACTTGTTATCAGAGTACATGTAGATTGAAAGAATATTTGCATTAAAAGCGAAAATGCATGAGATGTAACAAATTCAATGTCAGAAATGTATTTAAATGTCAATTTATACTTGTAAACAAGGCTAGTGTTATCTCTAGGGCACTATAAGTTATAAACCACTAAATGCCTACGTGGACCAAGATCGGATACTTTCAAAGAGTCCTTGCAGAAACTTGTGACTGAGTGTAATGCCTTGAGAAGATGAACTGGAATTATCTAATTGAGTTTACAGGCATTATACACATGTATGTGATGTAGTGAAACTGTTTTATCTGAAATATTTTGAGATTTTGGCCTTGATACCAAAGTGAAAGTAGGATTAGAGTAAAACCCAGATTGAATTAGTCTGCACATCAGTGAATATCTGTTCACTGCGTTTGACGAAACAAAATTTTTCTAAAATAATGTGTGACCCCCTGTTTTTTTGTATTTTCTTAAAGCTAGAAACCCCTTCTTTTCAATGATATATGTCTGCCAGCTGGCCATAGACTTTAACATGTTGCAACCTTGGGTGGACTATTGTAACTTTACATTCAGTTGAAGAACGAATCTATTTAGTGGTTTTGAACCTATAGTATATACTTACTCAGCACAAGGCATAAACAGGTCCTTGTCAGCTGTCGTCTCTGACAATGATTCCTTGATGGCTACAGCTTGATTACCATTTACTTGACTTAGGTATTCAGGTGACTGAAAAACAGTATGTTAATTCATGATACACTAAACAAAATTTCAAGAGCCGATGCACAATTAATCATGGTGTTCAACGGTGAGTCTTTTTTCTGTAAGGAAAGTAGGGAAATCTCCAACAAAACCTGAGTATCCTTGACAATCTTTTGAGAAATTGAGACAAAATTTGAGAAATTGTTGGTTTTTTTTCAGTTCAAAACAGTTCAAAATCATAAACAGTAAACTCCCTGAAAACTTGAGCCTATCTGGTAATATCTACACTAAAAAATTCCTAATCGGTTCTGTTTTTATATTTCATCACATGACTGGTATCCGGCGTTAGTATTACCAATACCGGTAGTATATGTGCTTTTTTTTACAACTCTAGTATAATTTATCTATGACATCTATCAAATGACATCATTTTATCTAGAGCTGTCATTGATTTGATTTGAGGCATATCAACAATTCCGATATATGGGAAGACGAGAATCGACGATACATCAATATATCAATTTGCACATATGAGGTGACCTAGTAACAGGACTAGCAGTCATGATTCACTTTTTAATTCATTCTACACTGAATATATTGAATATAGAATAATATTCAGCTTTTGAAAATTATAATATATAGCAACTTGTTAGGATTTTAGACTTGACCCATTTTGACCGTTTGGCAACTTCTATTATTAACCAAAAGTTTTGGGTAGGAAAAATGGGGAATTTGGGTATTTCAATTTATTTACCCATGTATCGATATTTCAAAATGTGAATTGATAATTGATAATCAATCAGCTAAAAAGTATTGTTGATATATCAATATCATTTCTATCGATGACAGCTCTAGGTTAAACTTTCATAAGCAAATTATACATAAACAACATTCCACATAACTGAGCTGATAAAAAGTACAATCTACATTTGATAAGAGTATGAAGGCAATAATTTCATGAAGGATTCATCAGATAAATATACCAGGGAAAAATCAGTGAGAAAGAATTGATAACCTGAATTCTACCTTACATACAGTGCCCACCAAAAATAAGTAAACAGTTGCAAAATTAAACTCGGTTATATTACTCAACACCTGTCTATTCAGTGATTTTTTGGGCTATTTTCAGGGCCGAATACAGGCACCTTCCCCTAGCAAAATAACCTCCATTTTTCTCAAAAAATCTTAATTTTTTCCCCAAAAAGTATGCATATTTTCCCCCTTTTGTGCTCGCTGGTTTCAAAGCAACTACAATATAGCTGTTTTAAAATCAAAACAATAGATTTTCAAACTTGCAAAAGTCGTTGCTACATATGACTAGAGTATTATCTTATTTCATCAGTAGAAAATAGCAAAAAATTAACACTTTTAACCAAAACAATCTTTGTTAATAATTCCCAATTTCACAATTGTTGCGCTAAAATTTCCCAATTGTAAAGGCACAGGCTGTTTAATTTTGTTCAAGAAAAGTCACTATTATTAGATGCTCACAAGCTTGCTTCTGAAACTACAGTTATTAAATGAGTCAAACAGGAGATAAAAGTAAAGATGAGGACGTTTGGAATTAAAATGAAACATGTGATCCAATAGGCTGAATTTGCCATCTTTTTATGACCAAGTTACCTTTCAAGAGGGACAGAGAAACTTAATATTTTGCACCTAGGATAACAATCAAGTTATGGTCTTTACACATTTTGCACCTAGGATAACAATCAAGTTATGGTCTTTACACATTTTGCACCTAGGATAACAATCAAGTTATGGTCTTTACACATTTTGCACCTAGGATAACAATCAAGTTAAATGGTCTTTACACATTTTGCACCTAGGATAACAATCAAGTTATGGTCTTTACACTTAATGAACCAAAAAAATGCTGTGTCTTCGACAAAATTGTTGTTTCACTGTTCTGCAAATAGTGTTATTACAGACGAGTGAATGGGGGAACAGTGATTTTTTCCTTCTTTGTTTGCTACCGGTAAACGGTACCTTCCCAATTAAAAAAAGGCTCTATTTTTCCCAAATATGAAGGGAGATATTCCAAATGAACATTAAAAAAAAAAATTCAAAATCGGACATAAAATGACAAAGTTATGAACATTTTGGACAAGAGGTCAAGCATAAATGTTTACAGAAACCTGTAAACAGTCACATGTAATCTCTTTTTCTGTTTTATTTGGCCTTTCTACTTCATGAACTTTCCCAATTTCAAGTTGTCACGACGCAAAAATTCCCAATCTGAACAGACCCGGACCCTTTCCCAAAGAAGCGAAAAAAATCACTGGGGAGTTAACCTCTGTACGGTACTTATTTTTGTACGGTACTTATTTTTGATGGGCAGTGTATATCTGTCTGACTCTGCCTCGACTCTCATAGCACTCTTCATTGAAGGAGGAAGATTCATGGAGAAAATTTGAAACCTATTTAATCATGATAAGGCAGCTCAGTTGATAATAGCCAATAGATTTCAGGTAGGTAGGAAATGCTAGCCATCAAACAGTAGAATACTTGTGAGAACATGAATCAACAAGTTACTGATAACAAGTAGTATGTTACAAAGCATACATATCTATAGTACACTCTGCTACTTCAAGTAATGTGTGTGCATAATGATAAACCCACATATGTATCAGAATATTGTATTTAATTATATAGAAAACCAATCAATGGACAGCAGTCAAAATTAAATTCCCATGAAAACATGGGTACCACTATAGCTCACCTAAAAAAGATTGTACTTTTTATCAGCTCATTTATGTGGAATAGCTGACTTTTACATGGGTGACTAGACGCTGCCTCCGGTTCTGTGTGGTTTTGGATTGTCTGTGCGCTACAGTATTTTATTAACACTTTAAAGGAAGTGAACTACGTTTGGCTCGTGTGACCTACCCATGCAGCATACTCGTGTGACCTACCCATGCAGCAGACCTGAACAGTTTCTAAAAGAGGACCACCTAGAGATCATTTCATTTCTGTGGTGTTTGGTCAAAGTCTGTTCAGAAGTTTAGGAGATGCCATTTAAGTTTTCTTAAGGGCTTTTATACCCTGTGACCTATATATATATGCTTATGGATTGTATCTAAGATTGAGATTCTTCTTGAGCTCAGGGCTAGGCCTCTATCTCTCAAGGCAGCTCAAGGAGAAATCTCATCTCAAATTGACAATTAACTCAAATCAGAGTCAGAGTTAGAGACAAACCTGAAGTTGGAGCTCTAGTAATTTACTGTTACAGGGTAGCAATACCATGTGGCTTTTGGCTACAGTTACAAGTAGAAATTTGTAAAGATTGGAACACATATATAGCCATAAGTATTTTATTTCTTCATCGATTTCTATAAAATATATGCCACGCTAAGGGGAAAAGTATTTGCTTTCCATGAAATATAAGATCTTTTTCAGCAGTTTCACTGATTTTTCCATTACCCTGTGAAACATACACGTTCCTTGGTTTCACAAGGTAATGGACAAAACGGCACAGCCGCTAAAAAAGATTTTATATTTCGTGGAAAGCAAATAATTGTCCCCTTAGCGTGGCGTATATTTCATAGAAATCGATGAAGAAATAAAATACTTATGGCTATTTTATTTACCAATGTTTACAAATTTCTTCTTGAAACTGTAGTCAAAAGTCACATGGTATTGCTACACTGTGTTATATACTCACAACAATGTTTCATTCCGTTATACCAACTTCGAATCCTGTCGGCATGGAAACTAACTCAATAATATAGCTGACAATATTCAAGTGGAGATTTAACTCAGACTGAGACATTTTGAGAGATAAAAACCAGCAGTCAAAAGAATAATGTATGGTCCAGAGAATTTGACATGACTCTCGACCTTTTATTAGCATAATTTAACGGCTGATATATTGTCTATATTTATAATCCCGGTTGCATGTTTTCATCAGCGGGAAGTATCACGAAGACGTTCAAGGTGTAATACCAATACAAATCTAACGGACCGATATTGCACAATTTGCTTCCAGAAATTACTATATTTAATACAAGAACCTTGTAACATATTCAAGCATGAAGGTCAGGATCATGTCAAATTCTCCATGCTATAACTTATTGCTCACCTCTGCCATAAGATACTTTTCATAAATTTGTTGAGCTTTAGAGTATCGTCTTTCATCTGCAGAAAGTTCATAGTCACTCTGGAAGAAATAACAATCTGGATACACTAACAGTTATGTTTTATAGAAAGTTCATAGTCACTCTGGAAGAAATAACAATCTAGATACACTAACAGTAATGTTTAATAGAAAGTTCATAGTCACTCTGGAAGAAATGACAATCTAGATACACTAACAGTTATGTTTTATAGAAAGTTCATAGTCACTCTGGAAGAAATAACAATCTAGATACACTAACAGTAATGTTTTATAGAAAGTTCATAGTCACCCTGGAAGAAATGACAACCTAGATACACTAACAGTAATGTTTTATAGAAAGTTCATAGTCACTCTGGAAGAAATGACAATCTAGATACACTGACAGTAATGTTTTATAGAAAGTTCATAGTCACTCTGGAAGAAATGACAATCTAGACACACTAACAGTAATGTTTTATAGAAAGTTCATAGTCACTCTGGAAGAAATGACAATCTAGATACACTGACAGTAATGTTTTATAGAAAGTTCATAGTCACTCTGGAAGAAATAACAATCTAGATACACTAACAGAAATGTTTTATAGAAAGTTCATAGTCACCCTGGAAGAAATGACAACCTAGATACACTGACAGTAATGTTTTATAGAAAGTTCATAGTCACTCTGGAAGAAATGACAATCTAGACACACTAACAGTAATGTTTTATAGAAAGTTCATAGTCACTCTGGAAGAAATAACAATCTAGATACACTAACAGTAAAGTTTTATAGAAAGTTCATAGTCACTCTGCAAGAAATGACAATCTAGACACACTAACAGTAATGTTTAATAGAAAGTTCATAGTCACTCTGGAAGAAATGACAATCTAGACACACTAACAGTAATGTTTTATAGAAAGTTCATAGTCACTCTGGAAGAAATGACAATCTAGATACACTAACAATAATGTTTTATAGAAAGTTCATAGTCACTCTGGAAGAAATGACAATCTAGACACACTAACAGTAATGTTTTATAGAAAGTTCATAGTCACCCTGCAAGAAATGACAATCTAGACACACTAACAGTAATGTTTTATACCTCTAGGGGTCATAGAGAAAATCCATCTAAGATAATAGCTAAGATATTTTTTATCAAAATCTTAGAAATTTGTAGAAAAAAACTTACAAAAAATTCTTAGACAATAAAAATATAAAATATTTTGTGAACACCAGCCCTGGGCCGGTTAAAATATATCATAAGGTTAAAATAATTGATTAGCACGATAGGAAATGTTGAGAGTTTAAATCAAAACGACTCTTACTGAAAAAGTGTAGCAATACCACGTGACTTTTGACTACAGTTACAAGAAGAAATTTGTAAACATTGGAATATAAATTAGCCATAAGTAATTAATTTCTTCATCAATTTCTATGAAATATACGCCACGCTAAGGGGACAATTTTTTGCTTTCCATGAAATATAAAATCTTTTTCAGCGGCTGTGCCGTTTTGTCCATTACCTTGTGAAACCGTTGAATGTGTAGGTTTCACAGGGTAATGGAAAAATTGATAAAACTGCTGAAAAAGATATCATATTTCACGGAAAGCAAATACTTTTCCCCTTAGTGTGGCGTATATTTTAGAGAAATCGATGAAGAAATAAAATACTTATGGCTATATATGTGTTCCAATGTTAACAAATATCTACTTGTAACTGTAGCCAAAAGCCACGTGGTATTGCTACCCTGTGAATGCAAAACAAAGATGCAATGGTCAGATAGTCTGGCTTAATATGTACCTGATTGGCATTAGCCAGAGCGAAACAGAATCAGGAAATCAGACAGCACATTTTATCAGTGCATCTAAGGCGTTCCCTATGCATAGAAGTGTGCCAGATCATAGATGTCTTATAAATGAAGGGTAAAAATCTTATCTCTAGTTATCAATTTCACTGGTTTAAAACATTTTTGGGAATGACTCATTTTGATAAATGGTATACTCAATACATGTACTACAAAACATATAGCTTAGATAGCAGGAACCTTCAAGCAAAATTAACATAGTGACTGCAGAATCAAGCATCTCATAAAGATCATTAAAAGAAATACGAATAAATAATAATTAATAAATAACGACAATGACAATGATTTTAATCTAACTAAGAAACTTCATAATTAATTGCTTGAAGCCATCTTTAAAGTTTAACAAGCATGTAGCTAGGGTTTCATAATGCATTCAGTTACAGTTACTGTATTATTTACAAGCATTTAAAAGTCAAATTGAAAGCTGATCTAGAAATTAAGGCCAGAGTTTTATTTTTTATTTTTGGTTACTCAGACTTCAGTGAAGAAAATGTCCACATGGGGAGGGAAAATAATAAAATAAAAACTCCCAAAATATAGCTACCACGCTGTTGGTTGTGGAATAGTCAATGACGGGCGGACTTAAAGCAAGCAACAACATACAGAGTTAGTTTTCAAGAAAACAACCAATTCATTTTAGAATAGTACACTGCACTGAAGCACTTATAATACATGTACCAACTTATCAACAGAATAATGAAATAATAAAACAAGTCAGATACTTTACCATCAAAACATACAGTCAACTCTCGTTATCTCGAATTTTATGGGACCGTGGAAATTTCTTCGACATAACGAAAATTCGAGATAGAATTTTCGGCATCAAAGTTGCAAGTTCAATTGCTAGTTTCAGTCATTTTACGCCGCCATATTGTTACGGTAGTAAGAACGACATATTCGTGAGAATTGCTTGTTTTGATATTTATGTACATGTATTCATAAGTGTTGTGTATCAAATGCTAATGTACGTGTACGATCAAGGAAGTAATGCAAAACTTTAAAAACCAACACCCTCGATCTTACATGTACATGTAAATTAAGCTGTAGGCCTACATCATAAATACATGAGAAATAAAGATAAACAGAAGTGAAAAATGATGCAAGGTAGAGTTATGGTTCTTGCGCACTGCACTTTGGCTTATTGCAAGAAACATCCATACCAAAGTTTGAGTCATTTGAACATTAGGTGACAAAGTTATGCTCCGGACAAGAAATGCACTAATAAATCAAACAAAGGGAAATAATTAAAAAACGAAGCAAGGTAGAGTTATGGTTCTTGCACACTGCACTTCGGCTTATTGCAAGAAACATGCATACCAAATCTTGAGTCATTTGAACTTAAGGTGACAAAGTTATGCTCCGGACAAGAAATGCTCTCATAAGATCAATCAAAGGGAAATAATTCAAAAACGAAGCAAGGTAGAGTTATGGTTCTTGTGCACTGCACTTTGGCTTATTGCAAGAAACATGCATACCAAATCTTGAGTTATTTGAACTTAAGGTGACAAAGTTATGCTCCGGACAATAAATCGATAGGTTGGCGGAAAACTATTGTAACTCCAATATAAAACATAGTGAGTTACAATAGTTTTCCGCCAACCCATCGAAATGCTCTCATAAGATCAATCAAAGGGAAATATTTAAAAAACAATGCAAGGTAGAGTTATGGTTTTTGTGCACTGCACTTCAGCTTATTGTAAGAAACATGCATACCAAATCTTGAGTCATTTGAACATAAGGTGACAAAGTTATGCTCCGGACAAGCAAATTCGGACGCCAACACCGACGACAAAAGTAATCCCTATATGTCGCCTTTTCAGGCGACACAAAAATCAGGACTTGAAAAAACTGTGACATAACGGAAAATTTGATATAAGCGAGTTCGAGATAACGAGAGTTGACTGTATGTTAATTTTGGTTTATCAAGTTTTTCAAAAAAAATATTTTTCCAAAATGACAAAAAATTGTGCAGGAAGGTCAGAGTAACAAAAAATCAAAGAACTCTGGCCTGAAGGTAAACTAATATGCCTCCAGGATTATAAGTATCATATGCTAAGCTTCAGGACTAATTGTTGTAGTATCATGTAAATGTTCATATTGATGTAATTTTTTACAAACTTTATTTTCTTAAAATTGTGAATTAATTGTATATCCATTACAGTTTACCATAATGTAAGTTCTATAAACTAAAGCATGCATAATCAAAGAACTGTACATTTTAGCCCCAGGTTTTTCTGCTTTTAAAACAGTAAATAATCACTATTTAGTTAAAACGCATTCTTAATACATTTAAAGATGCCAACACATCGTCTTTAATTGTACATGACTGTACACATGCATTAGTAATTAAAGAAATGTGTAATTTACCATATTGAGTGTACATGCATTACCATACTGAGTGTACATGTATTACCAGATTGAGTGTACATGGTTTGTATTGAGTGTACATGGTTGTATGGAGTGTACAGTCATGGTTTGTATTGAGTATACATGGTTGTATTGAGTGTACATGGTTTGTATTGAGTGTACATGGTTTGTATTGAGTGTACATGGTTTGTATTGAGTGTTCATGATTGTATGGAGTGTACATGGTTGTATTGAGTGTACATGGTTTGTATTGAGTGTACATGGTTTGTATTGAGTGTACATGGTTTGTATTGAGTGTACATGATTGTATGGAGTGTACAGTCATGGTTTGTATTGAGTATACATGGTTGTATTGAGTGTACATGGTTTGTATTGAGTGTACATGATTGTATGGAGTGTACATGATTGTATGGAGTGTACATGGTTTGTATTGAGTATACATGGTTTGTATTGAGTGTACATCGTTGTATTGAGTGTACATGGTTTGTATTGAGTGTAAATGATTGAAAGGAGTGTACATGGTTTGTATTGAGTGTACATGATTGAAAGGAGTGTACATGGTTTGTATTGAGTATACATGGTTTGTATTGAGTGTACATGGTTTGTATTGAGTGTACATGGTTTGTATTGAGTGTACATGGTTTGTATTGAGTATACATGGTTTATATTGAGTGTACATGGTTTGTATTGAGTGTACATGGTTTGTATTGAGTGTACATGGTTTGTATTGAGTATACATGGTTTGTATTGAGTGTACATGGTTTGTATTGAGTGTACATGGTTTATATTGAGTGTACATGGTTTGTATTGAGTGTACATGGTTTGTATTGAGTATACATGGTTTGAATTGAGTGTACATGGTTTATATTGAGTGTACATGGTTTATATTGAGTGTACGTGGTGATATTAAGTGCCCATTTTTGTTTTAAGTGTACATGACTGTACATGTACCACCTATTACTGAGTCACAAGTCAGCTGTTAGTGTTAGCTCTATTCATTCAAGTAGCATTTATGCAAGCTCTTTAAAACAATTGCTTTTTTCTAACATTCTGCATAGCAGACTTAATTAGAGTAATTGACATTGTTTTGTGCCATTAGCTGAATTATCAATAATTTTGCATGTTATGAGCATAGTTATGTTAATACTACAATTGATAGTACCGTATTTGCTCAAATATTGCACGCAACAGTATACTGGACTCGGGCAAAAAAAAGGAGTAATTTGTGAAGATTCACAGAAAGTCAAAACTGCAAAAAAAATGTTAAAATTACAACAGAAGTGTTCCCAATTTGCCCACAGAGACATGGAAAAAGTCTAAAGCAGTGTAAAGTATGCATCCAATTGTCAGTTTCTATTCTGGATTGACAATAGTGCTGGCAATACTTGAAAGAATACGGTATACAAGCATTCAGTATTTATTATAAATTATTCTATCAATGGATTATAGAGATTTGTCAGTGAAAAATAACAGTGAAAACAACAGTGAAAATAATATTTTGTTATACTTACAATTTCATCTAAAAAATTAATTGCCTTTTTGAGGTCTGGCTTCTTATCACAGAACAATCGGAATAACTGCCTACCAACAGGCTGCTGTGAGACTATGTATTTATATGTCAATGCTGAAAAAAGAAAACATAAACTTAATAATAAAAGGTAGATAAAGCTAACCCCCATTTAAGGTGATTCGCCAGTTTTCAGTAGAGCGGAAGTTTACAAGATAGCCGAGCTGTTAGGAACTTCCCAAATCATAGCCATAAATATATGTTCTTAATAACAAATCATAGTCATAAATATGTTCTTGATAACAAATCATAGCCATAAATATGTCGTGATAACAAATCATAGCCATAAATATGTTTGTGATAACAAATCATAGCCATAAATATGTCTTTGATAAAAGATCATAGCCATAAATATGTCCTTGATAAAAGATCATAGCCATAAATGTGTCCTTGATAACAAATCATAGCCATAAATATGTTCTTGATAACAAATCATAGCCATGCATTTTAAATATGCTCTTGATGAAAATAACAGGTTTGATATACCTTGTACAGGCAGATTAAAGGCCTTATATATGAATATATAAAGCCAGAAAATGACACTGGGGTTGCAAACTCAGAACATCAACAGCCTGTAGTTATAAAGCCAGAAAATAGTGCTGGGCTCCTAGATTCAATATATTCTGGTTTATTATTAAAAATGACCTTGATCGCTTGACACTACCAAGTTTCAGTCGAAATACCCCGAAATAAAACAGTGTTTCAGTGAGTCTGCATTTTCTGTGTTTTTGGCGCATTCAAATTGTCTGTGACGTCACATTGTATATGAATCATATGAACCCAAGAATTTCTAAATAACAGGATTTTATTGATGCCAAATCTTGATAGAAGAGCTAAAAAGACTAAAAAATTCAGATCTCACTGAAACACTGTAAAAGTACTGATGTAAATAACACATTATCAGGGGAGAATAATGTACAATATTGTATAATTCATTATTGTACGCTGAAAGAAATGTCATAATATGAACTTAAGTAATTATTTGCCTATTATTGCAATTATGTAATAATTAGTAGCTAGTAATTAAGCTTTTACCATGGTGAATACTTCGATAAACTTAATAATAACTGAGAGAACATGGCCGCTATATAAAGTGCCAAGTAATTTGAAAATTCCACATAAATTGGCATAGTAATGTTTCATACAAAATGTTTTAGACCTATTTTTTACCTTTGATTTGGTGTCACTAAAACTTATTTAGTTCATACTAATATGTTTTTATAATTTATGTATCAATTATCAGAAATTAAAGACTTTTTTGTTACATTAATAAGCTTAATTCATGCAGGGTGCATGCCACTTGCCATTCCAACAATCGGTGCATCAAAACCGGATATTGTACCAAGGGTTCCCTGAGGTTGAGTTTAGCTTGTATCATGAAGACGCTCAAGTTTTAATACCAACACAAATCTAAAGGACCAATATTGCTTGAGTTGCGCGCGGAAATTTAAACATTCAATGCAAGAACCTTGTAATATATTCATGTGTAAAGGTCAGGATCAAGTCAAATTCTCCGGCTATACAATTGATTAAAGCTTTTTTATTTAATAAGAACCTAAAAGTTATCTGAGCACTAATTCGGCCTTAATGTGAGGTAATCCTAGTACATGCGGACAATAGCTATACAAAACTTACATGACAGAAATCATTATTATGTTACATATACGCATCACAAAATATTCAAATAATGAAATAGATCTTGAAGATTTAAAGTCCCATTATCTCTCAAAATCAGATATTTCTTAGGGCACAAAACTTATGTCTGGTCATGTGTTTATGATATTCTAACATGACCGACTATTTTGCCTATATTCAATGTACATGTAGTAACAGAATTGACTATTTTGTCTACATTGTACAGTAAAGTTCCGTGGGTATATATACATACATATACTTGTATAGAAGTTCAATGTGTCAGCTATTTTGGTGGATCTCACTAATAAGACTGACTCTATAAAAAGACCACTTTTTGTTGGTCCAAGTGGTCTTAATAGCGGAACTTTACTGTAGTACAGATTTCCGGACTATTTCGGATTTGTAGGATCCTAATATCTTTGTAAAACTACAACTTCAGGGGTGTCAACAGGGCCAATTGAAAATCAGGAAAATCATAAGCGGCCCACCTTTTTTTGCCAAACATGAGGCCATCAAAGACATTGATTCCATAGTTAACTCTGTTTGTATTAAAGAAAATCCTTCAGAGCAGATTAAACTTGCAATAACTTTGCCATTTCTTGAGATATTTTCATCAAATAACTTTTATTTTGGTCAGAAGCCATTGCTCTTTCATGAATGATAAATCCAGAATTCCGGATTGTTTGTATTAAAGAAAATCCTTCAGAGCAGATTAAACTTGCAATAACTTTGCCATTTCTTGAGATATTTTCATCAAATAACTTCTATTTTGGTCAGAAGCCATTGCTCTTTCATGAATGATAAATCCAGAATTCCGGATAAATCAGGAAAATTGACACCCCTGCATCTTACAAGTACCAGGGTTCTACAGTGGCATAAAGCCCAATCCTGAAAATAAGACACCAGTCTGTTTTGGGTGCCATGAGGAAACTGTGACCCTTCAGTTCAAATACTGTTAAATTGTTAAGATTCAGCATATAAAATTCCAGTCTCATTAAATTCAGACCCTTATTACGCCTCACTACTTTACGCTGATATAGGATCTGACGGCACTGTCAGTATGGGGTCATGTCAATGTTGAACTTTAGTCACCCAATCAAAGTGAAACACTGCTGAGGCTATGTGATGTCATTGTGCGCTAGAGAGGTCATAGGTTATTTGAACATGACCTCTTACGGAGTGTAGTCAGATCTCTATCAGCATAAAGAAATGGAGTAAAATTTATTAATGTTAGGGTCTGATATTAACGAGATTGATGAAATTCAAATGACCATAACTCAAGTCAATAAATGGTATTTTTTCATTAAATAACTTTTATTTTCAACAGAAAACTTCAATCTTTCTAATGCAGCAAATCTGGATTCCAGATTATTCCGGGATTGTGGACCCCTGGAGGGGATATTCCAGATTACCTTGATGACCATAACTCAGTCAATAATTGGTATTTTTGCATCAAATAACTTTTATTTTCAGCAGAAAACTTCAACCTTTCTAATTAATGCAGCGCGGCAAATCTGGATTCCTGATTATTCCGGGTTTTTGTAAGACTCCTGCACGTACCACTTGAGGGCGATATGCCAGATTACCTTGGTTCTTCATGTTTTATATAGAGGGTATTTGAGGGCGATATGCCAGATTACCTTGCTTCTTCATGTTTTATATAGAGGGTATTTGAGGGCGATATGCCAGATTACCTTGCTTCTTCATGTTTTATATAGAGGGTATTTGAGGGCGATATGCCAGATTACCTTGCTTCTTCATGTTTTATATAGAGGGTATAACAGAGCTGTAAGATCATGGAGAGCGAACATACCAGCAGTCAACCAACAATACAGATCAATAAAACATACTGCCACTACAGTCGAGAGTATTTCATTCTATATATAGGAATTCTGGTTAATTGTAGCAAATTATAAAATGACATTATTTCTACCAAACATACTGCTGATGACGTCAACAACGATCTATCATTATCAAGGCTGAGTAGAGATAAATTATACCATGAAATTACTTGTGTGAACTCTGCGACTTTGTAATGGAGTATGTGCCACAATCTCTACATAAATCATTGTATAAGGACACAGTTCTGTCACTTTGCCATTTTGTCAAAAACCAGAGCAATCATAACCAGTCGTACAGAGTTATAACTCCAAAATAAACATGAAAATCCAATTCCTATCTACACTTGCCAATGAACCGCAGCATATGCCTACTGCACTTGTCAAGGAACCGCAGCATATGCCTACTACACTTGTCAATGGATAGCTGTATATTACACGCTCACTTGTCAAGGAACATCTGCACTATACACTTGTCAAATCACTGCTGGATCCTACAATTGTCAATTAACAACTGCACACCACACTTGTCAATGAACGGCTGCATCCTAAAATTGTCAATGAACAGCTGCACACTACACTTGTCGATGAACGGCTGTATCCTACACTTGTCAATGAAAGGCTGATGCGCATCCTACACTTGTCAATGAACGGCCCCAACCTACATGAACAGCTGCATCCTACACTTATCAATGAACGGCTGCTCACTTCACTTGTCAATTAACGGCTGCATCCTACAATTGTCAATGAACAGCTACACACTACACTTGTCAATGAACAACTGCACACTACACTTGTCATTGAACAGCTGCACACTACACTTATCAATGAATTGCTGCATCCTACACTTACAGGCTTCGCGAAAGTCGCCGGACCGCCGGTCATGACCGGTGAAAATCAGTTTGGTCCGACAAAAATTATAGCTCGCCGGTCCGAATGTCCGTCAAAATTTTCGTATCGTCTGGTTCGAAATTTATCGGTACGAAGCATTATTTCCGGTAATTTAACGATGCGCATGCGCAGGTTGGTTGTTTAAAGGACGGAAAGAGAACTAATTTGCAAAAAGACGCTGATTTGACGAATACTTATACTGTACTCTGTCTTCAGTATGTTATTTCCCGAAACACATTTTGTGAATACAAATCTCAACAAAAAACTGTTTCCTATTAATATTGTTCGGTCCGACCAAAATTGATTCGGTCCGGCCAAATTTATTTTATGCCGGACCGGATGTCCGGCCTTTTTTTCTCACTTTCGCGAAGCCTGCACTTATCAATGAACGGCTGCACACTACACTTATCAATGAATGGCTGCATCCTACACTTATCAATGAACGGCTGCACACTACACTTATCAATGAATGGCTGCATCCTACACTTGTCAATGAATGGCTGCACACTACACTTATCAATGAATGGCTGCATCCTACACTTATCAATGAACGGCTGCACACTACACTTATCAATGAATGGCTAAACACTACACTTGTCAATGAACGGCTGCATCCTACACTTATCAACGAACGGCTGCACACTACACTTATCAATGAACGGCTAAACACTACACTTGTCAATGAACGGCTGCACACTACACTTATCAATGAATGGCTGCACACTACACTTGTCAATGAACAACTGCACACCACACTTCTCAATGAATGCCTGCATCCTACACTTATCAATGAACGGCTGCACACTACACTTGTCAATGAACGGCTGCACACTACACTTATCAATGAACGGCTGTACACTATACTTATCAATGAAGGGCTGCATCCTACACTTATCAATGAAAGGCTGCACACTACACTTATCAATGAACGGCTAAACACTACACTTATCAACGAACGGCTAAACACTACACTTATCAATGAACGGCTGCACACTATACTTATCAATGTAAGGCTGCATCCTACACTTATCAATGAACGGCTGCACACTACACTTACATTGTGAATCATTGAACATCTGCACACTACACTTGTCAATGAACAGCTGCATACTGTTCTTGTAATTGAACGGCTCCACACTACACTTGTCAATGAACGGCTAAACACTACACTTCCCTGTCATTGAATGGCTGCACACTACACTTGTCAATGAACGGCTGCACACTACACTTACATTGTGAATCATTGAACATCTGCACACTACACTTGTCAATGAACAGCTGCATACTGTTCTTGTAATTGAACGGCTAAACACTATATACACTTGTCAATGAACGGCTAAACACTATATACACTTGTCAATGAACGGCTAAACACTATATACACTTGTCATTGAACGGCTCTATACTATACTTGTCATTGAACGGCTGCACACTACACTTGTCAATGAGCGGCTGTGTACTACACTTGTCAAAGAATTTGCCAAAAATGGCCAAGCAGTTTAGGAGGAGATATTGTTTGAATAAATATTTCACAACGGACAGAAATGACACAGGGCAATCACAACGCACGCCATAATCACAAACAGCTAGGTAAGTCGAAAAAGCACCAATCAGGTTCAACCAGAGAGGTGCTGAATTTTTATGTAATATTTGTTTTACCAATACTACAAATAATCTAGGCACACAGCTGGGTGAACTAGGACAAAATTTAGCCTTCCTGTATTGGGTTTTCCGATACTACAAATAATCAAGCAGATAATGGAGGAGCTCACAGCAGGATAAAAAATTTACAGTTGTGATCTAATGCTGGCGGGAAATTAGGGTTGAAAATCACTTGATGAAAGAAAATGAAACTTTTCACATTCAGCTCCCAACAGCCCCCTTAGGCTTTGATTGGTATAGCAATGAACATGAAATTATATCATTAATAACTTTGTGGAATAAACATTATTAAGATATCGAATTTTGGATCATTTTTTAGATTGTACAAAAATGATGATTTTTGGGTAAAAATGCAAAATGAAAAAGTTAATCTTGTAGAACTTTTAATCACAAAATCATAACACTTTCTATGACTTGACAAACATTCTAAGCATTCACACAGCACAGTTAAAATGCTGCCTCCATTGTATACATATTACGATTTGACCTACATGTAGTGACCTAGTTTATGATAACGGATAACCCATATTTGATCTTGATCTAGAATTTACCTATTACCTATTACCTCGTTATAAATTACAATGTACCTAATTCTAAAGAACTTTCAACAAGATCCAGTACAGGTCTTTTGATTTGATATAGTAAACTATTTTTTCTCAATATAGACATGTCAGAGCTGTATTTTAATCAAAGCTGGTCATTTTGGTATAGGAAATCATTGCAATTTCAATGACATCATCAATTACTACTGCATTGTCACATGACATTGCTTAATTAATTAATCCATGTATCGTCAAAGTCTCACATTATATTTCTTTATTCAATGGGTTTAATAGATTCACAAGGAATTAAGACATTGGTGTAAATTCCTCTATTCTAACAGTAATACTACATGACTGTACAATGTACACTAAGCAGTGATATTAGATTTATAATAACATCCTTGATCGCCGACGGACTATAGTTCAGGCTGACCTAGTTACATACATGAACAGTGCATGTATATATTGGTACCATAGAGGCCGACAGTTTGACAGTATTCACACTCAACCCCTCCCCCTACTGATTCTTGACAATGGCACCCAACTAACCATATAAGGGGAGAGACATTCTTTTTGGATGAGGTACATTGTATTTATAAACAAGTAATTAAGAATTGCAAGCAATACAGAAGTCCCTTACCGGTTTTAAGCCATTTTCAATGTTTCTGTTACCATAGCAACCACAATTTTGGACGTACATTATCCCCTTATTGCCCCCTATCCACATACCAAGTTTCATAAACCTAGCTTCGAAACTGTTTGAGTTATGTCAGGATCCAGATTTTTTGACGGACTGACTGACTGACAGACTGACTGACGGACGGACGGACAGATAGGGGACTAATAAAAATTGTATGAACATAAAAAAATGCCGACTCATTGGATTTAAACAAGTCACAACCTACCTAATTAAATTTTGCAAGGTTGGGGTTAATGCCTTACAAAGAATGTTTCAAAGATTATGTAACCTAGTGAACACTATAGAGCTGTGACGCAGACACATGTTACCCCCAACATATGCTGACAGTAAACAGGTCAACAATATGTCAACCAAACACAAATTTCGTCCCTTTGACACAACAAGGTTGTATCTCACTATATAGTATATAGAGAGCTAACAACCCTGTTGCACCAAAGAGACGATTTATAAAGCATTGCAATACATAAACTGGCTACTTGATACCAATATATACAAAATGTACATAGTTCAGATATAGTATAATTATACATAGAGTCCACTATTCAAACAAAGCAGCTGGAGTCCAGAACTATCTCAATGTTCAGATCAAGTTCACAGACACATCGCTAAACAAACTGTTTGGTGAGGAGGGCAAAAAAAACGTGATTTTGCCAAGCTATATGTATACTCTGAATAACTTCTTCCAAAAGCTCAATGCCCGGGGTGGACTTTTCTTTCAATACATTTACATTGAAAGTTTTGATTCTAGCTTCAGAATTATTAAAATTAGATTTTTTGGGCAAACTGCATCGCAGCAACAACAAGCTTTATACGTTAAATTTTTCCTTAAATTAACCATATATCATTATATGGGTTTTTCTCACAACAAACGTTTGTTTAGTTGTGTGTCGGGCATTGTGCCGTGTAATTGTGGTACATGTATTTATGTTTTTAAGTTTTCTGTACATAGCTGTTTAAGTTGAGTGCTGCCTTCCCTGTCCAATTTTCTATTATCTTTTTGTCCCAAAAATATGCCTTCCACAACCCCAACAGCTACAGGTATGACCAAGCTCATCCCCAGAATTTTTTTGAGATGCTGGGGCATTGCTAGGATTTGAGCTTACACAGATCCACGAGAATGGCTGAAATATGTAAAAGTGATAACTGCATGGTTAAAGGCCAATTTCAGCACTTTTTCACACAGTATAAGCAATTACCACTCAAATAACACAATACAGACCAAAATATTAGCACCTACACTGATTTAAAGACACCATCCTAGGATTTAAGGCGCTGGGGAAAAGCTGATTCTGGCTTTAAGGCGCTGGGGTACCACAGTGCCTTCTGACCCTTTGGAAGGGCCTGATGACATTTATCATTCAGGATTTGACACAAAATAGTCAATATAAACAGGGATTCTACCAAGGCATAATGCCCAACCCTGAAAATATGACACACTTTTGTTATTAGCATACATTCCTACATCAAAACTCTGTTTCAAACATCATGTTCTATAGTTACAATTCAGCATGTGATATTTCAAATGACAATAACTCAGTCAATAATTATTAGTTTTTCATCAAATGACTTTTATTTTCTGCAGAAATGTTCCTTCTTCCCAGAGCAGCAAGTCCGGATTCCAGATTATTCCAGAATAGTACATGAAGGACCCCTGTATAAAGAGGATGGAAATAAAATTATTGGAATCTGGATACATGACATGTACACCAAAAAGACGATGGGCAATGTCGTAATGAGTACACCAAAACAAGGAAGTTTAGGAATAAGTATTCAGGTCAGGCCACATGATTATAAAACTTTGTTTATGCTCTACTCAACTTGAGCATAAAATTTGATTTGATCCCAGAAAGTGTAACATTAATGCTATATTTACTATACCAGAAAATATTATTCTGCATTCTTTTAGGCTATCCATATAATATCAAAGTTTCAGTTTACTGTTTAAACATTTTAAGTTTGAACACGAAATTGTGTTGACCATTAGGCCAGAGTTCTTTGATTTTTTGTTACTCGGATCCTCCTGCCCTATTTTTTGGCTTTTTCCACAAACAAAAATTGGAAATCTATAATTGTACAAATGTACAAATTGTTTTATATCAAATATTTTGATGGTAATGTTACTATACACCTTGTTTTATTATGTATTTCAATATTTTACTAATGCTAAGTAGGTATACTATAGTGCTCTCATTTACCACTGTGCCATTGGTATCATTGAAAAAATTAACTAACTGAAATTTATTTTTAAATAAAATGTACATGTATGTAATTAAATTTCTGTAGATCTTTTAAAATTCTTTATCAATCATACAGATACATGTGCACTGTATTTGTTATACATGTAAGATCAATTTGCTGTTAGAACTAACATTGTTGCTGTCAATAATGGACCGTCATTGACTACAATCCACCATCAACTACATTTTGGGAGTTTTTATTTTTTTCCCTCCTGTGGACTTTTTTCTCAAAAATGTCTGAGTAACAAAAAATTAAAAACTCTTGGCCTTAAAAACACTTATAATGATAAGTTCGAAAGTACAGAATAATTTACATATAAAAAATAAAGAAAACAGACCATCGCTAAAGCTCACGTCTAAACCTCATAAGCAGCGCTATTTATTGTATATCTTACACTTGTGTGATCTATGGAGTGTTAATAGAAGGCGATCAAGTACAACAGACATGTATGGGCAATAACAATTATATGAATAGCCCAGATTGCATTAAGATCGGTTTAAATAATTTGTTTATTCTAGTTTAATGCCATTTCTACATTGTAAATGATTTTTTCAGTCTGAGTCATATATACGGTGGCAGCTTCACCTACAGTTTTTCTGGACAGTATTCCAACCAGTTCTATGTATTCAAACCCTTTCATCAGAAACCAGTAGCTTCTCCACATATGGAGGCAAATCAACATGGTTAAATTTCATGGATTTCTGCGATGTCAGACCATTTAAATCAAACCCTGATTGTCAGGTTATTAATCCAGCACACTAATCACAACCACAACTTGTGATCAGTTCAAAACTGTGACCTCTAGAGGGCTTACAAGGTTGATTAAGCCCAATGACCTAGTTTTAGACCCCACTCTTTACATAGACAACCATTGTGAACAAGTTTCATAAAGATCAGGTCAAAAGCATAACCTCAATAGTGCTAACAAGAATTTTCTTTGACAAAGTCTTAAGTTACTTGTTATTTATCAAAGTGACTCTTAGATTAGATATAACACTAAACAGAGACAAACGTCATGACCTTGTTTCATAAAAAATTAAACTATTAAGAGTGCTGCTGTGCATACAAAGTTTTTCTTTGATTTGGCCTAAGCCGCCTAGTGACCCAAGATGACACAATTGCAAACTTGGCCAATATTAAGAGTGCCAAACACAGTATGTGACCAAGTTTCATAGATTAAATACGCACTGTGACCTCTAGTGTGTTTATGGTCAAATTGTAGATGCCACATGGCAGATATTATGAGGGCGATCACAATAGCTAATTCAACAGGGAATAATCTGTAACTTTGTGAACTTTCTTCTTATCTCCATTAGGGGTTCCATTTGACTAGGGAGTAGGGTTTTTTACCCTAGAAATTTCCCAAAAGCCAAATTTTGACTCTCAAGATTTTGGTTGGAAGGGTCATTTTCTCTTAAAATCATGGATATTTTGCTTATCAAATGGCAAATTTAGTCAAAAGTATCAAAATGACCCATCAGATTCAGAAGCCAGTGGAACCCTTGCATACCTCAATTTTAATGCCCACCTAATACATGGTTCATACACAATTCTAACACCCAAGATCAAGGATTTTTCATGTTTGTTTCAAGGTAGAACGCCAATTTTACATTTATAAAAAAAAGATGTTTTTCAAGAATCTAAATTCCCCGGTTGCATCGATAGTAACATGGTCATGTTATATATTGAATAAAACTTCCAAAATCTTTCAATTGGTATATGAAAACATCAGATGAGATCAAGCATTTTCTCATGGTATTCCGTTGTAATGGTGTCAGACATCATGAAACACCCTAACAACAAGAGCACCGTCTGTGGGTGCTGGACACTTCGCATTCTCACACTTGAAAGTACCATTGATTGTCCGGGTCATCACTTTTAAATTAGTACTGAGATACCAGATAATACCTCCTAGAGTAACAGATATTTAATTTTGGACTAAGGGCGAAAATATTTTAGTTGAAAAAAGGCATTTAGTTCGACTCCCACAAATTTTTGAAAAAACTACCTATTCATGTTCACAAAATAGTGGCACCACTTTGATGTAGAATGTTGTGTCTCAAGTCAACACTTACAAAGAAACTTAAAGTGTGTGTTCGATCGTTTGCAATTGCCCTACTAGTACATGGTCATCTGATGACCTCCAGCTTCGATGGGACCAGATAGAAACTTTTGTGTGATACAAGTAATCCGGGTGAGGAGCCATAGCTCTCTTCGAATAGACTCCTTAGTTCTATATGTAAAGCACCAATACTTGCGAGACAACCTCTGGGTTACATTTGTACCAACCAGTTCATCTCTAATTGGGTGGGAAACACGTTATAAAAGCGTTATAAACAGGGTTGGCAAAGTTGGCAATACAAAGTTGTTTTCGTACATTTTATCACATCAAAAACAAAAATTTATATTTTGTTCGAATAGCACAAACAATACAGGCCTAGACACTAACTATTTTGGCCACTGGTCCGACAGGGCAAAAGCGCCCAATTTGTAAATAGGACAGTTACTGGTCCTCCAGGATTTTCACTGGTCCTTCTGGATTTTCACTGGTCTCGGACCAGCTGACCAGTGTTATTGTCGAGCCCTGCAATAAATGGTGTATTAAATTAAGAAGTATATAACACAGTACAATTAGTAGTCAGCACCTTGTGACAGTTTTATCATTTTTACTATTCCAGTTTGACAGTGTCCATGAGCATCCTGTATGAAAAACCAAACTAGCACGTTTTTGGATTCCTTTTGTTCCTGAGATTTAAATTATATTGGTCAGATTTGTAAAATGCCATATTGAATATTCCACTAGCATGCCATGTACAAAGTGCAAAACTTATAGAAGATTCAAACCATAGACCGGGCGATCCAGGGGGAATTAGACTTTTTCGGGCATATTTTTTCATCAGGCTACTTCAATAAAAACACTAATAAAAGTATCACTGTCGTCTTTCGCGGTGTCTATTCCCCGGGATTCGGAGTTGATAAGGTTGTCTAATTCACACCTGTCGGGAAGATTTGTCTGTCTTATTCCCCCTGTATCCCCCGGGCGGGCATAATATTGACTGGTGCATAATTCAATGTAAAAGGGGCAGTAACTCTTTATAAAAATCCTAGCTAGAATTATCTCCTCTTTGCTACTCAGAATGGGGTCATCACTGTGATCAAGTTGTGTGTGAGTGAGTGAATTGTATAGCTACTAGTACTACTGGTATGCGGAGTTCAACAGTATTGAGAACACACGTGCAGCACAATAATTAGGATTAAATGATAATCTGAATGTGCTAATTTGCTGAATGGTGGCGTGGTTGAACTTTGTAATCACACTGGCAACAAAGATATAAAAATACAGTAATTTTAGATGCTTGCTGGCACCTAAAAGTGTACAGCAATCAGCAGTTTTTACAGAAGGAATGCAGAGATGGAACAAAGGAAAATTGCATTGAGTTTTTCTTGAAAAGAAAATTGACTGAGTCCGGACCGGGAGTATCTTTGAGTCAAAATTAGAGCACTGTCCCTGTGTTAAATGTAAAAAATTTGACAAGACACAGTCGTTTCGGCTTATTCTGCGCATCGGGTAATTCTACGCACCTTAATTTCCATATTCCTGGGACTGTTTTTCTTTGGTCCTGGAGTGTTTTTGTGCATGTTCGTTACTTATGAAAAGTCTTACCATCACAATAACGGCATCGGATTAGTATTTCTACGAAAATTTGACAAAAATGAGTACCAACGGCGATTTTCAGTAATTAGACATATCACATGAGACATAACTGGAATAAATACACTTTTCTAAAGGATGACAAACTTTCTTTTTTTTGGTCAGTTTATCTTGATGATTTATTCTTTCTTTTCTGTGTTAAATATATCGTTAGTCAAATCTTTTAAACCGATAAATACAGATCGCAAATCCGCAAGCGCAGAATTAGCCCAAAAAAATTACGTCATGTAAACCAGCAGCCATCTTGTTTTATGATGACATTTGACCTAGTTTAGCATACGTATGACTTTTTGCATTGTTTACCTTTGCAAATGAAATGTTGTTTCTATTCAAACAGCGCCACAATTTATACTACGAATAAAATAGTCTCAAATATGGAAGACAAATGCCTCTTAGGTGCGCAGAATTACCTGACAGCACTGTATAGGATAGCAAATGTCTACCAACCTATAAATACAAGTGTTCGAATATGCAAGGTCTTTGATCATGCACTTAAAATTTACTAATAGTTATAGTGTTTTGGACGAGACATTAAAACTGAGGTCCAGTGTATGATGCTGAACAGCAGCACATAAAAGAACCAGGTTTGACTGAGACATCTGGAACTGTAGCATCGAAGATAGGCATACAGTGTGTCATTGACCGTGCACTGTCTGAAATTTCCGAAAAAAACAAAAATAGTAAAATGACGAACATCCTTCTGGAGGCTGTCGTCCCTATCATCATGTATGTGATAGCGCAACAGCGAGGATAAATAAAACTTAATTACCCACATCTTCAATACTACTGTGAACAAAACTGTGAATTCAATGGCATGCCATGGAAATTATGACATCTTATAAAACCAGAAAATGGCAAATAGGAATTCTATACTTACGGAATTTGCTCTTTAAATCCATACATTGTGATATGTGGGGGAACTTCAAGATCTGTTTCCATTTCTTGCTTTTACCTTTTCTTTTTCCACCGCCACCTGCAAGAAATAGTGCCCAAAAAATTAAAACCCATCTTATGATAAAGATACTTGCACTTACGATTGAGCGAATATTAGAAGAAATATTTATCACACATCGCATCGTTCTGGACACTTACCCTCGCGTGCTTTAAGGTATACGGTGTTTGCAACAATATTTTCTAGTTCCATTGGGTCAATAGAAGTTAATGGAACTGCAAAAGGGTCAATCAAGGACCCTGATTCAGACCATGTTTTACAATATTTATATTCCAAGGGTGTGGTGGCGAGAAAATGGCGACATTCATTATAGCCTGGTTCTCAGCGTTCCAGTGCAATATAGGATGAAAGAAACGGGCAACAGCTTAACACTATTATCTGATTGGTTTGCCGAATGTACGTCAGTGTTCTAAGGGAGAATACTCTGTTTAGTGGCTGGTGTAAATGCCGCTATTCCGGGACTCCGGGAATTCGGTGTCCGGACAATGGACTCCGGGCTCCGAAGATTTTATTTTTATACTAATTTTATTTAGTCAGTTAACATTAAATTAATAGATTCTATACAATACACGTAATGCCTGTAATTTTAATTGAAATACTATCACAATACAATGAATAATAATGCAAAGTAAAACTGGGGCACCCAATGTGTTATTATTGCAATAGGCCTAATACAATAATAATATTATCATTTATCAGCTCTGAAATATGGTATGGTAGATCTAATGCGAAGGTCTTATTGCTTTTCTGATGTCTCATTGACATTGTCTATCAAAGAAAAGATCTAATATAAAATGAGTTCAAATTATAGCTTATTCTTATGGTTGGAAACATTTTATAAAAAAAATACTGAAATGACGAATACAACCACTAAACACCCGTAATTTTATTTACGTGATAAAATGGACATGGGATACAGCTTTTAGCCATTACACGAAGCCGTTACATTTATTGCATACAAACACCACATATATGATACAGTAGACTAAAATCCCCTGTCAAGCTATTTTAAAAGCGGCCGTAGTCGTTAGAACCAGGGAGTTTATATACGTCCTGTTAGAACCATCCTTTTAAATCTGACTAGACCTGCGTTAGCATTAATATTTTACATTTTGTCTTTGTCGTTTGCATTCGAAACTCAAAGCTGCTTATTTCGTTAGCATTTTTGTTTGTGTTCGTTCAATTGAAATGTTGTATCTTCACAGAAAATATACATATCGCAAAACGGAAACGACAGATATATTTGGGAAGGATTAAAGTTCATTTTTAATGATTTAAAATTGTTTCAAACCACGAATTAAAAGTCGATATTTCAATGTCAAATGCGAAAGTTTCGAACTTTTTGCAAACATAGCATACTAAAAACTGTTTTCTCGATAAATGCGCACATTTAAATTGTACATACTAATTGTTTATTCACCGTTTCAACGATATCTGTATGTGTTCATTCTCACAACCAACGAGGAACACATAAAATAACAAATACGTACCCTACTGTTTACAAAACTTTTCTGCTGCCTTCAACCAACGAAGCTGCCTTACGCGCGAGCTGTATACGGGGATCCGCTATACTGTGCGCTCTTGTGAGCAAGTATATTCAGACACACGATAACGTTAAAAGGTGAGGCACACAAGTGTAACGCTTTTTGACGTCAAACAGCGTTTTTTAACAAACGCCAGCGTCCGGATCTGGATGTATACACTGTGCAGGAGCTTTAGTTATATACACAACGGGAGAGAGATGTGTAATTAGCACTTTGTTAATGGCACTGCTGGAAAGCTCTTTTGAAGCTCTGGACTGTCTCTCTCCGCACAATTTCACTATTGAGTTGGTTGTAATAAATTACTGTCTTTGGTAAGAAGGCATGTTTGTACTTGTCACTTTACATATTAAAGACTTAAAGCATTTATTGTCGTTTATTGCTTGATTTTGTACAATGTTTTTACTAATAATAATATGGTTATCAAATTGTTTTGGTCTTATCAGTCGTTTACCACGAATTGGGGTCAGATAGGTATCAGTTGGCATTGCTGGCACCAGCCCCTAAGCCACCTTACGGTTACTGGACATTTATGTAGACGCAAGAAAAAAGTTAATATCGTTTTATTCATCGTTCAATCTATTTGAAAACCACTATGTTTGTTCTACGATAAAAAAGTGTTTTTCTGTAATTTTTTTTCAGTAAAATAAATGCATGGAGCAACTTTTCATACGTTAAAAATGGGACTTTTTAAATTCAATGTATTTCTTTATGTTTTGGGCATTTTTGTAGACGTTACCTCATCTTCAAGAAAACATTTTTTGTACAAACAAATCTTTAGAAAAAAACGTATTGTTTAGTAAAAAATGACCCACACACTCATATTTAAGTTATTCAACTTTAAACAAAAGGAAATTGAAAATAACGTCAGAAAAATACTAATACAGTCTCGCTTTTTTAACTTTGTCCTTTCTTCGCTCCATTTTGAATTCTCTCAACGGAAACGAACGATTATAATATGACATCAGGTGTCGGGAATGCTTTAACAGACAACGTTGTTTCCTTTCAAATCCGTTCTGTAGTTATTACTTTGTTGCAACGTTTACCTAATAGACCATGAGTTTTTGTTACATGCTTCGCTGCGTTTTTGCGAAAAATCGGTCAAACTTTGTGACGACGCATTTTACATTGCAACTTTATTATTTCCGTGTACATGTATATATGGTAAAATGCCCACTTTGTTTCTGTTTTCATTTTTGTAGCCGAATTTGGGGAAATTAATCGTAGAAACCGTGCGATTTGTGCCGTTTTCGAGTGTGCCTCACCTTTGACTTTACGGCGCCACATGCACTGACATCGGCCGAGGAGCAATGTATAGAAGATGTGTAGGACTACGTTGGGTACCATTTCAGTAGAAAGCCCGTACAATGAAATAATATGCTTATCTACAGAAAAGGCGATACATGTATAGATACTATGCGTATCACTTGTTCAAAATGCATATAGTCTTGTAGAATGAATCGTTACACAAGCCTCCTAACAACGGTCGAACATTCAGCACTCAGCAAAGATCGGACTGCATTCAAGACTGCATCAAAAACTCACATGTAACATTATGTTTGCGTCCGTAGGTTTTCTTCTTCAAATAGAATTGCCACTCTTATTATATTTACGTCACACTCATTGAACACCAGGAGCACGTGCAGTTCGTGTTATTTGCCGTACTTGTCACTGCGTGGTCGGGTACATTGACAAAATATACACCTCAAGAGTCATCACAGTCGAGGAGGTTAGGAGGTAAGTGCATAATTAATTATCTTGCATTGTTTCATTGGAATGTTATATTGTTATATTATAACACGTGTTGGTTTTTATTTGCTTGTATTTATCCCCGCCACCGGAAATCCATATGGGCGAGGCACAGTGCATGATACAGAAGATGCACCAGTTCCAGAAGCATTCCTGGTTCTTTTACGTGCCGATGTAAAGCATCATATACGGGACCTCGCTTAACGTCTCGTCCGAAAGGCTGTTAGTAATTATAGTTTTGTTGAAAAGCATTTCTATTTTTGAACCACCCCACAACCTTCGGATCAGTAGTCAGTAGCTCTATAACATGTGGTATTCTTACACGTTTATGAGAGAGTTGGTAGGTCAGCAATCTGTGTACAATTACATCGAAGGTATAACAAAGTACATACCTAAGAAATTAGAGTTTACTAAGAGTTTTGACATCTTCAATTTTTCGCTCATTTACTATTCTCTTGTACAAATCTCTTGAAAATTTGGGGATGTCAAAACTCTTTATTTTGTGGTATAATTTCTTATGCCTGTGAACAAAGGGAGGTAAGTCATAGAGATTCAAAACCACCGCATGAATTTGATCTTTCATGTAAAAGTGACAAATTGCTGACCCCAAATTTTTACTTTATTAGTATAAGAAAATATTGCCCCGCTTTCTTTAAGTCTCAATTTAGGTAATAAAAATGCTCCAGTAAATTATCAGACATTCTGCTGTTTTAAAACACGAAATTGAGTTGAGCATATAAAAAAGCTTATTAATCATGATCATGGGTCCAGACTTTACCAAATTATAATATTAAGAGCATGTTAAGTTTTTCGGAAAGTTGAAATAGTTATTTATGATATTTCTAGGTCACATAACTTTCTTGAATGTACAATGTACTAGCTTTCTTATTTTGCTTAGACTATCATACAGAAATATCGTATGTCTATGAAATGGGCCCAATGGACTGTACTAATCAAGCAATGCTTAAAATTTGAAATCGACTGCATGTCACGGTCAATGTGATGTCACAATTGAACATCATTGATTCAGAACATAACTTTTGTACCTTTCTCTAACGTTTAAGCTTAGATGAACGACTATAAAATCATTGTAAGGACACTAATTATTTACACAAGATGAGATAACTTCTGCAGATGGAATAATGTTTAAACATACATTTATCTCCCTTGACGGATATAAAAAATAGCCTTGCCACTATAGGTCACAAACCACTAAATAAAATTGTTCTTTAGCTCAATGTAAAGTGACAATTGTCAGCCCCAGATTATATCATGTTGAAGTCTATGGCCAGTTGACAGACCTATATAATTGAAAAGCAGTATATTGCAGCTATAAAATAAGACATAAAACCAGGGGGTCATGTTTAATATAAGAAAGATTTTGTTCGTCAAAGGCGATAGACAAATTTTTACAGACGCGCGGACCGAACCAATGTGGGTTTTACCCTAGTCTACTTTCGCTTTGTCAAATATGCCAAAATCTCAAAATATTCAAGATGAAACATATTAACTCATTCAACTTCATGTATGCAATACCTTTAAACTCAATAAGATGATTCTAGTTCCATTTTGTCAAGGCATATCACCATTTCCAGGCAAACAGAAGTTTCTGTAAGGACTATTTGAGTATCCCATTTTGGTCCGCGTATGCATTTAGTGGTTTATGACCTATAAGCTATTGCACGTACATTTCAGTAGTCCGTCCACACTGTTGTCCAGAGGTAGCACAAGACATGTTTTTGGCCAGGTAGAAATTGAGCATCTTAGTAGATACAAGATCTTTGTCAAATCCACAGTAAAATTATTCGCGGATGATACCAAACTTTATAGGAACATTGAGGGACCTGGGGACTGTGATCTTATTCAGGAAGATTTAGACAATCTGTCAGAGTGGTCAGACACATGGTTATTGCGTTTTAACGCTGGTAAATGGTAATCTATGCATTTGGGTCGTAATAAACCCAATCATATATATAACATGACAAATAATGAAATAGTCCAAGTTGAAAGTGAAAAAGACATTGGAGTAACATTTGATTGTCAACTAAAATTCAACGAGCATATTACTCAGATTGTGAACAAAGCCAATCAGAAACTAGGCCTTATTAAGAGAAGTTTTGAATATATGGACAGAAGTATGTTTCTTATACTATACAAATCACTTATAAGACCACAGTTAGAATATGCTACCGTAATATGGTCACCATGAATTAACAAACACATCGTCGCGGTTGAACAAGTTCAACGACGGGCTACACGTCTTGTAAAAAAATTACACATATGGATTACAAAGATCGTCTAATCAGTCTAGGATTACCGACATTAATATAAAGAAGGGAAAGGGCCGATGTTTTGCAATTATACAAAATTATGAACAATTTTGACATGGTGCATTTGAACTCTATTTCTGTGAATACCAATGCAAACACTAGGGGACATAATATGAAACTGAAGAAAAGACATCATAACTATAAGAGCTGTATGAACAACTTTGTCACCAGAACAACCAGTAATTGGAACGATCTACCGGATGAGTGCGTACAGAGTAAGAACGTGAACATTTTCAAGAACTCGTTAAATAAAGCCTGGAAACATAAATCCAATACATTTGTCTATAAGTTTTAACAATTTACATAACCACACATGCAATGGATATAGTAGTGATATTTCTCGTCAATTGGTCAACACAATTCATGACCGGTCTAAAAAGGTAAAACAAAGGTAAAAGATGTTTTAAGAGCTTTTTTGGACTACAAATAATTAATGGAGAATAGTTTTGAGGCTTGATTTTAATAATTTGATGTTTTTATAAAATTTTGACAAGCGTCCAAATGACCCTGACATAAGTTTTTGGAAATAGTGAGTGAATAGTGACTTTACATGACGATTTAAGTAGACACGAAAACCAGGATGGGTAAGGAGTGGGGTTCAACTCAATGGATTTTGATTCCCTAATGGATGAGCTTCAAGAATATGTGCAGTGTATAGCCCTAGTATTTGCAAGCGATGTTCTGTGCAAGTCTGAACAGTTCTAAAATTGGCCGTTTTCAGCGTCATTTTCCGACCGATGATTACTTATTTTGAATTTTCGACAATTTAGAGCAATTATATCATGGAAAACGAATGGTAAGATTTTCGCCGCTAGATGTCGTATTGACGTCATTTTGTTGCTAAAAGTCGCGCCTACGTTTCTATGCCACAGTCAACGTTTCTGTCAAAGTTTCTGATGGTCGTTCGGATAATTTTCGGTTTTGGTCCCGACCACAAACTCGCCACGCTTATAATATACATTGTTAAGGATGGTTTTGGTGTGTTGATAGGGTCATGTTATTGGTCACAATTAACTTTCAAATCAAGAATAACATCATCGAAACCCGTTATAAAAAGCATCAATTAACACAAGAAAAGTCAATGTTCTTTGCACGGAGAGGGGTCCGACAAACCTTGAAACTGTAGTATTAAATTGAACGTACCGTACTCGCGCAGTACGTAAATCATTCACAGTCGCGAAACATCGCTTATTTCCGATGACTAGGTAAATAAACGTAATGCAATGCATAACTATAAAGGTCGAGGTGTCCAGAAAGAGGTGACCCACTGCCCTGTAAACGACTACTTATGTTAAACAAATATTACATATACACGCGCACATATAGACACCATAGCCACCAAATATGTCAGAATATGAAGTGAATAATTGAAACTGCACCCACACACATAACCTATTGTTATTTGAGCCTGGGTCATATCAGCCTTACGACAGTTGTACACTTACCTACGATTGGGGGATATTGCTGGTGTTTCGTGCCACAGCCGTACTATTGTACGACCGTCGTACATTTGAGCCTGGGTCATATCAGCCTTACGACAGTTGTACACTTACCTACGATTGGGGGATATTGCTGGTGTTTCGTGCCACAGCCGTACTATTGTACGACCGTCGTACGAAATAGTAGCGCCGCAAGATGAGAACAACGTTACAAACCAAACTCTTGCCACGTCGATTTTTTCCTTTGCTTCATATTGTTTGAGATTTGACTATAAGGCAATTTTTGTTCAGTACTATAGTACGGAGAACTTGACGCGACTCTAGACCTTCTATTAGCATAATTTAACAGCTGATATATTGTATGTTTGCATAAGCTAGAAGTATCACGAAGACGCTCGATGTGTAACAAGAAGACACAACTAAAGGACCGACATTCTCCGTGCTTAATATTCACGTCTTTGTGAAACGCCCGGCTGCTGTACGTGCATGAGGCAGACTGTGTTGAACCAGATATGGCTCGCGTCGAATATGGCTCGCGGCGAGCCATAATTATTCGTTGGGTAAAAAGACTGCGTCTAATATGACTCGCGGCGTTACGATGTTTGTAATCTGTCTTCATGCCTGCAATTGGTCTGACTGTAATTATATTTTCTGAAGTGACAAATCGTGCGACCAATTAATCTTCCAACTGGTGTGACTCAAGCTTTAAGTATGTACCTTATCCATTGAGGCTCTACTGAGGGGTATGCCGGGGTCATAACTTTCACAATCTAATATACATGTACTCTGTTTTATTGCATCGAGCCTTTGTGAAATTCGCCGCGATGAAATTAAATAATTGCCTAATTAGTAATTTACGAACGTAATGCCGAGCATAGCCTTTATTGCCGAGCATTAATAGTAATAAGAAAACGGTCCTTCCATTTTATAATTTGTTCTTGAGGTAGGTATTGCAACAAACATTTACTGGAACAAAGGACCGTTTAGCCCATCAAAATGTTGTAATTACGACAAACACTGCACTAAATCGTATTTAATTAATATGTCTCCAATTAGCTCACACTTGCATTTCGGGATTTGTAAGATTGCACTGTCTATGTCATTGGATAGTTTTGATGGCCAATGAAAAATGAGCAATTTGAGTACTCTTCGATGTTAGAATTGAAATATTTGCAGCTCCCTTAATGGTGATGTTCTTCAAAGGTTGCACTGTACATGTAACATAAACATGTATCATGAAACACATGTAGTATATTCCCTATGATAACATATCAAAGTGTACATGATACAGAACACCCTGAAAACCGGACCTCCCACAAAACCGGACTTTCGAACCGGTCCGGACAGGGTCCGGTTTTGAGGGAGTTTACTCTACTCTGTTTTATTGCATCGAGCCGAATAAAATCGGTTTTTCAAACAGACCATTCTCCTACGAATGTTCACATCGTGTAAAAGTATCAAACTTGATTTGAGAAGGAACACTTGATGCTGGACTGCGCACCAATCAATTACGAGAACGTAATTGTACTAGCATGCGGCAATTTCAGGGGTTTCAATTGCTAAAGCATGTATGGTATACAGTTTGCTGTACCGTGGTATCGTACAGCGAGAAAATGATACCACGGTTACCGTTATACCGTGGTATCGTACAGCGAGAAAATGATACCACGATTACCGTTATACCGTGGTATCGTACAGCGAGAAAATGATACCACGATTACCGTTATACCGTGGTATCGTACAGCGAGAAAATGATACCACGATTACCGTTATACCGTGGTATCGTACAGCGAGAAAATGATACCACGATTACCGTTATACCGTGGTATCGTACAGCGAGAAAATGATACCACGATTACCGTTATACCGTGGTATCGTACAGCGAGAAAATGATACCACGATTACCGTTATACCGTGGTATCGTACAGCGAGAAAATGATACCACGATTACCGTTATACCGTGGTATCGTACAGCGAGAAAATGATACCACGATTACCGTTATACCGTGGTATCGTACAGCGAGAAAATGATACCACGGTTACCGTTATACCGGTAATACCGCACACCTCTAGTATTTTCATAGGGTCATATCGCCCGGCCAGTAGGCCTAGGTAAAGTAAGCTTTTGGAGGCGGAGTTGTGGGTGGGATTATGTTAAGTCAAACACCACTAAAAGGGCTAAAATAACTCCAAACAGCGTTATTAACTTAGGGGATTCTGTAAAAGGTTTAAACCACTAAAATAACTGCTTAAACGTTAATCATTAAAAATATTCGGAGGAGTAGAAACGTTCCGAAATACAAGTAGTTATAAATAATTGCCGGTATTCGCGAAATTCGCCTACTATATACTAACACTAAAAGCACAATAAGTTGGTCTGAGATTTGACACATAAATAATTGCGTCCAGAATGAAACTGGACATTAATTATTAATAAAACACACCTTCTCAGTGGTTGATCTATTACGTGATACATATATCATAGAAATGTGTGCTTTCCCTGTTTATATATAGTAGTCATAGATGACATATTTACGACAGTTGATCGAGCCGAGTGTTAGTGTTGAAAAGTCCGAACCAATTAACCCGACCCTGGATAAACCGTGAACCGAAACCACGTGACTTTGACATAACTAAAAGCTAGAGATCCAAGATGAAATTTGTTAACGTTGGAAAACAAAAATAGCCACAAGTATTTTATTTTTATACCGATTACTATTAAATATACGACAGTCTAAGTAAAAATATAAGCTTATTACGAAATATATAGAGGATATTTGTTAAATTGGGTGTAAGATCGTATTTTATTTCACCGAGTGATCACAGAAAATCAATATTTTCACGAGTGGTGTAGCCAGGGGTGAAAATGTAATTTTCTGTGATCACGAGTGAAATAAAATTGATCTTACACCAAAAATCAACTAATTTTCTGTTTATTATATGCCTCAATTCCTCTTAAATGTGTTCCGTAATTGGCTTAATTGGAAAAATAACGTCGAAATTAGAACGTCACGACTTGAGAATTATGACTTCATGATGACGTAACGCATATTTTAAAGCCCGGCGCCGTTGACGTTACGTTTCTTTTTCTGCATGATACTGGAACCAGCTTCTAAAACAGTGGAAATAACAAAGTGGTAATTTCACTGTTATTTTCACTGTTATTTTCACTGTTATTTTCACTGAAAAATGTCCATAATCCATTGAAAGCAAATAATAAAACATCCCTATCAGCAACTTGGTCGGGTTTTCCAGCATCCCGTGAAACCTTGGAAATGTAACGGCTTGAAACTGTAGTCCGATCGCATACAATCACTCCGAAGGTTTCACAGGGTGCTCGAATAAATGGCCCAGCTGTTAAAAAATATCCTATATTTCCTGGAAAGCATATATTTATTTTCTTAGACTGGAGTATTTTTCATAGAAATTGGTAAAGAAATAAAAGAGTACTTACGGCTATTTTTGTTTTCGAAGCGAAGCAATTTTGTCTTGAATTTGTAGCATTTAGTGATGTCAAAATCACGCAGTACATACGCATATGAAAACCAAAGCCGAAATTAGATTATTAAATTAAAGACAAGAAATCAACTGTTAAAATTTGCTTATAGCAGGTTGAAGGATCACGTTAATTTGTTCGCTCTATAAGTGTCCGTAATTTGTGTAGGACGCATCGATATAGGTTTCATAAGTAATGTTGTTTCCGGTAGACATACCACGTGGTATGTGACGTAACGTTTGGCCAAGAACGTTAGTGTGCCTCTGTAGCTCAATGGTTAATGCGCTTGCCGTATAATCTGGCGACCCGGGTTCAAATACGGGTGGAGGCACTCATATGCCTGCCATATTTCAGCAGAAAGCTGACTGGCAAGTAAAGGCTATGCTCGGCATTAAATCTTCTGAGCCAGTTTGGAGCGGCATATGGAGTACATAAGTATTTTAAAAAAAGTAAAAACATCTGTCAACACGAAGTTTCAAATAAATGTAAGTATTTTATTCTTTGACCAATTTTAACGATATATTCTCGACGCTCATGCCGATAAATGAGTACTATCGACCCACGCAACGTAATATTTTTCAACAAAATGTCACAGTTTTTGCCCGAAACCAACTCAACTGCCTGTCTAGCAGACTTTAAAAAAGTACAAGTAAATCTGAACATCATAAGCCTTGGTACGGAAACAACTCCTATTGCTCATATTATTTAAGCACGGGTGATGTTGTACTTTTTCTATTACGGGGTGATATTTTTGTCGGGGGGGGGGGGGGGGGGTCTACCGTGGTGGCAGCGTTATTGAATTTTGATATTGTCTCATTTAGGACGCCTTTTAGGTTCAACTATGCTAGAGTACATTGAACGTTACGAAACACCATACTGCTGTTGTGGACAGCAAGCAAATATATTAAGGCGTGATATGTACACGAAACTGGACGAAATTGGGACTGCTGATGCCATAAATCATTCATTGTGGACATTTACACTCCAATGTTTGACTGACAGACGCAGCATTAACAGGTTAATGGCTATCAAACAGCAACTTACACAACACATGAGCTGTCAGATAATACAACGCCTTCAAACATAAAACTATCTAACTCTAACAGGTCACTTCAGTAAGTGCCGCGACCATTAACTGGACCATACAGCAGGTAAAATGTTATATTTATATATATTTGAAAATGCGTCCATAACAAAAAAATAAACAGACAGCAAATGCCAATTTTTTATACTGTAGATAAAATATATTTGTTGTTTACATTTTATTTATTTTAATACATTACTTTTGTACTAATAATGCAGTTGAAAAAAGTATGCTTATTTTCGGCTACATGTCTTTTTTATACATTTGTACAAATCAATAAATACAAGAAATACATTATCATTCTCGTTTTTATATAGAGGATATTTGTTGATTTTGGTGTAAGATCGTATTTTATTTCATCGAGTGATCACAGAAAATCAATATTTATTAAAATGTAATTTTATGTGATCACGCCACTCGTGAAAATATTGATTTTCTGTGATCATTCGATGAAATAAAAAAGCTTATACAGACAGCTATAATTTCAATGCTAAACTTTACATACTAATATATTCGCTCTACCTGTTCAGACAATAGTTGTTATCTTTTATGAACACATAAATGACAACGTCACACTCAGAATATCCTAACTGGACCTTGTGGCTGTTGGTATAAAAAAAGTGCACCCATGATAATGAGAAAGGCGGGAAAATTTGGCATATTCCACAAAGATTAATTAGATGTGCACGGTTTATCAGTGATGTTTTGAGTACAATACTGACCTTATCTGATTACTTTAGTAATTTGCAAAACCAATTTTGCAACAGTTAAGAGGTACGCGCACCTTTGATCTAACGATCGCATTTTCCTTGAAACATCTTAAAATGACAGAACAATCTTCTAGAACAACATTGAAATCATAAAAATGATATGTCACCAGGCTCGTTTTCGACATACATGGCTTTCTAATGACCTACCATTGTATTTTGTTCATTTTATCTATTTCCTGCATTTATGGCACCATTATGTTCTTTTTAAGATTTTTACTATATAAAAACCACTTTTAAGCAATGCATGATATTTTATGTATTCAATGGTCATTCCTTTTGACATTAGTCACAATTCCGGCTGCCTGGTGAACAAATTCAGTATTTGATCATGATAAATAGTTACCCCACCCACTTGCAAAAAAAGTGCAAAAGTGTGATTTTCAAATGAACGTCAAAAATATTAAACGATCGAAAATATTTTATAATTGGCCATAAGTTGAGTATTAAATAGAACACCACTTTAGTCAAATAAAAATAGGGGGTCACCAGCCTTTTTTTGGGAGCTATTCATAAAAAAGTACTTATTATGAATAAATTTGCATAAAATTAACCTAATTTGTATATTGTAATGAAATAAAAAAAATTTAAAAATATTTCAAAGTGTGGCTACTTCCTATAACTAAACCATGCACTACATATTATATATAAGCATATGCATTTGTACAATTGCAGGGACTTATTGTGAACCCATATTATTCACAAGTTTGCCGTTCCCCACCCACTTTCCATGCATACAAAAAATAAAAATAGTATTATGTTTATTGTCATTAATCAACATTCATATGAGATCATGGAAACTAAAATTCATGTTTGTTCTTAACTTATACGATTTTGAAATTTCGCGCATGCGCACAAGGCAGCTCGGACCTCCTTAACCAACCGATTCATGTTAGTAAATATCACACTATCCGGGCGCACTACACATTTTTTTTACAATTTAACCACATTCGATAGTAAACGCATATCCATCCTTATTCCAGGATGGCTTATACCAACAAAATGGAAGGCTCACCGTCACAGTTGAGACAGACATTGGATCTCATTACAGAAAAGAATATGACATCGAATACTGTCGTGGTAGATGGTAGCCATCTTACTACAGCAATGCTTAAACGTATTTCATCGGACAGTAGTATGAAAGTAAAGCTCCCAGAATCAGCCGTGGACCTGTTAGATAAAAACTGTCAATACTTGGAAAATATGGTTGACAATAACAACGGTGTGTATATTTACGGTCTAAACACAGGATTTGGAGGATCCGCCGATGTTCGGGCCAAAAGCGCACCCGAAATACAAGATGCCCTTCTACGCCATCTAAACATAGGATTTGGTAGGACATTTGCACCTGGTTTAGTACGATCAGCAATGGTAGTTAGAGCCAACTCCCTTAGCATGGCGTATTCTGGTGTTTCTTCTAGTTTTGTTCAGTTACTCGTTGACGTTATCAATAATAATATTTGTCCGGCAGTGCCATTACGAGGCTCAATAAGTGCCAGTGGCGACCTTATCCCGTTGAGTTATGTGGCAGCAACACTGATCGGCCGCGAGGATTTGAAAGTTTTTCACAATGGTGAAGAAACAATGTGTTGCAATGCATTGAGCAAAGCTAATATTGTACCAGCAAAGATGTTAAGACGCGATGGTCTCGCTGTTGTTAACGGAACATCATTTACGGTTGGAGTTGCTGCCCCACTGGTATATGATGTCAACATAGCATGCCTGTTGACACAAGCCTGTACAGCACTAGCCGTGGAGGCCTTGCATGGAACAACCGAAAGTTTTCATCCCGTGATACAAGATTGTCTTCCACACTGTGGACAAAAAGAAGTTGCCAGAAATCTTCGAGAAATTCTGCGAGGAAGCAAACTTGCAAAACAGAGTCTAGAAATCGGCAAACACGAGTCATTGACGTCGCATCGTTTGAAACAAGACCGGTACAGTTTACGGAGTGCACCTCAGTGGTTAGGTCCAGTAGTTGAAACACTTAAAGAAGCAAATAGAAAACTTGCGATCGAGCTACACGGTGTATCAGACAACCCGATTATCGATCATCGTACAGAAACCATTCTTAATGGGGCTAATTTTCAAGGCGAAACGCTGTCATTAACACTTGATCAGATTAGACAAAACATTGGTGTATGCGGAAAGATTCTATTTGCACAATTTTCTGAGTTGGTCAACGTAAATTTGAACTTTGGGCTTCCGCCTAACCTTTCTGGTTGTGATTTCCACACCGATTTTGGCTATAAAGGAGCAGATATTGCGATGGCGGCCTACATGTCAGAGCTAGGTCATGTGGTCAACCCAATGAGTAACCACGTACTGAGTGCAGAACTTCACAACCAATCGGTCAACTCCCTCGCATTGATTAGCTACCGTCTGACAGCCGATGCTTTGGAAATATTCCAGATGATGCTTGCGAACCATATCAGTATGGTCATACAAGCCGTAGATCTTAGGTATCTACAGTTAAAGGTGAAAGCCAAGTTACACAAGCTTCAGGAAGAATTCATTAAACATCCAGTCTTCCATGGCAGTTATAATTGGTACGAATTTATCTTCTGTCGAGATCAGATAATACAAGACATGCTTGGCGAGAATGGAAATAAGCTGAGTGCAGTTGAAGATACGGCAATGAACGAGTTACAGAGCATTTACGTGGACATGAAAGAAGGCAAGAGTAACGTATATGACAGCTTGGGACAAGGTAAATACATGTATATGTATATATATAATCGTTAAGGTTGCATGCCAGTGATTTTTTTTTCATGTGCATTATGTAACACTGAAAAAGTGCACTTGTTTTGCTAAAAAGTAAGGTAGAAAGGCACAAAGGCACAAAGGCACAAAGGCACAAATATGGGAGATAACATAATGATATGAATTTTTTAATAGCTTATGTTTATCATTTATTTCAAATTAAATCGGAATAAATTTAAGAGACCAGTAATTAAAGTTGTTAGATAGTTTGCATTAGTATTCTAGGAAAACAAATTTATATATAAGAGCTTCGTTGGCTTAGTTTTTAAGATACTCTTATATTCGCTATCGGTGTCTTAACCTTTAGTTTAGTTATATGTTCTAGTTCAGTTTTCATGCTGGACATTGTGGCGTAAGCTTGTTTTCTGTATTGTTTCTTTTTGTGCATTCCTTTTTGTGCCTTTCTTTGTGTGCCTTTCTTTTTGTGCATTTCTTTTTTGTGCCTTTCTTTTTGTGCATTTCTTTTTTGTGCCTTTCTTTCTGTGCATTTCTTTTTTGTGCCTTTCTTTTTTGTGCCTTTCTTTTTGTGCCTTTCTTTGTGTGCCTTTCTTTTTGTGCCTTCTGTGTGTGCCTTTCTTTTTTGTGCCTTTCTTTGTGTGCCTTTCTTTGTGTGCCTTTCTTTTTGTGCCTTTCTTTTTGTGCCTTTCTTTTTTGTGCCTTTCTTTTTTGTGCCTTTCTTTTTGTGCATTTCTTTTTTGTGTCTTTCTTTTTTGGGCATTTCGTGTTCGGCTGATGAGTGTTGTCTTCTTTGTCCGAGTTTTTAGCTCACCTGTCACAAAGTGACAGGGTGAGCTTTTGTGATCACTCTTCGTCCGTCGTCCGTCCGTCCGTCCGTCCACAATTTGTTTGTGTAGACACTAGAGGTCACAATTTTGGCCTAATCTTTATGAAACTTGGTCACAATGATCACCTCAACAAAATCTAGGTCAAGTTTGATATTGGGTCATTCGGGGTCAAAAACTAGGTCACAAGGTCAAATCATAGAAAAATCTTGTGTAGTCACTAGAGGTCACAATTTTGACCTAATCTTTATGAAACTTGGTCACAATGATCATCTCAACAAAATCTCGGTTAAGTTCGATATTAGGTTATCCAAGGTCAAAAACAAGGTCACAAGGTCAAATCATAGGAAAACCTTGTGTAGTCTGTAGATGTCACAATTTTGACTTAATCTTTATGAAACTAGGTCACAATGATCATGTAAACAAAATCTAGGTCAAGTTCGATATTGGGTCATCCGGGGTCAAAAACTAGGTCACAAGGTCAAATCATAGAAAAACCTTGTGTAGTCACTAGAGGTCACAATTTTAGCCTTATCTTTATGAAACTTAGTCACAATGATCATGTTAACAAAATCTAGGTCAAGTCCGATATTGGGAAATCTGGGGTCAAAAACTAGGTCACAATGTCAAATCATAGAAAAACATTGTGTAGTTACTTGAGGTCACAATTTTGGCCTTATCTTTATGAAACTTGGTCACAATAATTACCTCAACAAAATCTAGCTCAAGTTCGATATTGGGTCATCCGGGGTAAAAAACTAGGTCACAAGGTCAAATAATCGAAAAACCTTGTGTAGTCACTAGAGATCACAATTGTGCTCTTATCTTTATGAAACTTGGTCACAATGATCATGTCAACACAATCTAGATCAAGTTCGATATAGGGAAATCTGGGGTCAAAAACTAGGTCACAATGTCAAATCATTGAAAAACCTTGTGTAGTCACTAGAGGCCACAATTTTGGCCTAATATTTATGAAACTTGGTCACAGTAATTACCTGAATAAAATCTAGGTCAAGTTCGATATTGGGTCATCCGGGGTCAAAAACTAGGTCACAATGTCAAATCATAGAAAAACCTTGTGTAGTAACTAGAGGGCACAATTTTGGACTAATCTGTATGAAACTTGGTCACAATGATCATCACAACAACATCTAGGTCAAGTTTGATATTGGGTCATCCGGGGTCAAAAACTAGGTCACAAGGTCAAATCATAGAAAAACCTTGTATAGTCATTAGAGGTCACAATTTTGGTCTAATCTTTATGAAACTTGGTCACAATGATCATCTCAATAAAATCTAGGTCAAGTTCGATATTGGGTCATCCGGGGTCAAAAACTAGGTCACAAGGTCAAATCACTTCAATATGTCATTGGGTCTAAATGTGATGTAAATTATAAAGCATAAGACAATTTGAAAACCTTGTACATGGAATAGAGGCTACCATTGGGGGTTCATGAACAACTAGGACAGGTGAGCGACCTATGGCCCTTTGGGCCCTCTTGTCATTATCTTTTTGGCCTTTTTTCATAGTCCGTACAGGTAAACAAACAAGATTTTCAAAGCACCCTTGTTGTAAACTATTTTTTACGAGTTATCGTCATTTTTATTCTTGGTAAAACGACGCTATACATGTGTGTTAATTTAATCCTGTTTTCTTACTTCCTCTTTGATATTCGGTGGTAAAGATGTGCGAATCGCCTTAAAGGAAATACGAGGACATTTTGCTGGCTTAGAATGAGAAGGTCGTATGTACAAAATCGATATTTTGAGAAAACAAGAAAAAACTGTCTGTAAACAACTCCTTACGTATGGAAAAACAAGCTTTTTCAACTTTAGTTTACATGAAAGTTTGCTCTATTTCAAATATGTATGGGTCGTAAGTAGCACTTTCCCATTATAAGCCAGCGATTTCTAGAATGAAATTGAGGAATCGTCCTAATATAATTATTTAAATATGCTGTAGTTTTACTTTATATAAAGTTTGTGTAACGCATTTTGTAGGTACTCAACAGCTGTACAAGTTTGTGAGGGGAACCTTGGCAATTCCATTTTACTGCGGACAAAGTACGATGGATGGATGGTTACAGAAAATCTTTTCAGCAATACAAGACGGCAAAATTGATGACGTCATGTCACATGTATTCGCCGAACGCAATGGATTCTGTTCTAAATAAAGATTGTTAACTGAAACTGTAAATAAAACCTTAGTCGCTAAAACGTTTTTCCAAAGCACTTGCTATTTTCTAATGCACTTTTTTCATTTTGCAAGCAAGCATATACATATGGGCCTCGAACGGGATACTAAGTATAACCGTTAACATCATACGCAATGGACCATCGTTTACCGGATCTGTAGTTCCACAACACGTTGATATACAGTATAGTAACTGCATGGAGAATTTGACATGATTCCTGACCTATATGCATTAATATATTACAAGGTTCTTGTGTTGAATTTATAAATTTCTGCCAGTAAAGCGTGCAATATTGATCCTTTAGATTTGTGTTCGTCTTCGTGATATTCCACACTTATGAAAACATACAACCGGGGTTTTAAATACAAACATTAATCAGCTGCTAAATAGTGCTAATAGAAGGTCGAGAGTCATTTCAAATTCTCCTCACGATAATTTAAACACATACACAATACCAACCTATTGCACAGGCACACGATGTCGTCGATTTTAAAAACCTTATACTAGTAGAGTAAAAGTTCGAGTACCTTCTTAACTACCAGAAGGTATTAGCAAATAGCGCCGAGAAATGGTGTTCAAAGTGTTTGGTACCCCGCGCGTAAGCGTATCGGAACGCGGGGTACCAGTAAAATCGATACGCACTTCCGTTGCTTGAAAACATGTCAGCTGAGCGACTTTCTGGTATTTAAGAAGGTACTCGGATTTGTTTTCATACTAGTATAAAGTTTTTAGAATCGACGACACCGTGTGCCAGTGACCTATTGGCTTTAACAGTGAAAAATTGTCACACATGGTGGTATCATATCCGGTGTATGGTCACACACGGTGGTTAGAGTGCAGGGGGTGATTAACAAGTAAGTGGATATAGCCGCCCGTGGATTTCATTTCCCGCCTGAGTGATATCAATGCATTAATATATGTTTTGCACACACTTAAAGTTACAGTGATTGTCTATACACACATAGCCTTATATTGCGGTTATTTACGAGCAAGTTATTGCAGGTAGGTGTAATTTGTTTACATTTAATTCATTGATTGCTTAGCTGATTAGTTGTACAATATAACATCAATGCTAAACACATTTTTCTGCTCTATAAGATGCTTATATTCAACATGAGTCATGTCACGTGTACCGGTAGTAATTGAAAAGAGAATATCGTCTGCTCATCCGGATTACATTAGGCCTTTTCGACTGGGCTGTTTCGTGGAGCAGGTTACAGTCTGGTTCCCGTTCTAATTTTACAGTTGTATTACTGTAGTAGTGCTGTAATTGTGGGGTAGGGGAACCAGGCTAAAACTTGCTTCTCGAAAAGGCCTATTCATGTACATTTGCATGTCTCCATTTACGTCTGCTGGATCAATACATGTGCACACTCATGCGTTTCATGTGGATCAAGTTCAAGTACGAATCCTTGGGGGCTGCAACAAACGATACGCATCAGCAAGCCACGTGTATAAATAGGTAGTATCAACATGCGCGGATTTCCCCAATATTTCTCGGCGTTGGAGGAGTAGGGGTGCATAAAGCTGTATTTTGTTCAAAGGGGGTCCAACCGACTTTTATTTCCTGATGAGACTCGACAAACTGACAAACTCGTGTTAATGCTATCACAGCTCCAGCTCCAGAGGGATGCGGGAACTAGGGTCCGGGCCCACCTCAGAGTTTGACTAATTGTTGTTATCTTAAATAATTACACAGGTTTTCTAGAGTTAAGATTCTGAGCAGGGCAATCCTCGTAAGAGCAAATGATTGGACCTCCTCTCAGCAAAAAACTATATCCGACCTCCCCTTAGAAAAAATAGCTGGTCGAACCCCATGAGAAAAAATCTGAACTCGCGCATGAAATATAATTATATAAGGTCACAAAATTTTGTCATAATTCCATCGCCTCATCTGGATGCACGCATGATGCTGCCATACAGCCCAGTTCTTAAGACGGACATACTAGGAATATTCACGAGTGCCAGAAATTATACACTAGTTTACCAATAATCGATTATACATTATTTGATTTATTGTCTGCTGTATTTCATGTTAACCATTGTCACCGTGTACAAACGAGTCCGCTTCCGGTTATAGCAATACGCCATGCACTTTGAATTGTAAAGTCTCCCAATAAGCCATACAGTGACCAAAATCACTGATGCTTTTGCTCGCAATAAGGCATACAAGGTGAATTATATAGTATACCATTAAGTCATACAGTGATTAGGTTTATACGCAGTGATTGTGTATATTTGTTTGAACGGGGAGTGCCTTGTTCAAACATTTTACTGATAAGCGTGCTATGTTCTATGTTATAATTTTGTGTTGTTTGCACTCAATATCTTTTAAAATAATCGATCACACACATGTTTTCCCTTTGGTTTGACTAACCTTACCAAAGATATTCTCCCATGAACACATGTACGTCTTTATGCCAATATAAATGTATACCCTCGGGAAAAAAATATTTTTTATGATTACTCAAGCAGATACCGGAGCATTTTTAGCAACGCCCAGAGGTATAGACTATACGTATTAAAGTAAGGACTTGCATCAGCTAGGTGTCTTTCAACAAAACATTGTAGATTTAAAAATTCCTGTTTTGTAACTGTATGATTAATAGAAATAAGTAAAAATCATTTATTCTTAACCAAAATACATGTATGTAACGTGATTGTTCGCAGTGTTACCTCCATTATCTCTCCTAAAACTTTTATCCGATCATCCAGTTAATACAAGGAGTTAGGATGTTTTTCACAAATGACTAATGATTGATGACAGAATGTTACTACACGTATATCTGTCGAAACAGTATGCCAAAAATCACATTTAAGTAAAATGTACGGATGACAAAATCGTTCTAAAACAATAGGCATACACGTCCTACATGTTGAATGCCAACATAATGTATTTCATTGCACGAATACATTATATTTATTTAATGCTAACTGATGAGATATGGAGTTCTATGAGTGAAATAAAACCTATATCAGTCACTGGTTATCACCTACAATGTGACTGATATAAGCTCCGCCCCCTCACAGGGACTACTTTAATTTACCAAAATCTCAACACTAAAATGTCTGTAACTTTTTTATTACTGAACGGAAACATGTCATGTGGGGGTTTTTATTCTTAGTTAGACCATTTCCTACAAGTTTGTGTATGATTTAATGCAAAATTCTCAAAAAAGTCGTTTTCACCTATTCACCATAATCCAAGATGGCGGATTTTGAAGTGAAAAATATGAATGGAATAACATATTCATACGTAGCCTAACCACAGTGGTAATTTGGCATAAATAGTACCAGTTTTGACACCATAAAAGCATTAAATAAATAGAATATTTGTTTGTTTTGATTGAATATAGTTAATATCGCATCTTGTAGTGATAAAATTTTAATATTTTCACTCGCGCTACGCGCTCTTGAAAATATTGAATTTTATCACTACACGATGAGATATAAACCATATTCAATCAAAACAAACAAATATCCTCTATATAATTGACAGCAGCATTTCTGAATAGGCCTTTTCGACTGGGCTGTTTCGTGGAGCAGGTTACAGTCTGGTTTCCGTTCTAATTTTACAGTTGTATTACTGTAGTAGTGCTGTAATTGTGGGGACGGGAACCAGGCTAAAACTTGCTTCACGAAACAGCCCAGTCGAAAAGGCCTAATGTGTTTATCATGCCCGACACACAACTGAACGAGAAAATGAAACTAAATCCCGCAGCAAGTCCGAATTGTAGGTGTCAACAATCATAATTACTCATGTCTCGTATATCGTATATCTAGTTGTCACAGCGTATAAACGACTGTACGTCAGTCTAGGATGTTGTGATTGGATGTAAATGGTTTGGGTAAAAAACACAACAAAGTTGGTAGAATAATGTAAAATACTAAGCTTATATACAATCAAAGCACTGAGAGTGCTGATGAGAGGCGATCTGGTTGCTGCTACTAAAGCTTAAACCGACTTTACACGTTTAATGTTCATTTTCTTACCGCCGATCTTGTCTTGAATGGCTTTAAAATAATACTACGCGCCTATTTATCAGATTCTACAGTACCGTCTTGTAATCACTTCTCTCACAGCGTGAGGCATCTCTAGGAAGCGGCTAGTATAGCGACACCATATGATTGCATAACAGTACTTTGCAGACGGTATACGATTCATTGATAAAATCATCATGTGACCCTGGTCTGAAGTTTCTAAAAATTGCTATACAGCCATTTGATGAACACGTCATTTTCATATTACGAAACAAGTTCGATATCGTCCCGGCGTAGTGATTATCTGCAAAAATATCGATTTAACGAACAGTTTCACAATAATTGTTGATCTTAGAATTAACAAATGTTGCTGATTGAATTAAATCAGTGAAACATATGAAGCAGTATTGGGAATGTTGACAGTTTCTGGAACTACTTGAATGCGGATTCACATAGCAGCCTAAAGGCGGTTTAGGTTGCATTAAGAAATGGGCAATGGTAGTATAGAGAGGCTATCGCCTCTCAAAAACATAATGACAAGTTGTACATATTTATTATTACGATTAACTTTCCTAGCGTTCGCATACACTTTATTGCTAAATATTTGCCCATATTATCTAAAATCTATGAACATAGTTTGACGTTTTGTGAGACTACTTTACACATCATTTACATCGTAATCGGGCACGTTTCAGTTCTATAAGTGTACTTATTATAACAGATATAACATTTTTTATAACATATAATTTGCGTGTTTTCAAATATTTTCTTACTGAGTTTTTACTGACATAGAGGCTAAAAGTGATACAGCTATGTAGTCTCATTACTGTATGTTTACTGATAATTTTGAAAAATGATTTGTATGTTTATTGTGATAGAGATGTATGTTTATTGTGATTGAAAAGCAGGGATTTGCGCTGTTTTTTTAGGACTCTTCAGTGTAGTTCAGTAAATTATTTGGTCCAATACTACTTAAATATTGTACCTAATCATTTTGAAAACGAAATTTACATTTATGTATCGATTAAGAAACCGTAAACAACACACCAAAGATTACTTTTTATTGAGCCGTGTTATGAAACAACCTAAATGTGCCAATTATCCATATCTATGGCTTAGAAGAATAAGGTCGTAACTGCAAAAAGCCATTCTGAGAATACAGGAAACACTGTCTGAAAACTAATCTTTGCTGAAGGAAAAATAAGTATTTTTAACTTCGGTCTGGTCAACATGACCAGTATCAAGTTTCACAAAAATAGGTTCATAAGATGCGCCAATCGGTGCAGATTTCGAATGAGCAAGGGTCTTATTAGGACGTTATTGTTGTAAGCCAGCGATATTTACTTCTCTATTAACATTTATTTAATTAATCGTTTACGCTGTGAGAATGTCATTTGATGGCATTGACCCGTTTCGGTTTTGTGTGTGATGTGTAGGTATTCCATAATATCTGGCCCCATTACAACCGAATGTAATGACTTAATGCTTGATCACACCTGACAATTTCATATACCAATGGAAAGCTTACATTTCAAAGTTTTATTGCATTTTTTCGATAAAAGTCAAAGTGACGTCCATATAGAATTTGTTTTCCATGTTCAATTATATAGCTTGTAATGTATTGCAGTTTTGTAGTGTTTAGAAACAAAACCTATATTGATTGGAAAGTTTCATACATTTGTGATAACCTAAAAACCCAGTGTTTAGAAACAAAAATTATATTGATTGGAAAATTTTATCCATTTGATATAACCTAAAAACCCACGAGAGCTACAGTTGCTTTGGTTACCAGTTGCTAGGCGACGAAACTTTAACACAAACCATAGTTTCTGGCTTTTTACCAAGTAAACAGGCGGCTGGTTTTTAATTGTTTTCTTTCTAAATTATTCTTTTAAATACATCATGCTTCAACTGGTGAATTTAAAACGATCATTTGAAAAGAATGATAGTCATATATCTATCTATCTATCTTCCTGATAGCCAAACCCCTGCTGGGGACTTAGGCTTTAACACAGCGTCAAACTGACAAAGAATGTTAATAAGGATAAGAAATAAAAGTATAAAAGATGTGAGAGAGAAGAAAGGTTAAAAATAGGTTAAAAACAGGACAGGTATTAATTAGGGAGAGGCATGTTCAATACGGCTAACAGTCATGCTGAACTCGGGTGTGGGAAGGTCAATGATGTCAGGGGGTAGGGAGTTCCAGTGTATTATTGTTCTAGGGAGGAAGGAGAATTTATAGTAGTCTGTTTTTGCATGTATCTGTTGGAATGTCTGAGAGTGTGATGTGCGTGAGGACCGGGTGCTAGGGATGAGACAGTTTGGACGTGGGATAGCAACCCGGTCATGTAAGATGTTGTGTAGCATAGTCAGTCGTTGGTCGATACGTCGTTGGTCAAGGCGTCTCCAGTTTAGGGTAGTCATCATGTCTGTGACACTGGACGTACGACTATAGTCTCGCTTGGTCCAACGAGCAGCTCTACGCTGTATGGCCTCAAGTTGCTCAATGAGGGTAGCTGTATGTGGGGACCAGACAGTAGAGCTGTACTGAAGTTGGGGCCTAACAAGTGTTTTGTATGCTGTTGCTTTTAGTTTTTCTGAATGTACTTTTATGTTTCTTCTGAGAAATCCTAGTGTTTGATTTGCTTTCTTTGTGATGTTGTTTATGTGTGTGTTCCAAGTGAGGTCATTTGATATTGTAATTCCTAGGTATTTTGCTGAAGTTACTGATTCTAAGATTGTGTTATGTAGTGTATATTGTGTTGGGATGACTGTTTTTCTTTTGGTGATGTGGATGACTTGGCATTTTGATGGATTAAATTTCATGTCCCACTTTGTTTCCCATTGTTGGAGCCGGTTTAAGTCTTATTGGAGTACGCTGGAGTGAGAGGCAACAGAAAGAGCAAGATAGATAGCTGTGTCGTCAGCAAAGAGACGCACTTTGGAAGATTGAACTGACTCAGGGAGGTCATTTATGTAAATGAGAAATAGAAGCGGTCCTAGGACCGCACCCTGGGGAACACCTGAGGAGACTGGTATGGTGCTGGATGTGGAGCCATTGACAACTACTGACTGTGATCTGTTATCTAGAAAGCCTTTGATCCATCTCAGAGTATTTCCTCTGATTCCATAATAGTGAAGTTTGTAGAGTAATTTTTCATGGTTGACCATATCAAAGGCTTTTGAGAAGTCAAGGAGTATAAGGTCGACTTGACTTCTCAGGTTTACTGACTGAAGGATATCATCTATGAGCATGAGGAGTTGTGTTTGGCATGACCTTTTTTCTCTAAAACCATGTTGAAGTTCGTAGAAGAGGTTTGATATAGTGAAGTGTTTTGTTATGCTAGATGCGATAATGTGTTCCAGGGTTTTGCACAAGATACAGGTCAGAGAGATAGGTCTATAGTTAGAGGGGTCTGATCTGAAGCCTTTTTTGTATATTGGGGCAACATTCGCCATTTTCCAGATCTCGGGGAGGGTGTTTGTCTGTAGAGATTTCTTGAATATTTCTGTTATGATAGGGGCAATTTCTCTACATGTATTTTTCAGTATGATTGGCTTTACTTGGTCAGGCGAGAACGTTATGTTTATGTCAGGTTCTGTCGTTGCCTAGAAACGAGGAACCATAGTACACGTTTTGTTTCAGAATTGTAATGCAAAACTTTGATTTTCGAATTGAGCTTTTCATGGACTTCAGTGTAATGTGTAATGCAGGTACCGAAGTTTTCTGTTGAAAATGTGCAGTATAAGCACTCGAATTCGTGCTTTGTACCTGAAAATTTGGCTCAAATCGCGATAAAAAATTGCAATAAATCGTACATATTGAATTTTAATAATCGCAATAAACATACATAATCAATGCAATAAACATACAGTAGCGGCACCACATAGCCGTTTTTTTACCTCTATCGCAATAAAAACACAGTTTGAAATATTTGAAAACATGCAAATTATATGTTAATGTTATATCAATTATAATATTTACAATTATTGAAATGAAATGTGCCCAATCACCATGTAAATGATGTTTAAAAGTAGTCGGTGTACATTTTTCTCACAAAAAGTCAAACGATGTTCAATGATTTTATGTAACATGAGCAAACATTTCGAATAAAGTGTATGCGAACGGAAGGAAAGTTACTCGTTATAATAAATATGTACAACTTGTCATTATGTTTTCGTATATAAGTCTAGTATTTCAAATTATTCAAACGATCTTGTTGTGTTTTTTACTCCAACCATCTAAATCCAATTACAACATTCTTCTTTACATATAGTCGTTTATACGCTGTGGTTGTGATGATTGGAATATTTTGCGTGGTATTTATGTTTTGTTCAGGATTTGGTGTTAGGAGGGTGTAAATATTAACATACCACTCTTTCCAGAAAAAGCGAAGCTGTCTAGACTAGAAAAAATACACAACCACATCCTCTGACATGACCATAATCACTTATAAAGTTAATATGCGATACAATATGGCTGTATACGGGAACTAACTGAATACGAGGGATGTTCGAACAGAAATGCAACGCTATACATATCTTTGTATTCTCCTGAGTAACTGGGTAGTCTGGAATAACCAATGTAAACCTGATTTACTTCCATTCATCTGTTAAAGGTCATGATATACGTTTAAACTTATTAATTTTTGCTTAGCTAACAACTGACTGAAATTATGTATGGTCTAAACTGGGATTTAGTTATAAAGTGTCGGGTTGAATGGTTTAGTTTCTCATTAAAAATACAATGATTATGAACAAGAACGTGTTGTGATGAGTTTGACAGCAACGATGTGTTGAGATAGGTCTAACGACGACAACAACAACACCGACATCAACGACGGCAACAACAACACCGACATCAACGACGGCAACAACAACACCGACATCAACGACGGCAACAACAACACCGACATCAACGACGGCAACAACAACACCGACGTCAACGACGGCAACAACAACAATATTGACGTCAACGACGACAACTACAAAAACAACAACAACACCGACGTCAACGACGACAACAACAACAACACTGACGTCAACGACGACAACAACAACAACACTGACGTCAACGACGACAACAACAACAACACTGACGTCAACGACGTCAACGACGACAACTACAAAAACAACAACAACACCGACGTCAACGACGACAACAACAACAACACCGACGTCAACGACGACAACAACAACAACACTGACGTCAACGACGACAACAACAACAACTACAAAAACAACAACAACAACGACAATGACGTCGACGACAACAACAACGACATCAACGTCGTAGTAGTTATTTTTACAAGCAGTAAGGTGTTTTTCTACTGTGAAAATTGATGCGAAAAACATCACCTTGGATTGCTGCGTGTAGCCGAGTTTACGGTCCGCTGTAACATGTTTCATGTTTTATATTCCTTTTGCTTTTCTGTATGTTATGTCGTCGGTCTGTTACATTTAAATTATTTAAGTCATAACTTAACTTTATCACTATTTCATCTGTTAAGCCAATTACTATGTAATAACCTTACCTTAATGTTGATCATGCACATTAATCAAAATTTATACTACTACGTGTGATGGATCTGTTGAGTGCGCATGCATGTTGTCATAGCATGTTATGTGTCTTATAAGTGTAAAACTGTGTCAAAATGATTTTAAAATAATCAAGCAATTAAAGTAGAAAATACTAATCGAAATAACGGTTAACATTCTGAAAAAGTATAGATTACAAAATAGGTGGGGGAGGTATATACTATTGCTTTTTTAGCTCACCTGTCAAATAGTGACAAGGTGAGCTATTGTGATCACTCTTCGTCCGTCTTCAGTGCGTGCGTGCGTCAACAATTCATTCAAACGACTTCTCCTCCTAAACCACTAGGCCACTGTCAACCAAACTTCACAGGAATGTTCCTTGGGTGGTCCTTCCTAAAAGTAGCTAAAAGAATTGTAATCTATGTATAACTCTGGTTGCATGGCAACCGATAGGAAAATCTAAGAAAAACCGCTGGCCAGATTTCAAAATAATTTTCCAGAAATAGTTGTTGGGTGACCCTTTTACAAAATTGACATTTTTGTCTTGATTCGTTAAAAAACATGGCCGCCGGTGGGTGGGGGCGCTGTTTTTCCTATATATCTATAGTAAAATTTCAAAAATCTTCTCCCTTTAAAGTAATGGTTGGATTTCACTATAAAATGGTAAAATTGTTCCTTGGATGGTCCTATCTTAAAGGAGCTAAAAGAATTAAAATCCATGCAGAACTCTGGTTGCCATGGCAACTGATAGGAAAATCTTTAAAAAATCATAAAAAAATCAACCGCTGGCCGGATTTCAAAATAATTTTACAGAAATATTTGTTGGGTGACACTGTTACAAAATTGACATTTTTGTCACGATTCGTTAAAAAACATGGCCGCCGGTGGGTGGGGGCGCTGTTTTTTCCTATATATCGATAGTGAAATCTTTTAAAATCTTCTTCTCTAAAACTACTGACTGGATTTCATCTGAAATGGGTAACAATGTTGCTTGGGTTATTCTTTCTAAATATAGCTAAAAGAATTATAATCGATGCAGAACTCTGGTTCTACTTGACCAATGTGCACAGGTGCGCGACCTAGGGCCCTGTGGATCCTCTTGTATTATTTACCTAGCAATGTATTGTCACGAATACAGGCTAAATCACGCCTGGTAATCACTGGCACCACAACGTTTCGTTATGTGTACAAAATGTTCCAATGCGACTTCCGTTGTAGTGCCAATCGGCACAAATTGTTGACAATGGTGAGTGTTTTTCTTTACTAAAGACATCTTAACTCGAATTTTATAAATCGGGGAATGTAGTGCTATGCAGATATGTCCACGCTTTCTTGTTAAAGCACAATATTCAGAATAAAAGCAGAATCTGATCTTTTAGAGCTCGCACAAAATGTGCAGTCAGAGTGTTGATCAGACCAAAATGTGAATTTTATGACAAGTTTTCCTGATTATGCCTATTATAGCTACTAGTTATAATAGTATACGATAAGTATTGATATTTGAATGCTTTATGCTAAATGTAGACATTTGTAAGGTTAATTGTGATGACGTATGTCCTATTTTTTAACCGTTGTGGTTCCAATCACTTCGTTGTAGTCCCAATACGGCGTTGTGGTTCCCAGCAAAATTTAGTAAATAACGAGAAAGATAGATACATGTACATGTAGTTAGATAAATGCATGTCAATTATTCGAAAGTGAACCTAAAATACTCTGGAAAAACTTACGACGAATATTTACCAAGCTAATCTCGTAACGAGTGTTTTTTAGGATAATTTTATTGTTACACTATTACTGAAAAGTGAAAACAAATGATACATTGTCGTAATATGTTAGCTGTTAAGCTTTGTAGTGTTTTGATATACGCTCCATTATACGGCCTGGAAGAAATTAAAACATATGTCACGGTTCTAGTACGGGAAATGTCGAATGCTACGAATTTCTTCCAAACTTGATCTAACAATCTTACTTAAGTATGCAAATAATTTTATTTATGTAATTGACCATCATCACGACAAAGTTTAATTAACACTGGTCAATGATTGCCGAGTGTACTAGTTAGTGTTTAGAAACTATACGTTGGTGCACATCGAATACAAATGTTCGTCTTGGGTTAGTTTAACAAAAGTTACAACCAGCCTGAAATGCGGTGGGATATGTTTCTGTGCACACAAACAGGTAGTTACAGCGAATGCCGAGGTGTTGCTTTTCAGTTAGACATAAGTTCGACTAGTGTTGTGTATAAGTTTCGCATTGTCATGGGCGCTACGCACGTGGTTATACGTACTTTAGTGTAATTTGTATGACCATGTGCATTAGGCATAATCATGGTAGGATCGACCAAGTAACAAATAATTATGCCAGCGTTTCTCATGCACTTGCCACTTGTTCAGGTACACATAAGTGTAAAAATTATACACATGTAGTGTTACAAGGTTGTAAGAAAATAACGTATATTTGATCCTTTAGAGATATAAGATCGTATTTAAACTTTTCCAATGTACCTGTATAAGCTGTTCAGTGTTCATTTGGAGTTATTTAAACATTTAACAAGACAAGGTATTGTTACTTCACTATGTTTGCAGTTGTCTCAACTTGAAGCCGATTCTTTCAGTAAAATAAATACGTCACGAGCCGCCTTAAAAAGATCTGCATGGTGTTGATGTACATTTGTATATAATGATGCTGCAATATGGCAGGCCAGGAATATGTGTGCCTCCACCCGGATTTAAAGTGCTTTTTACAATAATAGTACACACATTAGCACTAATGTTTAAGTTCAAGTTCCATTAATTTCAGTGGATTATTCACTTACATGTTGCGTTTTAGATAGATATATAAAGTAATGTTCAAATTGACAATTAAGGGCCATGTTTACAAAAATGACAGAATATCCGTTAGTATTTGAGCGTTGTGGTTAATGTTGCTTTCCCAAGTATAAATACATGGAAAATAATATCAAATATATACGGTTTAAGTATAATGAAAACATCAATACACGTACATTAGAGATCTCTATATTTTGCTGAGAATCACAACACAGTATTGGGACTACATCGTAGTGATTGGAACCACAACGGTTTAAAAAATAGACATATGCCATCAAACATGACCTTTAAAATGCCGATTTTTACAGAAAAACATCAAATTGTCAATATCTATCGTATGTGTTAATTACTAGTAGCTATAACATGCATAATCAGTAAAATTTGTCATAAAATCCAGATTTTGGTCTGATCAACACTCTGACTGCACACTTCGTGCGAGCTCTAAAAGATCAGATTCGGATTTTATTCTGACAATTGTGCGTTTACAACAAAGCCTGTACATACCTGCATAGCACTACATTCCCTGATTTTTAAAATTCAGGCTTAGATGTCTTTAGTGAAGAAAAACAAATTATTTCACTCACCGTTTTTAACAATTTTTGCCGATTGGCACTATAACGGAAATCGCATTGGAACATTTTGTACACATAACGCGACTGTTGTGGTGCCAGTGATTACCAGGCGTGTAAATCGTACAGCGGAATACAACACGAAATATTACACTTTACGTATCATACATGTTTGGATTTCCGAATCCGTATCATGCATGTTCGACGTGTTATATGCCGAACAAATGTCAACATCAATGCCGTCATGGCGTAAACATTTAACTTTTTATGTATGGACGTCGTGTTATATGCCGAAAACAAGCCGACGTTCATGACGTCAAAGTATACACATTAAACGCATTTTTGCGCGTAAAAGCGCTTTTTCACTTTTGTAGGTATATAATAAAAGAAATGTTACTGCAGTAGTGGTGATCCGTTAAGCCATATTACCTCTCGTTGCTAACGCCATACCGCATCTCGCTCGACCTAGTGGTCTCGCGAGATACGGCATTACACCAGCAACTTGAGGTATTACGACCCAACAGATCAACACACTACAGTGAGTATTCCGTATATTTGCTAAACTTTTTCCAACATTAAACTTTTCCAAATATTTTGTTAAGTGATTCTAGTGATATAGAATGGGGTCAGCCTTTGTCCACCCAATCCTTTAAGTGACGACAACGAATGTTACCGACATTGTACTAGATATTGACATTACGTAAACGGAACTAAGGAATATATCTTGTAATATCAGACGAAAGTGAATATTTCCGATTGCATGAGATACGAGGGCCACTTAAAAAGTATTAATCAGTGGACGATAAATCACATCATTGCATCTGACTATATGAAAAGTGTATATTTTCTTAAAGAACAATCCCTCAGCTAGACATTCGTGGTATTTTCCTTATTTAATATGAAAGCATTTCCATTTTATTGATATTCAAACAGGACATGGTTTAAAGCACTGGACAAAAAATACCTCATAAATGCGTAATAAAATTGTGTTATATGGGCTCATACGATTTCTGAGCGTTGTTATCAAATGTCATTCAGACTTACTGAAATTAAATTGATATGATTTACAATATATCATTGTACTCTTAAATGGCAATCCATAATTTTGAAAACAGTAAATTATTATCAAACTATAGCAATATAAACAAGTCACATCCGAGACTCAAAATACCACACTTACACCCTAATTAATATTAGATATATATACTAGGTAAAAATACAGTTATTTATTATTAATATGTTAGATTTTCTAGATTATTATATGTAGTTCCATTCGTCTGGCGATTTTAATCATTTTTACCTCAATTGTATTTTTTACAACAAAATTTTATGATCGAGCCCAACTTTAAAAAGGTGGGTGGGGTAATGGTATACCCCCTATTTATGGTAAACAAAGAAAATTCACACATGTTGTTCATTTCATGCATTTCGTCTTATATAAAATTACTATAATGTGCTTTAATTTTTGTTTTCTGTATTATTGTATTAGGGTAATGACGTCATAAATCTAAAATACGTATTTTTTGGTCACGTGATCATGTTCTTTGGGCTGTAGTAAAGAACAAATTATGAATAATTTAGGACATATTTATCATGTGAAAGATAGTAACATATCTCCATGTGTAAACCATCTACATGTTTGACTTTTACACTTAAGACGTATGTTAGTACCATGCAGCAACAACGTAAAGGGTACCGTCCGGGCAAGATGCAGTTTTTGGAGTATTTCGAACATGGCAGATTCCTTGTACAACTAAATCCATTTAGACTGTCCAAACAATAATGTTGACTCAGCACTAGTTAAACAAGTATACGGTGCATAAAATCTGCAAATTTCAAATCAATCGGGTAAAAATTATATAAATTAAGACCATTAATATCAACCCTTACGTCTACTAGTATACCTTATTTTCCCGCAATTCCAGTATTTCATACCCCTATTGGTTCAATGTCATATGGGTGAATGAATAGTTTACCGATTGTAATATTTTTTTATTGGTTAGCTAGGCAAAGGTTGTATCTTTCAGAAAATGTCCACTTTTATACACATTGATTGTATATTAAACGTATTATCGACCACTGATTAATACTTTTTGAGTGGCCCTCGTATATATAAATAGTCTACGTCGAATGAGCTAACTTGATCGCTTGTACATTTTATTTTGTTAGCACTGGCTACGAAATTCCATTTTGTAGGGGGGGGTCGTTCAAATTTCAATGTAATCATAACAAAATACATAAACTTCAAACAGGGCTGATTACTGATTACCTAGTGTTTTGTTCATCCTACTATGTGTCAAAATAGACTACTTAACATCCTTTCTTATTGGAACAAAATTTGAATGTGGGAACCAAACCGCCCCAACATTCTTACCTGATGTTAGCACGGTTATTCTGTATATCTTTACTTGTGACTCTCGATATTGCTTCCATATCAAACAGAAATCGCGCACAAATCAGAGTTTTTGAAGATAAAGTTTTTCATTCTATATTTGTGTTTAATATTCTATACTATTCTGTATTTAAGGTAAAACTGCAGGAACACTATGCTGGACCATTCACCATGCATGTGCCTAGTATGGATCTGTGTGACATTAGTGTCCATATTTACCAATACATTTGTTGAAGGTAATTTTTTGTTTAATAAAACTGGTTAAGAGTTTGTGTTAATTAATACCACACGGGTAACTGTTCAGTGCAACGAATAGTTTGGTACCTACTGTCTCGGAGACCAAGCTAATATATGCAATAGAATAAAAGCGTGCAAGTAGAAAAAGGACAACATTGTATGCCAACATGATGCGATAAATAGAGGATATTTGTTTGTTTGGGTTGAATACGGTTTATATCTCATTGTGTTGTGATAAAATTCAATAGTATCATGAGTGCGAGTGAAAATATTAAAATTTTATCACTACAAGATGAGACATTCAATAAAAAAGGGTACTATTTATGCCAAATTACCAATGTGGTTAAACTGCGTATGTATACATTATTCTATTCATATTTTCAATTTCAAAATCCGCCATCTTGAAATTTGGTGACTATATGAAAAAGTTTGCATCAAAACATACACCAACTTGTATCCTGTTGTCTCGTATATCCGTGCGTCTTTACAGTTTCGTCGGCGCATGCGCGAAGTTCAAAAACCACCAGCAAGAAAAATTGTTAACTTAACTAATTAAAACATGAACAATGACAAAATGCTTATGAAAGTATGTAAAAATATAGCTTTTGTATGTCTAGGTCGGTGCTCTGAATCCGGTTGACCCGTAACCATGAAATCTATGTCTCCTTAAAAACTTATCTGTATTAGGGCCACATGGAGCGAACTTTTGTATTTTGGTTTAAATTAATTAAACCTGGAGTAGAACTTAGCATACTTTTAAAGTTAGAGTGTTAATAAATGTGTTAACAAAAGTAAGAAAATGAACCCCTACACGATTATCATGTTTCCGCTCGGTAATAAAAAAGTAACAGGTACTCAACAAGAACTCATTTTTTAAAATCAAACGCCGTCGGGATGATGCTTACATCACTCACTTAGGTGATAACAATTGAAGCTATAGGATAATTATGTTTCACAAATCAAACTCTATATCTCGCCAGTTAGCATTCAATAATTAACATTAAAGCGTACACACCGCTGTTTTATCCCGTACGTCAATTTCTCACTGATCTAAAAATGTTTTTGTCTTAATTTCAGGAAGACGGATATCAGCCCCTGATTTTCAAACCGGGTGGATGCCCATAAAGAATGGACTTATGCATATTGCCCGACGGGATATACCCCATGGTTTGAATGAGGTACCCATTCTGGTTGATGTATCTGTGAAAATTGGTGAACAGATATTTCCTGCAAGTGGTGAGTGTGGTATATTATATCCAATAATTTTGTTGTCTGGAATTATTCTAACATGGCAATGTACATACTCAGGTGTCCGTGTCGTGATATCTAATATCCAACATTCGTATTCACAAGCATTAGTCTGATATGACCATGTACATATACAAGTGACCAAATTGTGATGTATGTCTTCGTTGACAGCAAAAACTTGGTATTTCAGCCATTGTACTGTTGGAACTAGGTTATTCAGCTTGGGCATTCAGCTTTTTGATTGCTGAAACTATTTCATTCAGCTTTTTGACAGCTGGGACTTGGGCAGTTCTTTTTTCGCGTTCTGTTATATTTTCGGCATTGTGCCTTGTATGTTTTTATGTTTTCTGTGCTCGGTTGGTTAAGATGAGTGCTGCCTTCCATGTCCGACTTAATTTTACCTTTTCGTATGTAAGTATTACCAAGGTCGGTCAGAAAGACATGTTTCAATACTCTTATACCAAGCAGAATCAAAGCAAGTCTAGACACGTTAGCTACCTGACAACTATACATATCCATGAAGGATAATTCTGTAGTTGTATAGGTGAAAACCACGTCAATGGAGTATAACAAATACATAATGGTGTATCTCACAATCAATATTACCAAGTTCGCAGATTTTGCAATATTGGACATAAGTCACAGTGTATGATCGATACAACTGTACATGTTTATGTTTTACATACGTTCTACTACAATTTCTTTTCTGAGCAAGATATTACATGTTATTCCATATGTTCATTTTTCCAGGATTTCGACCAGACCACCCAGTGGAAATGTCAGGACCTGTGGTATATATTTACAATGACAAATTTGTCAATGTATCCACTTCACCCAACACTGATACACTTTATCAAGTCATTCCAACGTGTAAGTTATTTAACGGCGGTGCTTTTATTTTACCAGTGAGGTAGGATAACAATGGGGAAACAACAGGTACCCGGATATTGTCATTTAAGTATATAAGGTGTACATCTAATTACTGGTCACACAAATGTATCACGTGTCTACCCGACAATTTGCCACAATAACATATACGAGGGGTGTTTTTAAGTTCCAGGAAAAGTGCTCTATAATGTTCGTATATATAGCTTACACAAAAGGCCAAGACCAACTTAAGTCTCGTTGTTAGCATTGGTTTCTGAAAAGCACGCCTTATTGAGGTACCTCTTAGCGTAGTTACTCTCAGATGTTTTATGATTTGTTCGTTCATGACTCGTATACCGGTATGCTCAGAAGTATGCATATCTAGATACTGATATGTTTTCCAAACCAGATGACAACACTCGTTTTGTAAACATTTCAATCCGAACGTACTTAAAGATATTTGCGTAAGAATAAAAAGTTTATTTACACGAAAATATAAATATGAATTTTAAACTACTCAATGACACATAGATGAGTTGTATTTGTCTAACGTAATGGTATTTTCAGCTACACATTTTTATTCTGGCTTTGTAAGACATTGGCATGGGCCAATACTTGTCCGAGTTCGAGCATGGACAAGGTCATCTTTACCTCCACCTGATTTCGAGACATCTGGAGTTTCGGTTAAGGCAAGGTCTGGGTCAGGTAGGTTTATAAAATTATTATTATCACTGCATCCCACATATGAAAAATGAGATAAGTTCAAACATACATGTATATGTTTATTTTTTATATAATTCTATAGAAATATGTTTGTAACTTACGTCATTCTATACAAACAGTAATATTCTAATCTGTTCAAATTTGATGCCCACGCTTGTGTCTAAATTCTGTTTTTGTGTTTATTGCTCATACAGCATGTATTATACTTATAATCATTTGCCTAGGGTAGTTCATTCGTCAGTATTGCTATATACAGTGTCTTCAAACTCGTACTACTCAGGCGAGCTAACTAGAGCAATAGTTCCATGTCTTCTTGGTTGGTACCAGTGACTAATCCGTTTTCCAGTCCGGTTAAAAGCAAATCTAAACTTTGTGGCTCTATATTAATACATATGAGCTAGTCTCCAGGAAAACCTGCTATTTTGACAAACATAATGATTTCAAGAATTTCCATAGTTTTACAGGATAATGTTAATTAAGCAAATTGCAAAAGAAATTATGTTAATATCTTGAGTTTTAAGGAAATTACAGCTGTTTTTGTAGAGTCCATATTCGGAGCTTATTGTGTGATGTCGCAAACGTCATTTAAACGTTATACGATGTAACTGAACAAGCATTTCATAATTACAACATAATTACACCATTTGATCAATTCTTGACAAAAAATGTTCAAAGTGTACTACATTTTATAACTATGTTTCACTTTTCAAAATATATATCAAAATCAAAATTGTTTGCTTTCAGAGAAAAGCTACTACTGTTTTAAGCAACTAACTCCTCGTTTTTTTTCATTCGGACTACTTTTCTGAAATTGGTCACCACGAAGTATGTGATTACGACATCTTTCATAGGAAAATTTAAAGCTAAGATATACAATGTAGTACTAACGGTACTATATGGATCAATTACTTAAAATAGAATCAATAGATATATATTTTTAAAGTTTTATTACATAATGTCAAAATAGCAGGTTTTCCTGGAGACTGGCTCATATATATCTTTATATACAAACTCGGCACATTCGTGCCTTTGGTAATAAAACACATAACAGCACAAATACATTCAATACATACATACTCTCGTACAAGCCAGACTATTCAATACATACATACAAAAAAAAACATTAAAACAAACACAATTTTAATGGAGGTCGGCAAATACAAATATATCGCTATTAATACAAAACATGCACACTAATAAGAATTTAAATACCATGGGTGGTCATATAGAAATTTTAGTTAAGTAGTTTTCAACTGATCGATTCTGATAGAAAATGCTTCCTTTAGAAAATAGCAATTTTATACAAATATTTTTGTATTTTTTGAAGACATTATATTAATAAACTTGTCCAAAGTAGGCCATGGTGTATTTCCTAGATATTGTTTTCGAATGTTAGTGTATATCGTTTCTTTTTATATAGGAGCGTGAAAACTTACATGTTGTGCTAAATGTGTGAATGCTTTCATTGGTAAGTGTAGCGGTCCTTGATTTTAATCCATAACAAAAATATAGGCAATATTGTGTTTTTTTGTATAGTTCGCCGGGGATAACTCTAGCCTTATCAATAAACAAACAAAGCAAATTATAAACACTACACGGTCGACTGGCTGTCAGTTATCAGTGTAGATTTAAAGAGTATATCATTAAAAGTGTATATGCACAAGATTGAACAAAAATGTACATCGAAAATGTATTTAATTTTCATTTTTATTTGTAAAGAAAGGCTAGTGTTATCTCCGGCGACCTATACTGCAATTTATCGCGTTGGAGTTACAGTTCCGCTTGGAGACGTATGTCGGATTCAATATTTACATTTACAGCTTTAAATTCGTATGCAGAGAAGGCTCATGGTTTAGACACAGTGCCATGTTTGGTTGTTACACGTGCTAAGATGTCACACCCAACTGATACTGTTGATGTGTATGCTGATGCTGTTGGTAATGCCTTCTCAATACATATACGAAGCTTTTCAGTAACATAATTTACCATTTATTCGTATCCTCCACAACTACAAATTGAATCTCCCTGTCGATGGCACGCATTCGCCTAAATCCGATGACGGAATGATAACAACTACAACTGAAAATACAGGTTGAAGGCTTAAATTAACAATTCTCAGTTATTTTGACAGACCCTCGTATTAGTGTACCACCACAATTGCATTGTTCGCAGCCACATCAGAGAAACCGTTAGGGATATGAATGAAGCTAAAACAATTGTTTAATGCTTTATAAGAGTCATTTATCTTAAGTTTCACGACGATAGGGTTATGAGCAACATAGTTATTGACCTTGATAATAAAAATGGCTATTTTGAGCTTGTGTTGTATGTACTAGTAGGCTATAGTGCCATTATAATACTTTATAAGATTTTGGTACATTAACAGTCATAGAGGTTTAGTCCATAATAAATGTTCTAGGCTTTGCATGTGACAACTATTAAAAACCTATTCTGTGAGTAAATGCTGGACTACCTCCGTGTGTATTTCAACAGTAATATCAGTATTAAGGATCATGTATTATAAAACATGTAGGTTTTGATTCGAAGTAATGCATTCTTGATCGGACGGACCGTACGTTATGTACAATGACATTTACTTATATTTAAAGACGTGGTTTATCTAATTTCTATTCAGGTTCAAGTATGGAAACATATACTAATGTAGCTGGGATGACAAATGCATACCTTGTATATGGTTACAGTGGTAGTCACATTCGTATATGGGTAGACGCTTCGCAGAATGGAGGTAGGCTTTCATTTCTTTCTTCAAATTGTCTTGTATATCTGGCAAAATTATTTAGGCAATGTAAAAACATGTAGATGTTATACATGTACATGTTATAGAATATTGCACATTCGTATTTGGGTAGACGCTTCACTGAATGGAGGTCGGCTTTCATTTCTTTCTTCAAATTGTCTTGTATATCTGGCAAACTTATTTAGGATATGTAAATAGATGCTTTACTAGTATATTTCACATTCGTATATTGATGGACGCTTCACAGAATGGAGGTTGGCTTTCATTATTTTCTTCAAATTGTTTTGAATATCTGGCAAAACTATGTAGGATATGTAAATACATGTAGATGTTATACTAGAATATTTCATATTCGTCTATGGGTAGACGTTTCACCGAAAGGTTGTTGGTTTTCATTTTTTTCCCTCAAATTGTCTTGGATATTTTTGAAAAATTATTAAGGCATGTAAAAACATGTCGATGTTATACAATATTACAAATATCAGATGTAACCAAGACGTTCTTGTTCTGTAGAGAAAATGCATTATTGAAAATAGACAATATACATAAAGTTTGAAATGTGTTTCTTATGATTTACAAAATCCTTACAAAGCTTTGGTTTGTATTGTAGAAATCGTGTAAGTAAAATAAGATACACCAACAGAGTCTTCCACAAAATCGTGGTATCTTCTAATAAATTGAAACAATTTCGTATTTCTAATGATAAATTAGAATACATATTAACACATACAACATGTGACAAGTTCAATAATACATAAGAATAGGATGTGGATACAAATACAGGTTATAGAACCGGCGTGCACAGATGGTTCTAAACTATCATAAAGTATGTACTGTTGGTATATCTGCTAAATGTAATCTTGACGCATACTAGTATGTGATTCATGTACTGACGTGTTTCTACTATAACAATTTCATTAATTGGTATGTATTGTATTTTCAGCTATTTTTGATGGAAGAAAACATACCTGGTTTGACTTCGTGATTTATGATGCTGAAGTAGAGATGCTTGCCTGGTCGTGTTCTAGTCTTACACCATGGTACAATCAGGCCGTACGAACAGACTACACTGCTGGAGAGTTACCAGCATGGTGGAACCTAGAAACTGATTATACTCTAGAACATTCTTTGATTAGAATTATGGTATGTATCATTCGAAGTTTAATCTCCCATTCGGATATCTGAAACACGTTAAATAAAAGGTAGCAATCTTAATCATAGATAACTGTATCATTGAAAAATAATAATAAAAATATTTTTTTGTAAAACTTATATACATGTATCTAATAGCCTACTCATCAATTTCTGTAAAAAAATCTTTATCAATGATACCTTTACCTATGATCTTAATGAGGAAAGTTAAACAGACTTGTTTTCGTTATTCCATTCCTTTGCATAAACACCTGTTTTATGACAATAATATACCATGTTCTTTCTGTAGACATTCGAACTTCGTTTTGCAAACTTTTCTCGATAATATCATGGATGATACCAAAGAGGGTGCGTCACCATATTGAATTGAAATGTTGATAGCTTAATAATGCGTGTAAATAAACCAGTGACTAATTAATAAAATATATCGTTACGCTAACGATCATCGTTAACAATGATAAAACTATGCCATAACGATAATCGTCAACAATGATAAACTATGACATAACGATCATCGTCAACAATGATAAAACTATGCCATAACGATCATCGTCAACAATGATAAAACTATGCCATAACGATCATCGTCGACAATGATAAAACTATGCCATAACGATCTTCGTCAACAATGATAAAACTATGCCATAACGATCATCGTCAACAATGATAAAACTATGCCATAACGATCATCGTCAACAATGATAAAACTATGGCATAACGATAATCATCAACAATGATAAAACTATGACATAACGATAATCGTCAACAATGATAAACTATGCCATAACGATAATCGTCAACAATGATAAACTATGCCATAACGATCATCGTCAACAATGATAAAACTATGACATAACGATAATCGTTAACATTGATAAAACTATGGCATAACAATAATCGTTAACAATGATAAACTATGGCATAACAATAATTGTCAACAATGATAAACTATGGCATACCAATAATCGTTAACAAGATAAACTATGGCATAATAATCATCGCCAACAACGATAAAACTATGACATAACGATAATCGTAAGCTTAACCATATGTTCTCGTTATGAACCACTGGGGTGTTCATGCATTACTGGAATTTAAATTAAACAGACAGAAGCAGTGGCGGAAACTGGGGCTAACAAAGGATACAGGTTCCCTGCATCAATGCACCTTGCCTACCCGGCTGATCTCACTGATGGATTGTCCACTGCTGAATATGGAGGCCTATCGTATTCATACACGACTTCTTACAAAATAGACTTCTGGAAACCACGTGTGAAATCTGAGATTTTTGTAGGCAGTACATTTGGTAATGGTCGAAATACTGAAACATCCCACAGTAAAACCGTTCACGCTATCAGCTGGATGCCTGAAGGTAAGCTCACTTCTTCATACTTCTAGAACATGGTCTGCAATCTAAGGACCGTTGTGCGGTATACCATAGTATTTGTAGTATTTTAAGAATCGCATTGCATGTACACTGTTTCTATGGTGTGATGCTATTTCTGTGATGGTGGTCGTCTTTGTGATTGCTTCTTATATTTGGTCATCTGAGTTCAAAAACTAGGTCAGTATGTCAAACTATAGAAAAACTTTGTGTAGTCACTAGAAATCCCAAAGGTGGCCTAATATTTATGAAACTGGGTCACAATGATCATCTAAATAACATCTAGGTCAAGTGTGATATTGGGGTATTTTGGGTGAGCATCCGGGGTAAAAACTAAGTCATTATTTTAAAATCATAGCAAAACCTCGTGTAGACACTAGAGGTCACATTTTCGTCAATATGGATTATCTTACGTAAATAACAAGTTTGCTGGTTATGATAATATGAAAACATTATATATGCAATAGAGGATGCATTTACTTAATTCTTAGAAGGTGTAAATGATTGTTAGGTCACCATAGGGGCCTGCATGAACTACTACGACAAGTGAACGACATAGGGCCTTTTGGTCATATTGTAGGATGCTTGATATCGTTATACTTTGTTTCACTTTTTTTGAAGAGAAATGAACATTTCGATATTTTCATGAATATTGTCTATTAAATCGTGCACAAGAATGCAACAAAAAGATAATATTAAGTCGGACAGCTTAACCAGCCGAGCACAGAAAACATAACAACATACAAGGTACTATGTCCCACACACAACCGAAAGAGAAAATGATTCGCCCAAGTCGCAGCTGTCAAAAAGGTGAATGCCCAAGCTGAATGACCTGGTTTCAAAAGTATAATAAATAGTTTAAACTGTCTGAAGTCCAGTAATCTTTGCGCTGTACTATTGTGATATGAACACAGTCTTTCATTCTGTTGAAAACAATTGAACCGTTCTCCAGGAAAACCCAGCTTGATGACATTATGTAATGATTTTGTAATGAGATTTAGAAAATATTCTAAAATGGGAATAAATATTGATCTATTGATTTCATTTCATATCTCTTAAATTTAGCTTTAAATTTTCCCATGAATTATGAAACATTATGTCGTTGCTATGGTGACCTATTCCTGAAATGTACTATTCCAGGAAAAACAGTTGTTTTTTTACTATAAGAAAACATTCACAATTTTGATATGTTTTATAACAAGAACTAAATGCTAATATGTGATACTATTTTAAAAGTATTTCGTCTAGAACTCTGGTAGAACGAATTGCTAGTTAACGTTATGTCAAAAAAACGTTTGAACGACGTTTGAAACGTCACGCAAAAAGAATGCGTGAGTGGTTGGTTTTTTAAACTACATGTATGTAACTTTATAAATGGATGATATATTTTGCTCCGGTTTAAAAAAAAGGTTCACGAGAGTCTAATCTGTCTAAGACTACATGATCCTGATTTTTATAATGTTGTCGCTTAGCCCGTTTTTTCTGGAGAACAGCACACATTTAAGTGCAACTCGTTCTTTAAATGCAGAGGACGCAGACTGTCTTACACCAGTCATTTACAAGGCAATTATTGACGGGGTTCAGGACGTAACGACCCAAAATACAACAGCACTGGTTGAATGTATGGCCGGATACCATATTGTAGAAAGTCAACAAAGTTACCTATATAGCGATCTGGAGCCGAATATTATTAAATGTGTGAAATGGGGAAATTGGGGAAATGTGCCAACATGTGAAGCTGATGGTAAGATAAATAAAACTAACGATAACATCAATGTAGTGGAACATGTTATATCCATTTAGCTTGGATGTAAATATTGGGCGGCATGACATCCGCGCTATGACCAGTGTCATTCTCGTACACCAGTAGAAGACTAAACTGGTGAACGAGATGGAGTGACCATATTATTACTATGTATTGCTTTATTATTACTTAATACAATTGTGTGACTGGAGTCGTTATGGTCGCTTTCACTTGAGATAAAATTGTTTTTCGCAAAAAAATGATATTGTGGTCCGCTGTTGAAAAATTAATATGCAGCATAAATAGCTAAGGTGTTGATGAAGGTTCGGAGCGGATTATATTTGGATTCACAAGAGTCAAGATCAATGTCATCATTATCATGTTTCCTAAATACGTGTCTTTTAGAAGTGGACGTTCGATGGTTGATGACAATGCAGCACTATGTTTAACATGGATTTATTTGAGCAAATACACAAGCCGATAGCTTTAATCCTTGGGTTTTTATATTACAATTTTATTTGATGTTTGAAAAGACATGCATTATAATTCTATTCTCGATTTTGAACTTAATAAAATAATTGTTTCTAACAATTGTGTGGCAAAATAAGTGGGAGACATGTGTAGCTCGTAATAATCTATATTGTGGATAGTGGACGTAAAGAGTAATGTAACTTTATATATTACTGTATAGCGAAAGAATTGGGAGAGATATGTAACCCAGCAGAACGTATTACCTGTAAGAATGCGCTTGCCAGATGTGTCCTGTCTGGAAATTTATACCGTTGTCAGTGTGCCGAAGGATACAAGGTCAAAGATTTACGTTGTATCCTGAAAGAAGGTACATTTATTAATAAGACGTTTAACAACCAACCTCATGATTTTGCCTTTATATAGGCCATTAAAGGTGCTGCCTCACAGATTGGGCTAAAATTTAGTATGACGTAATTTTCCTACCTAACCAAGTATTTATGTTATAGAAAGCCACTGGTGGTTGCTTTATGAAAGATTTATGGCATATAAGCAATTTAAATCACTCTTGATACTCGGCACTTTGTATTTTTCCTTTTGAAAATATTGCAGACTTTCCTTTCAAAATACTTTGTGAATTATGTAATTCACACATGATCAATCTGTAACTTCAACAAACTTAAGCCGAAACATCTGTGAGGTATTCCGTTTGTTTCGCAATTCATTTTCATCGAATGGAAACAAATTTCATGCAATTTAAGCGATAGCAGTGCTACCCTATAGAATTTTGGGTGTAAAATGCTAAATTACTACAAAATGCCGATGTTTCCCAAATTAGTTTTGTTGTCAATGTGGTTGCATATGGCATATACAGGCAACTATATCAAAATTACACGAATATTTGAAAATTTTATTTTATTTTTGCAATACACCAATACGTGAGGCAGTCCCTTTAAGACACTATTACGTATATTGACAAACATGATACATTTGTACTTTCAGGAATATGTGGCATTTAGTTTTAGTAATACTTATTGTCTATACAGTTTGAAGTAATTGATCTTAATAACTTACGCATAAACGAATGTAATAATTGATGGAAATAAGTTGAACTGCTTGCAGTGTACTTTTCTCTTACATTTACAGATATATTGTATACTAATAAAACGATGTACGCATCTTCATTGCTTGCAGTGTACTTTTCTCTTACATTTACAGATATATTGTATACTAATAAAACGATGTACGCATCTTCATTAACCATAGATTTGTTTGTCTTTCGCAGATAGGTTCTAATTCCAACCGGATATAATCCCCTCTGCTCATTTTTTCTAAGGTGGACACAATCCGCATTAATGATTTTTCAAGGTGGACACAATTCCCATCATTGGGTGGACAAAATTGCCATTACTCATTTTGTTAGGTTCTTGATAATTTTAATGATTCGTACTTGTATGTTCATGTTATTAACGAATTCAGGACAATGTGAGTTTTTTGTTGTAAAATGAGTACTAAGTTCAACGAAAATGAAAGTTTGTTTGACACATTACACCTTCTCAACCTTGACAAAATGAGCAGTATGGATTATGTCCATGGTGACTTGTGTCGTACACTCAGCTTTATTTGATACTGATAGGATGATTATCGTTTATTTTTACGTTTTGTATTTTTCGGACATTATATATATATGAATAAAAAGGCAGTAAAACCCAATACCTCATTATCTAAGCCACATACTCATATACTAGCATATATATAAATATATATTAAAATAAAAAAATCACGAAATGAGTATCAAAACTCAATTATTTAATCAAAAACCCATGTGTGTGTACGGTACGATCTGTTAAGTTAAATATTTAATAAAGGACATTGTAATGTTAATGTGTTAATGTGCACACTCATTATGAAAACAGATGAGTGGTCTAAAAACGAGTTACATTGTATAATCGTCGTAATTGTCCATATTTGTTAATCGTTTCACAACGCAGATGTAAAAAAATAGCGATTTGCAAGTTTCACAATGATCATTAGTAGTACCATTTTCACATACAGTAAAACCTCGATAAGACGAGCATCGTTATTACGAGAATCCGGCCTATGTCGAGTTAATTTCAAAGTCCCGGCGAATTTGCTCTATGTTGTATATTAATTAATAGACTTCGGGTATGTCGAGCAACTGGCTTATCTCGAGCATTTGGCTTGTCCCGATAGGCACTCGGGATAACGAGATTTTACTGTATTTGGTAGACAGAGACAATACGTGTGTCAATCTTTAAGAAATTATCAACATTTGACTTAACCTACGCCGGTCCGAAGAGTTAGTTCTTAGTGTCGGTACAACTACGGGAGTGACGTTTGTCGTTGTAGAGAGGTGTCGTTCATGGGAGGGAATTTTAACGTTGAAATTGCACCTGAGGAATTTGAATGTCGTTAAAAGGAGGGAGTCGCTTGAGAGAGGTGACGTTACGAGAGGGAACACTGTATATGTATACCCAATAACCATTGGATTAACTTTCTTAATCGACCAAGCGAACCCAAAAACGTTCAGAAACATTATTTTTTGTTTTTTGAAATGCTATTTGTAACTTTAAAAACTTTGCAGCTGGGACGTTTCTGTCTGAACCAGACTTTGATAGTGGATGGGAATCTGCGTCACTTTCTTCTGATGCTGTCAATATTATGTTAGAACACAAACTTGGAGAAGTACCTATCTATGTAGACGCCAGAATTAGAGTCGGAAGTTATGTTTTCCCAATGCTAGGTTTGTATATTTTCACCAGCCTTAGTAGACTCTAATTTAGTTCAAAATATTTTCTTCAGTATTATAATCCAAGAAATGATAAGACTGCAAAGACGTCTGCCTCATTTGCTTATCAAACATACGACAGTAGTCTTAAATTTGTTCTATATAACTAGTGACTAAATGAACCTAAATTAGCCAAACTTATTACACTTATTTTAAAATTGTTCACTCATTCTAGAAGTAATTTGTTTATTTTGACTTTGTTCTTGATTACAAATATTTGTTTAATGTACATTTTTTTCAGTCATGAACAGTACCTACTTGCAACAGCAGCTTTTATAGCGCCGACGTCTGATGCAGTGATTATATCACACTATGACATTGCCAAACCCACCACGCCATAGGAACATGACGGAATACTAATACGTTCTTAAAATTCGAATATCTTAATAAACTTAAAACTGGTATGGTGTAAGGCAATTACTAATAATCGAGTACACATATGTATTATTCAGGTTTTCGTCCAGATGATACTGATTACAACTCAGGAGCAACCACCGTGTACATTTATGATGAGCACTATATAAATGTTACGGCATTGCAGGACCGATACGACAAACGACTTGTATCAATGCGTATGTATTTATTAGATCTTTTCACTCGGCATTAATTAACTGACAGTTCAAGGAAGAATGTAAATCGCTATTACGATAATTATTTCTGTTAATGATTTGTTATAGTACTCTTTGTTATGGCACTGACCACGTTTAACTTTGATCCGTTGTTTGCTTATGCTGCGTTTAATGTCTTGTGTTTAAGTCTTGTGTTTTAAACAAACATTGCTTCTTATGGTTATCAGTAAAGTTGTTTTCTTTGTACGCAGCATTATTATACTTAACAGCGTTACTAAGTACAAATGTATACACTTTAATCAGTTTTTCATTGTATCAGAAATATTGTTTATTAGATAACACCAGATGGACTGGATGGTCGACTCAATGGGGACCCTTTGGTGACATTCGAGTTCGTGCCTGGAAAGCCAATTCACTTCCAACCCCTGACTTCAGTTCTACATCAACAACGCTTCGTGCCAACAGTATTGTTATATAATTTTAACTTTGTTTAACAATTAATTATCATTTTGTTATAGTTTAATGTGTAATGAAATGTTTAAATCCAGCCCAGCTGAGTAGCAACTTCAGCAGACCGCTATAATGTTACTTGTACAATTATCAATTAGAATATAATAGAATATCGGACAGGAAAGTTAGCACTCAACCTAAACAGCCGAGCACAAATAACATGAAACATCACCTACCACAATTACCCGGTACAATGACCAACACACAACTAAAAAGTGGCTCTCATAAGTGCGCCATATGCATTTACATTCAATCAAATACTCCAACAAGTGAGCAACATTATTCCAGCTTCGGTAAAATCATCCAAACAGTTGTTGCAATACAAACACTTTGTCATGCATTTATACTGCATAGCTTAGCGATAGTTTGTATAAGACAAATTACAACCGCATACAAGTATATGTATGTAGTCCAACCAATAATATCAATTTATAACGTTTGTTACAATAAACTTGAGTTAAGTTGAGTAAAATTCATTGTGAGAGGCAGTTTACATAGCCTTACTAAAATGTCATTTTTCTTGTGATACCACAGGGTATTGACGCATATTATTTTATGTTTGCCTTATATTCCATATACACATATAATATGAGATATAAGGCAAACCTAAGCATACTATGTGTCAACATCCTATGGGGGATACGGATGGTATGTTTTGTCTTCTTTTTTGCATGGCGGCTAGGTGCTGCTGTCATTTCTATATGGCTTCGAATTGTCTGTGTATTTAAGGTAATAAAACTATGTACTATTGAATATTCTTAAAGTATTATTAACTAATTGGTCAAATATTATGCATATGAATAAACTCACATTTGTACGGCACAACACTTGTTCCACCCTCTCACAGGGTGTCTTGGAGTATGTTTTCAACGGGAGTATTCGCTCTGTACAGTTTTATAATCGTATTTTAAAATGTAAATTCAAGGTCCAGATTCCTTCTCTGACGTTGTTCATCACCTGGGTGAATATCCGGGACTTATCGTTGTTCGAGCAAAAATGGTTCATGACGGAAGAATATTCTATGCTGACGGGGTTGGTAAGTTAACAAAGACTAGGTTTTGGCGCTAATCATTGGACACCATAGTTGAACTAGAGACCGCGAAACCTTCAGTATTTAAACCAGTCGAACCAACGCTAGTTCGCTTTTATTCTTGACAAATCTACGCCATCTTTAGACTACTCAAATGCAAATATGGATTTTGGCGTCTGGAGAAACAAGATATGCGCAGATAGTAGAACCAGACTGGACTATGGTTAGCGCTAAAACTCAGCCACTAGTACATTGTATATATTATTTTTACCTAGTGAAAGAAAAATGACGAAAGAATATTCTTTGCGGACGGGCTTGGTAAGCTAATAAAGGCTGGGTTTTGGCGCTAACCATTTGGTCACCATAGTTAAACTATTGACCGCGAAAACCTTCAGTATTTAAACTATGGGCGAACCAACGCTAGTTCGCTTTCATTGCCACCTTTAGACTACTCAAATGCAAATATGGGTTTGGCGTCTTGAAAAACAAGATATGCGCAGATAGTATAACCAGGCTAACATATGGTTAGCACCAAAGCCCAGTCACTAGTACATTGTATAATTATATTATTTTTACCTAGTGAAAAAATGATATTCTGATGAGATAATGGACTGAATGTATCCAAATATATGTTTTTTCAGTGACCTGGCTCCGATCTCTTGAAGGATCTCAATTTGAGCTAAATCTGATATCTCATTGTCTCATTTATCTTTTAAGTAATTTCCATGGGAGGCCGCACTGAAAAGCTTCATCACAAAGCAGCCACTTTATTCTAAGTTTATTACAGTACAATGTCCAGATCTTCTGACTCTAATTTGACCAAAATCTCAATTTGAGCTGAGCTTTCTACTTGAGATGCAACGGGAGATCGGGGCCAGGCAATATAAAATATGAGAGAAAGCTTAATTTACATGGGTCATCCTAGACACAATCTCATTTTAGGATTATAAAAACATAAATATTATGTTTCATTTAACCTCACGTAAGAAATGCCAACGGAAGTTTAAAGTGTTTTATTACCCACGTAATTGTTTGATTTTTCTCTTCTATCTTATGGAATATTCCATGAACATTTGCTTCTATCTTGTGAAATATTCTATGAATACTTGCTTCTATCTTGTGAAATGTTCTATGAATACTTGCTTCTATATTGTGAAATGTTCTATGAATAGTTGCTTCTGTCTTATGAAATTTTCTATGAATATTTGCTTCTATCTTGTGAAATATTCCATGAATGCTTGCTTCTATCTTATGAAATATTCCATGAATATTTTCTTCTATCTTGTGAAATATTCCATGATTACTTGCAGGGAGTGCATTAAATGTCTACTATGGTGAGCCGGGTGTAACCAACGCTTACCTGGTGTATGGTTTTAATGACGAACATGTTCGCCTGTGGGTTGACTCTTCAAGCGATGGATGTAAACATCTTTTCTTTATTTACATGCTGTAACATTTGCTTAGTACATAATCACGAGGGCTGATCGAAGAGTTCTCGGAAGAATGATCTGAATTTTTTATTACGTGGCAAATATTGCTGAAACTTAGTCAAATTATAAATTATCGTATTGAGTATCCTAATCGAAAACATTTTCATGACCCAGTTTAGTAGATACAACGTTGATTTCACACATACACTACATGTTTAAATACCCATTTGAGGTTTCAGTTACTGCATTAATGAATATATCGTGCCCATGTTCGCTGCTGTCCTATTTGTCAAAGACAAAAATGCCGAGCGTAGCCTTTATTTGGCAGTCAACTTTCTGATGAAATATGGCAGGCATATGAGTGCCTCCACCTGTATTTGAACCCGGTTCGCCAGATTGGACGGCAAGCAGGCAAAACGTTTAGTTACGAAGGCACATATAGACAAGTACATGAACACCGTGGCATAGAATCAGCATTGCAACCTATAATTTACGAAACAGCAGCTATGATTACTAGACCAAAGCCCGGAGTTACAACCAATACTTACACTCAGCACTCAAATATTGAAAATGTGATATAATGAGCTATTATTTGTCCTAGATTGCAAATCTGGATGAGGAAAAGGTAAAAAATTATTAAATTAGTGTTAAAAATAACATTTAATACACTTTCTTTGCTATTATTTGTTATTTATAAGGTATATATGTAATTATTGAATCTGAGTGCCACACTCAGCACTTAGACTGATAAATTACGATTATAGCTTAAAAATGTACTAAATTACACTAGAAGTGAGCTTATATTTAGTACCAATTTACAGTATTACAACTTCTTGCTATCAAAAAATGTCGCTATGAACCTCATAAGAGTGAATTTCAATATTTGAGTGCTGAGTGCGGAGTGTAAGTATTGGTTGTAATTCCGGCCCCATATGGGACGAAGAAGTCAAATCATAATTGTATTATCGGTGTAGTGAATCACTTCAGATTTCAATTAAACTATTGTTTCAACTGTTTTGATTTTTTATCTCTGTCTTGTCTCATTCAAGCAGTCATTATGAATCGAATTTAAGCAAATATGTAGGATTTTAATCTACTGTACCTCAACGATTAGCCTCTTAAAACAGATGATCCGCTCAATTATAGAAACCTTGTTCATAATTACTTCCTTCCATGTTTTATTTCAATGTGTTGTATTTTCAGTTATTTTTGATGGAAGGAATACAACATTGTTTAACTTCACTGCTAGTGAAGCTGTAGTTGAAATATTTGCTTGGAAACTCTCAACTGTAACACCGCATTTCACTTACAAGTTCCCTTTGCATGATTACGATGTGCCAAATGATGTAAAGTTTGGATCAACCTATGAACTGTCAGAAGAGATAAACATGGTTTGGGTAAGCATTACTAAATATCATCCATAATACTAAACATGTTGTAATTCGTGTGTTCTTCTTGGTGCCTTTCCTTCTCTGCTATTTCTTTTGAATGCTGACTTCCCTGTCCGATTTGTTATTATCTTTTTATGTCAACAGTAGGACTGTTAATTCAGCAGATGTCACAGTTTTGACTTATCATTTACGAAGGTTTACGAAGCATGGTCACAATGTCTTGACATAAGCCTTTGTCACTCTCCACTGTGGAGCATATATCGCAGACAATTCCTCTCTACCACACACTGTATCTTGCTATCTGTTGCAATGTGTCACAGTCCTTGTTAGTAATTCTTTTCAATACCAGGTCTGCCTTGGTCGCCCTCTTGCTCGCAATTTAGTTCTTACACATCTAGTCCAAATGTGAAACTGTGTCATTTTGTCAATTAAAAGACAAACATTGATAGCACGTTTGAGACCACAATATTTACCTAATTGTTATGCAACATGGCAACAATTTTCGTTTCCGTTAAAAGTAATGCAAAGTTCAATGCTGTGTCATTAAGGGTAAAACGCTAGACCAAATGAAGGAAAAACTCGTGGGGTCACAATTATGACTTTATGTTTTTGAAATGTCGACAAAATGTGCTGGTCTCTAGGCCGACTTACCAAATCAAATCATGGAAATATGGTAGACATATGTTCTGCCTCGTATCATGGACGTTCACAGTGTTTGCATGATAATGACTTTATTGAAAAAACATTGATAACATGAGTTTGGCGTAAGACGTTGGTATTGGCTATTCACAGAGGTCGCGAAGTGGAATAGTGAGTAATGAAAGTTAGAGTAAAAAAGATAGCCTAAGAATAAGGCTGTTGTTGTATTATGTAACTATACAATCGCTCGTTGCCCATAATACATACATAATGTACTACACATTTTATGCTGTAATGCACAGACAATGTAAATCCGTACAGAAACGGAGGCAACGCCTAGCCACCCACACAAGAGGCCGACACAGTAAGTATCATCCGTATGTCCCTTAAAGGATACTTCAAACAAGCCTATATTCTGACCTCAACAATGAATGACACAAGTGCAGTTGCATTGTTTTTAAAATCGCCATAATATTTTATCACCAGAAAGGGTAATAACAAATGATATACACTGACGTGCAGTTCGGGGAGACTTATCACAGCCACCACTCGGCACTAACACCTGTTCTAGTGACCATTTATTTAAAACATAGAGCATTTGTCACTCTCTATTTTCTAGACTGGATGACTTGTCATTTACCTATGGAAGACGTTTGTCCAAGTGAATCCAAAGCAGTCCTCTCCTGTCTGATTCGTTATAATCTTTTAGTTGACCATCATTAAAACCATATGTACAGCTACAGGATGAATAGACGCTGTCGCTGTGTCTGTGTGTCTTCGAGTTGTCTGTTCATGTACAGTATTTATTACATATACATGTATATTCTTGTTAATTGGTTAATTTGTCCTTATGACTTGTATTTGTAATGTGTCCTTTTGTGTATTCGTGTCTGCTGTTTCTGTTGAATTCTGCCTACCCTGTCCGATTTGTTATCATCTTATTTTTGTTTACTTCGCTACATTCAACAATATCATTTACCATAACATGATTTTTTATAGGTTGAAATCGACGAATCTAACTCGGTCCACAAAGGATACAGATTTCCAGCGTCGACATTCTTAGCTATGCGTTTTAGCAAGCTCAATGTCGCAAATGATGATTGTGCATTCGGAGGCTTTATGTATGGTCTAGACTCAAACAGAGATTATGAGGCAGCTGATCATTTTACGAAATATGAAAATCGTATGATGCTTTATAAACCAGACCCAGGGAAGAGACTGACACATAGCAAAGGTAAATCGTAAGCATTATTCGTGATGTATACCATACGGAGGATGGCGTTTTGCAATACATTGTGAATGTCAGGTATGTAGAAACATAGGCTAACATTTTAGTAATATCTTGCATTTTATTGCTAGTGAGAAGCCGTATTTGTTTGATTTAAAAGAAATAAATGTGCACCTATCAGTTAATAAAATACATAAATGACTCGCTTACAAAATATAAGCATATGTTATAGATATACTCATAAACGTCATCGTATAAAGGTTGGCACGATGTGCAATATGATTTTATAGCATTCTAGAAAAGTACATGAGTGGGGATAAAAGTATATATTTTATATTTTAGGATCAACAGTTTGCGTTCCGAACACATTTGGGAATGGACAAAAGACGGGTTCGGCGGATAATGGTGTAGGAATATTATACAGCTGGGTAAATCCAGGTAACATACTCACCGTGTAAATCAGGGACTATTAATTTAGTGTGGTGTCCAGTAACGGATTATTGATTCATAATCGGGCATAGTCGAATCGTTCATTCATACTAAATAGATTAAATGTAGTTCGCGTAGGTCATAGTACATGTGTGAGATTGTAACGTACTGTTTAATTGGTTATGTAAGCGAAGTGAATATACTGGCTTATTTCGCGATTTGCAAAACTACTATAAAGGATGTTACAAACAAGAAATGAAATCGCCAATATTTCCCCACCTTAAATTTCAGAAATTAATGATTCACTAGCATCCAGTTTTTAACAAATAGAATATTTGATATGTTTTTCTTTATGCAATAAAGCAAAATAAAGATATGTTCAACTGTAATTTAATCACAATGGTTCTAAATACGGTTGTTTAAGTAAATGCGATCACAAAAAATCGTCAAAAAGGCAAAATTAAAGCAACATTTTACCTATGTTTTAATGTAGTCGTGACTTTGCCTGGTGTAGATTTGTTCTGTTTTAGATTGTGGAACACCAGTCATTGAACATGCACGTGTTACCTTAGTGAATGGAACTTATTTCGGGGCGGTTGCTATGGTTACATGTGATGAAGGGTATCATTCATACAGTACATTCATGGAATGTGAAGCCAGAGATAAGGCGTGGTCGACCGTCGTGTGTTATATTGACAGTTTGTATTTTGTACTAAACATATTTGCAATGACCTCCTTATATGATATAATGCTATTTTCAAAAGTCGTGCAGTGTCATTGTAGGGGGGTCTGTACAAAGGCTTGCTTGAAGTATTCTTTTTGCGTCTTCGTGATCAATCTCTATAATGCACTGATAAGCACATAATAAACATTGTCTCAGCGATTGCCCCCTTTTGTAATTATGATGACGTTGTTGTTGACGTGATAAAAATCTGATTACCTCACATCTTTAAAACGTGTTCTTAATTACACTCGAAACAACAGGTCCATTTTGGAAGAGCATCCATGTACGACGTTGGGCCAAGTAGCGAATGTGACATAAATGGATACGTACTCATTGTAACATACTGCCAAGTATTGATCCATGAAAATACCAAATGCGCCCAGTGTAACCTAAATCATTGAACAGAACTGTTCTGTTCCTAAATAAGTAATGAAGATACTTTAACTAGTTTTGACACGTAATACTTCGATAAAGAGATATTTTCACCTGAACATTTATCACAATGGTTCTAATTACGGATGATTTAACCAATGTGATCACAAACATAATTCAATAGTTTGTTGCTTCACTTGTTCAAGTGGGTGTAATATACCTTTAAAGTCACAGGGTACACTATCTCCATGGACGTCAATTCTCGAGTGACAAAGACGGGACTCCATGCATGCGATGAATGCAAAGAGTTGATATCATCAACAGTGTTTGCTTACTATTTCAGGATGTAATTTACTGATTTCTATTGTTAATGGTTCATTTGCCGTTAATGGATCCGGTAAAGGTAATTTTGGTGAAACGGTGACATTTACTTGTGATGATGGCTTTGACTTGATTGGATCTGAGGTGTTGAGCTGTGGTGATGGTGGCGTATGGTCTGATGAATTACCTCTTTGTAGTAAGTGTCTTGGTTTGTGTCAGACCATGGCCCGTATTCACAAAGGAAATCAAATTTCGCTTAGACATAAAAAATAACTGATTTCATAGTGCAAAATAATCTTAGACAAAAACTAAGATATGATCTGAGAAAAAAATTAAACAAACTTAGAAACTAACACAAAAATATGTCTAATCTATCTAAGCAGTTTTATGAATACGGGCCCATGTAATTGCATGCCTTTAATAATATGAATATATTATTAGATAATATCAATTTTTATAGGTACTGTGTCAGTGAGATAATGAAAACAAATTGCAAACTGTGATAACCCACGGTTGAATAATTCTTAGCTTGTTTATGCTTTGTTGTTTACTTGGGGTCCGAACTGAAAAAACAACGTTCAATCAATGCTAAAATACTGATATTATGCTTTTAGTTTGTCTGGTTCTAGCAATTAAATTAGCAAGTGGTTTTGCCTATTTATCCTGTTATATTTTAATCAACAGCTCGTATCTTCTTACGATAAATGTTTCATTAAAACACGGAAAATCCATGATGTTTTATTATTGAACACCAGCTGGGATACCACTCTTTTGGGCAAGCTAAGACCCAGTAACTTCTACAAAAATTGAAACATCAACACACCACCCGGTATCGGTTTAATTTTGATCGGTGAACGAACAGTGTGAGTATCACTTGAAAATTAGAAGTTCAACTTATTGTTCCCGCATATATAATAAAGGTAGTGTACACAACACTTCGAAACACCATGTACCACCGTAGTTTGAATAATACGCTAAAGAAATAATGTCATTTAATAAGTCGTTTCATTTTGTAGAATGTACTTTACCCAATCCACCTGCCAATGGTAAAATAACTGTTTATGATGATAGAAAGTTTGGTGATAATGTGACATTTACATGTGATGATGGTTTTGATTTGGTGGAATCTGGTGTGCTAAAGTGTGGCCATGGAGGTGAACCACCGAGTTGCAGTAAGTAATTAATATGCTTCATCTACAGTACACGAACCGTTACTGACAGTATGGGAAAGTTTTGTTTGGTTTAGTGTTTGTGTAAATTACAATTTTGTCCTGACAAACGCTTATCATTGATGAGTTGATCTGAAACAAGTTTTTACTTTCACGTTTGTATCGGGAAAAATAAACTGAAGTTTTGATACAACTTAAATACTTGTATGAATGGGAATAAAGTTAATCTTATTAAGCTCCATCCAGAGATTCAAAAGCTAGATAAAGTGTATTATGGAAAAGTCAGGCTTCTGTCTTGCTGTTTGACTTGTCGTTGATACAATGGTATGTTATTTGTGTATTTTTCCACTCTTCCTTCTTGTTATATTTCAGAAAGCCGACCAACAAGTGCTTCGAGTGTTATATCTGCATCAGCGACCTTCTGTATTATACAGATGATGAGCATATTGCTATTGGCGTCTGAATGAAAAAAAACTAATGACGATGTTGTACTATATAACGTAAGGAAGGCATAGTCCGATTGATGGGATATCATTATATAAGTGCTCAACTATAGTTACATCCTCACATGTATTGCAGTGTATATCAATAATGTGCCTTTTCGCAATATTATATTGTAAACACTGTCAGTGTATGTGCCTATTTGTCGAGATGCGCTTGTTTATGACCGACATACAGCCTTGTCATTCCTGAGCGTATCCTGAAAAATTACATATGCACATATACCACATTCATCAAAGCAATACCACAAACAAGACGTATATTTGTAGCTAGCTCAAAATTAGTACCGCGAGGTCAAAATGCATGGGTTCTGCATATGCTATTATGGTGTAAACTGCTTTCTACACATTGTAATATTCACAAATTGACGACACTCTCGATTCATGGCAGAATGATCTAAATCACGCAGTCATAAATGAATACAATCTTTTTAAAACTGTATTTCTAGATTTTACTTAGTCAAGGCACTTGAGTTTATCTATCCCAAGCGAATACAGTGTTCTAAAGGAAATAAATACAGCTACTAGTATATAACATTGATGAAGATGCAATTACTTTGTTTAGGTTACATCTAACATCAGATGTGTGCGTCCGGAAAATGTTCTAGATAGTGTTCAAAACATATCAGATGGTGTGCTACGAGGCTCAGTGCAGGGATCCCTCATGTACATTATTCATATTAACGACATCAAATTCCTGATTATACCACTATTTCTTTTTCAGAAATTCATTAAGTATAAACTGATTAAAGCAATAATTCCATTATTGCAAATGCCAAAAATACGAAAGCTATATATATACCAATTTCGACTTCAAAATGTTTTGTTATTAATGTCGTCAATAATTCAGAAAACTCGGGAGTTTTATTCAATGTTTAAACAATTCAAAAAGTCCGTATCAGTTTGTATGAATCACACACTAAATTTGAAATACACTATTATTATTATTTAGATCACTGCACAGGGTCAATGAACTTCTAAATGATATGTATACATTCTAACAGTTGGCTGCTCCGAGTTATTTACTAAATTACCGAATTCTAGTTTACCAATTCCTTTACATCCTTCCCCCGAAGGTGGACAACAAATAATTGTCTATCAATTTGTGCCATTAACTGTAAATAATCTGTATATTTTTGCAAATTACATTTTATATTTTTTTTCAGCAGTATATATTTAATGTTGATTAGCTTTTTATATATTTAGTTTTGTTATTGTACATACATATGTGTAATTGTGTTTATTAAAGGAACTGGATATACCCAAGTGTGTTGTCTCGTTAAATAATGTCTATATTATTATTATTGTTATTACTAAATGGATAAGAATCAAATGATTCTTCTAATATGGATATCGTTAGTCATACGTGATACTGTGTATGTGCCGGTCATTTTGCGTCTAGGCTTAAAACGGTAAAAAACGTAAAAGGTCTGCTATCATAAATATCAGTATAAAACAAACGCCTTTTGAAAACCGCATGTATACTGCCACCATAATTAGTGTGTATTATTAAATGTTATACGGTATATTTGTTACTTTGCCCACTGTAAGGAAATGTAAGGCAAGAACTCTTTGCATACTATAGTTTTGTTTTCCATGTATAAAACTCGTACATACGGCTGAAATTAAACATCACGTGAACACAGTAATCTTCACTCTACCTTATGTTCCTGCATAATGTATCATTCTAAATACGAATACTGGTGCAAAACTACAAAATTACCTCCGAACTTGTTGGAGCGTAAAATGTTTTAAATTATAATGGATTCGGTATATATAAGCCTATTTCTTATATAAGCATGGTACATTCCATATACTCATTATTACATATGTTTAGGATGAATAAATATACATATTTTCATTTCAACTGATGTTGTGTTTTTATTTGTCAATGCCGACTTTGGAATGCAGGTTGGTGGTTTCAGATAACATACAAACAAAACGTCATTTGCTGCTTATAAACACTACACCGTCATAAATGTTATACCAAATTGAAAGTGTATTCTACAATATTATCTGAAATCATTAATGTCGAAGACTTTAAGAGGCGTGCAGTGCATAAACTTTCACAAACTCATTTACAGTACAAGGGTAAAACATAGTTAATCCATATACTGTTATCAAAATATCCGCATGTGCGTCATTTTCATATACATATAGATCTACATTTGTTTGTCAGTATTGTTGTCTTAATGATGTCAAGAAGTAACCGATTAACAACCATCTGTGCAGTACAGAAATTTTATCAGTTATAGTTCATCCTTGTTCGTTTGTGTGTTTTCATCAGCAGCTGGTGGATCAGTCAGCCGGCCAATAAACAAAGGAACATCGAGCCTGTGGTCCCAAATCATGAACAAAAATGGGTGATCTGCCACAAAACGGTTGCTAAATGGCCTGCCCATTAGCAGAATCACCACAGCAGTGGCAGCTGCAGCCTCTGTTCCTTCCTCGTTCACATCAACAAATGCTTTATGGACAACTGTGGACACATGAAGATTATTCCCCATACCAGACAGGTCAGATTTTTCAGCGTCAAAAATGTCTGACATACCAAGTACGGACAAAGCTTCTGACAACTCATATGAAGATTCCACCTTGAACTTTGGTAATGATACCTGGACTGTATCTGGGTAAATATCATTTGTAAGACTTCGTAGGACCTTAAGAGACATTTTCTTTTCCAGAGCAGGCAATCCATTATTATCATTAGGTAGAACGATGATCATCGCTATTTCCTTTCCAACATATGGCAACTCAAGAACTTTGCATGATAGTTCTTCATTTTCACCAAATCGCACTTTTTTCATTTCACGATGCATCATATTGACTTCCTTTACTGCTGATGTCAATAGATTGAATGGCATCTTCCTCGTATCCGCGGGTTTAAACTGCGTAGCCCAGTTGCCTTTAAAGTAAATAGCATTCACAACAACCATGGCTGTTAGAGCATTCAACGAGTTTTCTGGAAGCAAATTCTGTATTTTACTATTTGTGACCTCTTCAACCCATTTATTTATTTCAAGTCTTGCTCCTTCAGCATTGGTAGAATAATTCATTGACTTTAAATCAGCATGGAAATATCTTTTCACCAGTGACAAGTATTCTTCTAATATTATTTTATTTGAATGTGGATATAATTTGTTGGCTGTATTTAGTGTAACCGATTGGTTGCCCTCCTTTAGTGTGCTAACAAACTTCTCCATATAAGTCAGCACTGAAATCTGGTTTAGACCTTTTAGTTTGAGTACTTCAGCCATCTGTTTTTCTGTATTATTCCTGGCGCCAACATATAGCATGGCCAGTACAGCCATTATACTACTGGGAGACAAGAAAACGTTGGCACTATCTGGACTCCATGCAAGATGTTGGTACATATCTAAGCTGAAGTCACACATGCTATCAGACAATTTGTTTGCACTCAAAGCCATCGTTCTACTTGGCGAGTCTGTAAATATTAAATATACGAAATTTTGATGATCTATTTGCAATATTTAGAAATCCTGAAGCCTTACCTCCTAACAAAGCCAAGCCTATTCACTATACGATGCTCTTTGAATGTTCCTTTCGTTAAATAACACATTTGTCGATAAGATTGTAAATACTCCATTTGCCAATCTGAGTGAATGCAAATTGGCTGTGTTGAAGAATTTATCCATATTTTGAGGAATATCAGGATTCTCTGAAACGTTTTGACGGATTGCGTTATGATAGTAAATGTATCATTGCTATTGCTTGGTAGGTCAGATACATATACAGTAGGTTAATGTCTACTTGTACTTTAAGATAGAGGTGTGTCTGGGTTTCGTTAATATTGATCAGTAGGATTGTACAGGATGAATTATCAGTATGATGGAGTCAATATATGTGTCCATTACCGGTACAATGACCGTACGATCCAGAAGTTTGACTGAACATTCGGATAATACTCCTTTCACTTGCAGTAATAATAGTAATTATTATTATTAATAATAATAATACTTATAGATGAATCGCCCAGAAAGCCAATAGCTACCTTGGGGTCATCTGATCATAGTTAAACATTAGCATGCATAAACTACATACAAAACTTTCAAAATGCACACTCTTACCGGCGAAAAACTCAAATAATTTGAAAAGTGATATACCCAGTTGTCTAGTATACCCGTGCGTCTTTACAGTTTCATCGGCGCAGGCGCACCTGCGCATACAAGTCCAAAAGTTATCTACACCAATTTCACTGCGGTATACCGTACACCGGATATTGCTATTAAGGTGAGCAATTGTTATCCATTTTCGCGAGCTTCAAGTGCACACCAGGGTACGTTCAGAGACGCTGTTTTGTCTTTCTGAGTGTGTTTAATGTTAATTTTATACAAAAATATCTACATCGAAAATTTTCCTAGACCCTAAAAGCCGGCAAACAACCAGGAATTACTTAAAAGGGTAACTAAAAGACAACACTCGTATCGTTACTCACGCAAAAAAAAGCTCGGTCTAACAAATAGAGATAATATTCTTCGTCAAACTACACAACTTGAATTGAGCAAAATGACATCTGATTGAACATGTTTATGTTGTTAATGCTTTACCAGGAAAGGAATCCTTAATGACGGTGCATTTTGAGAATAAATAAAAATATTAATGTACAGAGTATTGCTTTAGAGTAGCTCACTGATGTACTGTGTATTGTTGTACAGTGTACGGAGTATTGCTCGCGGAAATTAAGTAAATTCGAGGTATAACCAGTGTTATTCGGTAAATATTACTTACATTGTCTATATCCAAATAAAAAAACATTCTAAACATCAATACTCCGTACACGCACTTCTATCTATTTTGGTGTGTATATTTTTTTACTTTCATATTCCTGAAATTCGGACTGAAGACATTTAGGCTCAATATAAACAGAATGCTTAGTTAACAAATGTATCTCGGTAATACTCTCATTCAAAACTTAAAATGTAAAGTGATGTGGTCAATATTTGCATTTGAGCAGCAGCTCTTTACCTGTTAATTTGAACACTTCTACGAATACCTGCTATAATTTGGCGTACTATAAAGTTAAAGTATCCGAAGACGTTGAAACCTAGATGGGATGATGTTAGTAGTCAGTAGTTTGGCAAATATCGTCACTGAACTTGCCTTGGTGTACACAAGAATGTCGCGCAAATTTATGACATTATTGACCTTTACTAGAATTTCCGGTGTACGGTATACTAACAAGAGGGCCCAAGGGGCCCTAGATCTCTCACCTGTTGTAGCACTACATGCTTTGACCTAGTGACCTAGTTTTTGACCCCGGATTACCCAATATCGAACTTAAGCTAGATGATCATTGAACCAAGTTTCATAAAGATTAAGTCAACATTGTGACCTCTATAGACTACACAAGGGTTTTTCTATGATTAGACCTTGTGACCTAGTTTTTGACCCCGGATGGCCCAATATCGAACTTGAGCAAGATTTGTTGAGATGATCATTGTGACAAAGTTTCATAAAGATTAAGTCAAAATTGTGACCTCTACAGACTACACAAGGGTAATTTTATGATTAGATCTTGTGATCTAGTTTTTGACCCCGGATGACCCAATATCGAACTTGACCTAGATTTTTTGAGATGATTATTGTTACCAAGTTCCATAAAGATTAGATCTAAATGGTGACCTCTAGTGACTTTACAAGGGTTTTCTATGATTAGACCCTGTGACCTAGTTTTTTTACCCCGAAAGACCCAATATCGAATTTGACCTAGATTATGCCAAGATGATCATTGAGACCAAGATTCATGAAGATTCGATCAAAATTGTGACCTCTGGTGACTACATAAGATTCTTCCATGATTAGACATTGTGACCTAGTTTTTTATTAAATTGTGACCTCTAGTGTCTACACAAGTAAATTGTTACCGAACGGACGACGGAAGGGCGGACGACGAACGAAGAGTGATCACAAAAGCTCACTCAGTCACTTTGTGCCCGGCGAGCTAATAAAAACATGAACAATGACAAAATCCTTATGAAAATACGTAAAATTATAGCTTTCGTATGTCAGGGTCGGTGCTCTGAATCCTGTTGACTAATAACCATGAAATCCGTGCCTCCGTAAAAACTTGTCTGTATTAGGCCCCGTTGGTTGAAATTTTGTATTTGTGTTTAAGTTAAAATATCATAATCTGTTTTCAGTTGGAGTGTTATTATGAATGTGGTGATAAATAAAATGCGTAATAAATTGGTAGCAAAACAATTAACATCAATTGAATAATCCCAATGAGTAGGCTAAGTACTATACTACCCGTATTGGTTTCTCGTTGTCAAGGTGACAACTATGATGAGTCGTCCAAAATGACTGCCCAACTTGATACAGACCAGTTTGGGGTAATTTTAGTAAAAATGCAACGTAGCGCATACATTAGAACTGATTTAAACCAAACACGGATTTCAGGAGAAGACGTGAAACTATGAGACACAGTACGCTCCCTACAGCGCTTTGATTTCCACTTAACCGTTACAATTCACACGCTGCTTAAAATACTAGAATATTTTGATATTTGACCTTTACAAAACTGCTGTGAACCCTGATACACATTTTCATTGGCTGATAAAAGTTTACGATGTAGTTTCGGGCGAGGCAATTGGAGAGTAGAGACAGAGGTATACATGTATATACTACATTTATAAAACACAAACTTGATGTATAATTTAAAGACAGTAATTCAACGAATGTTTATCTAGTAGTTAATAAAACCCATACTAGTATTATACAAATACTGAAGTAATGAAAAATAACCTCTTCAATGACTGTTCCGATTAAAGTGTTTTTAATAATTAACCATCTGACAATAATATTTCACATTGAGGCAAATTTAAAAGTCAATCACGCACATCATTACTGAGCAAATTATGTACATTGTTGACAAACCTTGAATTTCTGAATTTTCATAGATCACTTCCTTGTTGGTTATTTTAATGTTGATGGTAGTCCTTATTTCGTAGCTATGAAATTCTCCTAGCCACGAAAGTAAGGGCGGAGTTTAGACGATATTGGATATATACGTACCATATAGAAATCAGAAAATAGTGTATAATTATTTAATTGTTTGTGCTACGCATTACTCAAACAAAGAAACCTTAACTTGGGTTCAATATTTGGTGAACGAAATTAATCTGTCTAGCCGATATCAATTTTCCTTTTATTATTATGATTTTTTGTGTAAACTCCGCCCACCACACTGGTTAATCAAAGTACTGAAAACATCAATAATAATATGACTTTGGATTCTACGGTCGTTTTATAGTCATGTCTCATTGCTGAATATGGTTTTGTATGTTGGTAGCTACGGTCATGTAATGGACATGTGGTTATAATTTTTCAAAGGACGACATGCTCAGTAGTGGGCCCATTTATAGCTCGCAATAAGGCTTTCTATTTCACTGTGCGATAATCGGACACTTTGCAGACTCTATGAATATGCCCAGCCTCAAGCAGGTATTGATGCGTGTCTGTTACATTGTCTTGTCGTGCCCTTAAATGTTTTACTCTCTTGTGGCTCCGACTTATGATAGGTCTTAGAGTACTATATGTGCTACTCGATGAGTATTGTGAATATAATGTATATAATGTATCATCCCAAACAAAAAAAATGTGTAACAAATGCCACCAAAATGATGAACAAATTACTAACAAATCATGTTTTTATCATTCATTAATGTCATTTGTTAGTCATTCATTTAATGAAAGATAAACAAATGCTTGTTTTATGGAAGTGATTTGTTGTACATTCATTTAAATCACGTAATTTGCTTATCACTCATTGAACTTGTATCGTTCGCAGATGTAATTTGTTAGTCATTCATTCATTGGACATAAACTCCTAAATTCGAGATTTGTTTATCACTCATTGAACTTGTATCTTTCGCAGATGTAATTTGTTAGTCATTCATTGGACATACCCCTGCAGAAATTAATTCAATGTTTCCCTATTCCAATGAATTCCTATGATTTCCTAAGAATATGCAAAGTTTTCTCAATGAGAAAAGATTGGAATTCCTAGGATTTTTTTCCCAAACAATTCCAAAGAATTCTTTGGATTTGTTTGCATTTTTAGGTTGGAATAGATGGAATTACTTTGGAAAAAAATTCCAAATAAATCCTTTGTTTTCCGAATGTCAAAGACATTGGAATACTTGGGAATACCTTGGACTTTTATTTTCTCTCTCAAATCAGAATTCCAAAAGAATTGGAAAAGTTTGGACTTTAACATTTGTCTGTATAAGCCATTGGAAAACTTTGGAATAGTTTGGACTTTATATTTGTGCTGAATTTTTGTCCAGAACATAAAAGTCCAAACTTTTCCATACGTTTCCTTAGTCTTCACACATGTACAAAAACATTGAAATAGTTCGGACTTGTATAAAAATATAATTACATTAAAGAAGAAAAAAACATCTTTTACAAACTATCTTACGATTGTGTCTCAAACCTACTTAGTTTATTTGGTCATTTTCTGGCTCTGTGGTTGCATTGGACGGTTCAGGCATTAATCTTTAAATCTAACAATCACAGGCTCAATCTATGCCTCGATCTGATATGCACATATTACAATTAATATGCTTATTTGATCACCTACAAATATTTCTAATGGTCAACCTCTCTTAAAACCCCCCCACTGTTTCATGTATGAAAGCTAGTTGTGTGCCAGGTAAATATATTTCAGTTATAAAATAACATACTGAATTATTTGGAAATTGCTGATCATTTTATTTCAATAAACAGAGTTTGTATTTACATACAAATAATGATATTGAAGTAAATAAGAACAATTTTATGAATTCAACCTAACATCGGCATCTCATAAAACTCTTCAATGAATGTGTAGAGAATGAGATAAAGATTTATTATGTTCTCATGCTCATAGCCAGGTCAAATTGTGTAAATTGCAGACAACAGGTGATGGTCTGAAAGGTCACTGTGGGTAATAAAATGCTAGGAGGTTATATTGATGATCTGATAAGCCAGCTTGGACCAGTCCATTTATCTTGTACTTGGGTCAACATTAATTCCTTAGATACCAAGAATAAAGGTTAATTTAGATCAAGTGTTGATATGTAAATTATAAAATATACTTAGTAGGCAGAGTTGTTAATTTGTCTGTTAATTTCAAAAATGCATAGTCATTAACAAGTAGAACTTGACTGGTTTAATGGATTGATAATGGATGGATTTACCTATCACGTTGGACAGAACTGGTCTTGTCTGTACAAGAACCAATCAGAACACAGGAAGGAAGGAAATTTGAATGTCTGTGTAGGGTATATTGTCAGCATTAAACCAAATGGTGGACAATGTTTTATTATTTTGTGGACATTCTGCTGTTAAAGTGATGTAGGAGGATATCAACATATGCACTGCAACCAACATGCAAGGTACACAGTTTATTTGATTTAGATATAAGTATTATATATATTAGTAGTTTCCTATAAACAATAATATATGCTCAAAACCTCAAGATGATGCATACAAGATATTTTGTGAATTACATTGTATATAGTATTTTGTCATGTTTGTCCTTAGCATGCTGACTATCCAACCACTTAGATTTAAGTATGTATAGCTTTTAAGCACCTTCAGGATGAACAATATGTCATTTATGATGCACCAAATTAAAGATTTGAGACTGATTCTTATCATTCTCCTTTCTCAGAATATTCTTCAGCTTGTATGTCTAGTGACTTGACTAACCACTGCATGATGTATGAGGATGGGTTAAGTAAACGTTAATGTGATTAAAAACCAATTAATATGTCGGTATATACACGTCATATTTTCTAGCTGACCCACTATATGGAATTTTTCAGGTTTTGGAATTAATCTCATAGACCATGACAAAGAATAAATATGGTATGTCTATGACATCATTATCAACAACCAGGATCATTACAGTTCACACAACTCTTCGGGAAGTACATAATTTAAGCAAGGCAGCTCAGAGAGCATGACCTCACCAAAGTACATCAAAGGTATTATTTTCATATTGTTTTCCTTGAAATATGCTCAGTGTTATTTGTTTAAATAGTTCATTTTAGTCTTTATATACTACAAACAGTGTCACAGATGTACCTATATATAATGACGCAGTTTCCTGGAATGAATAATCAACTAGTAATAACTTGTTCTTCTGCAAGCAATTGATTCACTCCTTACTTACTGCCCGTTATGCCCTCTGGTATGTAGGGCAGCAATATCTGTATACCTGTACAAGTCTTATATTGTTTGAAAACGCCATTAGATATCTTAAATGTATATGAAGTAAGTCGATCAGTCTTCAAAATAAAAATTAACATTAAATGACTGCTTTCAGTTTGGTCCTAAAAATATTAAAATGTCAATTTTGATTTTCAGTCATGGGGCAAGGCAAATGGGGAGACACTTAAAATGACGAACAGAAAACTTCAATGGATTCTGAACAAGTAGAATGTGCCAGGAACTAAAAATAAGATTGTTAATAAAACTCAGAATGGTGGACCGCATTGAATCAGTTGTTGGTTTTAATTTAACCAGTGGACATTACAAGTTTTTCAATTGCCTTGCTCTGGAACATATCTTCTTTCACATTGCATAAGTAAAATATTTAGCAGAACGTAATTGTTTTTGAATTATTATTGTGGTCAACCCGCCATCACATGCATACAGTGTGGATCAAAATAAGTTGGAAGCTTGAACAAACAACCTTGTTCCAGTGATCCACTTAAAACAATAGAACGGTTGCTCTAGCTTGCATATTGAAATAGACTGCTAGCTCACAATAACATAAGCCTGTTGAAGCGCACCCTTCACAGGGTGGAACACGCACAAATAACATTAATTGGTAAGCAATCGCTAAAACTTAATTTAGACCAGAATCGCGAAATTTGGAGTACATAAGCATAACCCGATATGGTACTTCGTAGGCAGGTTTGGTAATCACCAGTAGATGACCCCTATTTATTTTGATGTTCAAGGTTCATGTGACCTTTAAAATTAATGGCTATGAGGCCATGGGACATACATGTGTTACAATCAATTAAATTAGATTTGCTAGTCATTCATTAGTATGATTTGTTAGTCATTCATTAGTATGATTTGGTAGTCATTCATTAGTATGATTTGGTAGCCATTCATTTAGTATGATTTGGTAGTCATTCAATAGTATGATTTGGTAATCATCCATTGGTATGATTTGGTAGTAATTCATTGAATGAATGACTAACAAATCATACCCATGGGTGGTTTTCAAATGATGGCATTTGTTATACATTTATTAACCTTCCCTTTTCATGTATGATTTGTTAATCTTTCGTTAGTATGATTTGCTTATGATTTGTTTAGTCATTTGTTAGCTCATTTGCATGTGATTTGGGTTACTATCAAATGCCTTTCAAATGTATCATTTGTTTATCATTTATTATAGTCATTCATTCTCACATTTGTTTTGTTTGGGATGTTTTATAAACCGATTTCGATAACATTGATTTCTTGGTTGAGCGAACTCTTAGCGTTTATGGAGACATGTTTTGTTATCGGATTAGAGCAAAATCTGCACCCATTTAGTGGATTGAATCAGTAAAGCAACGTATTATATTCATTAGCCTCTGTGGCTAATTGTATATGTGCGTCGACATATTCTTCGTTTTTGAATTCTTTGGTTTTGAGTTCAAGCCCTGCAGAAGTCGTCTTTTTACATTAAATTTTATATAGAATAGAATATTATTTTTTATCCGGTATAATGTATTGATCAATATTCAATACATAAACTTGTTAGTCTGGTACGAACCATGTTGCCTTATAGGTGTGTCTTTTATTCGTATGTATCTTACCTTCTTCGTGAAAGGTTCGATTTCCTTAATTAACGTTCATCTTATCATGCATTATACCTGTTTATTACGTACTCTGACACATTCTAACAAAACTAAACAGCGATTAGCAATGGTTTATATACATGCGTTTAAAAAAATACAAACAGTGAGTGGGGGTTGAGCCTAAAACGTTATTCCTTTGGTATTTGAAACTGTCTGCTCTGCCAACAGCGCTATGTTGGCAATTGAAAACTCTCTGCTTTGAGTAGTCTAATAAAGAGTATGGATGAATGTTATCAAAGCTGGATAACCTGTATTATGTTTATGTTATAGCCTTCGTATATAAACAAACGGTCAGATGATCGAAATCGGACTATACATTATTTTATTACTTGTCGCGGTGGCCTATTTGTTAGGGGGCATTATATTGCGGGAAACCTTTATATACACTGTCCTGTTCTAAAAGGTTGTCTATTGGGTAAGTGTAAGGTTTGGTGCACTGTAAAACGTTTAAGTTCCCAGTGGTATTTATCGCAGTTCATACGAAGGCGGAAGCCCGTCAGTCAACCTTCATCTATATACATGTATGTAGTGTCCACATTGTAGTAAAAATAGAAAATTACAAAAATATTTGGCCCTTGTGCCTTTTTTGTGAAACTTTGTTCATTTTGTATATGTCCTTCTGCAATTTCGTTGTCCAGCATAAGGCTGCTTCGTATCTTTTAAAATTACACGTACACATTATCTGATGTGGATTGTCCTAGTGGTGTGTCGTCCGATTGGTATTTTCTAGTGACTTGGTTCTTTCACCGATTTAGTTTTAAACTGCAGACTTTCGGGAGGGTGTCGTGTTTTTGAAGTTGCTAGTTTTTTTGCGTTGGGCATGTTCTGTGCTTTTTTGTTATACCGTCGTGTTCGTGTGCTAGTTTTGTATGTTGGGTATGATCTGCGCCTTTTTGAGTTACGTTGGGCATGGTCTGTGTCGTTTTGTTTTCATGAGTCCTTTCGTACCTTGCTGTATCTGTTGGTAGCTACGGTCGTGTAATGGACATGTGACTTTGGTGACTACTGTCATGTGATAGACATGTAACTTTGGTGACTACTATCATGTAATGGACATGTGACTTAAGTGACTACTGTCATGTGATAGACATGTGACTTTGTTGACTACTATCATGAAATAGAAATGTGACTTAAGTGACTACTGTCATATGATAGACATGTGACTTTGGTGACTCCTGTCATGTAATGGACATTTGACTTTGGTAGCTACATGTACATATCGACCTTACATGACCGTAACCACCAAAGTCACATGTCCATTAGCTTATACGCACTATACAGTCGTGAAAAACTTTGGTCCCACTGTACTACCAAATTGACAGTGTATTTTGCAATCTAATTTGAAATGCATATCAACAGATCATTTATAGAGAAAACTGCAATAGGCGTGCATACTTTCACAAACTCATTTATAATTACATACATGATAAAAACAGTTTCAACATACAGTGTTATCAAAATGTCCACATGGGCTTTAATTTCGTATACAGTCAGACCTCGATACAACGCCACTGTTTGTTTCTGAAGCAAAATGTCGTTGTAACGAGTTATCAATATACTGAATTGATAAACGGGACTTTTTCAAACATTTGTGCCCACAACTTAATGTCAGTATATGAATTATATCAGAATATCGGTGGCGAAATATCGAGACCTATATATAACTGTATGACAGCATTGCATTATTAATAATGTAAGGAAGTAACTGACTAACAACAGTCTGCATTACATAATTATAATTAGTAACAGTTCATCATTGCTCAATTTTTAAGATTCAACAGTAGGTGGTGGATCCGTCAGCCGACCAATAAAGTAAGGAACTTTGAGCCTGTGGTCCCAAATCATGAACAAAAATGGGTGATCTGCCTCAAACTGTTGTGCAAATCGCAGTGACTCACACATTACAGCAGCAGTGGCAGCCGCAGCCTCTGTTCCTTCCTCGTTCACATCAACAAATGCTTTATGGACAACTGTGGACACATGAAGATTATTCCCCATACCAGACAAGTCACACTTTTCAGCATCAAAAATGTCTGGCATACCAAGAACGGACAAAGCTTCTGTCAACTCAAATGTAGATTCCAGCTTGAACTTTGGTAAGGATACCTCGACTGTATTTGGGTAAATATCATTTGTAAGACTTCGTAGGACTTTAAGAGACATTTTCTTTTCCAGGACAGGCAATCCATTATTATCATTAGGTAGAACGATGATCATCGCTATGTCATTCCCAACATATGGCAACTCAAGTACTTTGCATGACAGTTCTTCATTTTCACCAAATCTAACTTCTTTCATTTCACGATTCATCATATTGACTTCCTTTACTGCAGATGTTAATAGCTTGAATGGCATCTTCATCGTGTCTGCGGGTTTAAACTGCGTAGCCCAGTTGCCTTTAAAGTAAATAGCATTAACAACAACCATGGCTGTTGAAGCATTCAGCGAGTCTTCTGGAAGCAAGTTCTGTATTTTATCATTTGTGACCTCTTCAACCCATTTATTTATTTCAAGTCTTGCTCCTTCAGCATTGGTAGAATAATTCATTGACTTTAAATCAGCATGGAAATGTTTTTTCACCAGTGACACGTATTCTTCTGATATTGCTTTATCTGAATGTGGGTATAATTTGTTGGCTGTATTTAGTGTAACCGATAGGCTGCCGTCTTTCAGTGTGCTAACAAACTTCTCCATGTATGTCAGCACGGATGTCTGATCTAGACCTTGTAGTTTTAGTACTTCAGCCATCTGTGTTTCTGTATTATTCCTAGCGCCGACATATAGCATCGACAGTACTGCCGCCATACTACTTGGTGACATAAAAATGTTGGCACTATATGGACTGGTTGTAAGATGTTGGTACATATCTAAGCTGAAGCCACACAATATATCCGACAGTTTGTTTTCGCTCGACGCCATCGTTCTACTTGGTGAGTCTGTAAATGTAGGAAATTTTGATGATTTAATTGCAATATGTAAAACTTCTAAACGAACTTACTCCTTACACAGTCACGTCGGTTCACTATATACTATGTCTTTGAATGTTCTGAATTAATGCGTATATGTGTATTTGGGCTAGGCTTGTTAAGCGGTCCTTCGATAGATATCACATTTGTCGATAAATTGTCATTATTTCATTTGACAATCTGTTGGAATATAAATTGGCTGTGTTGAAGAATTGATCAGTATTTTGAGGAATATCAGAATTCTTTGAAATGTTTTGACGGATGGCGCTATGGTCATTGATTTTGCTTGATAGGCCCTTCCAGATGAAATACCATACTGCATGTTAAATCATATACTACTACATGTATGTTAATTTCTACTTGGGTTAAGATAAAAGGAGATGGCTTACTTCCGGAAATATTGATCAATACGATTGTAATTGCTAAGCGGTTAATTGTTGGTTAACTTAATTTATTTAAGTGTTTTAAGTTAACTTGCTCAGCTGAAATTAAGGTCATCAGAGTTAACTTTGTCAGAAAACAATTTGATTTTTCAAGTCTGCAATGTAATTTTCTGCGGAAATGATTGTAATGCGTTAAAATACATGTATGTTCATATATAAGGAATATTTGTATAAAAAATGCAGTTTTAAAAAAAGTGTTATATCACACATTGAAAATTGCTAAATTTTATGTCAAAATCCGGCAAAAAGGACTCACTAAAATTCAATATAAATCACATTGCTGTGATCTCCAATCTATTATCCAGGTGATAGTAGAAATAGATGAATAGTATATGAGTATATGAGTATATTTTTTCCATAAATACACTAAAATGTAACTGAATATTAAATTATGTAAAACTTACAAAATTACATAATGTGTTTTGTATTAACATTTGAAGATGGCATTTGTGTAGAACTTTCTATTCGTGGAATAAATTGCAATCAAATCAAGTCATGGTCAAACCCATTGCTTTTCGTTTTTTTGCCCATTGTCAGCAGATACACATATAAATTACAACATTTATGTAAATCAAATTTGTCAATTTTAGTTACAAAGTGATCCAAAGTTTTAGTAAAATGTGTGCATCTCATTAATGTAAATGATTAGGGAAATAGTCTAACCCCAGAATAAAGCCTATATGGTTGTAATCGTTTTGACACATAAACGACCAAGTCACTCTCACCATATCCTAATTGTACGGTATATACATTATAATTAAGCAAATTATGTACATTGATATTGACAAACCTTATATTTCTAGATATTCCTAGATCACTTCCTAGTCGGTTAGTTTTTGATGGTGATGGTAGTCCTTCTTTCGTAGCTATGAAATTCACGTAGCCACGAAAGTAACAAGCCTGCATAATGATGGGGGCGGAGTTTGGTTGATATTAACGATACGTACAATGTATTTATAGAAACAAAACAAATAGTATATAGGAACTTAACTGTTAGTGTTATCCATGACTCAAATACTGAAAACGTAATGGAGATTCACGAGTTGGCGAACGTAACTAGTCTATCTATACGAGAGATCACAGTATTCATATACAAAATGCCCACCAGCAATCTATTGAATGAATTAACAATAAAAACCTGCCATTCACCAATAGCTAGCTGGTGGTATTAATCCCATCTGTATACAAACATGATCTCTATAATACCCTATATTAAACAAAAAATACTAGAGTAATGAAAAATAACCTCTTCAATGACTGTTCTAATTAAAGTGATTTAAATAATTAACCATCTGACAATATTAATTCACATTAAGGCAAATTAAAAATCAATCACGCACATCATTACTTAGAAAATAATGTACATTAATGTTGACGAACCTTAAGTTTCTGATTTTCCTAGATCACTTCCTTGTTTGTTATTTTAATGTTGATGGTAATCCTTATTTCTTATCTATGAAATTCTCCTAGCCACGAAAGTAACAAGCCTGCATAATGATTAGGGCGGAGTTTGGACGATATTGAATATCAACGTACCATATAGAAATAAACAAATAGTGTATAATTACTTAATTGTAAGTGCTACGCATTACTCAAACAAAGAAACCTTAACGTGGAATCAAGATTTGGTGAACAAAATTAATCTTTCTAGCCGATATTAATTTAACTTTTATTCTTATTAAATTTTGTGAAAACTCCGCCCACCACACTGATTAATCAAAGTAAGTACTGAAACCGTCAATAATTATATGACTTTGGATTCTACAGTCGTTTTATGGTCAAGTCGCATTGCTAAATATGGTCTTGTATACTTAGCGTCAAAACATTTTTAATTGCTGGGTTGAAAAAAAACTTCTCTTCCTCGTTTCCATGAGAGTATTGTTAGAGATTAGTTTAAAACTATCGTCGTCTTTTTTTCGTCACGCTTGAATGATCAAACGGTCGAAAAAGGGTTAATCGTCTATTCATGCACGTGCAAATCGGGAGTTGGATTTTTCGCTTAATTTTCAATTTACACGTGCTTCAAACATGTCTGTGATAAAAAGTCCACAATAAGTTTTTAAATTAAGCAAGACATGTACGCTTAAAGAGATTACCAAAATGGGTAATGGTGAACATATTCGTGTATATGAGATGCTAAAGGCTGGTGTTTCACTAAGGCTGCTTTCTGACGCATTAAACTGGCATTCTTTTAACATTAATAGACTGTGGTATCATATAAAACAGTCAGATCGTGTTTATGACATACCACGTGATGACAGGTCAAGGGTCAATACAGCTGATATAGGCAGGCATTCTGGTAAAACTGTAGCACTATATTCAACAACATTGATGTGGCTTAACCGTAGCCAACCATACTTTTAAATCAATTTAAAACTTGCATTTTAATTGTGTTTTTGTGAAAACGACACCGTTTTTAAAAAAATCTTCATTTGGGTAAAATGCTGTTACGATCACTTATTAATAATGGTCAAAGAACGACAATTTTTACCATGCTTACCTCCCTTGCACTATAAGATATTAATAATGTTTGAATGTTCTAAAAATAACGCTGTCAAGCTAAGGTTACGACAAACATGTTGCTGAGTGGAAAAACCGCCTTTATTTGTAGGGTGCTTTTTAATGGTATATTGTTCGATAGCATAAGCAACATTTCGTGCAAAAATATCAATAAATAGAAAGGGTATACGGTACCAAAACGGGGACAAACATTTGCTAAGTGTAAAGTGTATTTTTGAAATGTTGGGTTATGTCATATTCGGTGTTCATATGGATAAATACATTTCTTATATTTGATAATTGTTATGAATAATTATCCGTGATATATCAATGTACACATGTGTATTTGTATCAGCATTAACTAGTTTGTGGTTCCAATAAAAAAGACAAAACAATGTAGATTTGCGGCACTTTTGACGCTCAGTATATGTTGATAGCTACGGTCATGTAATGGACATGTGAATTTAATTTTTCAAAGGACGACATGCTCAATAGTGGGTTGCTCAGACTTCTGATAGGTCATTGAGTACTTTCTGTGCTACTCGATGTGTGTTGTTTATATGATGTATCACCTTTTACATTCTTTTATTACCTGTCAATGTGGCCTATTTGTTAGGGGGGAATTGTATAGTGGACAACTTTTATTTACACTGTCCTGTTCTAAAAGGTTGTCTATTTGGGTAAGTGTAAGGTTTGGTGCACTGTAAAACGTTTAAGCTCCATGGACATTTGTCGCTGTCCGTACCAAGGCGGAAGCACACCAGTCAACCTTTATTTATGTATGTGTTGTCCACTTTGAAGTAAAATAGATATTTGGCTCTTGTGCCTGTTAACATTGAAACTTTGTTCATTTTGTGCTCTTTTGTTATAAAGTCGTGTTCGTGAGCTAGTGTTGTATGTTGGGTATGGTCTGCGCCTTTTTGAGTTACGTTGGGTATTGTTGTCTGTGTCTTTTTGTTTTCATGTGTCCTGTTGTGCCTTGTTGTATCTATTGGGTGTTGCTTCTGCCCTTAGTTACGCATATTTTTAAATTATTAAAATAATTATGGCGTTTGGTTTAATTTTTAGCTCCAATGCCGTTTAAAGTTGAGTTTTTCTATCTTAGACAATCATCAAAATGTCAAAATTGCTCCAGGGTTCGTCATCTGACAGTCCTGGGCCAATTCTATTAGAGCTAGGAGTTTTCGGATTTACTATTTGTCCCCATCGGATTTGTAGCACTCTTTCATCCCCTATCCATTTATTTATGTTTTTATTGTTAAAGGTCATCAATAATTATTTGTGGGGCTGCAGGGATCGACCATGAACTATAATTCTTAACTTGTTAGGACTCCAGACAGCTAAAACTAGGTGTACGGCCTTTTTACTGTTGAAACTATGCCAGTCAGCTGAAACTACAGCATTCAGCTTATTATAGAACGTTTTAGACTTCAGAGAGATACAACTAGGTACTGTTTACTGTTGAAACGAGATCATTCAACTAGGGCATATGACTTTGGTGGCTACGGTCATGTAATGGACATGTGTCTTTGGTGGCCACGGTCATTTAATGGACATGTGACTTTGGTGGCTACTGTCATTTAATGGACATGTGACTTTGGTAGCTTCGGTCATGTAATGGACACGTGACTTTGGTGGCTACGGTCATGTTATGGACATGTGACTTTGGTGGCTACGGTCATGTTATGGACATGTGACTTTGATAGCTTCGGCCATGCAATGGACATGTGACTTTGGTGGCTACGGTCATGTTATGGACATGTGACTTTGGTAGCTACGGTCATGTAATGGACATGTAACTTTGGTAGCTACGGTCATGTAATGGACATGTGACTTTGGTAGCTACGGTCCTGTAATAGGACATGTGAATTAGGTAGCTACGGTCATGTTATGGACATGTGACTTTTACCGTTATCACCAAAATCACATGTCGAAAAGCTTACATGCACTATACAGGTCACACTGTACTACCAAATTGACAGTGTATTGTGCAATCTTATTTGAAATGCATAGTAACAGATCATTTATAGAGAAGAATGCCATAGGCGTGTATACTTTAACAAACTCATTTATAATTACATGTACATACAAATTTATAATAAAAACAGTTTCTACATTCAGTGTTATCAAAATGTCCACAGGGGCTTCAATTTCGTATACAGTCAGACCTCGAAACTACGACACTGTTTGTTTTTGAAGCAAAATGTTGTTGTAACGAGATATCAATATACTGATTTGATAAACGGGAATTTTTCAAACATTTGTCCCCACAACTTAATGGTAGAATATGAATTAGTCCGAATATCGGTGGCCTGATATCGAGACCTAACTGTTTGTCAGCATTGTATTATTAATAATGTAAGGAAGTAACTGACTAACAACAGTCTGCATTACAGAATTATAATTAGTAACAGTTCATCATTGCTTGTTTTTTAAGATTCTCCTGCAGGTGGTGGATCCGTCAGCCGACCAATAAACAAAGGAACATCGAGCCTGTGGTCCCAAATCATGAACAAAAATGGATGATCTGCCACAAACTGTTGTGTAAATGGCATTGCCTTGAAACACACTACAGCAGCAGTGGCAGCCGCAGCCTCTGTTCCTTCCTCGTTCACGTCAACAAATGCTTTATGGACAACTGTGGACACATGAAGATTATTCCCCATACCAGACAAGTCACACTTTTCAGCATCAAAAATGTCTGGCATACCAAGAACGGACAAAGCTTCTGTCAACTCAAATGTAGATTCCAGCTTGAACTTTGGTAAGGATACCTCGACTGTATCTGGGTAAATATCATTTGTAAGACTTCGTAGGACTTTAAGAGACATTTTCTTTTCCAGGGCAGGCAATCCATTATTATCATTAGGTAGAACGATGATCATCGCTATGTCATTCCCAACATATGGCAACTCAAGTACTTTGCATGACAGTGCTTCATTTTTACCAAATCTAACTTTTTTCATTTCACGATTCATCATATTGACTTTCTTTACTGCAGATGTTAATAGATTGAATGGCATCTTCATCGTGTCTGCGGGTTTAAACTGCGTAGCCCAGTTTCCTTTAAAGTAAATAGCATTAACAACAACCATGGCTGTTAAAGCATTCAGCGAGTCTTCAGGAAGCAAGTTCTGTATTTTATCATTTGTGACCTCTTCAACCCATTTATTTATTTCAAGTCTTGCTCCTTCAGCATTGGTTGAATAATTCATTGACTTTACATCAGCATGGAAATATTTTCTAACCAGTGACAAGTATTCTTCTAATATTGTTTTATTTGAATGTGGATATAATTTGTTGGCTGTATTAAGTGTAACCGATTGGCTGTCCTTCTTCAACGTACTGACGAACTTCTGCATGTAAGTCAACACTGATATCTGGTTTAGATCTTTTAGTTTGAGTACTTCGGCCATCTGTTTTTCTGTATTATTCCTGGCGCCAACATATAGCATCAACAGTACTGCCGCCATACTACTGGGTGACATAAAAAGGTTGGCACTATCTGGACTCGTTGTAAGATGGTGGTACATATCTAAGCTGAAGCCACACAATATATCCGACAGTTTATTTTCGCTCGACGCCATAGTTCTACTTGGTGAGTCTGTAAATGTAGGAAATTATGATGATTTAATTGCAATATGTAAAACTTCTGAGCGACCTTACTCCTTACACAGGCACGTCGGTTCACTATATACTATGACTTTGAATGTTCCGAATTAATGCTTATATGTGTACTTGGACTAGGCTTGTTAAGCGGTCCTTCGATAAATATCACATTGGTTGATAGGATTGTCATTATTTCACTTGCCAATACGTTGGAATATAAATTGGCTGTGTTGAAGACTTGATCGATCAATACTTCGAAGAATATCAGAATTCTCTTAAATGTTTTGACGGATTGCGCTATGGTCATTGATATTACTTGGAACGCTCTTCCTGATAAATCACCATACTGGATGTTGAATCATATACTACAGTAAAGTTCCGCTAATAAGACCACTATGATTATTTTGAAATCATGCAGATTTTTGCCTGTTTTAGGTCCCAAAGTATTAAATTTAGAACAAAAAAGGTCCGCTAATTAGACCGATTCGCTATTAAGACCACCTTTTTGACTGGTCTTATTAGCGGAACTTCACTTTAGTATGTTAATTTCTACTTGGGTTAAGATGGAAGTAGATATTGATCAATAAGATTGTAATTGCTAAATGGTGAATTGTCGGTATATAGTCAGTATATTATTGACAGTTACATTGATTCTACAATACTACTACTATCGCGGATGATAACACTAGCCTTTGTTTACAAATAAGAATGAACATTGAATCCTATTTCCATAGTAAAATGACAGACATGGTTATCTGTAGTTTATAGTTATAATAAATGTAAACATCTCTAATCTAGATATGTGCCTATAAGTGTGTTCGCTTCAAGTTGATCACAAACATCTTTCGTTTATGTCCGATGTAAATCTTAAGGCCTAGGGGCTATTTACCTGATGTGCAGTGTCTACCTGTGTTGTTGGTTAACACAAATACACATCACTGGAGTAATAATAAGTTATCGCTTCGTTGACTTTTCAGATTAAAGTGTTTTAAGTTAACTTAGCTCAGCTGAAATTAAGGTCATCAGAGATTAACTGTGTCAGAAAACAATTTGATTTTTCAAGTCTGCAATGTAATTTTCTGCAGAAAGTATTGTAATGCGTTAAACTACATGTATGTACATATGTAAAGAATATTTATATAAAAAATGCAGTTTTAACAAAAAGTGTTTTATCACACATTAAAAATTGCTAAATTTTGTGTCAAAATCCTTCAAAAAGGACTCACTTAAATTCAATATAAATCACATTGCTGTGATCTCCAATCCATTATCCAGGTGATAGTAGAAAATAGATTTAATTTAATAGTATATGAGTTATATTTTTCCGTAAATATACGAAAATGTAACTGAATATTAAATCATTTCAACTTACAAAATTTAATGTGTTTTGTATTAACATTTGAAGATGGCATTTGTGTAGAACTTTCTATTCGTGGAATAAATTGCAATCAAATCAAGTCATTGTCAACCCATTGCTTTTCGACGGTGATCCTTGTTTGCCCATTGTTAGCTAAATCAACAGAGTCTAACCCCTGAATAAAGGATTGAAGTCACAACAATGTGATTTATATTGGATTTGAGGGAGTACTTTTTACAGGATTTTGACACAAACAATGACAATTTTGAATTGTAGATAAAGCACTTGTAATAGAATACTTTTTCATTTTTTGATATGATAACTTTTATGTGCTCGTAAACAGGCATGTATACTTTTAAGATGCAGACTTGAAAAAATCTAATTATTATATGAAATGGTCACACACTGATGATTTCGATTTCAGCTGACCAACGCATAGGCAGCCTGCACGTACCCTACTACTTCACAAGTCATATCAACCTTCTCATTGTTCACCTATATAAGAAAGGTTACTTTCAATATTTCCGATTATAAAAGTGCCTGTCACATTTGTAGCCGTGTAGGTTTATTATTCAATGAAATGGTATATTACGGGTATCAACGTGTAGCTACTATATTTTACTTTCAGGATATATCAACACTTTAGTCCTTAGATACACACCCGTTTACACACCGAACGTCAGAATCAAGAATACAATTCCTTAATTAGGTCGCTAACTAAGACGTTCATCAAAACCCAGATTTTCACGCTTGTAAACGTGAATTTTGCCTTGAAACAGAATGTATGCTTCACAAACGGGCCTAGCTAGTCATCCTTTCAGTTAGTGTAACTAAATAATTTACCTCACATGCCAATTAAACATCGCAATATTTCACTAGATCGATAATTAAAAAAAAATGTACGAAATTCGCCACCGTCAATTTCCAATTTCATTTAGTATTCCGATAACCTTTCGACCTCAACAGATTTCGAAGCGATCGTTTGATTGGCTAGAGTGTGTGTCACGTCATTCATAGTTGTTCAATCGTGTAAGCTCGGCCATTTCCGTTTGTGTCCGGTGTATATACTGAACTTCTTAATTGATGACCAAAAAAATTCGCGATTTGACTTATATTGTGTTAAGGGTGTGTATTTAAGGACTAAACTGTTTATATATCTGGAAAGTAAAATATCTTGGCTACACGATGATACCTGTAAGATAGCATTTGAGTGAATAAATAAAAGAATACGACAAGTTATGTGACAGGCACTCCATTCTTCGTGATTCACCTTGTCATAACATAGTAAACAGTGGTAAAATCCGATTTGGCCGGGGTAGTATTTGGGTACGTGCTGACTGCCTATGGACCAACGTACCTTAATCAAATAGCTGACCCTTTTTATTTATATTGAGTCAAATTAAAAATCAAGCAGGTATAGTCTAGTTAGGGTAAGAGTGACGCAGTGGTCGAGTCCACTTTAACGGTGTAAAACCAATTATGAGGGCTTAAATAGACAGCTATAATTTCAGTGCTAAATTTCCACTACCTGTTCAAACAATAGTTGTATTCTTTTGTGTACACGTAAACGACTAAGTTTTTTTCACTATATCCTTACCGGACTGTACATTATTATTAAGCAAATTATTAAGCAAATGATGTATATGTATATTGACAAACCTTATTTTTTCTAGATATTCCTAGATCACTTCCTAGTCGGTTAGTTTGATGGTAGTCCTTCTTTGGTAGATATGAAATTCACGTAGCCACGAAAGTCACAAGCCTGCATAATGATGGGGGCGGAGTTTGGTCGATGTTTAATATAAGATTACGATACGTACGTATAAAAATAAGATAAATCGTATATAGGAACTTAACTATAAGTGTTACCCATGACTCAAACACAGAAAACGTAAGGTAGATTCACAATTTGGCGAACGAAACTAATCTATATAGACGATATTTTATTTTTTATTTTTATGATATTTTTGTGTAAACTCCGCCCACCACATATATTAATCAAAGTACTGAAATCATTGATAAGACTTTGGTGATAGTTATGTCCCCTTAGTAATAACGTTTGTGTAATGGGATTGGACATACTACATTGGTGGCTACGACCATGGCATAGGAATGTGGCTTTGCTGGATAATGTAATAATAATATTAAATAAAGACTTATTATGTAGTAATGCAAGTTGCTGCTTATGACTTGTATAACTAGGACGTGTCTATTTTACCATCACTGAGGTCGATTTTACATGTTTAAAATCACAATGACTGAGAGCGGCATGCCCACGCCCCGTCCACTGTGATTTATATTGAACTTTTATTAGCCATTACCGCACTGCTGTCGGATCCGACCCCACGCCCCGTCCACTGTGATTTATATTGAACTTTTATTAGCCGTTCCCGCACTGCTATCGGACCCGACTGCTATCGTACTGATATTGCTATCTATTCAATAAACATTCTACCGGGCCTTATGACCTGGGGCCGGGATTGCAACGAATACTTACACTCAGCACTCAACACTCATATATTGAAATTCGCTCTTTTGGGGTTCATTGTGGCAATTTTTTTATAGCAAGACGTTGAAATAATGTTAAATTGGTACTAAATATTGTTTTTGGCTTACTACCTGGTTTAATTTAGTGTATTTGTAAGCTATAATTGCAATTCATCAGTCTGAGTGCTGAGTGTGGCACTCAGATTCAATAATTACATTGATACCTCATAAATGGTACAAAATGGCAAAGAAAATTTATCAAATTTTATTTTCAACACTCATTAACTATCTTATACTTTTTCCTCATCTAAATTTGCAATCTATGACAAATAATAGCTCATTATATCACATTTTCAATATTTGAGTGTTGAGTGCTGAGTGTAAGTATTCGTTGTAATCCCGGCCCCTGGGGTCAAAAGCTAGGTCACATGGTCAAATCAAACAAAAACTTGCAATAGAGACTGAATTTCCTTAAATTTTATTCAGAAAATGTGTAGGGTCACCATGGGGGTGTGCATGCACAAGTACGACATGTGAGCGACCTAGGGCGCTTTGGGTCCTCTTGTTAATGTTTTCTGTGCTCGGCTGGTTAAGCTGAGTGCTGCCTTCCCTGTCTGACTTAATATAATCTTTTTATATATGTTTTCAACCGGAGGGGACTATAGATTGCCCTCAGTCCGTAAGTTCGTTCAAAATCTGGATCCTGACATTACTCAATCAGTTTTCAAGCTACGTTTTGAGACTTGGTATTTATATGGTATGTACACGTCGAAATATATTTTGATTCAGACCAAAATTTTGATTACTGTTAAGACGAAAATATTGAAAACACTTCACAATAAAGATCCTGGGATAACTAAAACAGTTTCAAAGCTAATTTTATAAAGTTTTTATGAAACTCTGTACGTAGGTTTGGGCAAGTACGGAGATTATATAATATATTATGTTTAAATGTTTTGTGATTATGACAAAACTGCGGTTGCTATGGATACGGAACAGTGTATTTCTTCCCTTTTGTGGGAGCTTTATCATTTATGGTAACGGGATAGAACCCAATGTTGGTATGACAAATATTAATTAAACTTCAATTTGACAAAAAGTGTGGTTGCTATGGCAATATAACGATACATATACATGTACATGCAAAAGCACCAGGTGTTATTTTTGGGTAAAACATTTAATGTGGTCCTGTAACCCTACATTTATGCCATTTATGATAGTGTATCATAGAAATAGTCCCGTGAGGTCCTGTCTTCATCATACCTATAGGCAGTTCGATATGGTATTAAAACTGATGCCCTGAGATCACGCCTTTTCCCATACATATATGCATTATGATATTGCATGAAAGAAATGGTGCCTTTAGGTCCTTCCTTCACCTTAAATATATGCCCTGAGGTCACGCCTATTCTCCTACATAATTATATGCATTATGAAAGTGAATTAAAGAAACGGTGCCTTGAGGGCCTGCCTTCACCTTAAATATATGCAATGTGATATGACATTATAGAAATGGTACTGCCTTTACCTCTTCATTAATGAGCTAAGATACGGTAGTATATATCATAGAAATTGTGCTCTGAAAAAAAATGTAATGTTAAGTCGGACAGCGAAGACAGCACTTAGCGTAACAAGCCGCGCACAGAAAACATAAAAACAAACATACAAGACACAATGCCTAGCACATAAGCGAACGAGAAAATGAAATACTTAAGTCCCAGCTTTCAAATAGCTTAATGAACTAGTTGCAGCAATCAAAAAGCTGAATGTCAGTAAAACGGCTAAAATACCTAGTTTTAGCTGTCTGAAGTCCTAAAAAGTTAACGAATAACAGTAATAATGAAGTCCTGCTTTAACCTTGAATCTAGACAGTGTCGTATGCTCGTATGCTCGTATGTCGTACCTTTACCCCTATGTACACTTAACAAATCTTATAAGTGTGCATGTATTTATTTACCCACAACTTGGTCAAAATGTGTTTGTTTTTGTTGAATTTTACAACATATGCAGATTGGATATGTGGAATTACAATTCAATTAATTTTATGATAATCTGATTACATTTTTCACAAACAGAATAAACAAATGATGACATCAGCAAAAGCTAATGTCACAAGTTTTTGCCGTGTGCTCATCGGGTGTTTATCAGGTTGTTAATGCAGCTATGTATCCTCTTTGCTGAAGTTCGTATTCAAGTGTATGTACTTGTCACCGAGACAGAAATAAAGACAACAATGATAAGAATGAAGCCCAATTTAGGTATATAACTACTCACTTTTTGTGTTAAAATGCAATTTTGGAATAGGTACCTCTCTTTGACCATAACAATTAAACTGTATATTTAGAGATAAAAATCACCATTTTGTTGAGTGAAAAATCGCATGAATTTGTGTTTTTTGAATGTAATAATATATCTAAAATTCTAAATAAAAACAATTTGCACTACGCGAAAATTTCTCGTGCATTATACGTGTTTTGATGTTTCATGGTTCAGTGATCCGCTTTATTTAATTTTGAAGAAAGAAACTACATTAATCTATTTATCTCGTGTTATTCAATAGCATATACACAAAATTTCATACAGAAATACTCGCTAAAATAAAAAAGTTATACGGTAAAAACACGTGCATACTTATAAGATTTGTTAAGTGTACATGCAGTATGATATGGTAGTAGTGTAACAACCTTGGGTTGTTACTTATACATGTGACTTTATTTGACACTTATTTACACACGCATATAACACCCATAAAGGACAAACACCCTGTTTGTTTTCGCTGTTACACGGCATATTTTGTTTTGTATGTTATTTTACCGAGACAGTCTTAAGTGTGTGGTCATCCGGATTCGATGGTGAAGATAATCAAAGCACTGAAAGTACTGATGTGTGGCGTACTGATGCTATTAAATCCAATATCGAATCCAGGTGGTATCATAATTTTATGTCACAGTTCTGATAAGCCCACCCTTACTCAAACATTTGTGCTGCTAAAGACACCAAGATAACCAGCGGTTACCTGGAACTTACTTAAGTAACTGCTGAGCATCAATGAAGGGATATTTACAAATACCATTTTTAACGACTTGGAGAATTCGACCAGTGTCAAGATAACTGACTGTTTATTCTCCGTATGACCACGCATGTTAATTAAATGACACTCTATATTAACGTATGTAAAAGGGGTAAACATGGCGTCGCTCCCACATATCGATCGGCCGATTAATGCTTTAAAAACAAGTTTTACATTTTATAAAACCTTTAAGTATTAGCTTTTAAAACAAGCTTTAACGAACAAAATCGATCGAATATTAAATTAATAATTGATGATTTTCGACCGTTTATTTGGTATAAAACGGGATATTTTAAACTTACTTTTACGCGGAACGGATTCTTACTCGTCGCCTTGGATTAACTAATTAGGGTATCGTGTTGAATGTTGTCTAAAAGAGAGACATATATCTCTGCTTCATTACAAGCTTTAAATATTCAACATCGGATAATAGATACGATAAGCACGGTAGAAATTGACTAGTGCGTTTAACGCTTACCGCGATAACATCGTTAATCGGCCGATCGATATGTACGTAGAACTATTTCAGTTCCCCCCACCAGCTATATATAGCATCAATGTTTGTATACAACATAATTAGGTCATCGTCTGCAATGTGCAGCGGCGGAGTGATTTACATACGTTACAGTATACGATTGAAAACCGTGGGAACTATTAGATTCCCGCCACCAGTGAGAACATTCGTTGGTAGTAAAAATATAGTCCGTTGCGGAATGATTTGCTATAAAAATCCTCTAAAAATAAAAGTCTGATAAAATTGTTGGTCTTAATATAAGTAAATGTTGGTATTGTAAACAAATCAGGTCCAATGATACGTGTAACCTGTGTTGCATGCTTGTAATATTGTTCAAATCATAGAACTATTTATTTGCCGAGGCCTAATGTGTTAAATTGGTCGTAAGCTGAAAAGTGGTAATATCATTGTGTGGCGTACGCCACACAAAAACTGTGTGACACATGGTATCGGGGTGTGCTACTCTAGCACTTTCCGAATAGAGTCCTTGCTTCATTAACGTGCCCAGTGTATATAACATTGCCTCAGTTAATCTCCCGTCGGTCCATCTGTATGTTTGTACACGCTAGTTCTCCGATGAGCGTGTTTTCTTGCTAATGTACGTGGGATGATCACGCTGTGAGGGAAGTGATTGCAAGACGGTACTGTATGTTTTATTTTATTTTATTGTTAAAACAATACAGTCTCATATATCAGCGTATCTACACTCCTATAACAACGACATACTTCTCAGTTGAATGATTCCAATTTTTCCTCGCGTTATGTTTAATTTGTATGTACATAATTTGTGTTTGACTATGGACATGTTGGTCTATGTTAATAAACTTTATGTTATGTTATGTTATGTTATGTATAATCTGATAAATTATTTTAGAGCCACTTTTGAAATACGTATTCAATACATGTATTGCAAATAAATTAATATGCCCAGTTTTTACAATTATTTAGGTACCCAATATGCCTTTTTGACATTCAATACAAGATTGGCAGTGAGAAAACGCAAATTAAAAGTGTAAAGTCGGTTTGAGCTTTAATAGCAGCAACCAGATCGACTCCCAGCAATGCTCTCAGTGCTTTGATTTATATATGACAGTACCGATGTGAAAAGTACGTCCAATGTTTAGGCAAACAAATACAGGCTCGAAAATATACAAATCTAAACATACATTTCTATTAATTTAACGGACATCGCCAGAAGTGTACTTATGTATCGTTAGTACAAACTTATTACACGCATGCTTGTTTATTGTTTTAATGTACACTTTGATATGTATATTTTTTATTTAAATTGTACATAGTCTTTAGAAATAAATCAATTTATCTATCTCTATAACCAATAATGATTTAAATATGTTCTCTTCTTATTAAATGATACCCGCAACATACATTTGCGTATTTAAGAAATAAAAATCTGTTCGCGTTTATTGTCGGTGAATAAAACACGGGCAGGAGTTCGGAAGCGGAAAGATTAAATCACGAGTGCGTAGCACGAGAGATTTAAATTTACCGCATCGGAACGAGTGCCCGTGTTTTATTCACCGACACTATACAAGAACAGAGTTTTTATTTCGATTCTAAATACGATAATATCCCGCACTATTTAACTGCGCGCATTCCATTTTCACCAATTTGACATTGAACATAATTCCACGCTGAAATTGAGTGGCTTATTAGCTGGTACAATTACCTCCCTCGTTAATGAAAACGACCTTCGTAATTTTCTGAAGGAAATACCACATTTTAAACATTGAAACAATTTTAATAACACGAGTATATGGTATCTATTTCATAAAATGAAAAATATAAATGAATTGATTATCAGAAGCTTTAATAAAACTTGATTTCTAGAGTATATTGGAGTTTCTAAAAATAGATGCGTCATAGCTGTAACACTGGATTCTCGTGCAACTCGCCTTGTCATCGTGACTCGTAGGAAATTTTACTATAAATATTACGTTCATTCATTCATAAATATGTCACGTGATACTGGGCGTAAATAGAAACAGCCAATTTGATAGGTATGTTTTATGGGGGTAATAATACATTGTTAGGTCCGCTCTATATTTAAACGATTAATCCGCAGATCGTGTTAGAATTGTAAATAAAACACTATTATTTTAATTTCTAAACTGCAAGTTGCCCACGAACTCGATGGTGATGTTCCACATCGCATAAATTAAAAATTCTGAATTCAGGCGCGTAGCAACCTGTACGCAGAATACGCAGCTGCGTACACATGCTTCTCAAAGATGAAAATTAAATGCTCGAAAAATGAAATAAAAACTGATGCCTAAGCCCTAAGGGGGGGGGGTAATCCTTTAGTATTTTCAGCATTTCTTAGAAACACTTTTAAGATGCTCTATACACAAAAAAAACCTGGTTTTATCAGTTAAAATAATGTTAAAGATGATGCAAAAAACACCCCAGAACGCACCAGAGACGTCTAGCGAACACAATTTTTCAGGGGGGGCATGCCCCCAGACCCCCCTAGCCTTCTTGCGTACACATAAAATACCTCTAGCTACGCCCCTGGAATTAATCTGTATTTCATTTCTGGTGGTTGATTTTAACACACGAACTCTTTGTAATACATGTACTATAAAGTCAACTCAATAAAGTAATCATTTCATCGAAGCTACTATAATAATTCTAATCTGTATGCTACATTCCGGTGTACACGAAGACACGCTGACATAATTATCGGGATTGACCCGGTAACCTTACATTAACACGACCAACTTTCATTCATAATACTACACTCGTCTGTCTGTATAATGCGAAGATATTTAACGTCATGCTCGTGTTCTCGTAGTTCATATTCAAAACCATAGGAGGCTAAACACGCGGATTAACACACAGTTCACAGGTAAGGTAAAGCATTTTGTTTAAAACTTTTGACCAGGCCCCAATTCCACGAAAAACTTAAGTTATTGCTCAGTTGAGACTGCTATTTAGAATTGATTATATGACTACAATTATAGTCTTGAGATGTAGATTGCTACCAGAAACTGTGTATTTATTGCTAAATAATGAGTTAATAGGTGATTTTCGTAAGAAATGCCCATGTAAACCCAACAGTAAGGAACAATAAAATACTTCGTATTTGAACCTGTTATAACAGACTTAAGTTTTTACCTTACACGTTTATAACTTTAAAGCACTATTTTCTGTAAAAATCGGACTTATTATGTATTGCTCTATTAAATTGGCATCTAACTATGATGAAACAATATATACAAGTATACATGAAAATCATTTAACCAACACAATATGTTTTTAAAATAGCAGTCTCAGCTGAGAAATAACTTAAGTTTTTTCGTGGAATTGGGGCCTGGAACCCATGAATGTTATGAGCCTCTCGTCGTCCTATCAGATTTGTTATTGTTATCAGTGATAACAGTCTTACGGTATAAATCGATTATTGAGGTCGGTCACTTGTTTACATTACATTCTGTACATAAACATTGAAATTGCTCTTATTAATGTCTTTTTTAATATATATTTTGTGTATTAGTATGTGGCTTTATCAATAAGGTATTGGTTTGCACTGCCATTTTCTCCAAGGAAAATGTTTAAAACAATAAACAATACAATGTTATGATGTAGCAATGTTTGTATACAAGTGACCAACCTGATTAAACAAATATACAATAACGAAAACACACGACGAATAATTAAAATACAGTATATAGATTTCTATAAAACAGACTATACTGTAGATGTATATTTAGGTTATGCATGTTTATGTACTTTCATCGTAGAGTTTATACAGTAAATTCCCCCCGTTTAGCTACCCAAGTTGAAAATTTACCTATACACGTACCATTATTTGTTAATTATAGGTATTGACATTACCGTACGAACACAGACGCCACGAATTTCTTCGATTGGCATTTATTTCTATGTTTGAATTGCTATACCGTGTAAAGTCAGAACATTTCAGGAGGGATTGAATTTCGCTATATTCGCGAATTCGATAAGTTCGCGAAATTTCATGCTAGTGAATTTACTTATAGGCAGTAAAATATCGAAAGTGGATATTTCTTAGTTCTAAGTTAAAAGAAACCGCGAACATGTAACCTCGTTGACAAATTTGCTAACTTTTGACGTCGCCAAAAGTGATTTTTCAGCCGTGAAAATCGGCCTAAACTATATAGTCAATAAATACTTCATCGATACTTTAATCATTCACTTGGTTCGCTTATTAGTCCGAGAGCCCACGCACTTTTATTGCAACGAAGGAGGCCAAAAGAAGTTCGTACATATTTTGAAAGGTTATTTCATATGCTATATGAAAACACATTTCTTAAGTGTCAAAGCCGTGTATACCTACATTTTATTCTCATTTTTGTATCATGTGGTGAATGAAAAAAAGGATAAATTCCTAAGGGGGTAGGGGTAGCTTTATGCCTAATAAAAAACGAAAACAATGTTCAATGTGGACAATATTTGCCAATTTGAACGAACACATAATGGGCAACACTTTAAACATAAAAACCCATAACCTTGACTTGTCATTATGATGTAAATAGGGGTCAAAGGTCAACAATATGATAAAACCCATATAATTTATACAAATGCTCCAGTATACTTTTTCATCAAATTTCACATTTTCCCCCAAATTCAATATTTTGCACATAATTTTACTCCTTTATGTATACTTAATTTAAAATGTTATACAATTGATAAGAAGATATCCGAATTTCACAAAAAAACATGTTTGTATCATATGGGTGCAAATTGAAGCAATTGAAAAATAGCAGTATTTTGAGGGTATGCTTAGTTTTACTTCTACCATTGTTTCTATTGGTCAGTAACAATAGCATTGGTTGAATATTGTTTTCATATCCGGTAATATGAATATTCCATCGCTCATTAAATAAGTCAAAATATTCAACTCTTTTACATGTACAAAAGGTCAAAGGTCAAATATGTAGAACAATAAGTAAAAGTAGAGTAAAAACGCAAACATGTGATATCTGTATAAGTCCGAGAACCCACATACTTTTTTCAATGAAAGAGGCCAAAAGAAGTTTGCATATATTTTGAAAGAATAGTTCATAGCCTATCTGACAACCCATTTTATAAGTGTCCAAGTCGTGACTATCTATGCTCGTTTGCGCATTTATATGCCATGAGGTCAATGTGAAAATCTGTAATTTGCTGAAGGGGGTTGGGCTATGTTAATATCTACAAAAAAAGACAAAATGAACTTAAATGTCAGCAGAATTGCGATATAGGTAGAAAACATATTTGGAAACATTATAAAAACTTACTAATTATAGAATGTCATTTGCAAGTACGTACTATATGGGGGTCAAAGGTCACTGAACTTTTAAACTCTATAAAACTAAGGCAATCTTGACCAAACGGTTCTTACGTTAACTTCCATTTTTCTTCAAAATTAATAATTTGTACGTAGTTTCATTCTTACATGTATTCTAATTCATAAGAATATATATTTGGTTGAAAAAATAAGTCCAAAGGCACAAGAAAACGATCATTTATCATACTGGTAGCATCACAAAATGGCCATCATATCGAGGAAATGGTCATGTTTATATCTACCATTTATTTACTTGGCAGTCTATGTAGATATATTTTAATAAATAACTGCATATATGTCAGGTCATTTCAGTGGAGCAAAGTTTGACGTGAAAGGTCAAGGTCAAATATGTAGTAAAATGTCAAGGTCAAATACGTCAAAAATAGCCCTGAATGCGCAACAATTTGTGATGTTTTCATTCAGTACTTATATTTTATACCATGTAATTCAGTATTGTTCGTGTCTAAATTCATTTGTATGTCAATAAAGTGAATTATCACTGACCAACCTACACCACCCGGAACAGCCATAAATCATTGGCGAAAATGTACAACCATTCTAAACCCAATTGGCCATGAAGAATAGCAACCTCGGTATCGGTCATCTAAGGTACTTACGGCCCCTATTTATTAAGACTCCTTTTATACAATAATTCAAACATTATAATTGCTAAGTACTGATTAAGGTACTCATTACCTTTGAAAACTGGAATCCCCTATACATTTGCGTAAAACTACATCTGGCTTTATCTGCCATAAAATTACGAGGTGACTTCTATTTAGGGATTCATTAGACACATAGAAAGTAAAAACGCTAGTCCTTATCATTCCTGGTCTGATTGGGGACTCACTACCAACATGTACACACATTCCTGATATTTTAGGGTACTTAAAACCACTAGTTACAG